>JAVXUP010000009.1:0-702998 GCA_033070095.1 Escallonia herrerae
GAAATAACAGCATCCTAAGCAGACATTACACAAATTCTAACTTATATTCTGGGCCTCAGCCCTACTGACGTTGTTCTCTTCCTGCCAAGGAATACTGCTCTTTCTTACACTAACTATGGGTATCAACAGATTATTTCTCACAAGAAAACAGTTTCGAACTTAATGTCTCACAATGCATTGCTTAACACATCATCCGATCACTTTATAGCATATTCATCACCTTGACTTCTCTTGCATTTACCACATGGGTGGTCGAAAAGCTGACTCGTCACCCTGACCAATATTCTGTGTAGGTCAAACTTTAGAACTCTGCTATGGTTCAACTCTAGTACTCTGAGCTGATTGAGCGCCTTCATCCTGCGCTCCCTTAAATTTCATATCATGCCTTGATCAAATTTCAGAATTCTATCCAGATCTCTATACCACCGAACCGAAGTGGGCCTGAATCTCTGATTTTTGTCCCAACCTTTAACCTAGGGCACCGTACTATGCTGACTGAAAAAAATCTTTTTGCTGACGACTGTCAGCTCATACAAATCCGTTCGGGAAAATTCTCACTTATCTTTCTTCTATCCGTCCTGTGTTTACTTATGCCTTCCTCCGTTGTCAGACTTAGACTGTTCCAAAATATATGCCAAGTAAAGACATTTCATATCACTCTTCGATCGAGCTGGGAGCATTCTATCAGTCCAGGCCTAAGCCTCTACTCAGACTTCGACAATTATGTGCCTCCAGTAATAACATTCTTACTGCGAATCTAACCAATCATGAGATCTCACATCAACCTTGTTTATTGACTCTTAATCTGTTATCTCACATTAACAATTCCATCATATCTGTTCACGAAGTCTCGCAAAATACTGGTTGAAAATAATTCTCTAAAAGGTTCTCAAATGACATAAATCAATTTCTAATAAGTCAGATTCATTCTTCGATACTCTTTCCACCCCTTGTCGAGCTCGTCTCTCAATTTGTATCCAACAAACTAAATCTTTCGTCACTTCACTCAAAGTTGTTCAAAATTTATACGATCAGTTGCTTAAAATTTTCTCCATTTTGCTAATCCAATTCGTTGTCTCTATAAGGTTCAATAACTCCATGTAGCTAGTCATTTCATCTGTTAAGATCACCCAAGATACCCTCATCTCGAGGTTATGGTTGTAGTTAAAGTGAATTGAGGACTCCTTGGGCTGGTTGGCCAAATTTTATGTCATCAAAATCAGAATCGAGTTCATATTGTTTAGAATCGCAACCATCTGTTCTAGGGTACTGATGTTTCCCCCTATGGGGTTGGGTTGCCTCTCTTCAATCATAAAACCCATACAATATTGTTAACCCTACGGTTATTTAACCTAGGATTATATTTGATTTTGATGATAACTAACATTGATGATTATGCTGTCTAACATGCATTGAGTTGATGAAGCAATAGGAACAATCTCACACTCATGCAAATGGAAAATTAGACGAGCAAATCGTTCAAAGACTCTCAACAGAACGCATCAAAGAAGGATTTCGTCGATTGAACTTTACTATGCTTTATTTCCTTCTTTGTAAACTAGACATAGAGAGATGATCGTTACGATGACTGTATACCTAGAATTTGCCCATAGGTTTCTCTTGCATGCATAAAAGTTTTTCATTCTTTGAAAACTAGGAAACTGCATTTTCTGGAATGCAGTCGACTGCATTGGATTGCAGTCGACTGCAACTTGGGCAGTGAGGTATTACAGTCGACTGCATTGGAATGCAGTCGACTGCAATACTTCCAGTAGCCTATTACAGTCGACTGCATTGGATTACAGTCAACTGCAAGTTGGAAATTTTGAATTTCCAACGGCTACTTTGGGGAATACAGTCGACTGTAATAGCCGTTTGGCGCATTTAATGCTCCACCTAATTCCAAACGGTCATATTCTTTCCCACCTCTATAAATACTCATCTTGGGCATAGTTTTGATTCATCAATTGCATTCAAAGCTCTCTTATCTTTCATATTCTCAAAGATCAAAGCAATTGTTCAAATCTCTCTTGTTTCATTGATTTCTCATCCTTTTTAGAGCATTTATTGTGAGCTTACATTTGAGAGATATACACTTTCATAAGTCATCATACACTCATCTCTCTTGTTCTAGTGCTTAAACTTGTACTCATCTACTTCTTGAGAGTGAAATCTTGTACACATTTCTTCATTGAAAGGTTCTTGTATCAAAGCTTGGGGTTGTCAAGCTTTGGAGCTTTGGGTTTGTCAAAGCTTGTTCTTGATGTGGGCATAGCATCAAGGGATTGTAAGAGGTTCGATCTTGACCCGTAAGGAAGATCATACTAGTGGATTCTAGGGCCTTTCAAGGGACTTCCTTGAAGGGGTGGACGTAGGCTTGTGGGTATATCAAGCCGAACCATTTAATTCTCCTTGTCAAGTATCTCTAAACCCTTCTCTCTTTACATTATCGTCTTACATTTGTGTTGAGATTGGTTGTTTGCTTATTTAAGTTATTGAGATTGAGGTTTGTTGTTTGTTAATTTTTAAAGTAGTCTTAAAACCCTATTCACCCCCCTCTAGGGTTATTTTATTGGTTTCAAGTGGTATCAGAGCCTCGGCTCTTGTTATATTGGGTAACGCCAAGAGAGTTAATCGATCATGACTTACGTTAGGGGTATGGATGGTAGTTCTACCACTAGGCCTCCATTGTTTAATGGGACCAATTATAGTGTGTGGAAAGTTAAGATGAAAATCTACTTAGAGTCTCAAGACTACGAGATGTGGGATATTGTTGAGAATGGCCCATACGTTCCGATAAAGGTGGTTGACAAGGTTGAAGAGCCAAAATCCAAATCGGAGTATAGTGATCATGATAAAAAGATGATTTGTATGAATGCTAGAGCAAAAAATTGTCTTGTTTGTGCTTTAGACACTAATGAACTCAATAGAGTCATTATGTGTAATTCCGCTAAGAGTATTTGGGATACTCTTCAAGTTACTCATGAAGGAACTTCTCTCCTTAGAGATTCCAAGATGAACTTATTGTTTAGAGATTATGAGTTATTCCATATGCTTCCAAATGAATCCGTTACGGATATGAATACTCGTTTCACTAACATTGTAAACCCTTTGAAGCAATTGGGCAAGGAATTCACTAATGGTGATCTTGTAAGAAAAGTGATTAGGTCCTTACCAAGAGCTTGGGATGCAAAGATCACCGCCATTCAAGAATCGAAGAATCTCAATATCTTTCCTCTTGATGAATTGATGTGCTCACTTATGACGTACGAAATGCAAATCAAGACCTTTGATCAAGAAGACGTCAAGAAGAAGCCTACATCAATTGCCCTTAAAGCTTCATCTTCAAACCTTGAGTCAAGCGATGATGAAGAAGAATTTGATGAAGAGGATGTTGCAATGATTGCAAAGAACTTCAAGAAGTTCATGAGGTTTAGAAGGAATGGTGGGAGAAGGCAACAAAATGCTAGCAACGAAGAGAAGCTTTGCTACAAATGCCACAAGCCGGGACACATGAAGATGGATTGTCCCATATACAAAAGGGAAAAGAAGGAAAGAAGAGATGTATGGGAAAGAGTTAAAAGGAGACAACTCTCCAAGAAAGAGAACAAAGAGAAGGAAAAAGCAATGAATGCCGAACATACTCCAACTTGGAGTGACTTCGATTCAAGTGATGAAGATGATGAGAAGAACGAACAAGCAAATGTGTGCTTCATGGCAAATGATGAGGTAAGCTCTTCTTCCGGTAGTGATAGTGATAGTGAAAGCTTCGAAGATGCTTATGATAGCCTATATGAGGAATCCAAGAAAATTTTTAAGAAAAATATTATTTTATCAAAAAAATTCCTTGAGGCTAATAAGCAAATTGAGAAGTTGAGAGTGGAAAATATTGAGTTGCATGCCAAGAATGATTGCATTTCCAACCATTTATATGTAAAACATGTGAATAATGACTTGGTTGAATTGATTGCTAACACTCCTAGCTCAAAACAAATCTCTTGCAAAACTTTGGTTTTAGAAAAACAAAATGAAGATTTAAAACTTGAGATTTGTGATTTGAAAAAATGTCTTCAAAAATTTGTTGATGGTCAAAACAATTTGGATGTCATGCTTGGACGCCAAAGATTTGGCCTAAACAAAGGTGGTCTTGGATTAGATCCCTTGGCCTTACCTCCTAAAATCTTTCAACAACAAGCTAGGTTGAATACTCATTCAAAACAACCAAAGAACTATTGCACACCATTTACACATTGTGGTTGGTGCAACAAGAAAGGGCATACGACTAATTATTGTCCTTGTAGAATTGTTTATGTTAGAGGTAGAAAGAAGATGTGGGTTGTGAAAGGTCAAGATTACAAATGCAAGACTAACACCCAAGGACCCAAGAAAATATGGGTACCAAAAGTCACTACTTGATTTGTGTTTATAGGTATGTCTCAAAGCAAAATCTAGTAGCAAGAAGTGGATTCTTGATAGTGGATGCTCAAGACATATGACCGGCAACATATCTCTTTTCACCTCAATTGATCTTATAGAAGGAGGAAAAGTGACCTTTGGTGACAACGCACAAGGAAAAATCAAAGGTAAAGGAACTATAGGTAAGGAACCACATTCAATTGAGAATGTGTTATATGTTGAAGGTTTGAAGCATAATTTGCTAAGTATTAGTCAATTTAGTGATAAAGGTTTTAGAGTAATCTTTGAGGCTTCTCATTGCACTATACAATCCTTGAAGAATAATGAAACTATTTTGGTAGGAAATAGAGATGACAATGTTTACTCTATTCAATTGAATGATCTAGCTAACCAAGATGTCAAGTGTCTTAGTGCTATTAGTGAGACATCTTGGCTTTGGCATCGAAGACTTGGACACATGCATATGGAGCATTTGAAGGATATTTCAAGCAAAGAACTTGTGAGGGGACTCCCGAAGATCAAGTTTGAGAAAGACAAAGTATGTGATGCTTGTCAAATGGGTAAGCAAAAGAAAGTCTCTCACAAACCGAAGAAAATGGTATCTACTTCTAGACCCTTGCAATTACTTCATATGGATTTATTTGGACCAATCCCTACTACTAGTCTTGGTGGTAAATCATATTGTTTTGTTATTGTTGATGACTATTCTCGCTATACTTGGACTTTCTTTTTGCCACCAAAGATGAATCTCTAATTGTGTTCACTTCATTTGCAAAACGTATTCAAAATAAAAAAGGATATTTGATATCCAACATTCGAAGTGATCATGGTAGAGAATTTGAAAATTCAAAAATAGGAGCCTTGTGTGATGACTTTGGGATATCACATAATTTTTCGGCTTCTGGAACTCCTCAACAAAATGGTGTTGCCGAAAGAAAGAATAGGTCCTTGCAAGAAGCGGCAAGAACAATGCTTAACGAATATGGTTTACCTAAGTACTTTTGGGCGGAGGCGGTCAATTATGCTTGTTTTGTTCTCAATAGAGTTATCTTGCGAAAATTTTTGTTAAAAACCCCTTATGAGCTTTTTAATGATAAGAAACCTAAGGTGAGCTTTTTTAGAGTCTTTGGTTGCAAATGCTTTATTTTAAATACTAAGGATCACCTTAGCAAATTTGATTCCAAAACATTTGAGGGTATTTTTCTTGGCTACTCTAATAATAGTATGGCATATAGAATCTATAATAAAAGTACTTTGGTTGTTGAAGAATCCATTAATGTTACTTTTGATGAGACTAATCCTTTTCTTCGGAGGACTAACATTGTTAATGTAGATGATGTGGACAATGACATGAGAACTTTGGATATAAGTGAAACAATACAAGACAACCACAAAGAAATTATTCAAGAAGAACAACAATCAAGCTCTCAAGAGGAAGACAAGGAAGCAAGCAATGATGTTTCAAACTCGGACTACTCTCAAGAATTACCAAAATATTGGACTTACAAAAAGGATCATCCAAGCGATCAAATCTTAGGTAATCCTTCGAGTGGGGTAAGAACTCGACGCTCTCTTCAACAACATGTTAATTTAGCGTTTCTTTTCCAAATTGAACCGAAGAACTTCTCCGAAGCTCTACATCATGAATCTTGGATGCTTGCTATGCAAGAAGAGCTAGTTCAATTTGAAAGAAATCAAGTTTGGACCCTTGTGCCTAAACCTCAAAACTATAGGATTATAGGCACAAAATGGGTATTTAGAAACAAACTTGATGAATCCGGAATCGTGGTTAGAAACAAGGTTAGATTAGTGGCCCAAGGTTATAACCAAGAGGAAGGAATTGATTTTGATGAAACTTATGCACCGGTAGCTAGACTTGAATCTATTAGAATGCTTTTAGCTTTTGCTTGCTATAGAGATTTTAAACTCTTTCAAATGGATGTCAAGAGTGCTTTTCTAAATGGTTTTATTTCGGAGGAGGTTTATGTTGCTCAACCTCCCGGCTTTGAGCATGAAAAATTTCCAAACCATGTTTTCAAGCTTAGCAAAGCTCTTTATGGTTTAAAACAAGCTCCTAGAGCTTGGTATGAAAGGCTAAGTAGTTTTCTTTTAGAAAATGGTTTTTCAAGAGGAAAACTTGACACCACTTTGTTTATCAAATCTAAGGGCAAGGACTTATTGTTGGTGCAAATTTATGTTGATGATATTATATTTGGTGCTACTAATGGATCCTTGTGCGAAGAGTTTGCTTCTTGTATGAGTAAGAAGTTTGAAATGAGCATGATGGGAGAACTCACCTTCTTCCTTGGATTGCAAATCAAACAAAGCAAGGATGTAATCTTTATCAACCAAGCCAAATACACCAAAGAGCTACTCAAGAGATTCGACATGGAAGCATCAAATGCTTTTGACACTCCAATGAGCTCTTCATTAAAGCTTGATAAAGATGAAAAGGGTAAGGATGTTGATATTAAACGCTATCGAGGTATGATCGAATCACTCCTTTACCTAACCGCAAGTAGACCCGATATAATGTTTAGTGTTTGTTTATGTGCTAGATTTCAAGCTTGTCCTAAGGAATCTCATTTAGTTGCTGTAAAGAGAATCCTTAGATATCTTAAGGTACTCACGATTTAGGGTTATGGTTTCCTAGAAACACGTCATTTTTTGACCTAGTTGGTTACTCCGACGCCGATTTTGCCAGTTGTAAAACTGAGCGAAAAAGTACTAGTGGAGGTTGCCAATTCCTAGGTCACTCTCTTGTTTCTTGGAGTTCCAAAAAGCAAAACTCAGTTGCACTCTCTACCACCGAAGCCGAATATATGGCGGTTGGTGCTTGTTGTGCACAAATTCTTTGGATGAAACAAACCCTTTTGGATTTTGGACTCAAGTATGATCACATACCTATCTTATGCGATAACACTAGTGCCATTGATTTGAGCAAAAATCCCATCCAACATTCACGCACTAAGCACATAGAAATCAAACACCATTTTATCCGTGATCATGTGCAAAAGGGTGATATTGTTCTAAATTTCGTGGACACAAATCACCAACTAGCGGATATCTTCACTAAACCGTTAGATGCAAAGAGGTTTACCGCTCTTAGAAGAGAACTTGACATGTCTTCACCTATGTGACTAGGTTATTTTTGTATAAATGTGCTAGTTGCTCTTTACATGCTTGAGCATTATCTCATATGCTTATAGCATGCTTTGGTTGATTTTTTCCTTTCCAAACATCGTTGGTTTTATTGATATTTATTTATCTTAAAAATAAAAAAATTATAAAAATTTTTGCACACTTTTATTGCTATATACATATGTATAATCATTTTTCAAGACTGATTGATTTTGTGCATTGAAGTCGACTGCATTGGTCAATACAGTCGACTGCATTGGGGAATGCAGTCGACTGCATTACGGGGGAAGGGCATAAATCGTGCCCAGATTTCCTTTTCTACAGAAATCTTCTCTCTCTACTCTTTCTCTCTTCGAAAAGAAGCTCTCATCTCTCCTAGGACTCAATTCTCCTCCGTTTGGCTTGAAATTGGTACGTAAATCCTCCCAAATCTCATTCTACTTCATGATTTACATACTTTCTCTAATCCATTTCACCTACATTGTTCATAATCGGTTGAAATTCGAATTGCTCTCTATAGAATATTTCTTCAGATCTACTTCAATTTAGCATGCTACTATATGATTTAATGCTTGATTCATATTTAGGGATGCTTATTACATGATTCTACATAGTTTAATTACTTGTATTCATGCAAAATTCGAATTTCCCCAATTTTCATAAACTAGGGTTCTTCATTTGTCAAAATTTCTTCAAATTGTTTATGCAATTACATGTTTCATCACTTGATTCATGCTTAGTTATGTCTATTGCTTGATTGTATGTGGTTAATTTCATTCAATTTGTCCAAAATTAAATTTTTCCCCAAAATTGCATAAATTAGGGTTTATCTTCCAAAAAAAAAATCTTACATTTATTATTTCTCTGTTTAGACTATTTCAAGTATGGCAAGAGAGAAACGTGCACGTGCCAGTTCATCTTGCTCACGAGCTGCACCTGAGCCCGAGCCCGAGCCTATCGCGGTAGAGTTTGATCAAAATCGATATCGGAACCGCGAGGCTGCCGATCGCTTTTCTGCACAACTCTCTTCACCTTTGACTCCAGGTTTGCCACTGGATACTCCATTCCTTTTCAACATAGGTGTACTTAGATGCCTTCAGGATTGTCATCTAGATCGCCTCACCGATAGGAACACTATTCTATATTATCCTGATGTAATCCGCTTATTTTATGAGAATTTGACTTGAAACATTTCCTCTGAGTCATGTACCCTCTCATCCTATGTTTTTGGACGCCGCATTTCATTCTCACAGTCACGTCTAGCCACTCTTCTAGACCTCCCCGATAGTGGTTTCTCTTTTTCGTTAGAAATGATCCCTGTCGCTGGTCAGTCACATTGGTTTGACCGACCTTTTACTATTGAGGAACAGCTTCGACACACACTTCATTGTCGACATGTTTGGGTTGCGAGCAAACCCAGCCTACGTGACCTACCTCCTCTCTCTCGTCTGTTCCATCATATCATCGCTCATAACATCATTCCTAGAACCGGCGGTCTTTCACTCGTCTCTTACTTAGACGTTCAGCTCTTGACCTTCTTTCGCTCAGGCACACTGCTTAACCTCCCTCGTCTCATCATGTTAAACATGATTAGGAACGCCTCACATCCTGCCTTAGCTATACCTTATGGCCTCCTACTCACTCACATTCTTGCTGCCTTTGACATACCTCTTCTGGGTGAGTATATTGAGGTTACTAGGCACATCGTACTAGACTGCTCTACCCTTCGTAGGAAGGGCCTTTTAGATGATCGTAACCGTTTCTTACCTGAGCCTGAGTTGGAAAATGTCATTGTCGATGATGATGATGAGGATGATGATGATGGTGATGATGATGGTGCTGATGATGATGATGGTGCTGATGGTGATGATGATGCTGCTTATGCTGATGATGATGCTGGGGGAGATGCCGGTGATGGGTTTGATCGTGATCCACCTCCGTTGATCATTCCGAGTACACATGAGGCGGGCACTTCTTCCAGTCCTTCTACTTCCGGATATGAAGCGATCCTCACACGCTTAGATATGATGCAACAACATATGCATGCCGGTTTCAGTAGGATGGATCTTGCCCACAGCCAGCTCAGTCGACGCCTTTCTCGCATGGAGGATCATTGTTGGATTCAGTGTCCCGAGGAGGACATCTTTCATCCCCCTCCTCCACCATCGGGTCCTTAGGCATTAGGACATGCTTTATGTTTTTTTTATGCTTATCAAACTCAATTATGTATCTCAAAAACTTATCATGGATCCTACTCTTAGTAGTGCATTAGCACTCTTAATTTACGCTTATCTTACTGCCTCTGGTTTAAAATTTATGTGCTATTTTCATACATGTGCTTGGTACACCTTTTGATGGTTATTCAAGTATTTATTTTTTTCTTGTTCAGATGCCCTTGTTGGCTATATTGATTATCCATGGATGGATACATAAGTTGATCACTTTCACACACACCTTTGATCTTTTTCAATGATGTCAAAAGGGGGAGAAAATATTGTTGAATATTGTTGATTCATGTGGATTTGATATGAGCATATATTACTTGAGTTAGGGGGAGCCCTATATTGCTTAAGATAGGGGGAGCCTTTTATGATTTCTTCTCATGACCCCTTATGGTTTATAATTGAGATTGTCATGCTTCTTTGCGTTCATTATCTTATATATCTCATATTATTTGAATCAATGTTTGTCATCATCAAAAAAGGGGGAGATTGTTAACCCTACGGTTATTTAACCTAGGATTATATTTGATTTTGATGATAACTAACATTGATGATTATGCTGTCTAACATGCATTGAGTTGATGAAGCAATATGAACAATCTCACACTCATGCAAATGGAAAATTAGACGAGCAAATCGTTCAAAGACTCTCAACGAAACGCATCAAAGAAGGATTTCGTCGATTGAACTTTACTATGCTTTATTTCCTTCTTTGTAAACTAGACGTAGAGAGATGATCGTTACGATGACTGTATACCTAGAATTTGCCCATAGGTTTCCCTTGCATGCATAAAAGTTTTTCATTCTTTGAAAACTAGGAAACTGCATTTTTTGGAATGCAGTCGACTGCATTGGATTGCAGTCGACTGCAACTTGGGCAGTGAGGTATTACAGTCGACTGCATTGGAATGCAGTCGACTGCAATACTTCCAGTAGCCTATTACAGTCGACTGCATTGGATTACAGTCAACTGCAAGTTGGAAATTTTGAATTTCCAACGGCTACTTTGGGAATACAGTCGACTGCAATGGGACATTACAGTCGACTGCAATAGCCGTTTGGCGCATTTAATGCTCCACCTAATTCCAAACGGTCATATTCTTTCCCACCTCTATAAATACTCATCTTGGGCATAGTTTTGATTCATCAATTGCATTCAAAGCTCTCTTATCTTTCATATTCTCAAAGATCAAAGCAATTGTTCAAATCTCTCTTGTTTCGTTGATTTCTCATCCTTTTTAAGAGAGCATTTATTGTGAGCTTACATTTGAGAGATATACACTTTCATAAGTCATCATACACTCATCTCTCTTGTTCTAGTGCTTAAACTTGTACTCATCTACTTCTTGAGAGTGAAATCTTGTACACATTTCTTCATTGAAAGGTTCTTGTATCAAAGCTTGGGGTTGTCAAGCTTTGGAGCTTTGGGTTTGTCAAAGCTTGTTCTTGATGTGGGCATAGCATCAATGGATTGTAAGAGGTTCGATCTTGACCCGTAAGGAAGATCATACTAGTGGATTCTAGGGCCTTTCAAGGGACTTCCTTGAAGGGGTGGACGTAGGCTTGTGGGTATATCAAGCCGAACCATTTAATTCTCCTTGTCAAGTATCTCTAAACCCTTCTCGCTTTACATTATCGTCTTACATTTGTGTTGAGATTGGTTGTTTGCTTATTTAAGTTATTGAGATTGAGATTGAGGTTTGTTGTTTGTTAATTTTTAAAGTAGTCTTAAAATCCTATTCACCCCCCTCTAGGGTTATTTTATTGGTTTCAAATATATTTTCCAATCAAAAGATTGTCTGGTCAAGTCTTTCTAATACCAGGAATTTCCCTGTTCCATCTTATACCGGCTGTTGGAACCTCATCTATCGAGGACCTCAGGCCCTCCGTAGTATCTCCACTGCCAGAGCTTCAAATACGAACCCTACGTATACAATAAACAGTTATCAAGGTTATACCAACACGGGTCTAAAGAACAACACATTGACCAGTCAAGGCAGACTTCTTAGCGCTACCATCATCCTACCCCGCTCTCGTTAACCAGAATACAATTCCACAGAATCATGTTACCTACACCTTGTGGTTCCATGCCTACAGATTCATATGCCTATACTTCTAATACCACAAGACCGAATTGCTCTGATACCAACTGTAACGCCCCCGAAAATCCGGAGCTCTGTCGCCCCGAACTCCCGGGTCGTTAACCTACCAGATCATAACAAACCTGTCAAACCTGTTCACTAATACATATTCCAAATCATCTAATTCAGCATCAACTCAGATTCCTCAAATACAAACTTACAAAACTGCTTAAACTTCAACTATTAAAACCTAGATTCTTTACAAACTTGAATCCCTAAAGGATGAATCAACAGTACAGACCCACGCAGGGGTCTTACTATACCGTGGTGATGGGCTCATCGGAATCTCAGATTCTAAACCCCATTCCCGAGCAATTTACTGATGATCAAAACCTACAGAAAGGAATCAAACGGAGGGTGAGCTTTTGAGAGCTCAGTAAGGTCACACAAGGACTACCAACAGGATTACAAAACGATTCCAAAGAATCCAATCAACGACAATTTCCAGAATACCTCATATGGTCAAAAACTCAATGACTTCCAAAAGGATCAAAACTCATCAGAAATAGGTACCAAAATAAACCAGAACAAACATGACCGATTCCAAAAAGAACAATCTATAATAGATAATTTCTAGAGTCATCATTTCCAAATAAAACGAAGGTTTTTCAAAAGATTTCAACAGAAGCACAGATCATTTCAGATAATACTTTTCAGACATTTTCGTAATAGTCACGACAGTGTACAGAGCAGATAAAAATAAAAAATCAACGTTGATCCTGGGCGATTGCAATGCCATTCTGGCACGCTAATAGAATGTACACATGCATGATGTACCAGAATAATTACTAGTCCATTTAGGTACTAGCTTGCATTCCATGCAGGATTCAGACCAGCCTTATAACCCCCGCCTCACAACAGAACAGATAACCCAGGTCAATACAGAAAAATTAACAATATCAATGAGCATTAACATAAGCTCAATCACGGAGATCAATTCAGATTCCAATAACAATAATCATACTGACACAAGTCAGCATTCAGAATTTTCAGAAGAAATCGAATTTTTAGAAGAAATCAGAATTTTCAGAAGAAAAATCACAGATAAACAACAAAACGATTACGGATATTTATCGAGTTTTAAGTACAACAATCCGAAAGAACGGATACAGACAATTGTCAAATCTGCTCAGCACACAATATAGGCGAGTATCACAAGAATTCCAAATAATCGATCCTGGTTCAATATTAGGGTTTTCTGGACAAGAACATGCTGATATCATACCAAATTCAGAGTTCGGCATTAGCCATAAGTAAATCAAATGAGTACTTGTGAGTACGAGTTATCAAAATAAGGGTTCGGACGAAAGTCCTTCCCCAGGGTTCAGATAGAATCCCTTACCTGGATCCGCAGCTAAATTATCCTAACCGGAAGTCTTTAAGCCTTAACCTAAACAGAATAATTGAATCATTAGAATACAGCCTACAGAACAAAAGTATAACTTAATACGAACTCACACATGCTCCCAAAATGAACCTCCCCTCACTGGTTATGTAAATTACTGAAATGCCCCTAGGGTGTAAAATTACCGAAATGCCCCTCTCGGACTTAAATCACCCAAACGGTCTACCCATAAGTAGAATCACTAAAATAAACTTCCCATATGTAAATTTATGCAAAATACCTTTCTTAGGTCAAATTACCAAAATACCCCTTCGGGGTGGCAAATTACCAAAACACCCCTGGGGGTTTCCGGCACCGAAAAAATCTCAAAAATATCTTAAACCACTATTTTAAGTATCCTAATGTCATTTCTGGATTAAAAAGTATTTTAGAAAATTTTCGTCCGAAAATCCCGAACCGGTGTCCGGACTGAGCGCTAAAAGGTCTGTTTCACAAAAAATACCTATCGGATTCAGAATGGTCCAAAATTTTAGAATATGAATGATATCAGTAAAATAAGATTTTTCTAAAATTTTCAAATCAAAACAGCTTGGTTTGCTATGCTAAATAATCTGATAAAGTTCTTTAATCGGTACTTCAATTTAGCACGCTTTGCGGACTCCAAAAATTCTCAAAAACTTTCAGAGCGTAGGTATCGTAAAAACATTGGGAGTTACAGTTTTAGAGTTTGTCTAATTTTGGCCCTAACTGTTTGTTAGAAATTCGTGAAAAAACTGCTTAAATAAATTTTACTTGTAGCGACAATTACAATTACTATTCAAATCAAGACACCTTCCATTTCACCTTTTTTACACCTACTTTCTTCAACCTTCAGCTTTCAGTTGAATCCTTCACTTTACAATCCTGTACACGCATAGTTACTCATTACCAAGCCTAATAATCACTTAATTACCTCCCAAACACACCTAATACACTTGAATCACACACTAACATACAAAATTCATTGCATAAACACACATTCAAATCCATATCCTCATGACCGTAACTAATGTTCATGCTTGAGGGTCTGAAATTTCGTGGCATTCTAGTGCTGTTTAATATATTTTTAAAGCATGAACATTAGTGCTCAATTTAATGAGCAGTTTAGGGCTCCGAGTGAAAAATTCCCAGAACGACCACTCTTGTCCGTAAAACCCACCAGTTGTTTAAAAATATTCTTTTGGGTTGTATCTAGGTGGTAATAGTACGTTAGGCGTCGGGGGTAAATAGGTAATTTTACAGAAGTCGAGGGGCAGTTTAGTAATTTTACTCACTTAAGAGAAACTTAATACTTAGGCATGCTTGAGCAGCAATGAATGACTCCGTGTAGTTTGTTTTAGGTTTCGGTAGACAAGAAATAGGACCAATTTTTGAACAAGCTCAAAAACCAGTCACTGAGCGAGGTAAGTACCCTGCCATATTCCTCCTTATACCCTACTTAAAAATATTATATATTGTATACATGTTCTCAGTAAAAATAAAAGCTTTGAAGTACTGTTACTGTCCTGTATTCGTGATAAATCGTTTAATGAAAATTGAAATGATATGCCATGAAATTGTTGTGTGAGTAACTGAATCATGCTCGGTACATGTGGAATGAGATGTTAGTTTGACTGTGTTATTGTGCCCCATATCCACGGGAAAAAGTGAATTCCGAGTCCTGGTCAACGAGACTATACGTTGACGCACAGTACTGTAGCACCGTAGTTTGTCCTTGCGTCCACATTTTTGTTATCCCACGTAAAGGATGGATTTTGGGTCCTAGTCAGTGGGACCATACGCTGACCGCAGTATACCATGTTATGATTAAGATAGGGCAGAGATTGAATAGATATCTACGAGTTTATAGATCTTAACGAAGAATGGAATTGTGTTGAGAAGTGCCCGTGATGTCGTGATGGTTGGTGTGTGAGTGCGTGCGTGTGCATCGCTGAGGGAGGTCACATGCTGCCGCTTATGTGTGTGTGTGTGTAATAGAAAAGAACTCTGTTCGACTTTTTAGTCCATCTATAAGAAGAGACTTCACCGTCGAGAAACAAAGGAAAACTTCCATACTGGTGAGGTGATAGCTAGGGGGACTTTTGCCATCTAGGGTGCGACACTCAACCGCTTAGAAAAATCTCAATTCATTGGGCCTTTTAGTACAATTAAATAAAAAGCCTACTATAACTAGTTATGTCGATTTCTGTTCTGACATATTTATTTGATATTCAATATTGATAGCAAAGTTGTTTTTTCTTTCTTTCTTTCTTTTTTTTTTTTGGGTTCAAATCCAACTTTGTTTAGAGAACCTCCTAAAGTTCCAACTAAAATGACAAAATAAGTTTTAACTAAAAGAGAAAGAGGTGTGTGCACCGCTGAGGGAGGTGTCAAGATGTTGGTTGGTGTGTTTGTTTGTGAGAAGGAGGGCGATGTGATGATGGCGGGCGTGTGTTTGTTTGTGTGCTCGTGCGGGGGGGAGAGAGAGAGAATTTAGGGCAAAATAAGCATACTTGACATGTTTGGGCTTGGTTGATAACACCCTTGCAGCTTGGGTTATGTGGGCTTTATATCTTAAAGCTATCTAGTTTTAGGCCTTATACAAAAAACCCAAATTCAACATAAAACCTGTATAAAAATTTCTATACTTCACATCCCGTTCGTGAATGTATTCATGAATACTTTTGTATATTCAAGTTCGGCACGTTTAATAAACGAACTTAAAAAAAATATTCATGTTCAGATCATTCCCATAGAAACAAACAAAAACTAACTTTTGTGAACAAAGACGAACTTTTCGTGAACAACTCAACTGTAAATAGCTCGACTCATTTACGACCCTAATATTAGTTTACAATTCTGAGATCAACCTTTTTTTTTTTTGCTAGTTTTCTATTTGATATCACGGTATCACAAATAGTCAAAGATAATCACAAAGGACACTGCCTCTGATTTCATAATGGCTTCTTTCCGATTAATTAATCATCACCTAGTACAACATAATGTGGTATCTCCAGAGATTTCAAAAGTTAAGCATTAATATAGAGTGAAAATGCTGCCGAAAAAGCAAACCCAAGTGACCTAGACTTGATCTATGGCATCAGAAGGGTCAAAACCAGGCATTCTAGCTGGCGAATCCTTCTAATAGTTTGGCCCGAAAGAATGCCACTCGGCCGAAGAATTATCATTGAGAAACTTCTAATTTTACACCACGTTATGATTTCCAACACCTTAATTTGCCGCTACAAAATTTATCAGCCATATTTTAATAATGAACAACGGTATTCACGGGCGAAACAGAATGGCTTTCGTCTTCTTGGGTAGCGGCCGGGCAAAACCAATAAGGAAACAAATTGTCTTGTTTTCTTCGCTGCTTCTTTGTTTAGCAATAGACATTTCTTTATCGTTGATGATGGTTGTGGGCATCTGATCCAAATAACGAAATAAGATAACACAAAAAGTTCAAACTTAAGATGGACAGGTTAAGAGGTTCGTGTCAATAACGAATACCCACGAAACCTTTCCCATGTCCTTTTGTTTAAAGGAGATCTGACCTGACCCACAACACCCGGCAAGAATCATGATATTTGAAAACTCCCAACCGAGGTAGAATACTTGTTTTAGAGAGCAAATCTTTCCTTGGAATGAGTAATTGGATTTGACAAATCCCCCATTCCCCTCCTCGGCTGGGAAAGGGTTAAAAAAAGAGGAATGTAACAGGCTACATTTTAAGTTTCCTTGACAAAAAGCAAGAATGAACCAACAAAGTCAGGAACCTGGGATGCTGTTTGTAGCACAATCACCCAAACCTTCTAATATATTAGCTGGAGGAACTTCAATGGGTCGCAAGCGAATGCCTTCAGATCTGCAAACCTTCGCCAGTTTGTTTGAGCACACGCTTGTTGGAGCCATCACTTCATGACTTTTCTTTTGGGGTCCAAGTTGGAATTGCCGGAGATAGACAACAATGAGCAGACGAAAGCCTCTATTCTCGACAACATTCAAGCCTTCCCATATCGCCCATAATCCTGCCGACCGACCATATATGTCTGACCTAATTCGAAACCAAATTTTATTTTCTGCCGCAACAAAAGCCAATTGCTTTATGTTTGTGTGTCTTCAGTGATTTACTACCTAATTTTGATACACTAAAATGATGTAGCGGTAGAACAAGTAGGATAAGTTACCAAATACTTGACCACGCCATCAGTTCACCACAACCCCACCCCTCCGCGCCGTGAGGGCCAAAGAGGCAGATTGAGGATATCCCAACCTCGCCCCACCATGGCACACGCGCGAGCATACCGGCACACACAATAGCTTGGCAAAGCTCTCACAGACATCAAAGCGCATAGTTTCTTAACACTATCGAATAAGATTTTCCATGTGAGAAAATGTTTCCATGCGAGAGACACAGAGTCCAAGTTCGAAAAAAGAAAAATGTGTATCCACCCATCTCCTAGTTTTGCCTTGTTGACGCTTGTTTGGTAATTATTTTCAAGTTTAATTTCAAAATTAACCAATTTAAGCACTACCACCGGTTATTAGCAGATATAAACATTCAAATTCGTCTGACTCATTTTGATGTACACGTATGTATGTTGTGCAATATAAATATCATGGAGCTGTTTTCATGTTTTTCTTAACGTGGTACTAAGTTAAATTTTATTACTTGCATGAATTTGGTATCCAAATAACTTCTTTTTAAAAGGCAACTGTCGTAATTTTAAAAACATAAAAATGAAAGCTAAGAAAATCTTAAGATTGTTTGTACTTTGACCCTAATATTTGAGTAACTATTAACTCAGGGTCTTTATCAAAAAGTTGTTCAACATATTAGCTTCGTAAACGATGAACCCTACCCAGATTAGAGTGCATTTGACCTTATGCTTGATTCTATAGGTAAGGTCTCTCTCTTCAAGAAATACCCATCTCTAGCCTGATAGGTTTCTAAGATTAGCAAAAGGGGGCTACAGGATAGTTTAGCTAGTACCCATATACAATTTCTTATAACTTTTTCTAGCTTGCATGATTTCTCCATGATACCGATTTGCATATACGACCGAACAACTGGATTTAGTTGGTTGAGACTTAAAGAAACACTAAAACTAGACTTTTTCTTGATTTGCATAATCTCAAAGAGAATCCCAATGCTGTAAGGATTTCTTTTTAGCTGATGCCTTGGAAGAATGTGCTTTATGCACTGTATCCGCATCTATGATTTAATATATTTGACTATTTGATGGTTGTACCACCCCATTAATTTAAACCACGTTTAGTACAAAGATTATACTGATTAGTTTTGATAATACTTGTTGTCTGAGGGCCATTCGTCCTTCACTTTGCTGCCATCCGGTCCTTTCATTAGCAAGAAAAATACTCCACTAATTCTATTCCTAGTCATGAAGGTATAGTCTTGAATTACTAGATCAATGTAGCTTTTTGTATATCAGGTTCTTTCATCAACAGATCTTATAATAAACATCTTGTTCCCAACTATTATTCTTTTCTTTTTGATAACTGCGGTAATTAATCTGTTTGATTAGAGTCAAACCCAACCAGCTATTGGTAATTGAGTTGTTACTATAACATAATCCGTAGGGCCAAGACTTTGGTTTTATCCGATTTTTTTTTTAAACTACTTGTAATGCACATGCATTGCACGTGAATATCAACCATAAGGGTAAATAATTGAAAGAATGAGTTACTCTTGTATTTTTCTCGCTTATGTCAATTTCGATAATGTTGAAGTTGCTAGGAGAAGCACTAATGTGGAGCTGAAACGCCTACATTTCTTTCTTGCAAGACGTATGTACTTCACCTGATCTTAATATATATATATATATATATATATATATATATATATATATATATATATATATATATATATATATTACCCTTTTACATAATCCCATCTAGAGGCGGTTTGAGATTGATTCTTAAAGATAGATCTTGATTAAATCTGAATTAGTTTTAATCCATTTTAGGCATATTAAATTAAAAATTGTCGAAAGTGTTTGGGTAAAAATATATTAAAGTAGATTTACTATGACAAAGTTATCATATAGTGTATTCAAATTGAAGGGCAACATTAAATGTCTGTTAATAGGTGAGGATAATTTGATAATTCTCTTGATCAAACCTGATTCTCTAAAAACTTCTTAAATCAAAATCAAAGAAAGTGAGGTCTATGAATTTAATCAGTTTTAAGCACTTTGGAAAAAAATTAATAAGTTTTTTTTTGCCAAACACTTCAAACTTAATTTAATCTGAATTTAATCAATTTAACCATTATAGAATCAATTCGAAACACACTCTTATCATGTATCACTGTTGGAGAAAATGCATATTTCACCGTTGTGCTTCAAGGAAAATGATAATCAAATGATCCACTAAATAAATTTTCAATGCTTGCTCTGTCCCCTTCGATTGAACGTATTTTTCTACTTACAAACTCCTAAATAAAAGGAGAATTCCTGAAATATAACCAACAAAAGGATTATGTTGTGCTCTTTCTTTATTAGTGTAAGGTAGAGCAAAAAAACTTCCAGCAGCAGAAAATGGAGTTTATTGTTTGGAAAGAAAAATCGCCTTCAAAATTTTTAATTTGTCTCTCACCCACTATGCAACACAAATGAGCAAGTTGAATGGGAAAATCATATAATCGTTGCAAATCTTTAATCCTCAAAGAAGAGAAGGGAAACTCCATATGTGTAAACCATCGACATCCATACGAAAGAAAGATACTGATAATTCTCAATCCTTAACATATGCTAAACTAATAGATATAATTAGGTGTTTAGCTCTTGTTCATCTACCAAAAGAAAGACACCGTAAACAATGCAATCATTCTAATTTCTGTTAAGGCTAATAAAGTTAAGTACTCCAAGAATACGTGAAAATCTCACTTGAGAACTCATATTTTAATTTTTACACGTCAGTGTTTGGAGTTTCAAATTTTCTATTAGTAAGTACTTTAGTTCAAATTCCTAACTTTGATAAGAAAAAAATGATCAGGGCAAAAGCGTTAACCTATGTTTCATTCTTCTCCCCTCTCTTTTTCTGTGTTTCAATATTTTTCTACCTCCCCCGCTATGGCAACCCAAGCCCTATTAACCACCACCACTTTAAGTAGACCCTGCCACAGGGTGTGGGCGTCCATGTATGTGTGTAAGGGTGGGTGATGGGCATTAGGGCAGGGCGAGTGGACGGTGTGTGTGTGTGTGTGTAGGTGCTTGTAGGGGTGGGTGATGGGTGATCTGTAGGTGGGGTGGGTGGAGGTTTGTGCAGTGGTGGAAAGGTAGTAAGACAGGTCTGGGTCGGTGGTGGGCATCGGTTGTGTTTTTGTGTTTTTTTTTAGTGTATGTATTTCTGTGTGTGTGTGTGTGCGTGCGCGCGCGCGCGTACTTGTGTTCAGTGTTTATGAGTGTGCATGTTTTCATTTTGTGTGCTTTTCTATTGGGGGCATGTGTGTGGGTGGGGCTGGGTAGAAGGTCATGCAGGAGTAGAAGGGTGGAAGATGGGGCCGGGGGTAGAGGCACCAGGTTTTGAATCGTTGCCTGTGTGTTAGTCTTTGTATTTTCATGTGTGTGTGTGTATGTATGTCTCCCTATGGGTAGTGATGTGGTAGAAGGGTGGTAAGATCATGGTGGGCGGGGTGGGTGGGAGATGGGTGATAGGTAATTGAGATATGGGAAAGAAGGAAAACATGTGCTTTTGTGACCATGTGTTGTTCTCTTATGTCGTATGTGCTTATGAGTCTTTGTGTGTCATGTTTGGGTCGGTGGGGGGGGGGGGGGGGAATGGGTGGGTGTGTTATGTGTGTGTGTGTGTGTTGCGGTGGTAGTTTTGTGTTTGGTTGGCAGTGGGGTTGAGATTGGTGGGTTAAGTGGTAGTATTGGATTGGTGGCCGGGAAAGTGGGCGATGGCCTGTTGCAATGAAGGGCCAGCACATAGTCGGGTGTGGATGGGCAGCAAGTTGGTCTTTTGCCATAATTACAAGTAAACTGACATTTTTGCCCTTGACAGTTCAGGATCAAAGTTACGGATTTGGACCTAAATCCTTACTAATGGCAAAATTAAAACTCCAAACCCAGACGTGTAAAAATTAAAACAATGGGCCATCAAGTAAGATTTTTGCATAATACTCTTGAGGTACTTAAGTGTATTTAACCCGATGTTACACTATATATGTTTAAGGGATAGAATGTTGCATGCCTATGAACTCTCTTAAAGTTCTTGAACAAGTGAAATAAGGTGACTACCTTTCACAGAGTTGAGCAATTCCCTCGTGACTTAAGCTAAACTTTGGCTAATTAAGGACTTCAGTTCTTAGCGTTAGCATGGTGTTTAAGCCTTATGTGTTAGATACCTACCCCAAGGCCGGATCACTTAGGGTTTACATGAACAAACATTCTTCTTTAATCTACCAAGCAAAGTAGTAACCAGGGAGACCACTTTAGGACCCCACACGAGCTAGTCAGTGGGTGAATCCATTTTGATAATTCATACTACCTGACTCAAGCTATTGAGGGTAGATGCTCAGTACTTGATGTTAACAGTGACTTGTTAGTCGCTTAGGATAAAAATATATGGGTTCAACTGAAGCCCTGGAATTAAAGTGCTGGTGCTCAGAAAGACCCTAACCAAGCTTATCCTTAACCTTAGTGCTTAAAAGAATCATCAAGATACGTGAAAACACCCTTTTTCTCCCTCGCTTAAGTGCGGTTAGCCAATACAACTTCACATTGGATCAAGTTGGAGATGACAGGTTCCATCTAACTTGGAGAGCAGTAATGCTTAGGTTTCAGTGAGTGCTTCATGACTAGGCTAATCAAATGTGATGTCATCACATCCAGTCAAGGTCTATAGACATAGCCAAGCCTAGTTGTACTTCCTTAAAGGTCGAAATACCACGAAGGATGGAGCACTCCACCACCATTGGTCCGTGCTAGACACAACGTGTGTAGCTTGTTTGGATGGTCAGGAGTAGGGTTGAGTATTAAGTATGATACTGTAAGCATGAAACGAGTAAAATTGAGAAAGGATTAACTTCTATTGATGTTATAATAAGTACAATGCTTTTTAGAAAAGTAAAATGTACAAAATTTGACTAATGTAGCTAACATAATTACCATACACCTGTAATAACCCAGTTAAAACTATTGCGCTGTCAATTAGTACTAATTGATGGTACCTTTGGAGGTCTTAGAATTCAAAATAGAAAGATAGGTTACCGTTGAGCCTTTCCAGGTGATAAGATCTTGTTTAGATGTCATTGGTGAAACTTTACTAAATGAGAAGCAAAGACTTAGTCTTAGTGTGACCATGGTCACACTAGAAGCACCAGTTATGAGTTTTCTTTTATTGGGTTCAGAAATGAGTAGCTTAAGCTACTGAGGTAGGCTATTGTTGGATATGATTTATTTGACTACACTTTGGTTTTTTCCTTTCAGGCACTTTGCTTGTGAGCTTATTATGGTCGTCCTCTATTGGGATCTACAATTCAACCTAAATTGGGGTTAGGATTGACGGACTACTTTCATGACCATTGCCAAGGCCACGCTCTGATCTAAGTCCCCACTTAACAACTTCTCCCTAATAAAGCATCTTAGGTAAGCTCTTTAAGGTCTCATTATCTTGCTTACTATACACATCAAAGAGGCGGAGGTTCGCCGATGAGACCTACTACTCATGAGATCGGATTTGAATATTTGGGCGAACTAATTAAAGTTGTTGATAAAGTAAGTTGGGAGAAGTTGAAACCATGTGGGCGCAACATTTTATATAGTAGCTAGAAATGCACGACACTTGATAGCATTTGCGACCTGATGTAATAGCATGTTGTCCATAAATCTAGAGAGGTGCTCATCACGATGCATGGATTCGTCATATTTAACACATATTGGCATCTTTAAGGTCAGGATAGTGTACCTTTTGACGTTCCTTATGAACTGATGCTCAATTTGATGATTTCTAAAATCAAGATTGTCCAAATGATGATGAGTGTCATCAATATCCCCTTGGTAGGCTCTTCTAACTCCTCTGTCCAAGCCATACTATTGGGTACTCAGGTCGTAGTCTTTTCCTCGTACTAAGGGTGACATGATGAGCTTTTTATGTGGTGTCTTTACAGTCAGAGTCTTGGCTATCATGGCGAGAGGCTTGGGATCTTATTGAGCTTCTATATATACGCCTTTTGCTAGAGGCACAACATTAGCTCATATGAGCTTGTAGCTCGTTCGAGTGAGCCCTTTTGTTGCTTTTCCAATGGTAAATACTACATCATGATGTATGTTTTCATGGTTTGGATTGCCTTGGAGCAAGTCATCGTAAAAATGAACTTGCATGAGCCTTTCTTGGGGAGAACCTTCACGGAGATCTCCTAGGGCGGCAATTATCTCCATTGTACATCCTACTCCTATGATTTGGAGTTCAATCCTCTGGTCTTGGCCAATATACTATAATCTAAATTAATAGGTTGATGGTGGTATTTAGTTGAGTCGATCCAGCCTCCTCCTCAAGGTTTTGGAGGATATTCAATTGGTTAGCCTTTCCTCTTCAACAGCTGTTGTAGTGGTGGCTTCCTACTGTTATAGGATATTTTCTATTTCTCCTTAATGGTGAGGGTTTTCCAACACTAACATCGAGCCTCGGTTTCTTTCATGACATCTACTGCCTTTTTCTTTGCCGCTCTCATATTATAAGTACATTTTAGCTCAAGCTCTTGTCTTTGTCGGTGGTCTCTGTCTTGTAATAATCATCCTGATGGAATGGTTCTTTGAAGGGCTAGTTATCCTCCTTGATCATTCACTACAAGAAAACATGTATTTAGTGACCGCAAGAAAGCGCGGTCGCTAAACTATACGTTAGCAACCGCATTAGCGACTGCCGCTTTACGCGGTCGCTAAATGTATCATTAAATGGAAAGGTCAAAGAAATATTTTTGGCGGGTATTTTTAGCGACCGTTTTTAGCGACTACCGAGCGGTCACTAAATGTAGCGGTTGCTAAAATTGTGGCTATTCCAGTCGCTAAATTTAACGACCGCGGTAGTGGTCGCTAAAGGCAGTCGCTAAATGTAGCGACTGCTTTTAGCGACTGCAACCAGCTGCTAATGTTCAGGTATAAAACGAAAATTTTCTAAACCCTCCCTTCATCTCTTTGTCTCCCAAAAACAACCGCCCACCGCCGCCCTCCTCCTCCGCCATCCAAGAGATTGTCCAATGCCGTTTGTGGATCCCTGTCGTTGCCATCCTCACACAACCGCCCAAGCCCTCCTCTCCGTGCACGAAGCTCACACTACCACTTTTGCCATTGTTGCCGGCTGTGCCATGGTAAGTTTCATTTTGTTTGTCTATTTCCGTTCTTCATTTGTATTCTCCTAAAATTCTTAACCTTGCCGTATGAAATTTTAGTATAAAATTTTTCCACCACTATTATCCTAAAATTCTGAAATTTTAGTCTTATATGTTGATCTATATCTTTTCATTGAAATTTGTCCCTTATTTGCTTAACGTGGCTCTAGTGCTTGTGCAAATGACAGTGTTCCCCTTATTTGTCGAAGTGCAAATATTGTTGAACTGGCCAAGCACGCCGTTTTCGAGGGGACCAAAGCAGTAACCAAGTTTACAGCTCTTAGATTTGGGGGTCAAAAATTAGGGTTAGGGTCTCGGTCTTCTGTGTACTCTTTCTGTTGTTTATCTTTTTCATTACTCGCCATATCTTTTGGGTTAGATGGTTATGATGTAAGTATCGAGTTTCAAGTATGAATAAAAATGATTCTACCGATGTGGACGTGCAATTGGGGCTTTGTGTTTGGTTGGTTTGTTGTGGAATTTTCTCAACGAAAAGCTTTCTTACTGCACACAAAAGGCAACATGTTCAATAATCTGGAAAAGATAAGTTATGTCCTTGGAAAATTCAGAGATAGATTACAACAACATTAATTTAAGATCACTACCCATGTATGTCAAGAATTACACTACGATCTTCCACTTGCATTAGTTAAGGAAATCCAACATGAGATCTGCATTTTGTTTCAATTGGAACGAGGTTGAGTGAGCTTAACACAAGTTTTGGTCCAAAACCAAGTTGATCTGACAAGAGTGAAGAGTTTAATGTACTTATTTTGTGAGTGCAATAGCTTGTTCCTGCGATTGTCATGTTGAGAATGGTGGTAATGATTTATGGCCTTTGATAGGTCTTAGGGTGCTTTTTTTAAAGGATTGAACAAGGTTGGACTTTCAGGGAACGTATGTGGTGATGATGGTGCCGATGGTAAGCAATGGAATAGTTTTCTGCCTGTGCGTCTAAAATTTGAAGTTCAACAAGTAAGATTCTATGTTCTGACCTTCAGCCCAACAAGAACGTTAAATCCACCCTTATTTGAATCCATTACTTGTATGTTACGCATAAGCAGAAGCAAGGAACTAAGACTTTGTTACCAGACCATCTCCCCAATCAATATAGTGTTAATAATGTGAACTATTAGTTGATATTCCAGGTCAAACAATGCATGGTCCATCTGCAAATGTAGAGTGTAGTGGAGGGTTGGAAGTAAAGGGCTTGTAATCTGCAGTTAAATACTAATCTTAGCATGGAACTGGTTATATGAGATTGATATAGTTGATCGCTAATTTGTTGTGCCGTTGCCGTTGTATATTTTGAATATTCTCTGTAGCAAGTGTATGTTAGAAATAGTTCTTCATTTTAAACTTGCTTGTTCTTTATGCTATGTGGTAACCTTGAAGAGTGTAGGTCATGAGTTGGTAGTGTCGGTTTTCCTTTTTCATTTTCCCCCTTCCCTTTCCTTGAGGGAATTCCTTTTGTAGTTCATGTCTTGTAGAAAATTTCGAGATGAGTAATGGGTAGGCCTGGGAGTGGCATTGTTCCGAGAACTACAAGAAAATGGATGCTCAATGCAAGGAGGTGGGTGCTAGCTCGGGTGGGTGCGACAGATATATCTATGGCAAGAGACCACAACCCCGAGTACTTCTCCAAAGCCATGTGGGGGCAGCTAGTGTTGCATTAAAGTACAAAAGACTGGGCGAAGCTGAGTGAGCGAGGCAAGGAGATGGCTCACAACAAGAAGAAGATGAAGCATAGTACTGGTTCCCATCCATTTGCTGTGCACAAGCTGAGGTTGACAGAAGAGGACCCTGAGAGAAGGCCCACTACGAGGCTCTGCCACTTTGAGCACACACAACAAAAGAAAGATGGGAAATGGGCGTCTAAGAGTGCGAAGCAGTTTGCAGTTAGCACACAACTCTTGTATTTCTTTTGTATTCCTATTGCATTCTTATTGGTTGCGGCCATTAGCATTCCTTTAACATTTCTGTTGTTTTCTTAAGATTCTTGGAAAAATTTAAGGCAGTATGGAGAAACTTGACTGGAAAAGCCTGAGTCGAATGCGTTGCACTCTTTTCTTAAGACAGTATTTGGCTACGATGGAGAATACTTCAACGATGCCTGTGATCAACGACATCTCGAAGCTGGCTAAGTTCGATGGCTCTTTCTTTAGGCGATGGAAGAGCAAGATGTATTTTTTCCTTGCTACATTGAAGATTGCCTATGTGCTCACTATTCCAAAGCCTATCGTGGATGAAGCTGCAGACGAAGCAACAAAGCAGACTGCAATGAAGCAAAAGCAAAGGTGGGAGGAGGATGACACCTACTGTAAGGGCTACATTTTGGGAGGGTTGTCCGACACTTTATACGACGTGTACGAGATCAAGTACGCAAACAGCACCGTGAAGGAACTACGGGATGATCTCGATAGCAAGTACAAGACGGAGGACGCCGGGAATAAAAAATTCCTAATCAGTAAGTTGTTTGACTTTCGCATGGTAGATAGCAAGTCTGTTATTACTCAGATTCATGAACTGCAAATGATTATGAATTTAATTATTTCGGAGGGCCACTCTCTTGACGAGTCATTCCAAGTGTCTACTATAATTTCTAAATTGCCTTTAGCTTGGAAAGAATGTCGAAAGGAGTTGAAACAAAAGAAGGATGCCATGACCATGCAAGAGTTGGTCAAGTATATCCAAGTTGAAGAGAATTCTTGAAACTTGGATAGGCTTAAGTTGGAAGACAACAAGTCTTCCAAGGCTCTTGTGATAGATCATGGCTCCTTAAGTGGCTCTAAGCGTAAGCTTGATGGTCAAGCTTCTGCTTCTACCAACCGGCAAGACAAGCCTAAAAAGGCTTGTTGGAAGTGTGGGAAAATTGGCCACTTTAAGAAGAATTGCCGAGTGGCTAAGAGGCAGAAAAAGGACCATGCCAATGTGGTTGACAACGAGGATTTCGTTGCAGTGGTTTCCGAAGCCAACATGATGGGGGAAGATGATGAGTGGTGGGTGGACTCCAGTGCAACCAAGCACATTGCTAAAAATAGAAATTTGTTCAAGGACCTTGAGCCAGTTGCGGAGGGGCATCATCTCTGCATGGGAAATTCATCTACGGCCAAGGTCATGGGCAAAAGAACTGTGGTGCTCTATCTCTCCTCCGGAAAGAAGCTTACCCTAAAGGATGTGCTTTTTGTTCCCGATGTTAGGAAGAATCTTATATCTGTTAGTATGCTTAATTAGTTTGGGTTTAAGATTTTGTTTGAGTCAGATAGTGTTATTCTGACCAAAGGAGGGAACTATGTAGGCAAGGGTTATGTGACCAATGGATTGTACAAACTTACTCTTGCTAATAAAGATACTAAATTTGCTTATATTGCTGTTCCATTTAATTTATGGCATTCTAGACTAGGTCATGTTAATTATAAACGCATGAGAAGTATGGTAAAATTGGGTTTAATACCTCAAAATACTTCACCTAGTTTAGAAAAATGTTCAGTTTGTATAAAGTCTAAAATTGCCAGAAAACCCTTTTAAAGGGGTTGAGAGGAAAACACAATTATTAGAACTAGTACATTCGGATTTGTGTGAAATGGAAGGTCACCTAACAAGGGGTGGTAAAAGATATTTCATTACATTTATAGATGATTGTTCACGTTATACTTACACGTACCTACTAAGGACTAAGGATGAAGCTTTGGATAAATTTAAAATTTACAAAGCAGAAGTAGAGAATCAATTAGATCGTAAGATCAAAATTTTACGGTCGGATAGGGGAGGTGAATATCTTTCCTTTGATGATCTATTTGAAACTTGGGGTATCACACACCAAGTTACAGCTCCTTATAGTCCACAACAAAATGGTGTAGCCGAGAGGAAAAATAGAACCTTGCAAGAAATGGTTAAAACCTTATTACTTACTTCTGATTTGCCTAAGAATTTGTGGGGGGAAGCACTCATGACTTCCACGTATATACTTAATCGTATACCCCACAAGGTATCTAAGGTCACGCCCTACGAGTTATGGAAGAAGAGAAATCCTTCTTTTGGACACCTTAAAGTATGGGGGTGTAGGGCATTAGTAAGGCTAACCGATCCTAAAAGACCCAAATTGGGGGAAAAGGC
This sequence comes from Escallonia herrerae, assembly GCA_033070095.1. Classification (NCBI taxonomy): domain Eukaryota; kingdom Viridiplantae; phylum Streptophyta; class Magnoliopsida; order Escalloniales; family Escalloniaceae; genus Escallonia; species Escallonia herrerae. The sequence goes on from JAVXUP010000009.1 coordinate 28,756, forward strand.
AATTGAATGTGTCTTCATAAGTTATGCTCAACATAGCAAAGCGTATAGATTCTTAACCATGGAATCAACGGAATCCGTTAGCCAAATATTATTTTGGAATCTAGAGATGCAGAATATTTTGAAAATTCTTTCTCTAGAAATCGGAAAAGTGAAGACACAGTCGATAAGGATCAAGTTCACCCTACTCCGGAAATAGGGGAAGGAGGTGAACTAAGGAGAAGTAAGAGAGCAAGGATTGAAAAAACCTATGGTCCAGATTTCTACCAATTCTTAGTTGAGGGAAGTAGAAATGAAGGTGATTACTCTCATATGTATAACGTAGAACATGACCCTCTTACATATCGAGAAGCCATAACTTCTCGAGATTCTGACTTGTGGCAAGAAGCTATAAATGATGAAATGGAGTCGATAATGTCAAACCAAACTTGGGTATTGACTGATTTACCACAGGGTTTAAACCAATAGGCTGCAAATGGATCTTTAAGCGAAAGCTTAAGCCAGACGGATCTGTAGATAAGTATAAAGCTAGACTTGTAGCCAAGGGTTTTAAACAAAAGGAAGGAATTGACTATTTCGACACTTATGATCCGGTAGCTAGACTTAGCACTATAAGATAATTGTTTGCTTTATCGTCCATTAACAAACTAGTTATACACCAAATGGACGTCAAGACTGCTTTTCTAAATGGTATTTTAGAGGAGGAGGTGTACATGGAACAACCAGAAGGTTTTGTACTAAAGGGCCAAGAAACAAAGGTTTGTAAGCTTATCAAATCTTTGTATGGCTTAAAACAAGCTCCTAAGCAGTGGCATGAACGATTTGACCAAGTCGTTCTCTCTCATGGATTTAGAATAAACGAATGTGACAAATGCATTTATTCTAAGTTTGATAAAGGACATGGTGTGATAATATGTTTGTATGTGAATGATATGTTGATCTTTGGTACTGATTTAGATATTGTGTTGGAAACAAAAATATTTCTATCTTCATCGTTTGATATGAAGGATATGGGGGCAGCCAATGTTCTATTGGGAATGAAAATAATTAGATCCTCGGATTCTATTTCTTTGTCACTGTCTCATTATATTGAGAAAATTTTAAAGAAATTTAATCAAGAGAATTTTGCCCCGGTTACTACCCCATATGACCCTTCTATCAAGTTGAGGGCCAATGAAGGGAAATGTGTCTCTCAGCTAGAGTATTCTAGTGTTATTGGCAGCTTGATGTATATCATGCAATGTACTCGGCCAGATATAGCCTTTGCAGTTGGTGTTTTGAGTAGGTTTACTCATAACCCCGGGCAAGTCCATTGGAATGCGGTGTTTAGAGTACTTAAGTATCTTAAGGGCACAATGGACTATGCATTAACTTATAAAGAATTTCCTGCCGTTTTGGAAGGGTACACAGATGCAAACTGGATCACAGACTCAGATGAAACAAAGTCCACAAGTGGTTGGATTTTTACCATAGGTGGAGGTGCTATTTATTGGGGTTCCAAGAAACAAACTTTGATTTCACATTCGACCATGGAGTCCGAGTTTATTGCCTTGACAATGACGGTTAAGGAAGCAGAATGGCTAAGAGACCTGTTGATAGAAATTCCTCTATGGCCTAAGCCAATGCCTGCTATTTCTATATTCTGCGATAACGAGGCAGCGTTAACGCGGGCATATAGTAAGGTATATAATGGGAAGTCTAGACATATAAGTCTTAGACATAGCTATGTGTGAGAACAACTTAGCAAAGGAGCTGTTACTATTAGTTATGTGAAGTCCAAAGGAAATTTGGCAGATCCCTTTACGAAAGGCCTAGGCAGGGATATAATAAGGCAGACTTCCAGGGAGATGGGTTTGAAGCTCATGAAATTAGAGAGGTAACATACACATGGAAACCAACTAGATACTAGAGTAATCTCTAGTCTTCTAGTTCAATGGAAAAATACGTTGTATTTATTACCAAAGATGCACTAAAAGATGAAGCTTTTGATCTTCATGCCATCTCAAGGTAGTGCATACTTGTATGGAGAACAAGAGGAGGGTGAGAGTTATTCCCTTAGTAAATCTATGTCCTTAAAGGAGGGTGCAAGTCATACAAGTGCACCTTAGTAGATTTACCTATATAAGTGCGGGAAGTGGGGCCGCTTTTACGAGATTTGAGCTAATCTTTATGGTACTTATGAAAATCCTAAGATGTCGCACATGGCCGTAAATGTGCAGATATTTGAAAATTTGGTTGGAAAGTTCTACACATAGTAGTGATGATCAATCACCAAGGATTCTTAGTTCAAGGCTAAGGCTACTTTGAATTCTGATTGACTTTATTGCTATATGGTAAAGGTTCAAGTCGAAAGACACCTCTATCTTAGTAGGACCTACCAAAGGATAGAGAGAGGTACATTTCTAAATTGAAAATGTGATAAAATCTAATTTTGGAAAATTGGGGGAAATTCTTGGGAATTTTCCAATATTGTTACTTACCTTATTAAAGTTTGTACTATAAGGAATATTTTGCAAAAAGAATCAACCAAATTGATTGATTGGTTTGAGAGATATTAACTCTCAAACATGGGCATTTAATAAGGTTGAAAATAATCATGATGTGGGTCCCCACATAGCTTGGAAAATGGAAAAGTTAAGGGTATTTAAATGGACATGTGACATACCATATTGTTCTAGAAACACATGGTATGCATGGCCATGCACTTGCACATGTGCGGTGCACCGCACCTCACGCGCGCGCACGCGCCGGCGACGGCGGGGCGGGGGCGGAGGCGTAAAGGCGCTATTGGCACTTTTAGGCGCACTTTGCGACAAATTCAGCATGTGAGTTGTAATTTGGATTGAAACAGTGTAACTGTTCACGAAATTAAACAGATTTTAGATCTGTTTAAATTCGAAATGGCACCTGTTTAAGGTGCCTTTTAGTTCAAATACTACAGCTGTTCAGTGTGTCTACAGATTGTGACTGTTAAGTGACATCTGCAGAATCACTTAACTGTCACAATAGTTTGCACCTGTTCTAGGCACCCTTTGGTGTCTATAAATAGGGCGATGGTCAGATCATTTCTGTACTTCGAATTCTCTCCTACTCTCTCTCTCTCTCAAATTTCGGTCTGTTGATTGCAATCTGCTGTGATCAACAGAGTTTCGCCTGTTTTATCTTGGGAGGCAGATTTTCTACTACCCTAAGCAGACTATAAGGGAGCAAATACTGTCTTAAGGAAAGAGTGCAACGCATTCGACTCAGGAATTTCTAGTTAAGTTTCTCCATACTGCCTTAAATTTTTCCAAGAATCTTGTTGGATACGAGATGACTTTGTGAGTGAAAAGGATCGGCTTCGAGGCACATTGTAAAATGCTCTCCTTAAGTTTATATTTGCCCCCACCTAAAAGTGGTGTGCATCGGGTTACAGGCAAATACCCTCCAAGATACAACGAAGCGCACTAGTGAATAGCGTTTGCACACACGATATTCACCCCACGGATAAGTGTATGGAATACTGGATAATGGGTTTACAACTATGAAATTCTGCAGAAATTTCTTATTATAAAAGATCTGCAGAAAAGAGAAGAGAGTAGAGGCTCATCTATATGGTCAGATTTTCGGACCATTGTGCTCTATTTAAAGCACTAGTGGTTGCTAATCAAGGGTCACACCCTTTCATCATGCACCTAAGTAATCTGGACCGTTGGATTAGAAACCGTTAAGATTAACGGTCCAGATCTGGATTGGTAACTAACCAGCTTCCAACAGTTGGGTCTGGCCCGAACTGGAACCACCCAGCTGCCTAACAGGTGCAACCGTTCGGGCATAACCTGAACCTATGCAAGTGTAGCCACTCAGCTACTAACGGTCGGATCTGACCCGATCCGTTGCACCGACAGCCTAGTTTTCATCACGAAAACTTAAAGGCGTCTAATCACGTCTCGCGACGATGCGCACGTGCGAAGTGCAAAGTGCGCCATCAAAGCCCCACATTGCGCGTGCGTGCGATCGTTCCTCGTATGGTGCTTCGCACCATACTCGGTGCACATGCATACACCTTAGCATACCACATAAGTATTAAAGTAAGTGGAGTTCTTCATTGTATACCCACTTACTTTTCCAATTCCCTTCTATGTGGGATTCCTCCGTCTTTGCCTCTTCACCTTCCTTTCATCATTTTGACAGAGAAAATGAATCAACCTTGACACTATATTTTAAAAAAACACTAACAATTCCCACCATTTTACAAAATATAAAATAAAAACAAAACAAAAAAACCAGATCTTATTATCCAGTGGAGTACATGCATAAACGAAGATGTCTTACGACTTGAATCTTCACTTAGTGATTACATAACAAGGCTAATCTGAAAAGTGTGGTAGATAAACTTTGAACCACCTATCCTTGCTGACTAGCCGGTCACATATCACACATGAAACTCCTATCCATACACAATTCCAGAAAACTGCTTATACAATAAAGGCCATGTAATTTGTATCTTGTTTTCATGAGTGCTTTAGAGTTTAGCTCTTAAACTCGACAGAAGCGGCCCCACTTCACACTCACTAGTCAGGTCTATCAAGAGTGTACCGTAACTAACACTCCAAAGAATGATCCTTTTATAGACCTATTAAGAGTATAATACTCACCCTATTCCTTAATTACGGTTACCAAGCACATGACCTTGGGATGACTAAAATTTGTGCTTGCAATCACCATCATAATGTACTTTTGACTCGTTGAACTCAAGACTTGGTGTTAGCAAGCGTTGAGTCGAGATTTCCATCATTGGTGATCCTTGACATGGGCTTAAGACCCATCCCTCGTGAGGTTCTAATAATCTTTTCCCTTGGAAGCCCTTTAGTTAACGGATCCGCTAAATTTTCCAAGGACCTCACAAATTCCAATGTGATTACTCCTTCGGTAATCAACTGCCTCACGTAGCTATGTCTAAGACCAATATGTCTAGACTTCACATTATACACTTCGCTACATGCCCGTGATAGAGTTGATTGACTTTCACACCTTATCGATATCGGAGCCATAGGCTTAGGCCATAAAGGAACCTCTAAAAGCAAATTCCTTAGCCATTCTGCCTCCTTGCCCCTTGCAGCTAAAGCAATAAACTCTGCTGCCATGGTAGAATCAGTAATGCAAGTCTGTTTCTTTGAACCCCAGGATATTGCACCCCCACCAAGTGTGAAAATCCATGCACTTGTGGAAGCATAGTCCTCCTGATTTGTAATCCAACTGGCATCTGTGTATCCTTCCAAAACCAAAGGATACCCGTTATAACATATGCCAAAATCCATGGTTCGTTTAAGGTACTTAAAGACCCAATATACTGCATTCCAATGCATATTACTAGGACAACTAGTATATCTACTAAGTTTTCCTACTACATAAGCAATATCCGGTCTAGTACAAGTCATGGCATACATTAAACAACCTATTGCACTCGTATATTCTAGTTGTCTCACAGCTCTACCATCATTAGGAGACAACTTAATACTCTCATCGAACGGAGTACTAACTGGCGTTCTGTCTAAATGGTCAAACCTTTTAAGACCTTCTCAATATAATGAGATTGTGACAAGGTTATGCAACCATTATTCCTTATGATTTTAATTCCTAAAATCACATCAGCAACACCCATGTCCTTCATTTCAAAATTATTGGACAAGAATTTCTTTGTCTTTACAACTTGTTCCAAGTCAGTACCAAAAATGAGCATATCATCTACGTATAAGCAGATGATAACTCCCTTACCGCCATCGAACTTGCTGTACACACAGTTATCCGATTCATGTATTTTAAAACCATTAGACATCACAATTTGATCAAACTTTTGATGCCATTGCTTAGGGGCTTGCTTAAGTCCATACAATGACTTAATCAACTTACAAACTTTATTTTCTTGCCCGCGTACAACAAACCCTTCCGGTTGTTGCATGTATACCTCCTCATCTAATTCACCATTTAAGAATGCCGTTTTAACATCCATTTGATGAATTACTAGCTTATGGATGGAAGCTAGTGCTATAAGCACCCTAATAGTGGCTATCCTTGCAACTGGTGCATAAGTGTCAAAGTAATCGACACCTTCTTTTTGGGAAAATCCCTTAGCCACTAACCTCGTCTTAAAATTTTCAATCGATCCATCAACCCTTAACTTTTTCTTGAAGACCCATTTACAACCAATGGGTTTAGAACCTGGTGGTAAATCCACCAATTTCCATGTTCCATTTCCCATGATTAAATCAATCTCTTCATTTATTGCTTCTTTCCAAAAAGAAGAATCTTGAGATTTCATGACCTCTTCATAAGTCTTAGGGTTGGATTCCAAATTTAAGACAATCGGTATGGAGTTGTATATTGTTGTCCTAGTTCCTTCTATCAAATACATGTAGAAATCGGTTCCATAGGTTTTAGCAATTCTCATTCGTTTGCTCCTCTTAGGTTCCACTTCATTTTCATGATTTTTCTCAACATCACGTTGACCTTCCTTTTGCTCAACTTGCTTAGGAAGTGATTGGAACCTACTTTCGTCAAAGATGGCATCTCTAGATTCAATGACAGTGTTTTTAGAATAATAATCATTTTGTTCCACTACCATGAACCTATATGCTTTACTGTGTAAAGCATAACCAATGAAAATACATTCAATGCCTCTTTCACCCAATTTCTTCCTTTTTGGTTCCGGAACTCTTACAACGGCCCTACAACCCCAAACTTTAAAATAATTCAGATTAGGCTTCCTTTTCTTCCATAACTCATAAGGAGTAACGTTATTCCCTTTAGTTGGAACTCTATTTAATATGCAGCAAGCTGTTAATAAAGCTTCCCCCCAAAATCCTTTTCCTAGACCTGAGTTGGAGAGCATGACATTAACCATTTCGACTAATGTCCGATTCTTTCTTTCCGCTACACCGTTCTGTTGTGGTGTATACGGTGCAGAGAGTTCATGCACTATGCCATTTTCTTCAAAAAATGGTGGCTCATAGTACTCTCATCCCCTATCGGTTCTAAGTACTTTTATTTTGGCATCACAAAAATTTTCTACTTCATTTTTATATGTGACAAAACTAGGCAAGGCATCACTTTTATTATGCAATAAATAAAGATAGCAATACCTAGAATAATTATCAATGAAGGTCACATAATATGAGTTTCCTCCTAATGAAGGAGAGGAGTGAAAATCTTCTAAATCACTATGTATTAAATCTAAAATCTTAGACTCTCTTTGTCCATTTGGAAAATGAGCTCTAGTGATTTTAGTGAGCATACATGTCTTGCAAAATCCTTTATCTACATGCATACTAGGCAAAAGATTTAATTTAATCATGTCATTAATTTTTCTAGTATTAACATGTCCTAAACGATTATGCCAAAGGATAGATTGTGACTCAATAATATAAGCAGAAATAATATTCTTATTATTAATATTAAGTTTAAACAATCCCTCACAAAGATATTCCTTTCCCACAAAAATCCCTCCCTTAGAGAGTACAAACTTATCAGCTTCAAAAACAAGTTTGAAACCAAACTTGTTAAGCATACAACCCGAAACTAAATTTTTCCTAATTTCGGGCACATAACAAACATTGGTAAGGGTGACAACTTTTCCGGATGTAAACTCGAGCTCGACATTTCCTTTGCCCCAATTTGCACAATTGACGAGTTTCCCATGTAAAGGCTTTCATCCTTTACCGGTTCATAGGTTGTAAAAAACCTCTTGTCCTTGCACACATGATTTGTCGCACCCGAGTCAATCCACCATGCGTCGTCATCTTCAAGGACATTTGCCTCACTGATTACCGCGACTAAATTATTTTCGGTCGCCTTTTTTTGTTTCTTCAAGGCACGACAATCACGCTTATAGTGCCCTGGTTTGCCACAGTGAAAACACTTTCCTTTGTGTATATTCTTCTTGTCCTTGTCCTTGAAGCTTCCTTTTCTTGTTCTCACGGGAGTTCTTCTTGGATGATTCTCCTTCTTCCACGGCTAAGATTTTAGAAACGCCCTTGCTTTTAGACGTTTCTTCCTTGCGCAAGTCTTCCTCAATCCGAAGATGAGTACCCAACTCGTCAAGGTTGATGTCTTCCTTGCGATGCTTAAGGCTGTTCCTAAAATTCTTCCAAGAAGGAGGCAATTTATCAATGATAGATGTAACCACGATAAACTCATCCAAGGCTAACTTGTGTGGGGAATAACGATCAAGAATACTTTTAATCTCATTAAACTGCTCCATAACCGACCTACCATTAACCATTTTGTAATCAAAAAATTTAGAAACGATGAACCTTTTACTGGTGGCATCCTCCGTGATGTAGCGACGCTCCAATTGGTTCCAAATTTCCTTAGCGGTCTTGACAGTATGATAGGCATCGAATAGCGTGTTGGACATGCCATTCATAATATGTCCTCGACATATCTCATCATCTTGATCCCACCTCAATCTTTCACGTGTCTTCGCAACACTTTCCTCCTCATTTCCACCGGGTTCCGGAGGTGTTGGATTGATGATCACATAGTACACTTTCACTGTTACTAGTAGAAAGTGCATCTTCCTTTGCCAACGAACGAAGTCCCCACCATCAAAGCGCTCCAAGCCGTGGAAATCCGAGCCCATGTCTTTCAACGTCACGAATGCCATTGTTGCAGAATATAAACTTAAGATTGTTGGATACGAGATGGCTTTGTGACTGAAACGGATCGGCTTCGAGGCACGTTGTAAAACGCTCTCCTTAAGTTTATATTTGCCTCCACCTAAAAATGGTGTGCATCGGGTTACAGGCAAATACCGATGGAGGGTATTTGCGTGTAACCCGATGCACACCATTTTTAGGTGGGGGCAAATATAAACTTAAGGAGAGCGTTTTACAACGTGCCTCGAAGCCGATCCTTTTCAGTCACAAAGCCTTCTCGTATCCAACAGTTGATCGATTTGGGGTTTTAATGCCATCTTTTCTCAACAAGCAAACGTTACAAAATCACCTATTGCTCACGAATACAAAATGATATTTTTAAGTGGAATAGAGTTGTCATATTCAATTACAAAACAACACTTTTGTACGTAACGTTTTTGCTTCCCTTTGAAGTACAAAATAATACCTTTTTTGTGGTGTTAATTTCTTTTCTCGACTCAAAGTCATGAAGAATGAAGAGTGAAGGGTAAGTATAGAATATTTCATGAAGTGGTTGCTATTTAAGGGTAAAAGCTATGGAGAATACTTCACTAGAGAATGTTTAATTATACCCTCTCACTTCGTTTGGCACCCAAACTTTTCATGAAAATTATTAAACTTTGACGTTCAGTCCAAAGGTATGCTAAAAAAAAAGATAAACGTACAAGATATAAGAATTGATCTCAATTGTGAGACTTTAACATCTGCCCTCACATATAGTCTGGAATGTCAGATAATCAATACGCGTGGAATACGAGGTAATTATAGGCCTCGACCCGAGTAAAGTGGACACCGAACATCATAAAATATGAGGTGACAACTTGAAGATGCTCAACCCAAAAGTATATTTAAGAGTAAGAAAAATATTAGGCGTAAGAACCAATCTCAATCCTGTATGTACACAATTAGATGTGAGACTTTAACAAAAATATTAACATTTTATGCTAATATGCCTTCTAGCTAAACATGAGTATTGAAAAGCACAATAGGGTGGGTGGTGGTTTAGAAATAAGAACGTTTTTAATTAATTATCCAAACAAACTCTGCGCTGATAATTTTCTACAACCCTGCAACCCATTCTGACTTTATAACAAAAAAGAAAAAGAAAAGGTTAAATATGATGGTGTAGTGATTTTTAGAAAGCATGCCAAGATTTCTGGTCACTGCCTGGCTTGGCTCTTATGGAGTTTATTGCGTACAAGGGGCACGCATGATTGGTTTTTGCTATTTAATCATTTTGGGCTAGCATGACTAGCTGTCAACATATCCAAATTAATTGTTTAGGTGGACTTTAAAAATAAGCACAGCTACCTTCTTAATTTAATTGTGTATTCTCAAAGCAAATCTCAAAGATGCGAACGTATCTCTTAAACAAATACCTTTGGTGGAGGGTTCAATGTATCAGCTCTTACAAGAAACAATTCTTTTCATTAAAAACAATGAGTACTGCAAGACACAATAAAGTTGATTAATGCATGTCTTTGCCCGCTGAATTGCTATTTGAAAATTCAAAGAGACGGTAAGGAACCGCAGGCTTGTTGGATTAAGTTTTTAGGTTATATTGAACTCGTCCTATACATATGAGCCTTCGTGACGGATAATTAATTGGCTCCCGTGGGTTGTCCTTTTGACATGGTGTTAGAGCCCATGGTTAGCGTGACCTTGGCCTTGCACTCGTATTGATAACATTTGTTCTTAACGCTGCAAGACGCGCATGGTGAATTGATGGCGGGTGTGCTCACGCGTGTTGAAGAGAAGATTGTTAGGTTACATGTGTGGAGTTTGTGTTATTGACTTAGACTTTTAAGTCAAATTTTGCCTTAGATGTCTCCATCAACGAACGGATCGGTTGGGCTCACAAACGTGATTTTGTATTAATAAAAAGAAAGACAAGGTCAATGATCCCATGTCAAACTGATCCGATCTGGGTTTATGATTGACTTGAGCAAAATAAGATAAAAGATTAGTTGAAGAAATTTGAAAACATTGACATTTTGCTATAAGGATTTTGATAATAGCGACGTAAGAACATTCAAGTTATGTGTTAGCACCAAAATAAGTTTTTACCGATTCTTATTTGTTTAATCTGTACCATAGTCTATGAAATTGATTTCATTATCTACTTCTGTTGTCGCTTTGATTCCTTAGAACAATGCCAAGTGAATCAAGCAAAAGATATAATGATAAACTTGAAGCAGTAAATTAATGGCTGACCTTTACACTATTGGAGAGCAATTTGTCAAACTATATACTATCTGATCATCTTTTCTTAGATTCAATATATATTTGTGGTTATATACTTGCTCTAAATAAATAAATAACATGAATAAACAAAATATTTTATACCGCCTTTTCTTTTATAGAAAGTCCAAGATTTGGAGCCAGCCTTTTAATTAACTTAGCTATTCAATATTCCAGTAAGTGGAGTATCACTATACTAAGGCACAACCTTTTGGTTGTGGTTTGAGGACTAGACTTTGTGAATTTATCCCCTCTGTGACTCTTTGTAGTTTTTTCCTTCTGATTTATTAGAGTCCACTTCAATTTGTCTATTAATGGAGGGTGACTCTTTGTAGTTTTTATTGATTTGAATTTTCTTCCGTAACTGCAACTCTAAAAAAAACTTTTAACTAAAAAAATGAGTTGCAAGTGTAGCTAATGTCCAGCATCCACAGCGACAAGAGAATGCCTTGCTAATTAATGCTTTAAGCCCCCCCCCCCCCCCCCCCCCCCGCAAGCAAGGATGTGTACATTTTGGTATAGGTTTATCTATTCTAATGACTTTTTGTGACGGGTGAAAGCGGCGATTAAACTAGTTAGATGTTAATATATATGGAGCATAAAGCTGTGTCAAAACAAGAATGTGCGTGACAGTAAGGGTCCATCTCTTTGAAGATGTTTTGGAAAGGGTGCGGAGCATGAATATTCCATCTGCTTTATTCGATTTTTTCTTTTTCTTTTTCTTTGATTTTTTTTTTGTTTTTACATTCGAAGGATATATGAAGTACATGTAAATTTTCACCTTATTCATTGTTTTTTATATATACTTAATGATTGATGTTTGAGTTTAATGTTGGTTTCTACGTATACTTTGTGTATATTTGTGCAGAAAAACAATATCGAAAATATACTAACAGTCATATGTTAAGGTTCCAAAAACAGCAGTAACGTAAGGAAAGAAATAATAGTTTATTTAACAACTCACAAGAAGATTGCAGAACAGCAAAGGAAAAAGGTCGAGGCGTGAATTTGATTCACTGTCCTTAAGACTTATTCGTCCCGCAATGGTGCTGACGGTTCTTGACGACAGTCTCCCAGGATACAACGACAATACGTCTGAAATAGGAGCACTCCAAATTGCAGACCCGGCGAACCAAAACAAAAGCACAGAACTCTTTCGGACACAGGAACGAGACAGAAGAAAAATTGCAGAAGATAATTTCGGGATTAGTTAATTTTTGTAAAACTGACTCGTATTTATACACAGTATCCACTGGGGGGTGCAACTCTTCACAGGAAAAATTGTTTAGCTGGAAAGGTCACAACTTTCCGGAAAATTAAATAAATAAATAAATAAACTTTATTTATTTAAATATTTTTGTCCCAAAAAGAATAAAGCCTAATGGGCCCAAGCCCAAGCCACGGACCGGGACGGGGCGGCGCGCGTGGTGGACCTTGGGTCAACCTAGGTCCTCCCTCCTTACAAAACATGGGTACCCCCAAGGGGCCCATCCCTTAGCTCAAGGCTAAGCCTTATAAGGAGACAACATTTGCTTTAATTCTTCTATGTGGGATTCTCTCTTCCCTTCAAGTTGATCCATCAACTTTAACTTCAATTTTCTCATTCACCTTCCATTTGTTTTAGACATGTGAATATACCATGATCATCTATTCCAATAGATGAACATGAATCAATTTGGCCCTAACCAAAATATGGTTTAGAACCCATTTGAAAATTGATTCAAAATTGCTTCTCACAATGGGTTTAAAACCCAATTCCAACAATCCCCCACATGAATAGAAAATTGACTGGACACTAATACAAAGAAACACTGACACAAGAAAGAGTTCTTTAGAACGACACTGCATCGGGATAGGTAGCCGATGGCCTTGAACCTTCCCTAGTGAGAACTATCGGATTTACTGGTTAACCAGTGAACATGATGTCTTGAACTGTTCAACCTTTAGTGTAAACCAAGACAATAGAATTTCACACAGTATCGTTCAAACATTGTTTTGAGGTTCTCATTGTTGTGTTCATTTTGGCCCTGAACACTCCTGGTTTTCATGAGTACTCTCTGAGAATTCAGTCTTACAATTCTCATAGAAGCGGCCCACTTCTTACTCACATAGGTGACTTCTTATTAGAGGTTCCTACTGCACCCCCCACTTGGATTTCCAAGATATAAGAGTCATTAAAAGCATAGCTTAACCTAACCTTTTGAAGGTGCCACTGTCTTCTCATCATAGGAATGGATATTAGGGTTTTAACCCCCACAATGCTCTGTCTGAGTCGCATTTACATAATTCGGTTTTCCCTTTGAACCTAGATCTTGGGATCTCCAGTCAGCTAGGTAGGGTTTCCATTATGGCAACTCTTTAGTTCATAGGCTTAAGACCCATTCCCCTCGATAACGTATTTACTTTCTCTCTAGTCAAAGCTTTCGTTAACGGATCCGCAATATTATCCTTTGACTTCACGTAGTCAATAGAGATAATTCCACTAGAAAGTAATTCTTTAACGGTATTGTGTCTGCGACGTATGTGTCTAGACTTGCCGTTATACATACTGCTTTGTGCTCTTCCAATTGCAGATTGACTATCACAATGTATGCAAATTGGTGGCACAGGTTTAGACCAATTTGGAATATCCTCCAAGAAATTACGAAGCCACTCCGCTTCTTCTCCTGCTTTATCTAAAGCAATGAATTCAGATTCCATAGTGGTTCTGGCAATACATGTCTGTTTAGAGGATTTCCAAGAAATAGCTGCTCCTCCTAATGTAAACACATATCCACTTGTGGATTTTGTTTCATTAGAATCTGATATCCAGTTGGCATCACTGTATCCTTCTAAAACAGCTGGATATCTTGTATAATGAAGACCAAAGTTTAAGGTATATTTTAAATACCTTAAAACTCTTACAATAGCTAACCAGTGATTCTTTCCCGGATTACTAGTATATCTGCTCAGTTTACTGACAGCATATGCTATATCGGGTCTCGTGCAATTCATGATATACATTAGGCTACCAATTATGCGCGAATACTCTAATTGAGATATTCCTTCCCCAGTATTCTTTGTTAGATGTAAATTTACATCTAGCGGTGTCTTAACCGGACTATCATCATAACTTTTAAATTTGTCTAGCACTTTCTCAATATAATGAGATTGTGACAAGACTAGTCCATTTGATGTTTTGGTAATTTTCATACCAAGTATAACATCAGCCACACCCATATCTTTCATATCAAATTTACTGGCCAACATTTTCTTTGTAGCCTTAATGAATTCATTATTGCTCCCGATAATGAGCATATCATCCACATAAAGGCAAACAATGACATATCCTTTTTCCGTCCCTTTAACATAGACACATTTATCACATTCGTTGATTCTAAAGCCATTTTCGATCATGACTTTATCAAACTTTTCATGCCATTGTTTCGGAGCCTGTTTTAGTCCATAAAGTGACTTAACAAGCTTGCACACCTTCCTCTTATGATCCGGAGCTACAAACCCCTCGGGTTGCTCTATATAGATCTCTTCATTTAGATCTCCATTTAGGAAGGCTGTTTTCACATCCATTTGGTGTATCTCAAAATTATTGATAGCTGCAATAGCTATCAATATTCGAATGGATGTTATTCTCGTTACTGGTGAATATGTATCGAAATAATCAAGGCCTTCCTTTTGTCTATATCCCTTGACAACCAATCTGGCCTTATATTTTTCGATCGTTCCATCAGCTTTCATCTTTCTCTTAAAAATCCATTTACACCCTAATGGTTTATTTCCAGGAGGAAGATCCACCAGTTCCCACGTATGATTTTGCATGATGGATTCTATTTCACTGTTAATAGCCTCTTTCCAATGAGGAGTTTCGGGACTCGACATTGCTTCACTGTAAGTACGAGGCTCATTTTCTAACAAATATGTTAGAAAATCAGGACCAAAAGATGTAGACGTTCTAGCTCTCTTGCTACGTCTTGGCTCATCTTCCTCTTGTGAGGGTTCTTGGTCCATACTAGTTCTTTTTAAAGAACTCCGTTCTTGTGCCACTCGACAAGGAAATACATCCTCGAAGAAATGTGCATTCCTTGTCTCCATAATGGTGTTGACGTGTATATCGTCAATTTCAGATTTATGCACTAAGAACCGATATGCCGAGCTATGGCTTGCATATCCAATGAAAATTCCATCAACCGTTTTAGGACCTATTTTTACCATTTTAGGTGGTGGGATAGCTACCTTTGCTAGACACCCCCACACTTTAAGATATTTGAAGGAAGGAGGACGACCTTTCCATAGCTCATAAGGTGTCTTTTGCAGCTTCTTGTGAGGTACTTTATTAAGTATATGATTTGCGGTTAAGACCGCTTCCCCCCACAAGTTATCTGGTAGTCCAGAATTTATCAACAAAGCATTCATCATTTCCTTTAAAGTACGATTTTTCCGCTCAGCAATTCCATTTGACTGAGGCGCATATGGTGCCGTGGTCTCATGAATAATTTCATGATCAGCACAAAATTTTTCAAGAGGGAAAACATATTCTCCACCTCTATCACTTCTTAGTACTTTGACTTTCTTGCTAAGTTGATTTTCAACCTCAATTTTGTATTGCATAAATGCTTCCAAGGCTTCATCCTTGCTTCTAAGCAAATATACATAACAAAATCTCGTACAATCATCAATAAAAGTAATAAAATACTTTTTTCCTCCTCTAGATTGTACCACCTTTAAGTCACATATGTCACTATGAATTAGACTTAAAGGTTCCGTACTTCTTTCAATTGACTTGAAAGACGTTTTTGCCATTTTAGCTTCAATACAAATTTCACATGCTTTATGTGAGTCAAAATTCATTTTAGGCAAAAATCCATTTTTCACTAGCTTTTGTATGGAACCATAATTTACATGACCTAATCTACAATGCCATAAATTAGGAGATTCCAACAAGTAAGCAGAAGAAATAGTTTTATTAATATCGGAATTTGGTACAACTTTAGGCACGATGGTCATTACATTTAACTTAAACAGACCATCACATAAGTACCCTTTTCCTACAAACATCCCACTTTTAGTGAGTACAAATTTATCACTCTCAAACACTAGCTTGAAGCCATTCTTACTCAACAATGAGCCTGACACTAGATTCTTCCGAATGTCTGGCACATGAAGCACATTGTTGAGACTCAATTCCTTGCCGGATGTCATCTTTAAGACCACCTTTCCCATTCCTAGCACCTTTGAAGAAGAAGAGTTTCCCATGAACAGATTCTCGTTGTTGGCGCTCTCATATGTAGTGAACATATTTCGCTCGGAGCACACATGTCGAGTAGCGCCCGTGTCTACCCACCACTGTTTGGGATTTCCAACCAAGTTGACTTCGGATACCACCGCAGATAAATTCAAATCTGTCACGTCTTCGGTGATTTTGGTAACTTTGGTCACGTTGGCTTGAGAATTCTTTCCTTTCTTAAAGTTTCCTTTGTTTTTGCGACAATCCTTAGCACGATGGCCAGCTTTGCCGCACACAAAACAGTTCCCTTTGAACTTCTTCTTCTCACCGTCTTTGAAATGTGAGCCTCTTGCTCCGCTTGGACCATCGGAATCGGAAATTTTCCTCCTCTTTGATGGACCTTGCTCGACCACATTTGCCTTGGCCTCTTGATGATAATTACCGGCCTTCTTCTCGGACTGGCGATTATCCTCCTCAATCCTTAATCTGACGATCAACTCCTCGAGCTTCATCTCCTTGCGTTTATGTTTCAAATAGTTCTTGAAATCTTTCCAAGTAGGTGGCAATTTTTCTATCAAAGCAGCCACTTGAAAAGACTCTCCAAGTACCATCCCTTCCGCATGAATATCATGTAGAATAAGCTGAAACTCTTGGACTTGACTAATCACTGTCTTAGAATCCACCATCTTGAAATCAAGGAATTTGCCGACTACAAATTTCTTTGAGCCGGCATCTTCCGTCTTGTATTTCCTTTCCAAGGATTCCCACAATGCTTTCGCATTGACCATTGGACTATATACGTTATACAACGCATTGTCCAATCCATTGAGGATGTAGTTCTTGTACAAAAAATTCGAATGCTTCCAAGCCTCCACGGCAGCCACAGTTTGCCGGTCAGGATTTTCACCAAGATCTGGTGCATCCTCTTGCAAGAATCTTGCCAAGTTAAGAGTGGTCAAGTAAAACAACATCTTTTGTTGCCACCTCTTGAAATCTTTTCCATTGAACTTTTTCGGTCTTTCACCAAGTCCAACAGAACCATGAGTTGGTGCCACATAAGGCGTCGCATACACAGTCCCACCACCGTGTTGCACGTTGGGATTAATCGGTCCACTTTCCGAATTGGTTTCACTAGTAGCCATTGTTATAAATCTATCAACAGAATATAACAACAATTAATAAACAGTCCAGTCTATCACAATAGTATAAATCAGAGTCTAGTATCACTAAAATTAAATTTTGAATCTGAAAATAATTTTCGTAAAGATTGACAGAATCAAATAAGAAAACGAAATTTAGAAAACGCTGATTTGAAAACACTGTTTTGAGAACACTATTACGAAATTCGAAAGCAATGATTCTACACATGCAACACAAAGTATGCAAAAAACAAGTGATTAAGTCTTAAGAATGTTGGTTTCTACGTATACTTTGTGTATATTTGTGCAGAAAAACAATATCGAAAATATACTAACAGTCATATGTTAAGGTTCCAAAAACAGCAGTAACGTAAGGAAAGAAATAATAGTTTATTTAACAACTCACAAGAAGATTGCAGAACAGCAAAGGAAAAAGGTCGAGGCGTGAATTTGATTCACTGTCCTTAAGACTTATTCGTCCCGCAATGGTGCTGACGGTTCTTGACGACAGTCTCCCAGGATACAACGACAATACGTCTGAAATAGGAGCACTCCAAATTGCAGACCCGGCGAACCAAAACAAAAGCACAGAACTCTTTCGGACACAGGAACGAGACAGAAGAAAAATTGCAGAAGATAATTTCGGGATTAGTTAATTTTTGTAAAACTGACTCGTATTTATACACAGTATCCACTGGGGGGTGCAACTCTTCACAGGAAAAATTGTTTAGCTGGAAAGGTCACAACTTTCCGGAAAATTAAATAAATAAATAAATAAACTTTATTTATTTAAATATTTTTGTCCCAAAAAGAATAAAGCCTAATGGGCCCAAGCCCAAGCCACGGACCGGGACGGGGCGGCGCGCGTGGTGGACCTTGGGTCAACCTAGGTCCTCCCTCCTTACAAAACATGGGTACCCCCAAGGGGCCCATCCCTTAGCTCAAGGCTAAGCCTTATAAGGAGACAACATTTGCTTTAATTCTTCTATGTGGGATTCTCTCTTCCCTTCAAGTTGATCCACCAACTTTAACTTCAATTTTCTCATTCACCTTCCATTTGTTTTAGACATGTGAATATACCATGATCATCTATTCCAATAGATGAACATGAATCAATTTGGCCCTAACCAAAATATGGTTTAGAACCCATTTGAAAATTAATTCAAAATTGCTTCTCACAATGGGTTTAAAACCCAATTCCAACATTTAATTGATCAATGTTTTTCATGTCCCAATATTTGTCCTAAAATTTTTGCAAGAAGTCAAAATATAAACTTCAATGAATTAAAGAGGGCATATGCAAAGGACTAATGTGAAATAGTGTGTGTGTGGGGGGGGGGGGGGGGGGGTGGTGTTTTGAAGAATTATGGATTTCCAAATGACAAAAAATACAAGACAAAGTGGGGAATAATGAGATGGGGCCCCTTTAGATACACGCCGTGCAATCGACGTCCCTTTTCTCTTGTTTTCTTGAACGTAAAAACAAAAGTGAACCATCTTCTTTCTCCTCCCCGAGTAATGATGATGAGATTAACAACCCAACCACATAATTCTTCAATACCTCGAAAAACAAACATTTTCCACTTGAAAATTACGGGAGAACATTGACGGATTTTTGTTAAAATAGAAAATTTCCGTTGATCGTAAAAGATTCGGAACACAAGATCCGGCCTTATGGCTTATACATATTGTACAAAAGAAGTTTACAATGAAGTGTGAGTCCCCCGTTACGTGCTTGGTATCTTTCCTAAACGCATACAGATACATGTCGCATAAACACTGAACTACTGTTTAATATTTTCACGATCTTCTAAACATCGACAAATGTCACTGTTAACTATAAAGCCTGATTTTTTTATATAAAGCTAAATTGTCAATGACAAGCCCCAAAAATGACCGAGGACGGGAACCTTTATCTGGGGTTCGGCCGGGGCGCCGCCTTTGAGATAATTTTTTGGAGACTACTTTTGTGATTATGTACGTGGTTATATACTGTAGTGTCGGCAAACTGTCACAAGACAACAAGGGAGAACGACAATGGTGCGAGAGTTGGGTTATTGCAACGTGAAGTAATGCTACCTAACAGAATAATTACATGTCTGTGATCCATTAATGTAACGAATATGGTGAAGCATATCAAATTTTTGTGGTGTGCTTTTGTTTCTCTGTTTATTTTCTTTCTTTGAGTTTATGGCAATCCAAATAATAATGGAGTGAAAGACAGGTACCCTTCAATTATTATGCTTTAAATCTTTGTTGAAAGGTTTGGTTTCTTAAGACATAATAGGAGAAACTCATCAGTCTTGGGTATGGAAAATAAAGTTGTTCCCAAAAGTTGTTGTTCTGGGGCAAACTACTTGGCATCCGAGGTACATAAGGATTTTGAAACAGGGGGACCATATGAACCAGCAAATCTTGAGGCAAAGCAGGGGACCATGCAAAAGGCAATGTAATACTGTGATTAGCCATGTGATGATGAGATGCCTCATTCAACTTTCCATCAGCAAATGCACCACTGTACACTATTTTCACCTTTCAATTTCTTGGTTTTCTGAATTGACATTAGTCCACTTTTTCATCAATTTTAAATTTTATTACTGAGAAATAAAGAAGGTGTAGATTCAAATCTACACGCCGGCCATGAGTACTAAACAAATGCTTTTCAAAAGAATTAGAAGATATCGTGTGTTCCCGCACCGTTGATCCCGACTATCTAAGGCAATAACAATGTAACCTTAATGTCCACCCTGCATCCCTTTGTCCATCTTTGGTTATTTCATGAATATTTTGTTCCGTCAATCGAAGAACTTTTCTTTTATTACCTCGGCTACATATTGTATTGCATCAAGAAATAGTTAATAGTTTCTAACTCATTGCAATTTGCAAGGGTGCAAAGATATAACGAGTAATAATGAGGGAAGATCTTCTGAGAGATTTAGAGGTCCATGAACAGCCGAATGTCCCTTAAACCATTGGTAGGGTACCCCAAAATGATCAAGAAGATTGGGAGGATAAACATGTAAGGTTCCTGTGGGGGTAGACACAACTTGATGGACTCTTCAACTGTTGCATGTACGGTCTGATACTCTTGTCCAAAACACCAAGGGATAGTGGCCTTAGGGAGGTCCACTCCTCCAGTGATCACTGCTAGTCTCGTATCTGTATTCTTAACTTTCAAGATATACCATCATGCTCAGGTGCACAAATAAAACATGATACAAAATATTTGACTTAAGTTACCAATTCCTAGAGAAACTTAAACAGTCATAGAATTGACCCAACAATATACTTCATACTTTTTAAATATTCAGTTGTACTTTGACCGGCATAACAAGACTGTAAGCGTTTTTCATATCTTTTGGAGTTGAATTATGTAGATAGTATTGGGATCCTACTAGTTATAGACATGCTTTTCGATCGTGAACCTCAGTTTGTGAACTGAGAAAAAATTGAACAGTTCTTACCGGAAACTTGACAAAGTTTGAAGACGGAATAAGGGTTTGGCACGAAACTAGTTAGTTGAAAAAGTAAGTATCAAGTTCGGTATTCTGTTCCTTAATGCAACTTTAAAGACTAGCTAGGTACAAACGCAACTAGTTAGATGCAAGTGTTAACAAAGTTGGTTTGGCATTATTCTAGTTGGTTAGAAGGGGAGATATCATGTTTGGTATTATGTTACATCTATGCTAGTAGTAACACATAACATGGCATTGATTCCTTACCTTCCAAACTGAAAAGGAGAAATCAATCTTTTTTTCCGCTTGAATTATAAAATAAAATAAAAATTAAAGGTAAATATACAATCCGGTCTGATGACCAATACAATGTAAGACAAAGAACGAAGTCGCTGCAAAACACGAAACAATCGAAATTAACTTTATTTTTTTTCTTTTTTCCCTAACAACTGAAAGGAAGATCATCAACCAAAGAGGAAAGAGTCATATATAGCAGTGTCGTAAAGTAGTCATATTCAAAGAAAGGAAGACCTGGCCTGACATGATATCTGGCAACGTTTTTGCCTTTTCGAAGGAGTTCCTCTGCAACTGAATTTCGACAGCAACTATAAAAAATTTACAGACAAAATTGTAAAAAAGAAAATTGAAATTACCGTGGTCGACATATTAACTGCATCTCTCATCTAGGATATAAAAAACTACGGGTCTGTAGAGAGAATGACATGTATAATGTGTCTATCTTGAACCCAACAGCATACTAGAAGAGCATATGTAGGCTGAGCGGTATAAAGGTATGAAGACTCGAAAGGTTGGACCAAGCATCTAAAAATTCTCCCAGAAGGAAGAGTGATCACCAATCCCATGCCAGCTTTAAGTGACACACGATCAAAGGAAACCTGAGCATTAATGAGAGCATATATCTGGGGGAGAAATGCACAACTCTCTTGACTTTGGTGGAGCAAACGGGGTAATGCATCAAAAAGGAGAGGAACAAGGGAATTACAAGTATAACGAGTAACTGAAGCTATTAACTTCTCGTGTTGGTTGACCAAATGAGCGGCATGTTGAATAATATAATGAGGGTCAAAAGATGCATCACATAATATGATTTCAGTTTGGTCTGGCCAAATATGCCACCAAGTTGAAAAGATGAGAAAAGTGACTTTGGATTGTGTCTTATAACGAGTAACTGAAGCTATTAACTTCTCAAGTAGGAAGATTGAACTGAGAAACGATCGGCCTAGGTGAGATCCCCTATCTGTTTGTCCTTGTAGTCTGTTAAAGAAAGATGACGAGGTAGAATACTTGCGGCAATGTGATTAGAGAATATTGACGAAACCAAATTTGAATCCCAGACTCCTAAAGGGATCAAATCAGCCACGTTTTTAACCTACTGATTTACTAAGCAGAAAGGGGCCGATATGCATGTGCCTTTTTTTTTTGGTAGGAAATGATCACCACGTTTCTTCTTCAACAAGTTGTTGTCTAGTATGGCCGAAAAGCTTGATATTTATCAGGAGGTGGTAGTCATTCACTTTGATTCTTAAAAGACTAAACCATCGAATTTTAAGATCTTCTGTCATATCGATCATGAAAGAAAAGCTAGGTAGACAAATTGACATTCTTTAATTGGCTTATGGTAGTACTCCTTTCACAGCTTCCCATAATTTGGCACCAACAAATTATGTGCGTAAAACGGTAGTACAGAGAGTGTTATTAGCTATTTATAAAATGATATTAAAGTTATCTAAACAAATTAAATTTGGTGTCCATTTTTCCTATTACCTTTTGGGTTTTTCTCTCTGCATCATTTTTCACTTTGAGACTAATATAATTTGTTCTTTTGACGATCTCATAAAATCATAATCAGATAACTTAACCTTAAAGCTCATATGACTTTATCAAAGCAAAGCCTAATTTGATAGACTTTATACATTATTTATATGACAACCAATTGAAACTTTGACAATAATTCCGGCCTTTAAAAGCCTCAATACTCTTATCTCTGGAATTTACAAAAGCATTTTAATTTAGTTATGCCCGTGTCATGCTTTATTTGTACATGTTCATCATAGGTGGTCCAGAAGTTTGCTTACACGGCCTTCAACATGAGTACTGCTTATAAGATTGGCAGTGTGGATTATGTGTGACAAGCTGCACCAAAAATTATGGTGTGTCGGGGAATCTTTGTAAGGACAAAAGGGGATGGCTCCGCATTTCCTGTGGCATTGTAGCACTGTACTGGGGGTGCATTTTGGGGGGGCTTTCTTTCTTTTGAAGTTTTCCTTTCTCTTTGTTAAAAGAGAAGGAAGGAAAGGTAAGACTTGAGAATTAAAGTAAGGGGTAATCATTTTGTTGCTATATTGTAAAAGATGAGAAATAGGGCAATGCCTTTTATGGAAAAGAAAAAGCAGGTTGTGATAGTTTTCTCACAATTTGACCTAACAAAATATGCTCGATATATCAAAGCTAAGGCCTGCCTCTCTTAGCCGTGTCAAATGAAAGTTGAAACCAAGGTTTTTGGCGAACAGGAAAAGCCTTCGGTTACCGTAGTAATTATGCACTCAATTAATAATTTGGCAAAACTCTTGATCGATCATATTCATCTTGCCACGTGTCTTCATAGTAACGCACAGATTCCGCTAAATGATAACTAGTATTCCATCAAGGGGAAAAAAAAAAAACTATTATCACGCCTTTTCAACCAATCCTCAATTCGTCGCTGACGAGTAATGAGTTTTTCCTCAACGGTCATTCCATAAACATTTGAACTTTGACACCTTTATGGGGGCTCAATATTACATTTTACCTTTTCATGGAGGGGGTCAAAGTTACATAAAAGTACATTTTGACTTGAGCATCCACTAATCTAGCAGTACTTGTAAGAAAATTTCAAAAAGTTAATTGGGGGGTCAAGTGACAATTATTTGCTGCCTCTTCCCATGCCCATAGGTGGTATAAAGTCAGGTCCCATGGCCCTCCCCTCATCTTTTAAAGTTGAAGGTTATCTTCACTAGAAAACCACCTTCCCATATACTTATAGGAAATTAACTACCCATTGGTTTTTGTTGTATGTCTTGTTTATTTCTTTGTTGGAAGGCTTAAACTAATGGGTTCTTGGTCTACATTGGAGCCTGGTTTGTGGGTTGGGTTTACATTGGATTGGATTGGATGTCATGGGAGTTTGATTTGGAGCATTGAATGAATGAATATGCATACAAGAGAGGGAGGGATGCAATGTCAATGTATACATACACATGAGAGACTTGGGGGGGTCACAAGCATTATTTGATGGGGCACACATAGAAATGGCCATGGGAAGCAAATCTTAAAAGGGAATCAAAAGAAATTGCCCTCTCTTTGCACCGCTCCCCCACCTGCTCAAGATATGGTAAGTGCACATGATTTCACACTGGGGAAAAAGGCAGCACTGCTTACATCACCTGTATCTCTTAGGGAGATTTTTGTAGGCCCCACCTCCACCCCCCTTCAAACCCTTTGCTTTCAACCCCCCAATCTTCCTCCTCACACACATTTGATGCATGTATATAGATTGAAAGCCAAGCCTCAAGACTTGTATTCACTCATTTACCTTTGTTTTTATCCTCCCAACTTTCCTTTGCTTGCCTTGTAATTCAAAGATCAGATTGACAATTAGGGGGAGATCTTTGGATGAAATCTGGTCAGATCTTGCTTTGTGGGTTGTGGATTTTGGTGGGTCTCATTCCTATACAAAGTTCATCTTCTCTTCTCAACCCAACCCATAGGAAAACACAAACCAAACCACCTCACCAAGGAGGAAGAAAACAGGCAGACCAATCCTCCTTTTCATTAATATAGCTTTGGTTGGTTTTGGATCTTGAGCTTTGCAGCAATGGCTATTGCCACAGAGTCAGAGTTTCATGTGTTGGCAGTTGATGATAGCATTATAGACAGAAAACTTATAGAGAGGCTCCTCAAGACCTCATCATATCAAGGTATTTTCTTGGCTGCCAAAGACAGGATACTGAAAACAGAGCAGATTCTGTTCATGGGTTTCTGAGTGTGTTTGATTGTCTTGATAGCAGTTACCACTGTGGATTCTGGTAGCAAGGCTTTACAGTTTCTGGGCTTTCACGAGGACGAGGAAAGCAACCAAAACCAACCTTCTGTTTCGCCAATGATTCATAGGGTACATTTTTTTTACCTCCTGGTTTTTCTTTCTTATTATGTCTTAAAGTTTCAAGCTTTATTGGGATTTCCCCAAGTTGTATATTAAATTTATTGTTGGATTTTATGGTTTACAGGAAGTTCAAGTAAACCTCATTATCACAGATTACTGTATGCCTGGAATGACAGGCTATGATTTGCTCAAGAAAATTAAGGTATGTTTGCTTTTTTTTTCAATTCAATTCCTCTTGTCTTTTTCCTTTGCATTCTCTCACTTTCCTGCATCTTTTGCCCTATTCTTTTCAGCTGCATTATTTCCTTTCCTGGAAATATTCCCTGACAAAACAAGACCATTCTTTCATTTTTTGTCTTGAATTTTTTGTTCTTCCAGCTGCGTTATTTCCTTCCCTAGAAAATAGACAATATGCCCACTGACCATGACAGTTTTTCATGCTTAATAGTAGGCAGCATTCTAGATTGGCCTATAGCTAGGTCCTTCACCATTTCAGCTTTGGTCAACCACATCTTCTGGAACATCTTTCACACGCCTTTTTCCAGCCAAACTTTACTTAACTGGTTAGGTTGTCAATTGTCATCCTATTCAAAATCTTAATAGACACATTTTCAAACATTTGTTCTTGCACCCTTTATTTTTTACTGCTGAAAACTGGGATTTTACTGATCTAATAGACCCCCTTTTATCTACAGGAATCTTCATCTTTGAGAAATATACCAGTAGTGATTATGTCATCTGAGAACGTTCCTTCAAGGATCAACAGGTAGGATTGACCTTTTTTTTCTTGTTGGGGCATATGCTAGTTTTGCAAAACAATTGAAAAGTTTCTAGCCCATATTGATTAATGGGTATTTGTCAATAAAATCCACAGATGCTTAGAAGAAGGAGCGGAGGAATTCTTTCTAAAACCCGTGAGACTGTCAGATGTGAATAAGCTAAAACCCCATATGGTGAAAGCCAAAGCCAAGGATCATCAAGAGCCAGCTAAACAAGGACCAGAAGGATCAGAAACACCAGAAGTTCAATCAGTACAGCCACAACAAACACCAGCACAGTCCAGTAATAAGAGGAAAGCCATTGAAGAAGGGATTTCACAAGAAAGAACAAGGCCAAGATACAGTGGCCTCACAGTAATCTAATTGGTCATGGAAAATTTCATAATTTTTTCTACGTCTGAAAAGTGAAATTCGGATTTAATTTTTTAACTTGTTTATGACCCATAGTTGTTTTGGTTTACACGAGAGGGCTGTAAAGAGAGAGAATTCCCACACTATGCTTTGAGATCCTATACCTTTTACTTAAATTGTACCAATTTTGTACTGCTAATTCACAAGTGAATAGAGGAAATTCACATATACATGGAATGGTAACAGTAGCTGTAAATCATCTGTCATCGCTCTTTATTCTAACAGTTTTTGGCGGACCAAAGACCGTTATGTTGTAACGTTGTAAAGGGAAGCTATGGGGTTGGAAAATGGGCTAGAGAGATATTATAGAATATGCAACGGATTGGCCTTAAACCGTCAACGTTTTCAAGTACCGATGAGATTAGTAACCTATTTGTGAGTTTTGAAATGAGAGAAAGGAAGAGAAGAGAGAGCAAAAGAAGG
This sequence comes from Escallonia herrerae, assembly GCA_033070095.1. Lineage (NCBI taxonomy): Eukaryota > Viridiplantae > Streptophyta > Magnoliopsida > Escalloniales > Escalloniaceae > Escallonia > Escallonia herrerae. Next base: position 55,259 of record JAVXUP010000009.1, read on the forward strand.
GAAGTCAATTATTTTTCATCTTATTTGTGAGTTTAAAAAGAAAGGAAAATAGTGTTAATTACAGTAGTGTTCTTGAGGTTAAGAGGTAATTATTCGCGTGTCTAAAAGTTTGGAAAATAAGCACTTATATCCTTTGGCTTAACGAAGTATTGAAATACTAAACGGTTTGAACAAAATGATCACATTGCCCACGACTAGAAGTGTAAATTCTTGAAATGCCATTCCTCTGTTTTCTTTCCATGTCCCCTCTCCTCTCTTTGTTATCCTCTTTAACTCTAATCACCCGACACCACCACCGCACCACTCTCTCATCTCTATGTTTTCCCATCTCTCATCTTTCTTGTATACATCTCTTTCCAATTTCTGTTTTCCCCCCTTCAACTTTCTCTTCCCCTTTTCTCTCTCTCTCTCTTCTTTCATTTTGTGACTGTATATGTGCATTACCTCCTACAACAAAGATATTCGACATCGGAAAAGACCCAACCTTAGTTGTTTCAAAGGATATACAAGAGATTGTGCACCACGACGTTGCAAGATCACCAGCGCCGGCGGTGGAGATCCAGGTCGACATCAGGAAGGTGGTGAACACGGTGGCGTTCTCGACCGACAGTCTAGTGGGGAAAGCAGAAGGACTAGCGGTGGCGTTATGGCATCATTGGGAGGCAGTGACTGTGGGTCCTTAGATCCAAAGCAGTTTGCATCTGAGTTATGGTTGGACCAGCGATGATTTTTGTATGGTGGTGGTGTGGGTGGGTTGACCGGTGGTGGTTTGTGTATGGTGGTGGTGTGGGTATGGCTGGACACGTATGGTTTGTGCTTGTGAATGGTGGTAGTTTGTGTGGCTTGACAGGTCGTGGTGGTGTGGGATGGTACGTATGGCTGTGATAAGGGAGCACTTGTTGCTGATTTCATTAGTATTGCCCATGTCTTTTGGTTTTTTTGTTGCCTTGCAAGTTCTGATTAGGTGTTGAATTTGTAAAGGCGGGTTTCTGAGAGTTGGGTACAAATAGTGGGAGAAGGATCCTGATTGGAGATGGGCAGCGGTGGGGTGGCGAAGGGTAGCGCCGGCGGCGGGATGGTAGGAAGGTGGGGGCAGCTGCGGGGTGTTGACTTATTGATTTTGATGATTCCGACATATTATCTCTAACATTAATCTGACAACTTTATTAAGATAAACATTTCAGGATTTATCTCTTAATCAAACAAAGACAAGATCTTGACATGGACAAAGCTTGAATCAGAACTTGGACTCGGGATTTAAAGCCATGGACTACATTGAAGATGCAAAAACCTGATGTCAATTTTTTTTCTTGTCAGTATAAGTCTTTCTTAAAAGACCTGACATAAATTCTAGTAAAGAACCAAATCTTTTAGTCGAAGTCGAGCATTTCAGTCGAAGTCATCAATTTTAGTCGAAGTCAAGCATTTCAGTCGAAGTCATGCATTTCAGTCGAAGTCATCAGTTTTCAGTCGAAGCCAAGACTTTCAGTCGAAGTCAAGACTTTCAGTCGAAGCTAAATGTTTTAGCCGAAACAAAAACTTTTAGTCGAAGCCAAATCATTTGTTTTTAGTCGAATCCTTTTTTTTTTTTGGACTTTTCCTTCCTAACGGTTCACTTCTGCTACATATATAAATAGGGGGTCCTTGGGAGCATTTACTCTCTCTCTTGCGAAAATCTTTTTCATACTCTCAAATACATCTCAAAAACTCTCTCTCATCTTGATATCTTATCTTTCATTCTCTATTGAGTGAGTTTTTATCCTTGAGATTGTTCATAGTGAGCTTCTTGGTTTGGTTCTTGAAAGGATATAGATCTTCCCACCTAAGAAGGCTTAAATCTTATTCTCCATTGTAATATTTGCTCAAGAAGGAGCTTGTTTGTTTACATTCAACTTGTAAATCTCTTTTCATTTGTAATCTGTTGGAAACCTTGGAAGGGTTTCGGAAATTGTACTGCGGTTTGAGCTAGCACCCGAAGCTAGTTGGTTTAGTGAAAGGCTCGAGTAGGTCTCCCTTGCGTGGAGTGCTCGAGGACTGGACGTAGGCTGGTGGGGCCGAACCAGTATAAATCTCTGTGTTAAATTTATCACTGTTATATTTGTCATCACTTTGTATCTCAGTTTTAAATTTATACTCAAAGCTGTAAAACACCTATTCACCCCCTCGAAGTGTATTTAGGGACCTACAAGTGGTATCAGAGCCGTGTGCTCTGGTTATTTTCTTTGACTTAATCGTCAAGAGCTAAAGATCGCGTTATGGAAGAAGGTTCAGCAACCACCAGGCCACCACTGTGAAAAATGACAACTATAGCTACTGGAAGAATCGCATGAGGAATTTTCTCAGGCAGGATACACACGTCTGGTATGTTGTTGAAAATGGTCCTATAATTCCGATGAAGGATGGACCAGATGGAACCAAGATTCTGAAAGGAATTCTTGAAATGGACTCTCATGAGGCGCAGCTCTTCTCTATGGATGACAAAGCTAAGAACATTATCAGCTGTGGCCTCGACATGAATGAGTACAATCGAGTCTCAGCATGTGAGACTGCTAGAGAAATGTGGAGGTTGTTAGAAGTTACTCATGAAGGTACAAATCAAGTAAAGGAGACCAAGATCAATATGTTGGTCCAGCAGTATGAGGCCTTCAAGATGAAGGAGCACGAGTCAATAAATGAGATGTACTCCAGATTCACATTTATTATAAATAGACTAAAGCTTTTGGGTAAAATCTACCCCGAGAAAGAAGTTGTCCGAAAAGTTCTCAGATCTCTCCCAAAGAGATGGGAAGCAAAGCTCACAGCCATTCAAGAGGCAAAGGATTTGAATGTGCTGAAACTCGAAGAATTGGTGGGTTCTCTAATGACTCATGAAATTACAATGAAAATTCATGACGAAGAAGAAACTATCTCCAAGAAGAAGAACTTAGCTCTTAGAGCTGAGGCCTCACATGAACTTTCAGAAAGCAGCGACGACTCTGATCCTGAAATGGCACTAATCACTCGAAAGTTCAAGAAATTTCTTGCAAGCAAGCGAGACGGGAAGATTAGGAGAAATCCTACAAACCAATCACATCAGAGAAATAATGGTGATTGGAACGTAAAGGAAAGTGCTGACGCCTGCTATGAGTGTGGTAGAATTGGGCACATCAAAAAATACTGTCCACAACTCAAGAACAAGACTGTAAGTAGCAACAGTCGAGATTTCAGAGAAACGAAGTTCAAGCCTAGAAAAGCTCTGCTGACTTGGGATGACTCGGATGAAAGCGACAAAGAAATTAACGAAGATGACGAAGTAGCCCAACTTTGCTTCATGGCCAAAGACGAAAATTCCAAGGTAATCTCTGAGAATCCTGATTTCAATGAACTCAAGTCAGCTTTTCTAGAACTAAATGAAAATTATGAAAAGTTAAAAGTTAAGAATGCTAATCTAAAAAGTAAAGCTCTTTCTTTAATTAATACTGTTGAAGAGTGGAAGGCGAAAAGGAAGAATTTCAAAAAAAGATTAAACTCTATATTTTTGAAAATACTTCCTTGAAAAATAATCGGAATGCTTCTAAGAAGGAAAACTCTCTTTTGTCCTCTAAAATTCAATCTCTCCATGAAGTAAAAGCTCCAGTTGAAAACAATCTTTTAAAATCTCAACTGGAAGATATTTCTATGCAAAAAATTAATCTAGAAAAGGAGATTGAAGATCTGAATTTTACCCTTTCAAAATTTACTCAAGGAAGAGAGAATTTAGATATTCTTTTGGGAAGACAAAGATGTGTTTCTGAGAAATGTGGAATTGGATACGACCCTTCAAAGAAGCAAAAGGACTATAAAAACTTCTTTCACAAAAATTTAGCTTCTTGCTCGCCTTTCACACTCTGTACAGTATGTAAAAAGAAAGGGCACTTAGCTAAAAATTGTCCTCGTAGTGCTGTCAGAAATAAGGCATTCCCTTCTATTACAAAAAACAAAGTGAAGCAAGTTTGGGTGCCAAAATTTCGTTTATCTAATCTTCCAGGACCCAAGAAAGTGTGGGTACCTAAAGGAACGAAACCAGAGTCTATTGTAGGTATGCTTGAAAGCAAGGACAGATTCCAACAAATGGATTCTCGACAGCGGATGTTCAAGACATATGACCGGTGATCGCTCTCTTTTCTCTCACATCACTCCGAAGAATGGAGGACTTGTTACCTTCGGAGACAACTCAAATGGGAAGATCATTGGTAAAGGTAAAATTGGTACAGGCTCCATTACTATAGAGAATGTATCCTTGGTTGATGGGTTGAAGTTCAATCTGATAAGTATTAGTCAACTCATCGACAGCGAACACAAAGTGCAGTTCGAAGGTGATAAATGCCTAATCTGTCATGCGTCAGATGGAGGTACCTTGGTCGGTAAGAGAGATGGTAATATCTATACTTTATCTTTTGATGCATCTGACTTTTCGCGGGAAGTTTGTCTTTCCGCTCAGCATAATGATATTTGGTTGTGGCATCGTAGATTATGTCATGTTCACATGGACCTAATCAATAAACTTCTCTCGAAAGAGCTTGTCAGAGGCCTTCCTAAGCTAAGGTTTGTCAAGGATAAGGTCTGCGATGCCTGTCAATATGGTAAACAGTCAAAAACATCCTTTCAAGCCAAAAATGTCGTTTCCACTTCTCGCCCTCTTCAACTCCTTCATTTAGATCTATTTGGCCCTTCGAGAAATGTCAGCCTTGGTGGAAAATTTTATGCTTTCGTTATTGTTGATGATTTCTCCAGGTACACCTGGGTTCTTTTTCTAACTCATAAGGATGAGGCGTTTAAAAAAAATTTTAGTCTTGTTAAACTGCTTCAAAATGAGAAGGAGTTGAAGCTTGTAAAAATTAGAAGTGATCATGGCGGTGAATTTGAAAAATATTTTATTCCTTTTTGCATTGAAAATGGCATTTCACATGAGTTTTCTGCTCCTCGAACACCTCAACAAAATGGGGTTGTAGAGAGAAAGAATTGTACTTTGCAAGAAATGGCCAGAACCATGCTTCATGAAAATTCTCTGCCAAAATATTTTTGGGCCGAAGCCGTCAGCACTTCTTGTTACGTGTTGAACAGAGTACTCATCAGACCAATTCTTGATAAAACACATTTCGAATTGTTCTCAAATCGAAAGCCAAAAATCGATTATTTCAAGGTTTTCGGCTGTAAATGTTTTATTTTGAACAATCGTGAAAATTTGGGAAAGTTCGATGCGAAATCTGATGAGGGAATATTTCTTGGTTATTCTTTAAAAAGTAGAGCATATAGAATTTATAACCGTAGAACTATGACTATTGAAGAATCTATGCATGTAGTATTTGAAGAATTTAACGTTGAAAAACCTAGTAAGAATGCAGGTGATGGCAGTGAAGAACTCTCACTGGACTTGAACAACAAACTTAATGTTTCTTCAACCGAGGGGGAGTGCACAACATCCACTCACAACAACAGTGATGTGACACAGCCACTCCCAAAAAGTTGGAAATACTCATCAAGTCATCCACTAGAACAAGTCATAGGTAATGTGGAACACGGAGTTACTACACGATCTACGGTAAATCTTTTTTGTGCGAAATTTGCTTTTCTTTCTCAAATTGAGCCTAAAAATATTTATGAGGCTCTAAACGATTCTGAATGGATTCTTGCCATGCAAGATGAATTGAATCAATTTGAGAGAAGCAATGTTTGGTCACTAGTCCTGGCTCCTGTTCAACAAAAGGTCATTGGAACTAATTGGGTTTTTCGAAACAAACTTGATGAAAATGGCCATATTGTTCGTAACAAAGCTAGACTAGTTGCTCAAGGATACAATCAAGTCGAAGGGGTTGATTTTGATGAAACCTTTGCCCCAGTTGCTCGACTTGAAGCTATCCGAATGCTTTTGGCATTTTCATGTCATTTGAATTTTAAACTTTTTCAAATGGATGTGAAAAGTGCTTTCTTGAATGGGGTAATACAGGAGGAAGTTTTTGTTAAACAACCTACTGGTTTTGTAAATGAAAAATACGCCGATCATGTCTTGAAGCTGAAAAAGGCTTTGTACGGTCTTAAACAAGCCCCTCGAGCTTGGTATGATCGTCTTAGCAGCTTTCTCATTGATCATGGATTCTCTCGTGGCAAAGTCGATACCACACTCTTCACGAAAATTTGGAATTCACATATCTTAATAGTTCAAATATATGTTGATGACATTATTTTTGGTGTCACTGACGTTGACTTATGCCAAGAGTTTGCTGAGAATATGCGCAGGGAATTTGAGATGAGTATGATGGGAGAACTTACTTTTTTCCTTGGACTTCAGATCAAGCAGTCAACAGAAGGAATTTTTATAAGTCAGTCTAAGTACTCACGGGAGCTTTTGAAACGGTTTGGCTTGGATAATGCTAAACCTAGAGGGACCCCGATTTCTCCTAGCGTTAATCTTGTGAAAGATGAAAATGGTAAAGATGTAGATAACAAACTTTACCGTGGCATGATTGGTAGTTTTCTCTACCTTACTGCTTCTAGACCTGACATAATGTTTAGTGTATGCATTTGTGCTCGTTTTCAAGCTTGTCCCAAAGAATCTCATCTTTCTGCAGTTAAACGTATTTTTAAATATCTTTCTGGAACTTTAAATTTGGGACTCTGGTATCCACGGAACTCCTCGCTAGATCTAGTAGGTTTTTCTGACTCTGATTATGCGGGATGTCTTGTTGATCGAAAGAGTACTAGTGGCACATGTCAGTTCCTCGGCGATGCTTTAGTGTCGTGGCATAGCAAGAAACAAACTTCAGTGGCTCTCTCCACTGCTGAAGCGGAATATGTTGCAGCTGGAAGCTGTTGTGCCCAAGTATTATGGATGCGTCAAACTTTACGAGATTTTGGTGTCTTCATAGATCATATTCCTATTATGTGCGATAGTAGCAGTGCTATTGACATTAGTAAAAATCCTGCCCAACACTCACGCATTAAGCACATCGATATTCGTCACCATTTTCTCCAAGACAACGTTCAGAAAGGATTAATAAAACTCAAGAAAGTTGGCTCTGAAGATCTGCTCGCAGATATATTTACCAAACCGTTAGCTGAATCCTCCTTTTGTTCACTTCGTCGTCGCTTAGGAATGTGTGATCTTAGCTAAATTCCTTTTTACCAAAATGACCGCTTCATTTTTTGCTCATTCATCGTTTAGACGACTAAAAGCTTTTCAGTCGATTAAAAGATTTTCAGTCGACTAAAAGTACTTTTTCAGTCGATTAAAACTTCACTTTCAGTCGAATGCGAGTCGTCATCCACTTTCAGGATCATTCGTTTTAAGTCGACTCAAAGTACACTTTCAGTCAACTAAAACCTAATCAGTCGACTGAAAGTCATGTTTCAGTCGACTAAAAGTTTGTCGTCTATAAATAGGCCTACCTTTTTCACTTTAACTTTTTACTGTTTCCTTTTCACTATTTGCTTTTCGTTTTCACAGACTCATACTTTTCTTCTCTCTCCTGTCCACCTGTCACTACAAGGACCCATATGGACCCGAATCCACGTCCTCGTAGTCGTCGTCGTCGTCTGCTCATTGACTCTGACGATGAGTCCGACGCGGCTCCTGCCTCGACTGATGCTCCTGTTACTGCTGCTACTCCACCGCCATCCTCCCGCCGCCGCACTCGTCAAACTTCAGCTGCTGCTACCCGTCCTTCGTCCTCTGCACCAGTCCCTCCGCCATCTACTGCTCCACCATCCTCAGGTAATGTTGCTCCTACTCCTCCTCCACCTGCTGCCCCTTCTTCATCTTCATCTGCACCGCCACCAACCTGTCCACCCCCTACCTGTCCCTATATCTCACCTACCGATATACTTCACATTCCCCATTTCTTCCCCTCCGTCGAAGACCAACTCACCTACTATACCAGTTTCGTCAATCGCGAGGTCATCCCCAGTCGCCCAAGTGATGTCGCTCTCATGACTCAACTTGGCCTTACCAGTATTTTTGAGCGAATGGGATGTCTCTCCATTCTCTCTCCTCCCGCCACTTATTACCCGGCCCTTGTTCGCATGTTCTACTCCAACATGCATTTTTTCGCTCCACCACCCTCCTCTCTGACCACTTCTATGAATGGGGTCCACATACGTCTCGATGCCACCACCTTAGCCCAAATACTCGGTTTCACCAATCCATCCTCAACCCTTGTCTTCACCGCAAACACGTGGTGTACCTCCGGCTCTTTTACTCCCCTCCAACAAACCCAAACTCTTCTAGGCGACCCGTCCATTTCTCGGCCCCGAAAACCTAGTCTAGGTGACCTCTCTCCTCTTCACCGTGTTCTTCATCTTATCCTTTGTTATAATCTCTCTGCTCGCTGAGGATCTTATGCTACCTTTTCCTATTTAGACATCATCCTTCTCACCCACTTCATTCGGGGTTCTCCTTTAAACATTGCGGGCATCATCATGCTCGTAGTGAATGCCCGAAAAACAAAATCCTCTGCCAATCTTCCTTTCGGACTCCTGCTCACTAGTGTTTTTGAACATTTTCATGTCCCTCTGCCCACCTCTACCTCAGAGTGTATCCCCCTTCCGAGTCACCATGTTCTTGACGAAACCTCTCTTCGTCATGCTGGTTTTGTCCTTCGCTCTGATCTCACCTCCGACACTGTCCTTATTGAGCGCGTCACTACTACCGATCCTTCCCACACTCAGTCTGTTCTGGCCTCTGCTCCTGCTTCTCTTCCTCCTCCCTCGCCTGCTCCCAAAATTCCTTCAGCCGCGTTTTCTGCTCCTCCCTCGTCTATTCCACCAACACCACCTTCTTCTACTCCGTTCATCCCCCCTGCACAGACTGACCCATCTAGCTCTTTCCCTTTTCCTCCCCCTGACCCTTCCTCCTCGATCCCACATCTTCCTACTCCTCCTCACCCTTTTTTCTCTAGTCCGCTTGACGACTTCTCCAACCTAAATTTTGATGAGTTCCTCTCTTCCGACACCCCCAACCTCTCTAAAACTCTTTCACGAATTTCTACTTTGATTCAGTTAATTCTTGAATCGCAAACCACCCTTGCTGCTACTGTTGCAGCTAACCACACCGCTCTCCTTCATGAGCTTACTGCCCTTCAGCAGTCGGTTCAACACTCCTTCGCTCAGCTTCTCTCGAACCAAATCGACTTTCACAACCTACTCAATGACCTTACTGCTAACCTTTCCTCTCTTCCCCTCAATCACACTCCCCTCATGGAATGTTTGAGTCGGATGCAGCAAGGTCTTCGTCACCAGCAGGAAACTGCCCTTCGAGATCATCGTCGCCAGGCTTATCTCACTACGAGCATTCTGACTGAACAAAACCACTACCTGGCTCATCAGATCTTCGATCAGGAACACGGCTTTCGGGTGACTTGTCCGAATATTTTTCCTTCTCGACACACTGGCACTGAAGGGGAAGAATGGTTCTTTAACCCGCATCTTCCCTACAACCCTCTGCAGCCGCGCTCTCCTCGTGTCGTCGAAGTCGTTGAAGTCCCCACAACCGCTCCGCCACCTGCTGATCCCTCCTCCTCTACCCAGGGTGCTCGCCGCCGTCGGCTTTAGTTTTTGTTTTATTCATTTCTTCTTTTGCTTGTTGCATTAGCTGCCCTTCTTTTTGATTAGACAAAGGGGGAGAACAAGTACTTGTTGATCATTGTTTGAATTGATCATTCTTTTGTATGCATCTTTATTAATTCTTTGATTAAAATTTTATAAGATGCTCTTTATGTTATATCCTTGAGTAAATGTTTAACTAATTAAGGGGGAGTATATCGTTTTTTTGTTAGAACTAATATTGTCATCATCAAAAAGGGGGAGATTGTTGACTTATTGATTTTGTTGATTCCGGACATATTATCTCTAACATTAATCTGACAACTTTATTAAGATAAACATTTCAGGATTTATCTCTTAATCAAACAAAGACAAGATCTTGACATGGACAAAGCTTGAATCAGAACTTGGACTCGGGATTTAAAGCCATGGACTACATTGAAGATGTAAAAACCTGATGTCAAATTTTTTTCTTGTCAGTATAAGTCTTTCTTAAAAGATCTGACAGAAATTCTAGTAAAGAACCAAATCTTTTAGTCGAAGTCAAGCATTTCAGTCGAAGTCATCAGTTTTAGTCGAAGTCAAGCATTTCAGTCGAAGTCATCAGTTTTCAGTCGAAGCCAAAACTTTCAGTCGAAGCCATGACTTTCAGTCGAAGCCAAGACTTTCAGTCGAAGCTAAATGTTTTAGTCGAAACAAAACTTTTAGTCGAAGCCAAATCATTTGTTTTTAGTCGAATCCTTTTTTTTTTTTGGACTTTATCTTCCTAACGGTTCACTTCTGCTACATATATAAATAGGGGGTCCTTGGGAGCATTTACTTTCTTTCTTGCGAAAATCTTTTTCATACTCTCAAATACATCTCAAAAACTCTCTCTCATCTTGATATCTTATCTTTCATTCTCTATTGAGTGAGTTTTTATCCTTGAGATTGTTCATAGTTAGCTTCTTGGTTTGGTTCTTGAAAGGATATAGATCTTCCCACCTAAGAAGGCTTAAATCTTATTCTTCATTGTAATATTTGCTCAAGAAAGAGCTTGTTTGTTTACATTCAACTTGTAAATCTCTTTTCATTTGTAATCTGTTGGAAACCTTGGAATGGTTTCGGAAATTGTACTGCGGTTTGAGCTAGCACCCGAAGCTAGTTGGTTTAGTGAAAGGCTCGAGTAGGTCTCCCTTGCGTGGAGTGCTCGAGGACTGGACGTAGGCTGGTGGGGCTGAACCAGTATAAATCTCTGTGTTAAATTTATCACTGTTATATTTATCATCACTTTGTATCTCAGTTTTTAATTTATACTCAAAGCTGTAAAACACCTATTCACTCCCCTCTAGGTGTATTTAGGGACCTACACGGGGTGGGGGGGAAAGATTTGGAGAAGAAAAGGATAAAATCATAAATGGAAGAGAGATGATGGTAGTACATGGGTAGAATTAGAGGTGTCAAAGGGATGGGCTTGGGCTAGCCCAGCCCATGCTTAAAGGGCTAGAAAAAGCGGGGGGCCATTTAGGGTTTCGGGCCTTGAAAACAGGGCAGGGCCCAAATCTAAGAAATGGAGGCCCTGTCCAAGCCCAAGCCCAAGCCCAAGCCCTAGGCCCTAACCTTATGGCCGGGCCTAGGGCCGGGCAGGGTCCAGGCCCTAAACCATTCAATATCTCTCTCGTGGCTAATGAAGTGCCTTAGAACTTTACTTTTACTCTATTTGAGAATATTGATTAGCAACAAAGAGTAATTTTATTCACAAAAAGACAATCTCTTCACAAGAGAAAATATAACTTTTAGTCATGAAGTTTTTTGTTATCTAAACTCAATAATGGATACCTATAAAATTTTCTTCCAATGATATCTCTAAAAAACTTCACTCAAACATACCTCTAACTTTGCATTTTACGTAGTATTACGTATCTCATTTGAAGCATGCATAATTAGACCACTTTTATCATGAATTTCCCGTACTTTTTGGAGTTATGTTCCCCATTTTCATTGCCTAAATTGTGTTGTTTCTAGTTCCTAAATAAATAAACATATATTTTCTCTTCATAATTCCATAAAACTAATACAGATGAGCCTTGCAAGTAAAAGTAGATATAGACGTAGGAACTATCATCATGAGCTAAAAGAAATGTGCATGTCCAAAAATTTAAGTAAAAAGAGAAAACTATGAGGTAGAGAGAGAATGAGGCGCGAGAAAGAAGGGGAAAGAAAAAAAAAATTACTCAAAATGGTTTTTGGTCAGATTTAGGGCCAAAGGGCTGGGCGGAAAAGAGGGCCAGAACCGGGCCGAGGGCTCGGCCTGACTAGGTCCTTTTTAGGGCCAGGCCGGGCCAAATCTGGAAAATATTAGGCCTGGTCCTGGCCTCAGGCCCTAAGGGTTAGGGCCAGCACTTTAGGGCCGGGCCAACCCAGGCCTGTTTAGGGCCACGGCCGGCCCGACCCTTTTGACATCTCTAGGTAGGATAGCCATTTTTACGTATTGATGAAATCATAAAAAAAATATACTTTTTAGACGGATACTTGACAGATGGACATAAGTATTACTTTTTTAACGTTTGTGGTCATGGTCTGTTACCTTTTAAAACTTAGTGTCTTTGACTATAATTTTACCCTAACCTCAGAAACATATGTGCAATTAACCCAAGAAAGTATCATTCATATCCTGTGTTTATGAGTTTCAACAGAAAAGAAAAGACACCAAATTACTTATATACCATTATACTAGGTTGTGATAATCTAACTAAGACTGTGAATATATGATCTTAAAAAAGAACATGATTTTAATGGAAAAACAAATTAGTCATCAATAATATCACATAAAGTACATATCATACTAATGTAATAAGCCTTATATCACTGGTTAATATCATAATAGAAAAGGCAGAAATAGCCATGAGTTGACTATACGCATCTTAACATCCAAATCTAATTAATGTCATGCCAAAAGCAAAATAATCAGTCATGAGTCAACTCTAACAACTAAAATAATCATTTGTTTAGAAGTAAAATGGTAAGTTCCAGTAAGAAAATCTAGGACCTAAAAGTCATTAAAAATTTAGTCTTCATTATTTCAGGGTAATATGGGCATTATTAAAATATTATTTATGGGAGTTTTCTTTCTCTCTATTTCTTCTCTATTTTTGGAGGAAAGATTTAGAGACAAAAGATGAACAAACTTTTCTCCATTTTCTCTTCTTGGAAAAACTCACAACTAGAGAAAAGAGAAGAAATGGAGTCACTTTCTTTTCTTTTCATTTCCTTTCTCTCCCAAAAAATCTCGCAAACAAGCTATTAGGAATTTTCATGTGCACGAAGAAAAGAGAAGAGAAATTTCGTTGGCAGATAATAGTGCTGATTCTTAGTAATCTTCATCTCCAATGGTACAGTAAAATTGCATCAATTTTTATTTTCTTTTTCTTCCAAACATGAACTATTAACAGAAATTATTATAACCTAAAGGTGATAGTTGGACGGATACATCTGGAAAACCAAGAGACATCGTACCCAAACGAATGGTACTCAAAGTTGGGTAAGCGATTAGAGAACTTTTATGTGATTGATTGAATTGTATGTAGGGCATTCTGAGTATACAATGAACACTTATAGATTGATTCGGCATGAGCACCACCAATATTATAGCATGGTCAAAATTTTTAAGTGAGTTTGCTTTTAGAGAATGAAAAGTAACTGCACTTTTGTACTCCTTTTTTTTTTTCTTGAGTTAAATACACGTTAGTACCCTGAAAGTACCACAAAGTCTCACTTGAGGGTCGCAAAATTTAATTTTTACACATAAAGGCCTATAACTCTAAATTTGTAATAAGTACATCCGTCCACATTCCTAACGATCCAAGCTTTTCCGTCAGGGGCATTTTTAGATTTCCATATTTGGGTATTTCAAAAGCCTAATGTAAAAATGGAGTCTTAATTGCCAAAACCATTTCATCTAACCTAAAATCCCAATCGTAATTTCGTTACCCTAATCTCGCACCCAAAAAAAAAAACAAATCGCGATCCAAACCTTAATCCCTTAATTCAACCACCAAAAACCCCAATCCTCAAAGCCCAAAACTGAGATTACCCCCAATTTCCAGAATCCCGAACTTATCCCGGTCCCATGCCACACCCATTTTTCAAAATCCACGACGACCTCCACTTCTAGCAATTTATGACCGTTGGCATGGTGGAGTTCTTCAAAACCTGTAAGCAGGTACTCAGGTTAGTTGAAAGGGTCAAAGGATCCCCCTGGGTAAAGTTTATCGAACCCTTTACCCAGTGGCCTTCCACCGACACGGTAACCTTCGATCAAGCCCATAAGGATGACTTGGGAAGCCCAGATGGCAAGGATGCTTCTGGGCATTTACAGGGTTGGGGTTGCTGAGATAGTCCAGATCTGGTCCCGCTGATCCCGTCGAGGACCACAAAATTGGAGGGATCTCTTACCAAAACCCGTATGCAGGGCCTCAGGTTAGTTGAGAGGCGGTGATGATGTCATGAGATGGTATCGACAGTGGTTGTGGTATTGGCGGCGACGGTGATGTGATGAGACGGCACCAACAGTGATGGTGATCAGATGAGATGGCACCAGCAGTGATGGTGATCAGATGAGATGAGAGGGTATGGTAGTGGTTTGACTGTACTAATGCTGATTTGGGTGATTTGGCTTCTCTATGTATACTAGATCGTTGGTGGGGCTTGGATAAATGCCGAACATGGTAGGGAGGAGATGGGTGAAAATTTGAAGAAGAAAAAGAGAAAATAAATTTAAAAAGAAGATAAGAGAGAAAAATTAAACCTGGACAGTTTTGCACCTGACGGAAAAGCCTGAATCGTCAGGAATGTGGACGAATGTACTTACTTATATGGAGTTACAGGCCCTTATGTGTAGAAATTAAATTTTGAGGCCCTTATGTGTAGAAATTAAATTTTGAGACCCTTAGGTGAGACTTTGTGGTATTTTCAGGTTACTAACTTGTATTTAACCCACTTTTCTTTGTCAAATTTGAGAACTTTATTGGAACAAATTAAAAGATAAAATCACAAACCTGAAAGAGCCAGTGAGTGCACTATAAAATACAGCTAATAAGAAAGATTGTTTTGTATTACAGCAACGAGATAAACTTGCGATAGCACATAACTAAGAAGTACCTGGGCCCATCTTTGGGTTTCTTATCACCTCCCTAACAAGTTCATGTTATCACCTGAGGTTGGAAAATGCAAGGGTCTATTGAAGGATACTTTGGAGCCAAATCCAAAACCTAGATCATAAACGCCAGCAAATCATTGTCGTGCGAGATTACTTTTTCACAGGCTGACATAGTTGCCACTATCGTGCCCGATTTTGAAACAAGAGCACATCTGCCACCACACCACATATTCTGTGGTGTGCATTGAAGTCAATTTTTGACTACATCTCTTTGTTTGCCTATTGTTTCAGATAAAATATGCTTTGTTGTGCAAGGAGTACTCATGCAGTAGTGCTCCGATGTGAAGGGTGGTACTTCATAAGGGCCTAGGGAGAAGCGCAACGACAGGGCAGGCCTTTCTTGCCTTATGCTTTCTTTTTTAAGGATAAATTACACACGAAACCCCTGAGATTTACCTAAAATTATACACGGCGCTCACTAACTATTTTTATTACACTAAACTACAGTTTGTTATTTTGCACTTCACAGACTTAACATAAGTAAGAAAATGATGGTACTGTCCCTCATAAAAATATACTCAATTACCATAGCCAAGATCTGTCAAATACTCTACCACTACGTGTTGTTTTCACCACCCACCACCACTGAACGTGGATTCTCCGTGGCCACTGCGGCTTAATTCGGTGCCATCGCCTTGTAGTGGTCGCACTATGGCACTCACTGAAATTTCCCTCCTAAAAAATGACACCATCCCACACCACTGTACCCATCGAAATGCACCAACATCCTTGCCAACATACTCATCCACCAACATCACCATACCACCCATCAACACCAATGAACCCACCATAAACACTATACCCACCGATCTGACTCCTAATTAAGTACCATGGATCCAATTAACACCCAATTGAGTAACTCCAGATCTCACCGGTCTTCTTATAGGTCATGATTTTCCATGAGATGTCTATTGCCGGTGTGTGTTGTATGGGGCCCCAGGAGAGGTTGAGTTGTTCTTGATTTGGAGTTTCCTGAGAGTTGGTGCAAGAGATTCTTGATGATTTTCTTCTTATGGTGTGGGATTTGGGGATGATGACAGAAGAAAAGTGTTGGCGCATGATTTGAACGCGCGATTTGAACGTGATTAATGGGTAAAAAGCGAGAGTGCTGATCATTTTCTCTGTGCATCGTCGGTGGTATGTGGGTATGGGTCAGAGGCATGTGACTGCGGTGACATGCTATGCGCGTGCGCGAGAGAGTGCGTTTATGTGTCACCGATTTGAATGGGTGTCGATGTAAGCATGGTTAACGGGCATGGATGGTGGTGATATGCAATGTGGGTGCGCGCGTGCGCGCGTTTGTGAGTGTGTGTGTGAGAGAGAGAGAGAGAGAGTCCGCCGCCGATGTGCGTATGTGTGTGCTTGATGGGCAGTACGGGTTTGGTGTAAGATGGTGTTTGGATAGGCGGTAGTTGCCGGTAGTGGCCGTCGGTGTGTATGCATACGAGAAATTAGGAGAATCAAGCCTTTGGCGGCGATGGTGAGGCGTCGGCGGCAATGGCTAAACATTGGGTTGTAAAGAAGAAGAGGACGATGACATTTTGGGAATATCATAATAATTGAAAGGTGCCCTAACTTTTCTTGACGGTTCTCTAATAGATGTGGGCTTTATGTAGACAGTGACAAACCACAGGGAGCGGAGATAAATAAAAATAGTTAGTGGGCGCCATATATAATTTTAGGTAAATTTCAGGGGTGTCATGTGTAATTTACCCTTCTTTTAATATCCAAGCATTAAAGAGTTCGGAAGCCAAACCATCTGCCACGGCAATGGTCTTCTGTGGTCGGAACTTTTGCCTTGCAAAGGATAATCGCATTCCTCATTTTTCATATCTCCCACAGATACGAAGAGAAAAGCATGATAATTTTTATGGAAGAGTCATTCAAACGGCGGTTTCATGAGCCAAGTAACAAACAATTATGAAAAGAAGGTCCAGTGGATGATTCAAATTTGAACCCAAAGCGGAGCCGAACCATACCATCTGTAGGGTTGAGCGCTCAAGCAACGTATGTTTGATTGTTTCCTGTTGGTTGTGACAGTAAATCCAGAAGTGACATCGATCTGAGTCGCAATTTCTTCTGTGTAAACAGCTTTTGGTGGGGGGCAGAGCTATTTAGAAGCTTAGAAAAGTGAGAATTTTCGAATGAATGGGTAGCTTCCTCTGAGGAATCGGCGGCATTGGTGAAGCTTTACCAGAGTTTCCCTCTTTATCATTAAAGGTATTATAGGTATTATGGTCGTTGTAGTCTACAATTTCAATAATAAAAGAGAATACTCAAATGATTAAAAGGGAAGTAATATTTGAGTTTTATTTTTAACTATTTGAACTCTAATTTTTATCATCAAACATACCACAAGAGTCACCATATATATATCACTTTAGCGACAAACAATAAAAACGCAAATGTTTAAAATTGTATAACAATTTTTCTTGGTGGTGGTGTGCAATATTTTTTGTCTACCTGTAGGGGGTTCGATATTGTTTACAACTTTAACCCTTTCGGGTAACATAATTTTATAATTGGTCATGTAAAACTAGAAACCGTTGACTTTAAACATTTCACGATTTGATAATTTAGCCGTTGACAATATTGAAACATAGGAATTCACCGTACAGTGGTCAAACTGTTATGAAGATCTTTAGAGAAAGAAGTATTGCTTTTGGTCCGCCACTAACATCTGAAATGGAAATCTCATTTTATTTCTTGAAGGGGCAAGATGACTTGGAGGCCTTACTCGGACCGTACCTCTACTGTTCACACATGTGCAGCTTAATCTTGAGTCATTTGCAGACAAAATTTCTCGTGGTTTGGCCGAGCTATAGAAATACGTGTCATACTCCATTTTTGGCCGATGATTTTATGTGGCGTCAATTTTATTGAATTCGTCAAAAATTGTAACTGAATAAATGAAAAATCTTATTTGCCACTTACAAATATGTGTTAGGGTGTCAACGCCTATCTTCTCGAAACCTTAACTACTAGGCTCTCTAGTAATTCATATCTGATCGTGGTGGACGTAAGCGCTGATAGTGGACGTGGCAGGGTTGGTGGTGGGCGTGATTGGTACTGGTGGACGATGAAGTTAAGTCGGTGAGGGTGGCCGCTTCGATCAGGTTTGGTTGGAGTGGGCGAACATGGGACATGGCAAAGGAAAAAAAAGGTTATTATTGTAGGTTTCACATACTAATTTATGCAAAACGCACTTTTCAAGATCATGACCATCATGTCTCGTCAATTTAAACGATTTTTCCGATGGTCGCAATACGTTCGTCACGACAGAGGGCCATTTGCGGAAAATAAAACCGGATGCATGCTCTTACAAATCGGTCAAGCCAAAGGGGATTCTTTTAGTCTCTCACAATGCTTATAGACGTGCCGTTAACTATTTTTTTGCTATAAAAAGGTCAGTAAAACAAATTAAGAACAATGTTTGTCAATAACACACACACACACACAAGGCAGCTAAACATTTAGCCAAAACGACAACTCTCTCTCTCTCTCTCTCTCTCTAAAAATTTGTGGGTCTTCAGCCCACAGATTGGGCTTGTAGGCCCTCTCTAGTTGTCTCTTGGGTGCAAGGTCAGTCCAATACAGAGATCCTTTTTTCAGCTTTGAGTGGGCCAATGTGTTCGCTCATGTGCGGCCCTGGCCCATCGTAGAATCTTGAGCTCAGCATGCCGAACTGGCAAGGCTAAAGCTAAGCTCCTGTACGCCGAGTTTGGCATGACGCCTTATGTGTGCGGAGCTCAGCCCGAGGGTCAGGCCGAAAGCTGAGCTCCGCACACATCAAGTAGCAACTCGACTCGACTCAACTCGATTAATCTTGATATATATCGACCAAACGTAGTCAAGACAGAACTGAATGCAAGAAGACGGCTGTAATGACTACTTTCAGAACATAAAATGACTCGAAGTAATGGGCGATAATGTGTTGCTCGTAAAATCATTATTCTCAGTAAATTTTCCTTGAGGACCTCTAAAATAAAAAGTTATTAAAAAGGATATAGAATGAATCCAAGATTTTTCTCAACTAGGCAAAACATCCATACTTAAAAGAGGTGACTGAGCCCTACACACGTCCTAGTTGCCTACCGTGTTTTCTGTAAAATACTATTACCATTGCCACCAATTTTATACCCCAGATTATAAATTTACTTCTTCGAACCATGACAAATATCAGTGTCACCTATCAATCACCACCATAACACCAACCACCATCACCACCAACTATGCTACCACGATTTTAGCTCTATCTCAAGGACCACTATCAGAGCTGCTACCTCCGCCACATTGAAACTAATTGTCAGAACTTGTTACTTGATCATTTCCAAATCCCTTTCGAAATTAATTTTAAAAAAAAAAGAAAAATTGGCTGCGAACTCATCGTATCATATTGGACATTAGAAATTGGTGCGTAAGACACTAAACTAATGGTAAACCTTATTAAAAGATAAGAATCCTTAAAACTTTCATTTAACAATCTACAGAGAATATGTTTCTCGGCTTTAAATTTTCTCGGTGTTCCTAAGCCTTCTTCCATTTTTTTTATCAAAATAAAAAAATATAAACTAATAGACTAGACAATAAAAATATGTACCTAAAGTGAATATAACAATAACACGGTGATTTACCAAGTGATCGAATGTAAAACTCAGTACATTTAGTAACAAGTCACCCAAGGATAAGACATTTAGAGTATAGTTTTAAGTTATGTTTGATGATTTTAAAGGATCAAATGTTTCAAGTGTCTTAACTTTATAACTGGAAACTTCGGTCTACCATTTGATCCACGGTGAGCTTATCACCTTAAGTCATAACTCGTTTTCTTTAATCACAAACTGCAAATACAATTATGTACATATGAAAGCCGAAACTGAAAAAATGTTACCATGTCACCGCCTACGTGGATATCCTCTACTTTCGCTATGTGAATTTAATTTATTATTATATAAAACTAACTTTAATTACTTATAATTATCACTTTACTTTTGAATTCAGCTATCTCTCTCCGATCAGTTAAAATTTTAAATTCAAATTTTAAAAGTAATTTGTAATTGTAGCACCTTAATCAAGTTTCTATAATTATCATTATCTCATTAATCTAATTAATATCTTATTCAACAACTATTCCCAAAATATTTGCACAAAATCAAATTCTCTCTAATTGCCACGTGTCATATAAGAAATGCTAATTATTTGACACAAATATTCTCTTTCTTTTTTGATATACAATACTTTGTGTATGGTTAGAACTTCCAACCTAGGCCATTATTGTTTAATTAAATGTCTTCTAAAATTGATTCTTATATTATCTCTTAATTATTATCTCCTCAATCAGGATAATTTCATATCCGAATTGAAAATCTAAATTCAAATACCCATTATCTCTCTCATCTTTGTCCCTAGAGTAGTTCTTTTGTATCTCAAGTAAATTGACCATCTCCATCATGCATCATTTTATATTCTTCAAGCAAATAATGTGTACCTTATACTCTCATCTCTTTCATATTAATCAGCCTTCACAACAAATTAATCTCAATACTTTTTGCTTTCATATCTTCTAGCGGTAGATTGTGTTTCTATTTTTACCATTTTTCCCCCTTCTATCTCAATATTCCAGGTGTTAAAAGCTACCTTTCTTTGTCAGAATTTATGAAGGTGTTAATATTTTACAAGGTTAGATCTTTTGTCACCCATTCCTTTGTTATTTTATTATATGATTGGTACATACCTATTAAGATCTTTTGAAGTTTTATCAAATGTTTGTTTACATTTTATTTGCTCAACTTATTATTTTGTCTCCATGAATTGGCACGTGACGATATAGCATCCTCCTGGCGTCCAAGAGCCTTTATACCTATATTAGCGTTACTTCTTCCTAATTTACCTGCAGTAACTGGTGCACTTGAGGACAGTGAATTTGTGTTCAACATCAATTTACAATGATAATACTGTAATCATGGAAAAATGAGGTCCATTTATTTTGATGTTGAACACTAATTAGCATGCTTCTTAAACTATATGTATCTCAAACCCTTCCTGCATTCGAGTAACTTTGTTTCTATTAGCTAGGTTAGTTTTTCTTTTTTTTTTCCCCTCTTGTAATTTTGGTGTTAAATTTCTTCCTAATATACAATGATTGTCAAAACTCATGATCTTAAACTTTACCTATTAGCAAAAATAAAAGTCATATTCCAAATACTTTCTGCTTCGACTGTAGGTATCATTTACATTTTCTTATTTCGTCCCATTTTTTTATGGTTAGTTTGGCACATAAATGTGGAGATCGTTCTGCCGGGTATTCTCACATAAAAATTTTCTTTGTTTTATTAGGGTGTTTATGATATTATGTTTGTTAAATATCATTCCAAATTTAAAATAATATATATTATGATACTTCCATAATTATCTTTCACTCAAATTTCTATCGAGACCAATTAGCTCTTCCACACCTCTTTTTTGCTATAGAAAGACGTAGAAGAGACAAAATTTTAATGACAAGCTGTGGCGACCATATGATGGCGCCTAATAGATGCAACCTTTTCAATTGAGTTTCTCACTCCCCCTCTCTCTCATCCTCTTTGTGTCTGCTACTTTTTCATTTCATTATTTTTCACATTTTGTTTGCTGTAACCTTAGAAGGAAACTAAATTTCACCTTTACTCTTTGCAATATATGGGTATGTTTTTTTTAAAATGGTTTTTCTTGGTTAAAAGGTTAGTCTCAAGTGGTGCAGGAGTACTACATGTACCGGATGAACATGCATCAATATATTTTTGAAGAACGATATACAATATAATTTATTATAAATTATTTAATTGAAATTATTGTTTTGCATTATCCTTGTTCTTCCCTGATTCAAGTGGAGGAAGTTCAGTTTATTTTCCATATTTCCGCATTTGTTATTATAAGCTTTTAGTTGATACACTTTAATGTCGTTTAGGAAAAAAAATTTGGTCTTTAGTTAAATGGGGTTGTCAATCTTCTAATTCTAATTTTCTGTGGCACTTCTTAAAATTCATTTCTGTCTACAAAGCATGGGTTAAAAACTAGTATTAAATTAGCGACAAAAATTAAAGTGTGTGCAAGGATATACTTATTATTGCAAACTCATGCTGATCTATAATAGGTTTGCCAATGAGAACCGCTTAGAAAAGACTTATGGGATGTTTGATAAAATTAAAATTTAAGTGCTGAAAATTGTAAGTGCTTAATATTTAAAATTGAAAAGTTTAAGCAGCTGAATTTTCATCATGGAAAAATAAGTTAACCCATTTGATAAACCAAATACAAATGTCTAAAAATTATTCCATTTTATGAATTCGTCCGTTTATCAGAATTATGCATGTTATTATTGCCAAAACTATGTTGGTTGTATTGATGGTGGAAGCGGTGGCTGCAAAAAGATGTCTATGACGATGGTGGTGGTGTGTGAAGTTGTTGTGTTAAAAATTATAGTGGTGACAACAAGTGGCGGTCATGTGTATTAAGGAATAGCTATTAGTTTCTAGGATCTAAGGCTACAAGAGAGCAAGCACAACTATGAAGTTAAGTAATTACAATACCACGAATACAAGCCGGAGTGATCATATAAAATATGAATATGCACAAAAAGAAAAACATATTTCGTTGCACACAAAAACCTAGTGAAGAGTGTATACACATTATATTAGACAAATATTGCAAAGGGTTAGAGAATGCTTGAGTCAAATGCTACACAATTTGTGATTGGAACGATACGAAATTTGGCAAGATTCAGCATTGGATTGTTACATTAGACATCTTCTAATGGAACGAAAACAAAATTACCAGATTCTATCACCACCAAACATGATCAACAGTTACGCCAATATTTGGATTAGTTACTTGACAGTCAATAACTTTTCTCAGCTCAGCGCTCTAAGGACCATTGGTTGAGATTGGGCGATCGAAATACAATATTTTTTTCACGCATCTATGAAGGTTCGATCGCACAGAAACTTTTTTACTCTCATCAAGAATGTTTATGGTAACTTATACACAACCTAACATGAAGTCAGCAATTGTTTCTTACTCTATTTTACGTCGATTATGTGCCCTACTGACCGCTCTCAATTTCAACTCTTACCTCGCTTGTTGATGGATTCCAATTCTCACACCTCAAGTTATTATATCTGTCCGCCATCCAGTGGGTCAGTGGAAGATGGTGGATCAACTTATCACCAAGGATACCTGGAACTTATTAATCCTAGAACAACAATGGTGGATCAACTTATCACCAAGGATACCTGGAACTTATTAATCCTAGAACAACTGTTTCCGACACCAATTATAGCCCACATCCAATCCATCTTTATCTTTTCATCTCGGTATGAAGACCAAGCCACCTGGGATCTTGAACCACATTGCCAATCTACTGTTAAATCTGCCTATAAACGTTGGCATTCTCTGGAAGTGGACAAGATTACATCTACCAAACCCAGCTTCAATCTTGGGGCTTCTATCTCCCGTCCCATATGGAACACACACTTGAAGTTCAGTATTCTTCTTAAAATTCAGATATTCCTCTGGCAACTCCTCATCGACCGCTTAGCCTTGCGACATTCTCTGGCAATCCGACATATCATTGTTAAAGATCTGTGTGTTTTGTCAACAAGAAAGTGAAACGATGGTACATCTGTTCCACCATTTCATAGCCTTACGGGCGGCTTGGATGGAGATAGAACCTAGTGTGCTAGATTTTGAGCCACATCCTTCCCTTAAAGAATGGCTAATAGCTTGGATCATGAAACCGTCGAGATGTGGCCGCTCACAACTCCTTATTCTTTTCATGTTATTATGTATATGGATTCATCCGAATGAGTGTATATTTCGAGACATTATTTTCAACCCCACCTTAATAATCCTTCAAGCTCGGCCTTTATAGAACATAATAATTAGTCTTAGCTGGCAACACAAGACGTCACTCACATCCTTCCACAGTGCTAACACCTTTGGACCTATTACAATCACAAGCGCCTTACCTTCCGCTTATCCTACACGATGACAGTATAGTCTGCCTCTAACTCGAACTGTAATTTTTTTAGGGAACTCCACATGTACTGCAAACTGCTTCCTTGGCATCATTTTGGTAACACCGCTACGTAGGTGAGTATCGCAGTATAGTTCATCTCTTATCCGACGCACCAAACCCACCATGCCAAAGCAATGAAAGACTATCAGGACCACAAGCCAAAGCCTTAACCAAGAAATCCAAGAGGAGCATCACACCAAGGACCATGAAGAGACCAACGTCGACCAACTCTAGGCTCCTCCCTCAGATGGACGAACTCAATGTTGTCACTAGTGTCAATGCCGCAATCCAGTGCCTCGCTTCTAACATCATCGACCTCCAAGACTCATAATCATCTCTTATGACCGTGATTTTGCAGATATGCAAAACTCACTACAAGCTTTAACTTCGCAGTTGCCTATCTCTGAAGGCTTCAAAGGTCCCACCCTGTGTCAGTTGCTCACCTCGTGCAATCGTAAGCTTTAGGGTTGGCCCCTACTGCTCAGATCCATCCTTCAGAGCCTAGTTCCGGACACTACTCAGGTCCCAGTGTCGCGAGCATCGCTACCTTGGTCCTTTGAAAGCTCTGCAATGGAACTTACGCCACTTTTCCCGTGGCGCCAGGTGTGTTGGTAATATCCATCACCACTCACACACCTTAGGTCGACCTTGGCTAGGTGCTGTAACAATGACCCTCAGCAGTGTTGCGTATCGCCTTACCTTTGCTTGAAGTACCTTGGGGACGCATGACTCTATTGGGATGAAACCCAACCCCAACATGGCCAACCGGTTGACATCTGTGATTGCACTACCTAGTCCAAATCACAGTCCAAATAGTTGCTCCCCACCACCAGCCCTTCTTTGTTAATGTCATCCCCCCATTGCCTAAGGTCGGCCCTTCTTTGCCAAGGGTTTGTAGATTGGTGCTTGAATAGGCCGGGTATGATATGAAGCTTCCTAAAGCTTGTACATGGATGCTCATGGAAACTATAGTAAGAGACCTCTCAAAGCGCTTTTAAGTGAGTGTTAACGAAGAGCGTGATAAGAAGCCTCACAAGGCTTGTTGGTGAGGGCTCGCCACGAGAATAAATAAGAAGCCTCTCAGAGGGCTACTTTGTTGCTCAGTAAGAGTGTAATAGGAACATGAGGGCATATGTATTAGTGCTCACAGAGTGCATAGCAGGAAGCCTCTTGAAGAGCTTTAATTTGTGAAGGTTTCCTTATGAAGGTGTGTTTGACACTAAAGCTTTTTTCATAAAATTTTTCACTCTTGTATTCGCATGTGAGTGGTTCATTTTATCACTTTTTATATCAACACATTGTAAATTGTTTTCTGTGTTCTGCAGTTTGCTATAGTCTCATTCTACATGACAGATGCTCGTCATCTTATTTAAGTTGACGGGATACCAAGCACAAGCATTTAATGAAACTATTCCTACAGGGTGTTAGAACCATAACATATACTCTTCTTTAAGCTTTGAATAGTTTCTTCAGATTATAAGGCCTTGCAATAATCCTATTTCCGCTCCAAATGAGCTTGGCAATTTAATGGTTGGCTGCCTCGGTGGGATGATTAGAGTCAAAAAACACACAATCACTTGCATTTGCACACAACTCGTACTCTGCAATTCCTCTCTTTTCTCTACAACTATTGATTCTCCAATATGGACCCGATCCACAACATGCACTTTTCCCTTCCTTTAATCCTTCATAACATTTTTCAGACCATAAATGTAATAGATGCCTGAATCTACAAAAAGTTATTTTCATTTATAAACATTGTATCAATAGAAGAGAAAGAAAGGCACCATATTTGGAGGGGTTGTGGATTAAATCTAGTGACGTAGTGTAGAAATCAAAATAGGAATAGGTAAACCCCTTTAATTGCCTCTCTAGCTTATGGAGGATATTATGAAGAGCTTCATTGTGCAGCTTTACTAGACTTATCATCTCTTCCTTGCAATGACCACTAGCATTCCTGAAAGCTGGCATACAACCCAATGCAGCCAAGCCAAAAACACCGAAATTTCTCCCTCCTTGTTTATATATTTCCTGGAGGGCATTAAAAATATTAGTCGAAGTCATTATTGTAGAATGTTGATCAATTATATTGATACTTAATTTCATAGTTCCATGTATGACAAGTGCAGTAATTTTGTTGCAAACTGGAGACCAATATAAGAAGAAGAACTGATGATTTTGTTATCAGAACACTTGTTTGTGAGATCAATGCCCTACCTTGACGTAAATGTCAAGTTTCCGATCACCATCTCCACATATTCGTCGCGAGAGCCACCGTAGTTAACCAGGCTCCCATAGTCATTGGTTCCGATGTTAACTAAGAAGACAACTTTAGACAGAAGCTGCGTAGCTTCCTCATCACCTAGTCAGCTGTGCATTGAGGTTAATAACATATTACAATGAACGTAATCATGCCACCAAAGAAGATATATTTGCAAAACTCATTATAGGGTCCTTGAGAAGTTGAATGAATAATGAACCCTATAGATTCTTTTATAGGAACGAAGGAATATATTAAAACATCACATACTACTCCTGGATAAGTTTCATTCAATGCACCAGCTCCACCAGCAGCGAAGTTTAAGCCGTAACCAAACTGATAATTTCCAGGCTGAAGGTAAGGTGGAATCAATGGCAGCTTTGCGTACTCAGCTGCAACAAATTCACTAAGCATCACCAAATAATTGGTTAAAACCTAACTTACCATTATTGATGCCACTAACAATTTTTTGTGGTCATGAATTTTCGCTGTACTCGGGAGTTATAGTCTCTTGCCACAACCCGATTTGCATTGCAGCCGAACTTTTTCTTTTTAATTACACGAATATAAAGGTACAAGTCGGCTCATGATATCCTTGACTCAAAATAAATTAAAAAGTGAGCGAAGCCACCCTAGAGGCCTATACGTTTAAGTGTTATATATATATATATATATATATATATATATATATATATATATATATATATATATATATATATATATATATTGTTTCCCTGAGGTCTATCACTTCGCTAATGACGTATTTATGTTTACCACAACATAAATGTCCTCTGCACAATATAAAACCAAAATTTTTAATTGTGAAGGGTTGCCTATTGCCAAAGCTATTAAAGCTCTTACAAGAATCAAAAGTACATAAATCGATGAGAAATGAACACAAATCTAGTACACGGTTTTGCTCCCTTTTGCCAGCTGTGATGTACAACATCTTGAAGCGCAGTTATAAATCACCAGAAACCGATATTGCCACGTCTCTTACCAATAAAATCAGGGATGAGGCGACCATTAGAGAATCTTCCAGTTGGGAACTTGAAGAACGTCTCCCTATATGAAAAGCCAGAAATTTGATCGGGCAGCAGCGCTACTGTTGATGTAATTGTTATTTCCGGCATCAAAGAGCAAATCACCAAATATGAAAAGCAGGACATGTTTACCATCGTGCCGGTGTTCGAGGCCCAGGCAGCCAGTAGATGAGATTGCAAGCACTGCTAAGGCAAAGAATTGAAGATATGAAGTTGCCATATTCGTGCTTGATTAAGTTTGTCACCTTACTTTACCTACCACTTATATAGGACTTCAGAACAGAGCCTGGCATAGTTTTTTTTTGTTGGACGGTAAGGGGTATCATCGGGCCAGCTTTAGCGTCAACTGAGACTAAGTCCTCTTCCTAAGCGATCTTAAGGGCGTACCCCCCACATCGACCTGGCGCAATAAGAGGAATTTTTTTGCTCTAGTTGCTGGCCCCAAGGCTTGAACCCAGGAAGTCAAGCTAGGGAACATACATTCTTGACCACCAGGCCAATCTCTGTGGGTTCTGGTAGAGTTATTAAAATCAAAGACGACTCATGTGCAGCACGCTATTGACTTCAAAAAGAAGAAGAATTGTGTTCATCCATTTATTTGGCAGACGTGGCTGCATGTAAAGTTACGCAGCATCTCTCGGAAGGGCCTTAGGGGTTTTTGCCTCAATTCTAATGACAACAACAAAACAATTGTAATAGGAAGGGTCCGAGTTATAAGAAGACCTCAAATATTCCGGCTGCGGAGAAGGAAGTAAGATGATTGGACAAAGTTGCACCACCCAAAAGACTGTTTGTTACATGTCAATCTTGTTTTTTTTTTTGGGATTTGCGTATGGATTGTTTACCCATGTCAGTCCAGCCAAGACCGCATGACTTTTAAACAGTACATGGGCTGGGCCAGGCATAGACCAGTCTTTTTCATAAATATGAGGGCCTAGCCCAAGTCCTTGCCCAAATTTTAGGATCGGAATTGGGCCTGGTCTTGACCGATACAAAAAAGGTAATTTTTTAAAAATTCCTTATAATCCTTTTCAATTTTATGATAAACGTAAAATTATAATAAAATTGTATATTACCCCTCCTCCTTTAATCTAGGCTTGAGACTAGCTGTTTGAAAGAATTAACAGACGGAATTGACTATATTCGTAGTACAAAAAATTAATTATCGATGAAAGGTGAAGCATGTGTGTGTGTGTGTACGTGTGTGTGGAGCTAATCCGTTGACCGTGTGGGCAAATGGCGCTAAGTTATCCGCGCGATCTGGCCGTCCATCCTTAAAAGGATTGACGTCTCAGATTTTTTTAATAATAAAAAAAACCTTCCGCTACATAGTATAGCGGACAGTTTCTTTTATCAAAATACCCCGCCCAAGTCGTACGCTACACTGTGTAGCAGACAACTTTTTGACCCTGACAATTGTCAATCTAAAAGTCATCTGCTACACAGTGTGGCGGACGACTTTTGGCTGACAATAGTCACATCCTGTCCTTCTACGACTGTTACTTTGTTCTTATTCATACCGTCCGCTACATTATGTAGGGGACGATCTATATATATAAACAAAAACCATAATTTCGAAAGTCTTCTCCCTACTTTCTTTTTCCAATCTTCCCAGCAACGTTGGCAAGCAGATTTGTGCAATTTCTTCCCAAGAAGTTTTTTAATTGTCTAATTAATCACGTAAGTTCACAAATTAATCCTTTATTTATTTATAATCTAGGGTTTGTGATGAGTATTACGTATCAAGCATGTGCTAGCGCTGGTAATTTCTAAATTCCGTGTATGTATGTGTGTGTGTGTGTGTCTATATATATATATATATATATATATGTGTGTGTGTGTGTGTGTGTATCTATGTATCTATTGAGCACGTGCTAGCGTTGTATGTATTATGCATCTACTAGCGTTGGTAATTTGCGAGCGCTTGATTTAACCCTGGACCAGAAGATCCCTCTGTATTATACGACCAAGAAAACCTTATTAGTACATCTATCTGGAATGGACAAGTAAGATACTTATTTTTTTGTTTATTTTCTTATTCTCAATAACATTGTTTACCATTTGCTTTGCTTAAATTATATCTATTAATTCGTAGGAACGAGCACCCCTCAACACAATTGAAGTATCCAAACAATTCAGAAATTGGCAATTGAACAAATTCCAGAAAAAATTGCTGTGTGGAATTGGGTTTGGGGTTTATACGCATGGGAATATCTGTCAACAAATTGATCGGAACTTAATAGGTGCCCTTGTTGAAAGGTGAGGAAGTGAAACGAATACGTTTCACTTTTCTCTTGGAGAGATGATAATAACCTTAGAAGATGTAGGGTTCATCTTAGGGTTATCGGTGACGGGGCAGCAGGTAATTTCTCCTCCGTCAAAAGTATCAAATAAGGGAACTGCTAGGAACTTCCTTACTTCAATATGAGAATGAATTTAACACTGGTGGAATAAAGTTGAGGTAGTTGCTAGAAAACTTTAGGGTTCTGCGGGAATACTACATGAAGAAGATGCTTGTGTTGCACACAAAGGCCTTCCTGTTATGGGTGATGGGGGCAATTCTATTCCCAACGATGTCAAAGAATACTGTCAGCACCAAATATCTAGCGTGGGTAACGTGCAAGAGGTTGGGGAGTATGCCTGGGGTGCAGCAACTCTTGCGTACTTGTATCAAGCATTGCACAAGATAACCGGACATGACTCTAAAGCTATATGTGCATGTCTCTCATTGTTGCAAGTATATCATATAACTCGTTGTAATTAAGATTTCAATATTTTTTATTAGTTGGTGCACAATAAATTTTTACGATACGACCCTAATTTGTTTTTGTTCTCTAGTTTGGTCTTATGAACACATTACTACCGGTGCACCCAACTGTAGGAAGGGAATCGATAATATGTGGCCTTGATTGTGTGCTTGGGAGTACAGCGCCAGAGGGAAAGCCATTACCCGAGGAGAGATGATCCCTGTCACAACATTACATTCTATCAGGGGAAGTTCAACGTGCTATCTCTAGGCCAAATGCTTTGGGCACCGCACAGACATTTGGAGCGACTGGTGGCAGAGTCGTTTGTCTTCACTTTCTCAAGGTTATAACACACACTACTGATCCACTTCAAGATCGCGGAGTAGCAACTACCAGATCGCACAATGTGCCATTTTGACTGCTTGCAGGGGTTGCCAGCTGATGCCCCAGATATGAGGGTCAACAGGAACCCACCAGGTATACCAAAGTTTGGTAAAGTGAATGAGCACGATATGTGCACAGACGAAATTAAACTTTGGGGTTCTTGGCAAGACACGCTGGTGGTCATTGTGTCAGAGCCTAATCCCGTGATCAGCATTGAGTAGTACACCGACTGGTACTACCGCATCATTAGGAAGAGAATAGCCTTAATACGGTTTGAAAGAGGGCAGAGTACCACCCTAGGGGTCAGACCGATGAGCGATGGGCATATGAGCTTATAAGTTGCCTAACCAATGCTTTTAATTGAGTTTAATGTTTCTTGTTTTACATTCAATCCCGTTTGTGTTTGAAGTTACTTATTATCTCTTTGGATGTAGGTTTATGGCTCGCTTGCCTTCTTCAAGAATTTAAGTGAGTAGAAGGAAGTGGTGGATGCCATATGAGTGGAACTTCGCACCCAGGCTGATGCATTGGCGTTTGAGTGCGGGGATTTTTTACACTATTATACGGGACAACCTTCAGGTGTTAGCCTGGGAATGGAATATCCAGGATGGCAGCCTCCGCATGTGAGGGAGGGAAACGGTGATCCCTCGGGACAGACTTCGAGGGTGAACGAGGGAGTTGGTGGTCCTTCCTGGAGGGTGCTTAGGGGCTGTCATCGGGCATGGGAATGGCTCATTATGACATGTTCAGTGCCCCTTGTTTGCTTTGCTTAGGGACTCAGAAGTCACACCCCTCTCTCAGAGTCAAGTCACACAAGACTTTGACTTTGCAAACTTCAATCTCTCAGAGTCACTGCCACTTGTCCCGTGGGCGGGATCTTCCAACCTTGGGATACTCAAATAGCAACAAGGAGGACAATACCCCTCTGTCGACCCCTCTAGAGGGCAATATCCCCTGGTTAACCCCCCTCCCCCGAGGATGTAAATATCCCCGGTCAACCCCTCTGTCATTCCTGCTTATCACAAAGGGCATCCGTTAAAGCTTCTAAAGCCGGCAAAACGTGCCCTAATCCGCCAACTTTACTTTAGCGGGCCCCCAGCAACGAACAGAAAGACGTGTAAACTGCCTGAATAATATGGATTATAATATCTTAAGGGACAGAATGTCCACCCTAGCTCCGGAGGCTTGGTTGGAAGACACTGTGATCACTGCATATGCCAAACTTTTGGTGCGTCAGGGTTAGGATAGGGGGAATGCGTATCCCAGCATTTCTTTTGTTGGATGCGATTATTCATGGCATGCTCATCGAAGAATGGGATAATTGGACATCCGTGAGGAGGAGGAAAAGCTTGATCTAGTGATGGCATTCTAGTGCGCTCGTTGCATTTCTTAAGAATAGGGATAGTCTGGTGAGCGTCGGAGATGCGGACGTCTTCCTATTACCATTCTGCGGTAATAGAAACTACTGGTACTTGGTTTGCTATGAACCAAAAGAAATGGTCATAACAATCCTCAACAGTCTCCACGACGATGCCAAAGCACCCTATAGAATATTCTTCGATTGTTGGTTGTTTTGCCTTTAAGATTTGATCCATGAATTAAAATTGCTTGATGATTTAAAGCACATCGCACATGTCAGTGAAATTTTCATAGTATTCTTTTATTGATATTTACGAACTTATGGAAGGTATAAGCAGGTGTATCGCAATTGACCCACAACCCATTATTGTGAAGCTTCTGTAATTGCATAATTTATAGCTTTTAATTTGAACCTAGCATCCAAAGCATTCATAACAGCAAAAACTATAAGTGATTCTAAGCAATATTTTATAAATTTAATGTCCATTTGTTGCACTATCTCACTAGATATTTCTATATCTCTCCATGGTCTAAAATATTAGTCATTTCAAGTATTTGTAGTATAGCGAAAGAAGATATAGGATATTAAGTACCAATAGAATGGTATACTTACAAATATCTCCAAAAATTCAACTAAGTATCCATCTAACTGCCACTCATCGAGACTTATCAGGCCTTGTGAGAACTTAGTTAGTATGCAATGAATATAGTTTTTTTTTGTATACCATAACAAATAAAAGTATAAAATATGTAGAGTTTCGCATGTGGTGGACATTTGTAACTGGTCTCTTACTAGGTAAATTATATTGAGTGTACAAAATTTTGAATTTTTGTGTTATCGAACTTGAAGAATTAACATAAATTACAATACCCCTTTAGAAATAATTGGTCCTGCAACAGCTAAACCAGCTTGAACAAGCAAATTAATAATATGGCAAATACATTGAAAAAGCAAAAAATTATCACTTAACTTGAGGTTTGTCTTTAACAATTCAACAACAACACTATTATTGAAAGCATTATCAGAACAAACGTTTATTATATTGTTAGCTATTTTAAAGGTAGTACATCCTCTGCGTATAATTTCAATACAATGTCCCGTCACAAAAGCCACAAAAGAATAATTAAGCGTAGTGTGAGAAGATATCCAAACATTAGCATGTTTTCTATAAAATACTATTACCATTGCCTGCTTTGTTTTCTATAAAGTACTACAACTATTGCCACCAAATCCCTTCCCCAGAAGGGATACCGTCTCTCCCATTCTCTCTACTTTCTCTCTCTAAGAAAACCTTCACAAACTGATTTAATGCCACCAGGGAGGGAGTCGAGATGCTCTTCCTCCCCTCTCCCTGCCACCCCACTAATAGAAGAATATAACAATAAACACCATGGTTTACCAAGTGATCCGATGTAAAACTAAGTACATTTAATAACAAATCGCCCAAGGATAAGACCTCTAGAAGGTTTTTTTTTAAGTTACACTTGATGATTTTATGGATCAAATGTTTCAAGTGTAGCTTCATCACTTGATCCTTCAGTCTACCGTTTCCATAGTGAGCTTATCACCCTAAGTTAAAACTTGAAAGTAACCCATGTCAGGTTTGTATCACATGAACTAATTACTTTTTGATATGTATAAATGAAAAAGTGACGATATATAACACCCATCTCTGCTTTCTTCAACCGTAAACTGTATATCGAGCAATATATTAGATTAGCGACAAATATCAAACTATGCTCAAAGATATACTTATTATTGCAGACTCATATAAGTTATTGCTTTCCATAGAATTAGTTTGGCAAAGAGAATACTTAGAAAAGACTTACTGGTTGTTTGACAAAAGTGAAATTCAAGTGTTGAAAGCTTAAGTGCTTAATAATTAAAACTGAAAACTTAAAGCAACTGAATTTTCACTACTGAAAAATAAGTTAAATGTGTTTGCTAAATCAAAAACAGATGCCTAAAAATTGTTTCATTTTACGAATTTGTCAAATTTAACAGAATTACAAATGTGTACTTTAAAAAAAAATTACTATCAAAACCGTGTTGGTTGTATTGGTGGTGGTCGCGATGGAGGCAAAAAGGTATTGGTGGTGGTGGTGGCATGGTGGGTGGTGGTGATGTGTGAAGATTTTTTGTTATGATGGTGGCAACAAAAGGTGGCGATGTGCATAAAGAATTCATATCAGCTTCTAGGATCAAAGACTATCAGTGAACAGCGACAACTACGAAGTTCAAAATGAAACGACCACAAATACATGTTGTAGTCATATATAAAACATGAATATGCACAAAAAGAAAAACATGTCCTATTGCACACAAAACCTAATGAAGAGTGTATACATATTACTCCATATGTTGGAAAAATATTGCAAACGAATGCCTAAGTCAAATGCTGCACACTCTTTTCTTAAATATCACATTTCACTTTCTCACTCTGAAATTCAAGAGCTCGAGAATCCTAGAGAGAGAAACACATAGACCCTGACACTAGAACTTAAATTTGGTGTTAGGCATTAGACTGTGATTTTTCGTTGTGTATTCACCCCGTGGCTTCACCCTCGTAGCAATGCCAGTTGTTAGGAGCTATCTGCGAAGCCTGGTGCCTATGACCTTTTTTTGTACTTGCTCCATTTCGCATCAGCATACTTGACCTCTAACCGGACTGTATCCTTTGTGACATCTCCATAAATAATGTGAACCACTTTCTTAGTATCATTTTGGAGACACCGCTCGGTAGGTGAGTATCACAGTACATTTCTTCACTTGTCTGACACACCCAACCCACCATGCCAAAGTAACGCAAGACTACCAGGACTGCAAGCCAATGCCTAAACCCAGCAATCCAAGAAGAGCATCATCCTGAGGACCATGAAGAGATGAGTGCCGACTGACTCTAAGCTCCCCACGGGATGGGCAAACCCAATGTTGCTACCAGCGTCAATGTCGCAGTCCAATGCCTCGCTTCGAACATCATCGACCTCAAGACTGACTCACAACAACC
Source organism: Escallonia herrerae (assembly GCA_033070095.1). Taxonomy (NCBI): domain Eukaryota; kingdom Viridiplantae; phylum Streptophyta; class Magnoliopsida; order Escalloniales; family Escalloniaceae; genus Escallonia; species Escallonia herrerae. The sequence continues at coordinate 89,867 of JAVXUP010000009.1, forward strand.
TCTCATGAAGGCAATCCTGGAGATGCAAAACTCAATACAAGCCTTAACTTTGCAATTGCTCGTCTCTCAAGGCCTCAGAGTTCCCCATCATGTGCATGTTGCTCACTTTGTGCCATCCCAAGCTCTAGGGTTGGTCCTTGCTGCTCAAATCCAACTTTCAGGGTCTATGCTAGTTTTGGACACTACCTAGGTCCTAGTGTCGCGACCATCGGTGCCTTGGTCCTTCAGGATCTCGGCGGTAGAATTTGCAGCACCTTTGCCTGTGGCACTAGGCATGTTAGTCACATCCACCACCACTCACAGACCTCAGGTCGACGTTGGCTAACTGCTGCAACAATGACCCATTGCCACTACCATGCATCGCCTTAACTTTGCTCAAAGTTACTCGGGGATGCATAACTATATTGGGATGAAACCCCTCCCCAACATGGCCAAGCAACACCTGTAGTTGCACTACCACAGTCCAAACCACACCCCAAAGAGCTGCTCCAGACCACCGGCTCTTCTATACCAATGGCATCCCCTATTGCCTGAGGTCTCCCCTTCTCTACCAACGGTTTGTATATTGGTGCTTGAATTGAGTATGATAGGAAGCTTCTTGGAGCTTCTACATGGATGATCATGGAAAAGTCTTGTAAGAAGCCTCTTGGAGGGCTCCCAATTGAGTGTTCATGGAGAGCGTTACAAAGGGCTTACTAATGTGGGCTCACGGTGAGAGTAAATAAGAAGCCTTTCAGAGGGCTATGTTGGTGCTCACTAAGAGCTTAATATGAATGTGAGGGCCTATGTATCAGTCCTAGCGAAGAGCATAGCAAGAAGCCCCTTGAAGGGCTTTATGAAGGTTTGATTTTGAAAATGCGTTTGACACTCGAGCTTTTTTGCATAAAATTTTTCACTCATGTAATGGCATGTGACTGGTACATTTTCTTACTCGTGTTTACTTTTTGAATCAACAAATGGTTACACATAGTAACTTGTTTGTGCGTTCAGCATTTAAAGTCTTACTCTACATGAAAGATGCTCAAAAACAATAAATGAAATGCATGTTGCAAGATCCACTCTTCTTTAAGCTTTGAATAGTTTCTTCAAATTATATGGCCATGCAATCGTCCTATTTCCACTCCAAATGAGCTTGGCAACTTGATCATTGGCTGCCTCAGTTGGATGACTGGAGTCAAAGAACAAATACTCACTTGCATTAGTACACAACTTGTACTCTGCAATTCCTCTCTTTCCTCCACAACTATCAATTCCTCGATACGGACCCATGCCGCAACATGCACTCTTCCCTTCCTTCAAACCTTCATAACATTAACAGTATTTCAGACAATATAGTTAACACTAATTTCATAAAATTAGGGATGGCAATTTGGGAGCCTAATTGGAGCCCTATCCCATGAGGCACTTATTTGCAGAAGCTCTAATTGGATTTGGGGCAAAAGGAGGTAGGGCAAATGGGGATCTAGTTAACTGTGGCTAATGGAAATTTGAGGGCCTAATTGGAGCCCCACCCGGCCCCACACTGTAAGGTACCTATTTTGGGAAGCTCTAATTGGATTTGGGGCAAATGGCGATCTAATTAATTGTGGCTATTTGAGTTTTTTTTTTCATCTCCATTTTTACCCAACTAGATTTTCAAACATCGAACCAATATACATGTTTTTTTTCCTTTCCCTCCCACACACATACAAGCTTGCAAGCGCCAGCCACTGACCACCACTAAACTCCGGCAGCCACCTCCACCTCTGATCACTGATCACAACAGTCTGCGGGCGACCAACTTTGAAAGCATCAGGCATTATCGTCTCGCCACCTGCCAATTCCAGCAGCCATTGCCTCTGCCGAACAGTGACATTGGCTGCCACCCAACTCCAGTAGCCACCACTGCTGCCCATCACCCATCACTGCCTACCAACTCTGACGGCCATGGCCGCCGCCTATATGCCAACTGGAATGAAAAAATCCTTAAAAAAATGTCACCAGTTTATAACATAAGGAGTTAGAAACTAACGGGTTGACCCATATTAAATCAGTATAAATATGATGGGTTTCATCTAAATGAAATGAAGCGAAGTGGGGCACTCCATATTGCGATCCCTATAAAATATGTTTTTCACGTCTTTGTGAAAAATTATTTTGCTATAATAATATCGTCTAAAGAGAAGAGAAAGCAAGGTACCGTATTTTAAAGGGTTGTCGATTATATCTAGTGACACGGTGTAGAAATCAAAATAGGAATAGGTAAACCCCTTCAATTGCCTCTCTAGCTTATGGAGCATATTATGAAGAGCTTCATTGTGCAGCTTTACTAGGGTTGCCAGCTCTTCGTTGCAATGACCACTAGCATTCCTAGAAGCTGGTACACAACCCAGTGCAGCCACGCCAAGAATCCCAAAATTTCTCCCTCCTTGTCTATGTACTTCCTGGAGAGCATACAAAACATTGGTTATAATAGAGAGTCACTATGGCAGTAATAATTATAACACTGTTGAATGCTCCTTTCAATAGGAAGATAAGATCATCCCTGGCTTCTTGCTTTCGAGCCAAAGCAGAAAAAGAATGAGCATATATTTTAGTCCCCGTCTGCCAACTGCAGTAACTTTGTCGCAAACCGGACTACGAAAGAACAAAAAAAAAACAATTCTATCCGATTTGATTTTGCAATCCTCTTAAGATAATATATGTGCGGGAGATCGAAGCCCTACCTTGATCACAACTGTCATGTTTCCAATCACCATCCCCACATATTCATCGTGAGAGCCGCTGTAGTTCACCAGGCTCCCATAATCATTGCTTCCGATGCTAAATAAGTAGACAGCTTCAGACAGAAGTTGCGTGGCTTCCTCATCACCTAGTTTCTGCGTCAACTGCTTCTCTACATCTTCGAAATAGGTCAGCTGTGTATTGAGGTTGATCACCTATTACAATGGAGACAATCATGCCATCAAAAAGGATAATGCAAAACTGGAATAGGTCTCGGGCAAGTTTTGTTTCATTGTGTTTTGGAATATTTGTAAAAATTAACCAGGGCCCTTATGAAGTTGAATAAGTAAGAAGCCCCGTATACTCGTTTTTATAAACGAAGTAACGTACTAAAACATCACATACCCGTCCTGTATGAGTTTCATCCAGTGCACCAGCTCCAGCAGAAGCAAAGTTTGCCCCGTAATTAAACTGATGATTTCCAGGCTGAAGGTATGGTGGAATCAATGGCAGCTCTGCATATTCAGCTGCAACAAATTCACCAAGCATCAATTAGTGATTGTTTAAACAAAAACTATCCAATGCTCCCACTTAGTGTTAATGCTACACTTCAATGCATTGCACTGCATTCCTGTTGCCATTAGCCATATTTTGTGATCATTAGTTATTGCTATAGAGGAGAGTTGTAACTTCTTGTTACTACCCAAGGTACGGCCAAAATTTTTGCATTTTAGTTACATGGATATAAAGGTACTAGTCAATCGGTTATGGTACTATTGATATCCTTGACTCAAAAAAAAAAAAATACAAAAGGAGTGAAGCAACCCAAGAGGCTTATACGTTGGAAGTGATAGATATGGTTTCCCTCGATGGACTTTTAACACTCGTAAGTTGGAATTATCAAGCTCACTTCATTAGTGTCCTCGACACAATATATAACCAAAGTTTATAAAGGGTTGTCTATTGCCAAAGCTGTTAAAGGTCATGCCAAAATTAGAAGTACATAAATTGATGAGAATTGGGAAACGTACACAAATTCACTACACTGTTTTGCTCCCTTTTGCCAATTGTGATGTACAACATCTTGAAGCACGGTTATAAATCACCAGAAAAGAGTATCGCCACTCTCTCTTACCAATAAAATCAGGGATAAGGCGACCATCACAGAATCTTCCAGTTGGGTACTTGAAGAACGTCTCCCCATATGGCCAGAAATTTGCTCGGGCAACGGTGTTGATGTAATTATTATTCCCGGCATCAAAGAGCGAATCGCCAAATATGAAAAACGGAACACGTTTGCCATCGTGCCCATGTTCGCGGCCCAGGCAGCCGGTAGCTGAGATTGCCAGTACTACTAACGCAAAGAAGTGAAGATCTGAAGTTGCCATGATATCGTTCGTGCTCGATTCATTCTGTCACCTTACTTCACTTACCACTTATATAGGAACAGTGCCTGGTGGAGGATGAGAGGAGGTTGGACATGTTCAAACACTGCTAGGGTTATTAAATACAAAGATGACTAAATTGCAGCACGCTATTGACTTCTTGTCCAAAATATATTATGTAATGCAATCGGAGGAGCTTCTGGGTAGTTTCCAACTTGTAATTGTTTAATGTGTATATGAATTTCATGGAATACAAGGACATTTTACCGAAACCAAAAAATAAAATAAAATAAAATAAAAAATAACACTATAATAAAAAAAAACTTATGGTTGCACATACATGCATGTGCATCTAAATTTGTATATTATCCAAGCGACAACTAACATTGACAATGACGTATTGACTCAATGCTGTGATTACAGAATACTTGTAATAGGCAAATGGAATTCTGGTAAGTTGCGTAGCAAAAAAGGTGAATTAATTTGGTCATCTCACATGGCCAATTGATTTTATTGGAAGAACAAAAAGTAATGGGGCATCTAATTTTTGTGCAGCTGAGTGTGCAAAGCTGCCGTTGATTCCTCCATGTCTTCAGCCCGGCAAACATCAGTTTGTTTTTTGGGACAAACTTTGCTTCTGCTGCAGCTGGTGCTTCACATGAAACATGGCCTGGTGACACACGGTGGCCCTTGATGGCACAAGGAAACCGTGTGTGGCACTCGACTTGCCGCTCGCAAGAAGAGTCCGCCAACCAATCTCAACAATTTATAGCAAGCAGTGCATCAACATCGCATAAAACAGTGCACAAAGAGTAAATTTCAACACGAGGGCAAAACGGTCATAAAAATCTTCATTACTTCAATAGCATCATTACAACTTACAAAAGGCTTTGTTTGCATCCACAGTGTGCAATCTAGCTAGAACGGCAAGCTAAAACAAAGCAAGGGACTCTCGGGTATGGGTGTGCATGACTCCCATATAGTACCATTAGGAGGTAAAACTAAAGTGACAGTAGTAGACGTAACTATGTGCGAGGAGTCATAGTGCCCCTTTTTAGAGAAATACAACTCGAAATGACTTGAAATTTTACAGGGAAACTTAAATATATACAACGGTGGTCTCCACCAAAATTGAGCAAAAACGCACGCCTGGATCTTTAGATCTTCACTGTTGGCTTTTGACGTGCGCGGGCACTGCAATTGTGCGCGCGGGCGCTGTGCTTGACGGGCGCATGGGCGCGAGACTTGATGAACTTGTGAGGGCGCATGGGCGCCTGTTGGAAGGGCGCGGGGGCGCTGAGCTGGATGGGCGCGGGGGCGCAGTGCTAGGCGGGTGCAAGGGGCAGCCCGTGACATTCTCCCCCACTAGAGCTGTTGACGCCCTCGTCAACTTCTGCATGTGGTAGGCTTCAATCTTGTCGGCGTAGGCTGATAAGTCTGCTGCTCGTTCCCAAGTGTTTTCTTCATCCATTTGTCCCTGCCACTTGACTAGGTACTCCTGATGGCGTTTGCGGGAAGCTATAATCACTCTATCATTCAAAATAGCTTCGGCAACTCGTTTTCCTGCTGCTCTGGGTTTGAGTCCTTGTCTCTTGATTTGGCCCCTGGAGGGGTCGGCTGTGTCTTCATAGAATGGCTTCAACATGCTGACGTGAAAGACGGGATGGAGCTGGCGGCTCCACCAATGAGGCGGATCAACTTTGTAAGCCATCTTGCCTATCTTCTTCACTATAGTCAGGGGTCCCTCATATTTCTGCAAAAGACGAGAGTCTCTTCCCCTTAGAAATTTGCGATCCTGTTGCAGTAGCTTAACCATAACTTTGTCGCCCACGTTAAACTCTTGAGATCTCCTGTTCTTGTCAGCGTGTTTCTTCATTCTTCTGGCTGCTTTCTCAAGGTAGGAGTGAGCTAGATCTATATTCTGCCTCCATTCTTCATTGAAGCTTATGGCCCTTGGGGATTTCCCGGCATTGGGGACGTTTACCGTGTGGGGTAGTAACGGTTGTTGTCCATTTACAATCTCAAAAGCACTCTTCCCTGTCGAAGAGCTTTTGCGTGAGTTGAAACACAGCTGGGCAACATCCAGTAGCTTGACCCAATTTTTCTGTGTTGCACTGACAAAATGGCGGAGGTACTCTTCTAACATGGAATTGAACCGCTCCGTCTGACCGTCTGATTCTGGATGATAACTTGAACTCATCGAAAGTTGGGATCCGAATAACTTAAAGAGTTCAGTCCAAAAGTTTCCAGTGAAGCGGGAGTCCCGATCACTGACAATGTCTTGAGGCATTCCCCAATACTTCACCACATACTTAAAGAAAAGTTGCGCTGTGTCTTCGGCTGAGCAATACTTGGGTGTTGCGATAAAGCTCGCATACTTGCTAAACCGATCAACGACAACAAGGATTGTGCCTAAGTCTTCAACCTTCGGCAGACCAGTGACGAAATCCAATGACACACTCTCCCACGGTCTCTTGGGGACCGGCAGCGGCTGTAGTAACCCTGCCTTCTTCTTACGCTCCACCTTGTCCTGCTGACAAGTAAGGCATGTTTTCACATACTCTTGCACTTCATCCCCCATTTGGGGCCAGTAGTAACCTTGTTGAAGGAGAGCTAATGTTCTTTCTCCTCCGGCATGGCCTGCCCAAAGGGTGTCATGACATTCTCGAATCAATGTTCGTCTCAGATCATCAACTCGGGGAACGTATACCCGTCTTCCTTTGGTCATCAGCAAACCATCTTCTTGCCAAAACTGTCGAGTTTTACCGCTCTCGATCAGTTTCAGTAGTTGTTGGGCAACCGGATCCCTGGTAAGGGCCTTCTTGATCTTCTTTCCGATGTTGATGGCAACTCGGCTATCTGCTCTAACAATAGCATTCATGGCCATCAATGCTACCTGATCTAGTTCGGCTCTCCTACTGAGGGCGTCTGCTACGCTGTTGGTTGAGCCTGTCCTGTACTCGAGCATGAAGTTGAATTCTGCCAAAAGTTCCTGCCACCTGGCCTGTTTCGAAGTGAGCTTAGATTGACTCAAGAAGTGGCTCACTGCAGTGTTGTCCGTCCGCACTATGAAGCTAGAACCAAGCAGGTAGTGCCTCCAAATTCTGAGACAGTGTACTACCGCGAGCAACTCTTTCTCATGAGTGGTGTAGCGACGTTCTGCTTCGTTGAGCTTCCTACTCTCATATGCCACCGGGTGGCCTTCTTGCATTAAAACCCCTCCTAGTGCAAAGTCAGAAGCATCTGTATGCACTTCAAAGGACTTCGACACATCAGGGAGAGCAAGTACCGGATCTTCAGACATAGCCTGCTTCATAGCCGAGAAGGCCGATTGACACTCCTTGGACCATTCCCAAACATTGCTCTTCTTCAAAAGTTCGGTTAGGGGATGGGCCATTCTCGAATAATCTCGGACAAACTTCCTATAATAGTTGGTCAATCCAAGGAAAGATCTCAGTTCTGAAACATTCGTTGGCGGCTGCCACTCCTGTATCACTTGAACTTTACCTGAGTCCATCCTTATCTGACCCTGTTCTATCACATGGCCCAAGAATTTAATCTTGGTCTGGGCAAAAGTGCATTTCGACAGCTTCACGTATAGCTCGTGCTCCCTTAGTCGGGCAAGCACCTTCCTCAAGTGCTTCAGATGCTCGTCCAAGCTGGAACTGTAGATCACAATATCATCGAGATACACCACTACAAAATCGTCAATGTAGTCCCGCAAAACTTGATTCATCAAGGTGCAAAATGTGGCCGGGGCGTTGGTCAAGCCGAACGGCATGACCAGGAACTCATACGCCCCGTATCTGGTGACACAAGTTGTCTTCGCCTCGTCACCTTCGGCAATTCGGACCTGCCAATACCCAGACTTCAAGTCCAACTTGATAAACACTCTCGCCCTACTAAGCTGATCAAAACAGTCGGCGACTAAAGGAATAGGATACTTGTTCCGAATAGTCACCTTGTTTAGCGCCCTGTAGTCCACACACATCCGCAAAGAACCATCTTGTTTCTTCTGGAAGAGGACTGGTGCACCATAAGGCGACTTCGCGGGAGTGATCAAACCCGCATCTAGCAACTCCGTCAATTGTTTTCTGAGTTCAGCAAGTTCTGGTTGTGACATCCGATACGGAGCTCGGGCGGGTGGCTTCGTGCCTGGCACGAGCTCGATCTCATGGTCAATTGTCCTTCTAGGTGGCAATTTCTTCGGCAATTCATCAGGCATCACATCTTCAAAGTCGTTTAATATCACTTTAACTTCTTTCGGTAGTGGTCCCGATACTTCTTCAATTTCGTCCCACCGTAGCATGGCAAGGTAGGTTGTTTCATCCCGTTTTAATCCCCTTTTCAACTGGAGGGCTGAGATAGAACGCTCTCCCGCCCTAGAAGATATAGTTGGGATGACACATGGTTTATTCCCAAGCATGACTAGCGAGTTGGAACATGGCATCACTGTGGTCTTCGTGTCACGCAGAAACTCCAACCCAAGGATCAGTTTAAAGTCGTCCATGATGACTACTGAAAAGTTGGTCCTTCCTTCGTATGGGCCAATCTTGATCAAAACAGATCTCGCTATCCCCGCTACTGGCTGTGCGGCGGAGTTGATAGCCTTCACCCGTCCGCACCCTTTTTCTAGAGTTAGACCCAGTCTTTCCACTTCGGTGCTAGAAATGTAATTATGGGTAGCTCCTGTGTCCACCATGGCCCTGATGGCCTTCCCGTTAACCTTGATGTCCACATACATCAAGCCTTTTCCTGGTACATCACCCTTTTTCTTTGGCGGCATGTCTTTAGGCTCTTCTCCAGTCGAGCTCTTTTTGGGGTTCCCAACCTGTGTTGTCACCGCATTGCACCACTGAGGAAAGGCCCCGACGGCATCTTCCTCTTCATAATCTTGTGTGTCTGTTTGCTCATCTGTTGGTGGGTGCCTTGGTCGAGAGCCAGATTGTTCCCCACGTTGCACCTGCCCAATGTTGTCAAAGAAGGCATTCATCATCTGTCGCTGCGGACAGTTAGCGATCACGTGCGGTCCTTGGCACAAGAAGCAACCCCTGAAAGGAGGTTTCTTCACTTCTCCACTGGTGCTAGCGTCAGGCTTGGCTTTGAACCCAACTCCACTCTTCTGTTGGGTAGAAGAGTTTGACGCCCAATTGCTTTTACTGCCCCAACTTTGGTTTGGCATTGGACCCCCTGGCTTCTTGCCACCAATACCTCTGCTTGGATTTCCTCTCTGAGGGGGTCTCTGTGGCTCAGAGTTGTAATCTGAAAGGCTCTCGGCAGCGATGATGGCTTCATTAAGGTTGTTCACCCGACGTCTATTAAGCTCGGTACGAGCCCATGGTTTTAACCCTTCCATGAAGAAGAAGAGTCTGTCGACTGCGGACATGTCACTGATGTCCAACATCAAGGCAGAAAATGCCTGGCAATACTCCCGGACCGATCCGGTGTGCTTGCATTCCAGCAACGCTTTTCTCGCGTTGAATGCGGTGTTTTCTGGGAAAAACTGACTCTTTAGCTCACGTTTGAGTATCTCCCATGTGTTTATGACGCAAGACCCATCTTCGATCTCTGCGTACTTCTTACGCCACCATAACTTGGCATCTCCAACCAAGTACATGGCAGCCATCGACACCTTTGTCACTTCCGAGTCTACTCTGATGGCTCGAAAGTATTGTTCTATATCGAAAAGGAAATTTTCTAATTCCTTGGCGTCACGGGCTCCCCCGTAACTCTTGGGCTCTGGCACTCGGGGCCTCGACGAGTGCTCCGCACCCCCAGCGGGTGTGTTAACCACTGCACGACTAAGAAGCTCCACTCGATCCTGGAGTTCTTGAAATTTAGACTCCCAGTCTATACCTCCACTGTGCCGTGCATGGTGTTCCACTCGATCTTGAAGCTCCTGAAACTTCCCCTCCCATTCCATGCTCTCAGCATATCGGGTATTATCAGTGGCTTCAAGATTCACTTCCAACGCGTCAAGGCGAAGGGAGAATTGCTTCAGGATGCCTGGAGCATCCTGGTCACTCTTGATCATGTCATGTATCTGTGCTTCCAAAGCATCGATTCTCTCTTTCGTGTTGGCCATAGTTTTTCTCAACAAACTATCCCACAATATTTTCTTAGCTGAAGCCACGGTCTCTTGGACAACCGCGGCTCTGATACCACCTGACACACGGTGGCCCTTGATGGCACAAGGAAACCGTGTGTGGCACTTGACTTGCCGCTCGCAAGAAGAGTCCGCCAACCAATCTCAACAATTTATAGCAAGCAGTGCATCAACATCGCATAAAACAGTGCACAAAGAGTAAATTTCAACACGAGGGCAAAACGGTCATAAATATCTTCATTACTTCAATAGCATCATTACAACTTACAAAAGGCTTTGTTTGCATCCACAGTGTGCAATCTAGCTAGAACGGCAAGCTAAAACAAAGCAAGGGACTCTCGGGTATGGGTGTGCATGACTCCCATATAGTACCATTAGGAGGTAAAACTAAAGTGACAGTAGTAGACGTAACTATGTGCGAGGAGTCATAGTGCCCCTTTTTAGAGAAATACAACTCGAAATGACTTGAAATTTTACAGGGAAACTTAAATATATACAACGGTGGTCTCCACCAAAATTGAGCAAAAACGCACGCCTGGATCTTTAGATCTTCACTGTTGGCTTTTGACGTGCGCGGGCACTGCAATTGTGCGCGCGGGCGCTGTGCTTGACGGGCACATGGGCGCGAGACTTGATGAACTTGTGAGGGCGCATGGGCGCCTGTTAGAAGGGCGCGGGGGCGCTGAGCTGGATGGGCGCGGGGGCGCAGTGCTAGGCGGGTGCAAGGGGCAGCCCGTGACACCTGGGAATGATACGTGGTAGTAGGTAACACATTAGAAATCCCTGAAGCGGATTCAATGTTGTGCGTTTTGACAAATCTTGGATAGCTTTTTAAAAGCACAAATTTCGATCACAATCTTTGATTGCGATCTGGTAAGCTTACGTAAATAATGTTGTATAGCCTAGACTTACTATTGGAGAAACTTTAATTTTTATTATTCGCTCCTTTCAAAAACTATTGTATGTTAACATACAATCGTTAAGGCTTTTAGCGACGGGGGATCCGTCGCTAAAAGCGGAGCATTCGTCGCCAAAGGCTTTTAGCGACGGACAACCCGTCGCTAAAAGTCCTTTGTATAAAAGCCCGTCGCTAGAAGTTTTGCAATGAAATTTCAAATTCTGTCGCCGAATATTGCTTTTAGAGACGGATAATTTTATACATAAGCAACAGACATTCCGTCGCTAAATGTATTTTTCCTATTTTCTTTTTTTTAAATAATTTATTTCGTTATATATTTAGTGATGGATTAAATTTTTTTAGCGATGGTGACCCCGTCGCTAAAGGCTCACTTTTTAGCGACGAACTTTCCGTCTCTAAAAATTGCTTTAGGGATGCTTTTTAGCAACGAAATAAATCAGTCGCTAAAAGTCAAAAAAAGGTTTTAATTTTTTTATTTTTTAATGCCCAAACATGTAATCAAATTCAAGTTCTCAACAACAATGCACAATCCCCCAAATGCACATCAGCAATTATTTAACCCTAAATTAAAATAAACACAAAACAACTATACAACTTTAAAAAAATGTTTACAATAATGAAAAATAAAATGTACCTATAGCTCAGGAGGGCACGGGAATAGGATACAATAGATTAGGGGAGGGGAGGGGAGCACAAACCGGGAGGGCACGAGAGCGCGAGGTGAGTACAAGCTGGGAGGGCACAAGAAGGGGCTCATCAGGGATTACCAAGTTCCGGATCTGGATCCTACCGATCCGAAGCCGGCTCGGCATGTCCAAAAGCAGTGCCCTGCTGATCCTGCTGCGCCTGGATCATCTTGAACACCTTTGTAGCAATGTGGCGGATCTTGTCCTCGTCCAACGGATGCTGCGCAGCCGGTGCCTGTGTCTGTGGAGGGACAGCGGGGGGTGGGGACGCTCATATTACAACACGTGCAGTCGTGCTAGGCAGGCTGCTTATGCGGCCTTTCGACTAATTGACGACCTTTGGTGTATCCAGCCATCGCTTCAATGCCCCAGTACTCGTACTTGTGGACGTTGGAGCTGTCCAGACTGCTGCTTGGACCCCCTAAGCTGTTCATACGAGTCTTGCAAAAACAGTGATTTAAAGATATGTCAGGGCATAAACGCAATAAATATTAAATACAAAGGAAAAAATGTAACAAATTAAACAAATTGACTCGAACTTACATCGATCCGTCGGGCAATATCTGAAACATAGTCCCCGCCCAGTGCGCCTCGTCCTTGTTTTTCTTCCTCGTGTGCGTTTAATTATACGTCAGAGCTATGACCTCATCCTCCTCCAATCCTGGTGCTCAACCGCATTCTTGTGTAGGATGACGTCGTGTGCCACCGACCCCCCCTCGTGTGCGTGAGTTCTCTTTCATGTCTGTTCTTGGCCCCAGTCCTACTCTTGGCCTCCATGGCTGGATCAGTATCCCACTAATCAATCATCTGCCCCATACAGTCAGAGATATCCAATGTGGGGGATATTTCTTCAGCTCCTTCATCGGTGCGCCTTCGGGCAGCATCTTCTTCGTCCAGTCCCGTGTGTCTTGCAACCATCGGCGGTAATTATTGCCGATAATTGGTGTTAATTAGGAATACTTTGGGCTAATTATAGCTAATTATGGTTTATTAGGACTAATTAGGGTTTAATTGTGTAGATTAGTCCTAATTAGGGCTAATTATGATTAATTGGGTTTTTAGGGTTAATTACGACTAATTAGGCTAACTATAATCAATTAGGGTTAATTGAGTTCATTATGGTTAATCAAGATTTAGTTAGGGTTTAGGGTTTAATTGATCTAATTAGGGTTTAATAAGATATGTTAGGGCTAATTAGTGTTAGTTAGGAGTAATTAGGACTAATTAGGGTTTAATTTGGCTGATTAGTGTTGATTAGGACTAATTAAAGTTTAATTAGGCTGATTAGTGTTGATTAGGACTAATTAGGGCTAAAAATATCTCGTTAACCTAATTAACCAGATTTTAACAATCCAACATTCAACTAAATCACAGATATCTCAATCCAATTGGGTCTCATCCGTCGTCAACAATCTCAATTCTCAAATGCTCAATATATGCACAGTCAACAATCTCAATTTTCAAATACTCAATGCACAGTTAACAGAATTGTATAAAGAATGAAAATTGATGTATCGATTACCAAGTAGATAGAGAATTATGCATTGTCACGATCCGAACCCACGGGTGAGCCCATGAGCTAGGTCCTTGACTGGCTACAGGCCCATTCGAAAATCCACCGAGGGCTCTGCCAGGCCTTACTACAACCTGTACACAAGAATCTATAACCATGTAATTTAAATCTATCTCCTTAATAATATTTCTGAAATCACGCTTATAATTTCTCAATGAATTTCCAATGGCATTCTTTATTTAACAACTAACATGGGTCATTTTAAATCCGGTGGAGATCTAAGCTACGAAAAATCTCAAATTACAACTTTAGTACTAGCACTCCACCAGAAGATTTATTAAATAATCTAAGAGGACTACAACTCCTCTAGCAGTCGTCTACCATAACTACATCCTCGTGGCTCTCATCAGTGCCGGTTCCATCTAGATAATCACCTGAAAACATTTATAAAAGAGTGAGCTGGGGGCCCAGTAAGTACAAATACCACATTCCTAAAATAGGTTTTGAGATTCATAAAAGCATACCATGGTTTCTCTTCGATTTAAAACTGGTAAACATTTTCACAGAAGATACTATACATAGATACTTTATGAAAGCCATTCATCCAATATTTTCAGAATATAGGCATGACATTAAGAAGGCTCATTGTCATAACTTAGGTATGTTGCGGTCAGCGTACATTCTCCCTAACTAGGGCCCACAATCCCTACCCGTTCCCGAGATAAATATTATTGTGGAGGCAAGGGCGAACCACGAGCAACAGTACTATGCATCAACGTATCCTTCCGTCGACTAGGACCCATAATCCAACTTTTCCTCGTGGATATGGAGCACAACAACCAAGTCAGAAATACCGTCTTTTTCAACATAAGCCAACTTTAAAACACTACTCAGAGAAATATTTCATGGCATTTTTGATAACATTTTCTCATCAAACCAATTTACACAAAAAAAAATAATAGCGTGTGAAAGTCTTTAAAACTTCTAATTGGAATAAATCATTTATACTTATACATGGACGGAAAATAGGGTATAGGGAGTAATATGGCATGAGTACTTACCTCGTTGAATAAATGCTTCTGGTATTTGCTCAAAAGCCGGTCTTGGCTCTTATCTATCAAAAGCTAAATAATAATTAACACGGATGTTATTCATTTCCGTTCGAGTACACCTAAGCATTAAGTTTTCCTCAAGTAAGTGAAATTACCAAACCGCCCCTCAACTTCAGTAAAATTCTTATTTATCCCTGGCTTCAAATGTACCATTACATATGCCGATATAACCAGAAAGACTATTTTAAACAACTAGGTGGGATTTTTGGGCCATAATAGCCTCTCGGGGAATTTTCCGCTCGGAACCCGAAGTTGCTCCTTAAATTGAACGCCAATGCTCATGTTTTCAAAATATATCAAACAGCGCCGGAATGCCACAAAATTTTATACACTTAAGCCTCTCAGTGTGTTTAGACCATCATAAAATTTCCAGCTATAAATAATTTTTTTTGCTATATCAAACAATTCAAAAGCCTATTTTCAAAATAAGGTCGTTTCAGACCTTTCGCATGCCTAAGAAAATTTCATAAATTTCTACATAAAATTCTTCACAAAAATAGGAGTAGTTTTAGTTTTGTACTTTGCCCAAATATTCTTAGAAGTGGCTTAAAAAGTCTTGGGCAATGTACTAATCTATAATTCTGAAAACAAAATTTTCAACAAACCCTAGTTTTGTAGATTGACCATTTTGAGGAAGAAACATGATGAATCTTAAAAACAGAAAACTAAAAACATAAAGTAGACTTTCTAAGGTTTTCAGAAATATAAAGCTCACAAAAATCCAATAATAGATGACTACTCTACAGTAAATCGAAGTGGCTGATCAAAACTGCACATCTCTGTGCAGACCAGTTTTGGTCTGATTATTTTGGAGCAGAAACACTGTGAATTTCAGAACAATTTAACTATGAAATAAAGAGGACTTTCTAAGGTTTCTAGAAATATAAGTTTCACAAAAATCCCATGAGTAAATATTATTCTATGATAAATCGAAGTGACTGCCAGAAACCAAAAGTTCTGGATTTTTATAGTAGATTGACTCTAAGATCGATTTTCAATGTGCAAACATGGGATTCTGAGAAAACTAAAGAGTTGAAGGAAACACAATGACGTTTTCAGAAAGGGTAAAATCATATTGATTGGATTTGAAATAAATGAGATATGACAAAAAACCTAACCCACTCTTAATATGCTCTATAGCGGCCTTTTTCTCAAATACTATCGAAAGCCATCAATTTCGCACCAAATATACATATAAAACGTCCAAATTCATGGCTAAACTAAAGAGAGGGTTTATGCATTTCATTACCTTGAATTTTCCTTTACTTAGCCTTGTTCACTCTCTCTCTCTTTCTCTCTCCCTTTCTAAACTTCGGGTAAAGGGGGTGGTAGATTTGCTAGGATGGCTGCCCTCCTAAAACTTCCTTTATATATGGTTGCCCTCGGTTAGAATAATTCGACGGCTGCCCTCTTAAAAATTCTTTTATATATGGTTGCCCTAGGTTAGAATAATTCTAAGGACCCCCCACACTTAGCTAGTGTTCTCATCTCACCCACATTCCTCTTAAAAGATCACAATAATCTTAGATTAAGGTTAAAATAAAAATTTCATCGACCAATGAAACATTCTGGACATTACATTCTTCGAACCTCATTAATTTGCAACTTAGGAGCATTATAAATTGTCACTAAAGGTCACAATTAATACCGCTGACAATAATCGTCGCTAGAGACCCCAATTTAAATGTAATTTTATAACTAACCTTGATTTACTAATCATCACTAAAAGTCACTCTGATAATAAATATCGATGCTAAGTATAAAATTGTTGTTAATTGTTGTCGATAAAATCTTAATTATGCACATCAACGCTAAATGTTAAGTTCATAATCGTCACTAAATATAAACTAATTGGCTAGGCATAAAATCAAGGTTCGGGGTATTACATGCATAGTTAAGCACATCATCAAGGGGTTGTGATATAGTAGAGTTAAGCTTCCATGCCTACTAATTGAAACCCTATACTACTAAAGTGATAATTATGCGACCTTAATATGTTTCACTTTGACCTGATCACGTTGAAAACCGAGAATTTATGAACAAACTATTATCACTTTGACCTAATTACATTGAAAACAGAAATACTATGAACAATAGTAGGCCTGAAGAGCCTTGTGCATTCGGAGGGTTTCTAAAATAACTTAGTTACCATGATTTGATTTCCTTAGCTCAATAATCCATTCCCATCTTTTTTAAGATGCAGATAAGCATTAGCAAAAAAATAAGATACATATAAACATGTTATTCTAAACAAATAATTTTCTATACTTCTTTATTATTCTATATGCCTTATATATATTTCTAGATCTACGGTCTCTTGGACCAAGCATATATAGTAACCTTTTCACTTTTTGCAAAGGGAAGGGAAAAAGAAGCCAACCACTACCAATAGCCCCAAGTATCAAATTTGACGTTGTCGAGACCTTGTTACCAATGTTTTCTGAAGTGGGTGACAGTGCTCCCGTTTAGTTATCAGCTCTTGCTTTTGCTTTTTTTTTTTCCTTCTTTTTTCTCCCCTTATGTGTTGTGCATTTTAACTATCAAATGATTTTGAAAGGTGGTTCTTGCTGATTCACACGGGATTCCACGTGCCCCATGCTACTTGGGTTTTTTGTGCCGTGATATTCTTATTATTGCTCTCGTTAGATAAAAGTCAATCTATTTTTGGCCTTCACCAAAATCCTATGGAGAATATAATACATGCAAGTCTGAACTAAGTCCACACTTTATGATCCTTTGCCTAAGTCAAGGTTGTTTATTTGCCATATCTTACTTCCGTACCCATTTTAGAGTTCAAAGGCTCCATACCAACTCATACATCAAGAACTTAGTTAGTAACAACCACCAATGAAGTTTGCCAAAGTCAACTACTTGTCATGTTTCTCTGGCTTCCCATGCATTTACATCATCATTTCTAATTACTATGAGGGGATTTACTTTAAACTTAGGAAGGCAGCCATCCATGACCAACCTACGACAACCCATGTTTCAGCACATGGGAAGCATTAACTTTGACACACCAAGATGCCTCGTTAAATCAACCTTAAAGGGAATTCTAGTTCCCTGTACAATTAAGAATGCA
The DNA here is from genome assembly GCA_033070095.1 of Escallonia herrerae. NCBI lineage: Eukaryota > Viridiplantae > Streptophyta > Magnoliopsida > Escalloniales > Escalloniaceae > Escallonia > Escallonia herrerae. The sequence continues at coordinate 107,373 of JAVXUP010000009.1, forward strand.
CAACTTCGTTCAGTTTTCCATTAGATATCTGTCACCATGGTGAACATAACTGTGAAGAACCACCAAAGGATGTTCTGAACTCTGATCAGTTTTTTCATTAGTTTTATGTATATTCTTATGCTTAATCAATCAGCAACATCCCTTACTACCAAACTTATGCTTATTCAAATATTTAGTCTTAATAAGGACTCAAAATCAACTATATAGAGATTCAAAATCAATCATATACAGAAAAGAAAATTATGCACAAAATGATTTGGGAAGAAAAAATAAAAATAGTGGACTTACTTTCTAACGAAGAAGACAGGTAATAGTGACGGAGGCAGTGGAGGCCGGCGGTGTTGGTGGCACGACGGCAGTGGAGGTGGAAGGCTTGGTCACCCGGCGTCAGGGGGGGGATGGGGTGTCGCCGGAGGTGGGTCACCGTGGAGGTGAGAACGGTAGTGGGATCGCCAGAGGTGAGAGCAGATTTTAAAAGAGAGAAACGGGGAGAGAGAAAAAACCAGATCTGGGGGTGTTTATATCGAGGACTTTTAGCGACAAAATGACACTGTCGCTAAAAGTCCGTCGATGAAGGTCGTATTTATTACGACTTTTACTGACGAAATTTTTAGCGACGGTGTTATTCTGACGGAAATACCGTCGCTAAAAGACCGCCGGCAAAATGCGTCGCCAAAAACTTTTTTCGACGGTTGTTTCTGTTGGTAATAGTATTAAACGAGACCTTTACCGACGGACTGAACCGACGGTAAAAGATCATTTAGCGACGGAATCTCTTATGTCGCTAAAAATCCGTCGCAAAAAATGTCTGTTCTTGTAGTGCGTTTAACCGAAAAACTCGAGCTGTATTTTCCTATGTGGTTTTGCAAATCTTTATTTATCTTCATTCAAACACATAATCAACATGAATACTCTGGCTGAGCTATTTCAAGAATGTAAAGAAGGAAACGATGCAAAGGCTAGCTGGTGAAAGACAAGCTCGGCGACTCGTATCTAATGATGTCCACTTATTTAGCATCGGAAGCAATGATTCCGGGAGCCACTTTGTGGTAAACTCGAGCTTCTTTCATGCATCTTCTCAAGAGGAATACATGGAGATTGTGATCGGTGACTTGACGGTTGTTCTCAAGGTATAATTGTACGTACTGATCTCACAGCCAAAGAAAAGTCAAAAATTATCACAAACTTTTCAATCAACTAAAAGAACCAAATTGAAAAACTTTATTGAAACCATGGTTATCATAGTCTTGTTACAACCCCTCGACAGATAATTCAACTTCAGTGGCATTTCTAAAAGTATTTTAGCAACAGTGCTAAGCGTACCAAATGTGGCTAGATATTGATCAGCATCAACAGAGGTGGAGGTCACTGCAAAATTAGACAGCTTTATTATTAAACTTTTTATCAATAAATTTTTTTTTTTTAGGTCAAGAGTCCCTTTATTCCATTAAAGCACAAAACAGGTATATAGCCTTCTTACATCTTTACAAACAATCACTTCCTTCCTATACAAAACAATCACTCTCCTACCTATAGAAAAACAGTAACTTTAGCTCATGTTCTTTACAATACTCTGAATATTCCAGTGTATATCCCCTAAGCATTGCATAGAGACCGGTTTCTCTGTATTGGTGGAATTTTATTCCAGGTGCAAACTCAATATTTAACCCACTGTTGTATAGCAGTTGCACATGCATAAGGGGTAGCTTGTTTTTGCTCAAAAATCCTAGCATTCCTCTCCATCCAAATGCCATAGTCAGTAACAGCAATGGACAGCTTAAGGAGTTTAGCATTGAAGCTCTTCCCTTCGAAATTTTGCACTGCAAATTGTAAGAGCTGTTACCAAGATACTAATGGCATCCTTCTTCCAAGCTTTTCAAAAATTAAGCTCCGTACTTCTTTAGCATATGCACATTGCACTATCAATAAGATATATTGTCATATTTACTTTGTATTTTGTCTTAGTATTAATTTTTCTTGAAATGTACGCAGGAAATATATGAAGCAGGAGGCAGAAATATATGCTAGTGGACCCAAGCCAAGAAACCCAAGTGCGGTAATAAGAAATTTGCTCAAAATTTTCTTTTGAGCTGCTTCTTGTCTACACCAGCGTCCTTCTCTGAGCAAAGACTTCAACAAAAGCAAGCAATTATACAACTATTGAAGACAATAGCAGAACTTTGCCTTACTATGCCTGTGTTTTCTTTTCAATTTACTACATGCTAACATCAGCTTTGTATCCCCGCGTGTTAATGTGGTGATGGTATTAGGAAGGATATAGTGCGTGTTGTGGTCACTTCCGTATTGGGGACTCAATAGCTATGGAGGAAAGAAAGGACTTGAAGAGTGCGAGTTAATTATGCTCCAATGCCACTGGATATGTGCTCTTTGACTTGCGAAGCTCAAAGCTTGGCAATCAGCAACTTGCGAAGCTCAGTTTGGGGGTGAAAACCACACAATTTGAAGGCACTATTCACAGCTTAAGCAAGAGCATCTTTAACTCAAATAACGCATGACAATGACTTACAAGAAAAATGTGAGAGCCAAGAAGAGGAATATTGCATTTACTTTAATGTGTGTGCTTCTTTAAGTGCACAATCGTATTAGACTAGGTAGTGTGACCATCACTGTGCACAATAACTTTGATTTTTTGATAAACAGGAGAACTGTCTTGACAATTAAGAGGTTACAAGCATTTTTAGTGGCTCCCTTTACAGCTTTACAGAATAGGTTCATGATGATAGTCGCCATGTAAACAAATTAAAATATGAGTGACACCATATAAATAAGGGCATGACAAGCAAAAGCTGTTAGGTCAGTTGCAAGACTGTGGTCGTGTCAATGCTACAATAGTGCAAATCAACTACTACGTAATAGGTATTATATAATATATTGGTGCCGCCTGGTCTGAAATATTTTCAGTGTTCGTCATCTGGCGGGAGGATTCGCCACGATGATTTTCTTCAGCTTTTTGCTGTCCGCCTCGTCGCCATCATCACCCATATGAGTTACTCGTTTTTTGCCAAAGCCAGTTTCGGAATGCAGTACCTCCTGAATGCTAGATAAGTGAGAAACTCCAGCTGTTTTCCCGTCCAAATGATTAGTTCCCTCGCTCAGACTTCAAATTCGGGTGTTTTAAAAATCTTTCCATTTGCTTGGGCAACTGCCTGTGCGGATGATTCCCTTAGAACTGCAATACAAAACGGGTTTCTTTCTAGATAATGAGGTGCAAGTGATTCAGTAGGTGAGGTGAAGCTCAGCACCAAGTCTTGCTTGCTTTGTGCTAAATTTTTGGACAGTGAATTTGGTGAAGAATCAAATGATTTTGTGAAACTGGTTGATGAAGACTTGAGGTTAAGCTTTGGGAGGGAGCCATTCTGGGAGGTGTGCAGTGGTTGAGAGAAACTGGATCTTTGTAGGATTAATGGGTTGTTTGTGAGAGAAAGTTCCAATGGAGTTTCATTTTCAAAGGGGCAGGAAGGCGTCACGTTGAAACTGCCAGTGTGTTGGTGTGAAGGAACAACGGGGATTAGGAATGATTCAGGTTGGACTTAAAATTGGTTTGGGCTTGAGGGTCTGAGGTGGGAATATAAGTGGATTCATTTATGTTTGAGGATTTATATTGGGCCATGTTATAGTGTTTAGATGATGGTTTATTGGGTATGCAAGGAGCAAAAGACCAAAGTCAGATAGGCCCAAAATAAATCTAGCGAGGTTGGTACTAGGCCTTGGTGGAGACTGCACAATTGTGATTGGGCCCAAGGAAAGGGAATTATTTGAGGCTTGGTTTTCTGAAGGATTTTCCATAGCAGCCAAAATTGACGAGGAGCCCGTGGCATTTGGGTGACTGAGGATTACAGCAAGTGGGAGATCTGAAGATTTGAGATGAGATTTGTCTGAGAGAGATGTTTGAGATCGAATCTTCCCCCACTTGCATCTCATTCATCATTGCTGTGGTTTTTTTTTTTTTTTTTGGGATTTCCAAATTGAGAGAGAGAGATGCAATAACTTGGCCAGGAATGTTGGTCGGTGCATGGGGCAAGGTAATAGGCACTGTTGTAACTGATTGTGGAACACTGTCCTGTCCTCAATTCCCACCGGTGATACGTGGACGTCATTTTTCGACGAATTAGTGTCGATTTCTAGGTGAGTTCCATCATCATCATCTTGTCGGAATTCGTGTTCTTCTTGAGCTGTTGCGCTTGTATTGGCATGTGAGAGCATCCATAACATCATTTAATTAGGATTTGCAAAAAATTCTGGGTGAAGAATTACCGAAATCGGCGCAATTTCAGCAATATACAATTGTGCAGTAGCTTGCTTTTCACCCAGTTGTTCAACCTCCAAATGAATTCTCGGGACCTCTATTTATAGAGGTTGAGATGATGATGTCATCACGTGACACGTGGCCCTCCCCGGGAGTGACACGTCACCGAGAGGTCCACAGCTGCCAGTGCTCCACGGACTGTCGAATAGCATATTCACCCGGCCTGCCCCGCACAGCGTCGGTGTGGCCTGAGAACCCCCTTGATCTAGCCTCTAATCCAAGCCCTTGCAGAGTCCCACAGGCCTGGTAATGGTGGGGAAGACCCGACGCCCAACTGCTAGGCGGACTAGGCGCGATGCCCTCCAAAGACCTGCTCTCATCTCGGAGTGACCCGGGGGTCATAGTCCATATGGGCGCCGACGCTAGCCCCTAGTGCCGGAGCACGTAGGCTAGTCACCAGGCACCCTGGCGGAGATAGTGTCCCGGAGGATCGCCAATCCTGCTGCGAAGGGTCCTCGTGCCGGAGCACTACGAACAGAGCCCCCGAAATGAAGATGGCGATAGCTTTATGGTAACTAGCCTATCCCACTGCTAGGGGTCCTCGTGCCGGAGCACTACGAACGGAGCCCCCCGTGATTGTGATGGCGATGGCTTTATGGTAACGAGCCCATCCCGTGGCGGCGATGGCTTTGTGCTAATGAGTCCATCCCGCTGCGAGGGGTCCTCGTGCCGGAGCACTACAAACGGAGCCCCCCGTGATTGTGACGACGATGGCTTTGTGGTAACGAGCCCATCCCGTGGCGACAATGACTTTGTGGTAATGAGTCCATCCCGCTTCTAGGGGTCCTCGTGCCGGAGCACTACGAACGGAGCCTCTCGTGATTGTGACGGCGATGGCTTTATGGTAACGAGCCTATCCCATGGCAGCGATGGCTTTGTGGTAATGAGCCCACCTCGTTGTGAGGGGTCCTCATGCCAGAGCACTACGAGCGGAGCCCCCCGGAATGAAGACGGCGATGGCTTTGTGGTAACGAGCCCATCCCGTGGCGGCGATGACTTTCTGGTAATGAGTCTATCCCGCTGCAACGGGTCCTCGTGCCAGAGTACTACGAACGGAGCCCCCGAAATGCTGCATGCTCAGGAGAGTTGGTCAATGCATGTTCCACGTCCATGGCGGGGGCGCATGGTGTGGTGAATAAGTGTGATGCCCGAAGGCTTGTATCATGATTATGGCGCATGGGCACGGTGATGATTGTCGCCAGACCATACCTGGTGCCGGGGGCACACGTCATGAGAATGGCGCACGGGCACGGCGACGAATGTCACGGAGCAATACTTTGTGCCGGGGAGAGGGATCATGAGAATGGGGCACGGGCACGGCGACAAACGTTGTAGAGCAATACTTGGTGCCGGGGGCATCCATCATGAGAATGGCCCACGGGCGTGGCGACGAACGTCACGGAGACAATACTTGGTGCCGGGGCACATGTCATGAGAATGGCGCATGGGCGCAGCGACGAACGTCGCAGAGACAATATTTGGCACTCGGGCACATGTCATGAGAATGGCGCATGGGCGCGGCGACGAACTTCGTGGAGAGAATACTTGGTGCCAGGGCACATGTCATGAGAATGGTGCTTGGGCGCAGCGACGAACGTCGCGGAGACAATATTTGGTGCCGGGGCACATGTCATGAGAATGGCACATTGCGCGGCAACGAACGTCGCGGAGATAATATTTGGTGCAGGAGCACATGTCATGTGAATGGTGCATGGGCGCGGCGACGGACGTCGCAGAGTGTACCTGCCATAACAAGATAATGAATGCAACATGTAGTAATGACAAAGTCGTGAGTGATGGTATGCGGTCATCGGTGACGGGTCATGCGGTGTTAGTGCGCGACTTTGGGCGATGGGCATTGTGGGAGCGGTATGCTGTCACGAACGACGGACGTTGCGAGGTTCATGCACGACAGACGTCTCGAGGTTGGTGTTCGAACGTCCGTAAACATCGCGGAGGTGCGAAGACTTGAGAAAACAAGTGCGCGAGGGAGCGGAGGCCATAGGCCAAAATTGGGGGAAGGTCAAGGCCACCACCCCTAGGGAGGCTAAGGCTGACCCCTTGGAAAGGTCGAGGCTGACCCTAGGGGGTGGCCAAGGCCAATGGCCAACTCCTATGAAGGGAGGCGAAGGCCACTCCCCCTTTGGATGAACTTTGGACGCGTCGATGGAAGGTGTTTTGATGGGCAATGACAAATCCAAAAATTGCATTGCGATGAGCATGTCGATGTGAATCGTACCCATGTGACGAATAAGGTGCCAAAGTCACATACAAAGTTTATGAAGCAAACAAAGCGCGAAAGGGACTTTGCGCGAAGAGTGAACAACCGGGGGGAAGGCCAAGGCCAACCTCATGGCCTTGGGGGAGGCCGAGGCTGACCCCATGGGGTTGTCCAAGGCCTTTTACCTTGACCCTGTAGCTCCAGTTGCGCTATCGGTGGATGTTTTTTTGGTAAAAAGGTGCTCAGGTGGTCGCGGCGCGACGAACGTGGTACCGTGAGTCACGCTCATGTGAAATAATTGGTGACTAAGGCGTGCGAAGCAAGAAACGCACGTGACATGAGCGTGCGTACTTTGACCGGTTCAATGTGAAAAGCGGGACCCCTAGGTTCAATGTGCAAAGCGGAACCCCTAGTGGGCCCTTTGGGTGCGACCAGAATAGGTTAGGAACATAAGCCCCCTGCGTGTGGTGTGCGCGGAGGGGCAACCCGAGCGGGCGCCGCACACAGAGTCACAAGTTCACACTTAAAAGAATTTCTGATGTTCTTTGGCCGGAGAGTAGCTGGTGTCATCTCTGAATGATGAAGGTGAAGAGTAGGTGGCTCGAGCCACCTCGTTCACCACCTATTGAGACATTGGAATGCTTGGGGGTTGAGACAAAGGCGATGATAGGACGCAAGGGCGCGAGCATGTAAACGGTGCCCGGGCAACGGACGACGAGACGTCACCTGGGCGATGGGCGTCCTGGCGACAGGGGTTGCGGAGATGACATCCGGGTGACGGGGGTCACGGAGATGACGTCCAGGCGACGGGCGTCGCGGAGATGATGTCCGGGCAACGGGGGTCGCAGAGTGCCTTCCGGGCGATGGGTGTCGCGGAGTGACGTCTGGGGGACAGGGGTTGCGAAAATGATGTCCGGGCGACAGGACAGGGGTTGCGAAAATGATGTCCGGGGAGATGGTTCGACCTACCTCGCGCACCACCTACCAAGTACATTGATATCGGGGGACATCATCATGAGGGCGCAACAAGGGCGCGATCGGGCGTCGTGATGCTGGGGCAATCCACGACGGGCACCGGGGCGTGGGCGACGGGGTAAGTGGTTCGAGCTACCTCGCGCACCACCTAGCAAGTACATTGGTGTTGGGGCCGTCATGACACGGGACATGATCAAAATTGTAAAAGAAATTCTAAGTGTAGGAGAGTACGAGATGGGTAAGGGTGCGCGTTGGTTGTCAAAAAAAATTTTTGGTTCATGCCTGTGAGAATGGTGGCGATGATGTTTGGTGATGGTTGTCGGCCGTTGGGTGAATGTGTACAGGCCGAAGTTTGGGGGGTAAGCCTTGGTGTGGTATGAAGTCGAAGAGTGGCCTTGGTGGAGGCCGAAATGGGCATGGAAGATGGTAATGCGTTAGTGTTGAAGGTTAGCCGCGGGTGAAGAAAAGAAGATGAAGGTTGAAGGTGGGTGGGTGGGTGAAAGTGGTGGCCATGGCTTGGGGAAGGCCAAGGGTGGTGGTGACCGAGGGTGAAGGGATGGAGTGCCAAGGTCGGCCGACCAAGACCGCAAGGCAGACCAAGGCCTCTTGGCCGAGGCCAACCGGCGGGGAAGAGGGGGAGGGGAGAAAGGAAAAGGGGCAACGCAAGGCCGAGGGGGAAAGAAGGGAGGAGATATTGGAGGGAAATTTTCGTAATGAACAAGATAAGAATGAGAGGAGTGGGATGGTGGGAGTATGTGGGGGAGATGAAAATTTTGAAAAATTTTCTAAGTGTAGAACGAGGGTGAGAGGGTGGTGCCTGACCACGAGCAGGCTGGGTGAGAGGGAGAAGTGCGAAGGGGGTGAGAAAGTTTTAAAAATTTTCTAAGTGTTGGGAAGTTTTTTTTTTTAGTGTTGGAAGGAGCATAAGATATAAGGGGTGAAAATTTTTTCTAAGTGTTGAGCTTAGACAAGAGTGCCGAGGGAGATCGCCGAGGGTGATCATGGATGACCGGTTGCGAAACAACGAAAATTTTTCTAAGTGTTGGGCTGAGTAAAGGATGGCGAGGGAGACCACTGAGGGTGATCATCGATGACCGGTTGCAAAAAAAATGAAAAATTTTCTAAGTGTCAAAATTTTTTTTTAATAAAGGGGTGGTCATACGACCGCAAGCATGAAAGGTTGAGATGAGCAGGATGGGGGACTCAGGGTTATGGGCTGGCATCAATGACCGACTGAGTGACTGAGGTAGGGGAGGGTTGGTGAGGCGTGTTGCATACATACCTGGCAGAGGCGGTCGTAAGACCTGGGGGGTGTCAACTGACAGAGTTGAGACTTTGTAACGTGGCTCGAGCCACCTTGCGCACCACGTACCAAGTCGTTGCAATGTGAGGCGAAGGGGTTGGGAAGGGGTAAAGCCCCCAAGGGAGTGGATGATGGCATCAAGAGTGGTATCAGTAGGCCTGTGCAAGAGCCCTATGGCTTGAAAATTTTCTAAGTCTGGAAAATGACGGCCTCTTGGATGGCTGGGTTGAGGCTATGACTAATAGTCCTGGTAGCCCTGCGTTACTGAGGCATGGTTGCTTGGATGTGTCGGGCACGGGACGAACTGCACTACCATGCTCACCTCCCCAGCAGAGTCTCTAAAATGATGCCAAGGAAAGTGGGTTCGCAGTCGACGTGGAGGTGCCACAAGGAATGCAGTCCGAGTCAGATGCCAAATATGTTGATGTGTGACATAGCAAGGGCGGAGCAAGGGTAGAGACCAAGGGCTTCCCAGACAGAGCCTGAGGGTGGTAGTGTTGCGAGGGCGATGGCGATGGAGCAGAGTGAATAGGCGACGACAGTCACAGTCCGATGCTTAGGTCCAGAGTCAAGGTCTTGTATGTTTCTCTCTCTAGGATTCTAGAGTGAGAAAGTGAAAGTGTTCTGAAAATGTCCAACCTCCAGTGAAAGTGTTTTGAAAATGTCCAACCTCCGAATGAATTCTCGAGACCTCTATTTATAGAGGTTGAGATGATGATGTCATCACGTGACACGTGGCGCTCCCCGGGAGTAACACGTCACTGAAGGGTCCACAGCTGCCGATGCTCCATGGACTATCGAATCGCATATTCACCCGGCCTGCCCCGCACAGCGTCGCTCTGTCTGTCTCAAAAGACTGGCTCCCACAATGTCGATGTGGCCAGAGAACCCCCTTGATCTAGCCTCCAATCCAAGCCCTTGCAGAGTCCCACAGGCCTGGCAGTGGTGGGGAAGACCTGACGCCCAACTGCCAGGCAGACTAGGCGCGATGCCCTCCGAAGACCTGCTCCCGTCTTATAGTGACCCGGGGGTCATAGTCCATAGGGGTGCCGACGCGAGCCCCCACTGCCGGAGCATTTAGGGTTCAATTAGGGGGTTTAATTAAGTAAGTGGCCACATATACGATCTTGACACTTGTCGACTACAGTGCATTATATATATATATACCAAACTAGTGAATGGATAACATCTCTACTTTGACCAAATTTGGTGTCATGCATCCATCTTTTCTTGTAATGACGCCAAACTTTCATTTTGTCTAACCGAGTTTAATACACTCTATAATTTTAGTGCCTTTATTTGTTTGGTTGCCATTAATTTAGTCCCATAGAATATACATTTATAGACCTTTCTATTGCTCATCTTTTAGAACATTTGTTTATAGTCGTTTGCACTTTTGCATCACCCTCTCTGTATAAAAAAAACCAAAAGAGCCCAAAATTGTTTTGAAGAGTAGAGTAAAATAATTCCAGTAGCTCACGGACCCTAATCTCTTGCTTGGTCGGCATCTCTGGTTGCCCTTGCCGCGTCTACTGCATCTCACCATATGATAACTTCTCCTTTACCAACTAGTTCACCGGCCTTTTGAGCTTCCTAATACTCCAACTAATAATTTTATTTCATAGTTAGCCATTTTTTTTTCTTACAAACATATTTGAATGCGACTCTATGAATGCAAGTGAGCAAGGAACCTCGTAATATGTAGTTACAAACCGTGTTGCAGTTTGAATATATAAAATTGGTTGTAGCTTTGTTTCTCATCTTAGATTGTGGGTGTGACTTTGCTTTTTGTTCTTAAAGTATTTTTCCTCACACATTGCTCGGAGCAAGATAGCTTCATCTTTTATTAGTTTTTTGTTTGGAAGGTAAGTGGTATTCACGGCAGTGGCTGCTGGTCGCCGACGGTAGGCAGTGGCATAGACTCCTTTTTGGAGTTTTCAAAAACAGCCCTATTTTAAAAACTGGAAAGAAAAAAAAAGAATGAAAATTATGTGTCAAACGAGTTTATTTTCTTCAGTTTACAAAACTGGAAAAAAAACTGAAAAAATAATAGTTACCAAACGGAGTCTTAGTTTTCAACATCAATTTTCTTAACATTCACATTAAATTCAAATTTGAGATTAACAATTAATTATTTTATTAAGAGTTGTAACAGCCGGAAAGTTTTTTATTGCTAAAATTTTTGAACAAAGTAAACTGAATCTTTTATGAGTTATATGTCTCTTCATTTGTGACTTTTCAAATGTTTATAAATAAATGTTGAATTCTATTTTTTCAGCTGCTGAAAATCTGAGTAAATGCTTGTTAGCATTTTCTAAAGAGAGATCCACAGATTGTTGCTTGCCAAGAGCCCTATCACATCCATAAAGATCTGTTGTATTTTTTTAGGTGTATTTGTCTCTAATTCTTCACAAACTCTAAATTGTACTTGAGCAAACAACACTTCTAAGAAAATATTGTCCTTCAGAGATTAGTAATTCAGTCCATTCATAGCTTTCAATCATAAAGAATGAAGAGATGCATCAATCATCATGGAAGGCGATTTGGGATTTGGGAACATACCCCTTGTTGCCGGTGGAGACGTGGAGTCGCGAGCTGGAGATCGTTCGTGGCGACGCCGTCGCCGGTTTAGGTGAGGTCGTCAGTGACCATGAGCTCGCCGTCGGCACGTAGATCTAGACCCAGATCCAGACAGCCCAGATTGTGGCTCGTGTCGTGGCCGTCGTCGCCAGTCTACGATTTGCCGGAGTGAGGCGCCCGTGATGGCGAGTCGTGAGACTGTGAGAGAGAGAAGTCGTGAAAGTTGAGAGGAGAAGAGGCTGAAGAGAGAAACGGGGAGAGAGAAAATGCAGATATCTGTTAATTAAAGGCATTTTAGCGACGGAATAACCCATCACTAAAAGTCCGTCGGTCAAAGAAATTTTATCCGACGGATTTTTTTTAGCGACAATATTATTCCTTCGCTTAAAAATATTAAAAAAATCTCAAAAATTACAAATTCCATAAAAATATTTAACGACGGGATCCCCGTCGTTAAAAGCCCGTTGTTAAAAGTCTACCGGCAAAGATTTTTACCGACGTAGTATTCCGTCGGTAAAACTTTTTACCAACGGATTTTTACCGACGAAAATCATCTCGTCGCTAAATCTGTCTTTTCTTGTAGTGATAGGGATCACTACCCTCTAAGTGCAAAGAAGAATTGTCAATGAGACATACAACTACTCTTAAGCTCAAAGACATCTTTTGCACAATATCCCGAAGTGTTTGGTCAATTCTGAATCAACAGGTATGGCATCGGGCATTCTCTCTTGCTTTGAAAATTATTATGCTCATGACTTGGTAAGGATGGACTCTTACAAATTCTATTTGACTCAAACTTTAAAAGAGACTTTTAAGTAATGATATATTCTTGCCTTTTTTACTTCTTTTTATTCATCTTTAGCCACATCAAACTAAATTGACAATCAAAGAATAAGTGACGACACTTTAAGGAAACAAATCCAAAAAAAGTAATCTAGAAAATGCTAGGAAAAACATCCAAGGCTCTGGCTCCGCATCGTACTCAGCTTGGCATCAGGGAATTCTCTGACCATATAATAGGTCTTATCTCATGCTGAGGTGCTCTGGCTAATAATATCCTCCTCTTAGTCGAGTGTAAAAGATCCAGCACCGCAAATGATATCTTGCAGGGCTTGTAATGATATTCTCTGACCATATAATTGGTCTTATCTCATGCTGATGGCGGGCTTGCAATGATATCTTGCCAACGACATCAAAACTGAAAAGGAGACAAATCACCGCGGATGATGACTGCAAAATATGTGGTAAGGAAGGGGAAAACTTATTCCATGTATTGAGATTATGTTCCTTTGCTAGACAGGTATGGGCGTTAACATCTTATAATCTGTATAAGGAGTGTGTTTGTGGAGAATCAGTTTTTGCGTGGTGGATGGAGGTATGGAAATGTGAAAAAAAAAAAAAGACGGATTCGAACTTATGGTCATGCTATGCTGGTGTTTTTGGACTAATAGGAATGAGGTTTGCTTCAAAGAAGCTCAGATTGACGCTTTGTAACTATATTCATGAGCTCAACTTTAATTGGAAATGTTCCATATAGCAAGTACTAAATCAAACGTGAAAAAAGTTCATATTCAAATCCAGTGGTGTCCACCCCCCAAAGGTGCGTGTAAAATAAATTTTGATGGGGCTCTTTTCTCAGAAGATCATGCTATTGGAATTGGAGTAGTTATAAGAGATTACAAAGGCACTTTCTATGTGGGTCTCTCTAAGTGGGTGGAAGATCAATCTGAGGCAGAAGTGGCTGAAACATTAGCTCTTTTACAGCCATGGAATTCGGAATGGAATGCGGATTTAGAGATGTAGTACTAAGGAATTCGGAATGGAATTCGGTGTCCATCGTCAATGCTATCAAAAGTACTAAGGAAGATATGTCGAGACTAGGGATACTGATTGAGGATGCAAAGAAGATGTTAACACATTTTCAGTCTGGTGAAATTGTGTGGGCCAAAAGAACTTGCAATCATGTCGCACATAAACTAGCAAAATATGCTCGCATTCATAGAGATTATGTAATTTGGATGGAGGAAGCACCTGGTTTTATAATGTCGGCGATCATCAGAGATGTACCCGACTTGAAATGAATAAAATCGCTTTTTCATCAACAACAAAAAAAAAAATTCCAACCTAGGCCATTGTTGATTGCTCTCTTTTAAAATTGATTCCTATATTATCTCTTAATTATTATTTCCTCAATCGGGATAATTTCATATCCTAACTGAAAATCAAAATTCAAATCTCCTATTATCGCTCTCATCTTTCTCCCTAGAGTAGTTCTTTTGTATCTCAAGTAAATTGACCATCTCCATCATGCCTCATTTTATATTCCTCAAGTAACTAATGTGTATCTTAAACTCCCTTTCATAATCAGCCCTTCACAACAAATTTACCTCAATTCTTTTTGCTTTTATATCTTCTAACAGTAGATTGTGTTTATTTTTTTTACCTTTTTTTTTCCTTCTATCTCATATGATGTTATATTCTAGGCGTTAAAAGCTACCTTTCTTTGTCAGAATTCATTTAGGTGTCAATATTTTACAACGTTATATTATTTATCACCCATTCCTTTGTTATTTCATTACAATTGGTACATACCTATTAATATATTTTGAAGGTATACCAAATTTTTGTTTACATTTTATCTGCTCAATTTATTATTATGTCTCCATGAATTGGCACGTGACAATATAGCATCCTCTTGGCATCCAAGAGTCTTTACACTTTCATTAGTACTACTTCTTCCTAGTTAGAGTTGTCAAATGGGCCGGGCGGCCCGCGGGCTGGCCCGACCCGGCCCGGTTCTGGCCCGGGCTGGCCCGGCCCCGTCCATGAACAGTAGCGGCCCCAGCACAGCGGGCTTGGGGCCTGGGCCTGGACCAGGCCTTCATTTGCTCCGAAAAAGCCCAGCCCGGCCCGGCCCGGAAACAGGTTTGGCCCGGCCCGGGTCTGGCCCGGTCTGCGGCCCGGGTATGGCCCGGATCTGGCCCGGTCTGCGGCCCGGATCTGGCCCGGTCTGCGGCCCCACTTGTTTGAATTTTTTTGTTTTTCCCCCCCTTTCTTTCACCCCTTTTCCAAAATTCCACTTTTACCCCCCCAACAGCAATATAACGGCTAGTTTGGGGGGTATTTTAGTCTAACCTATATTTTTCAACTCCTTTACACTCTTACCCTCCCCAACAACTATAAACGGATAGTTTGTAGGGGTATTTTGGTCTTTTGTGAAGTTTCTAAAATCTATAAATTCACACCATTTCTCTCTAATTTTTCACACCAATCTTCTTACTCTCTCTTACCTAAACATTCTATATTTCTACAAGCTTTGCTACTATTTTCCTCTCCAATTACTACTCTTGCTAATTACTACTAGTATTTACTAATTAGTACTCTTGTTTATTAATTACTAGTCTTGCTAAATTCTTTTTAATTACTAACTCTCTAATATTTGTTACTCGTTCATTCTTTTAATTGTTATTTCTTATTACTACTCTTATACTTGTGTATTTAGTTACTCTTACAAAGTTTAGCTCGAAATATGGCTGGATTATTGAAGAAAATGAGGCGTGCATCGTCATCACGAAAAACATCATCATCATCGCAAGCACCACCACCAGCACAAGCGCCAGCGCCACGGCCATCACAAACACCAATCCAAGCACCAACACAACCATTCGTTCCTGGACGAATGAGTACAGGCTGTATGATAGATACCCAAGCCAATTGGGAGTTCAATCAAAACATTCCAGATTTTGAATACACGCCTGATGAAGACCCCCCGCATTATAGTCAAGGACGCAGCTCGGTTGGCGAAGCTACTACTCCGTGGCATAATCTCAACCCTATGCCTGGTCATGATGAAGAAGGGCCGAGCAATGCCTCCGGTAATGAGCCAGAAGTCCAAAAGGGGAAAAAAAAGAAAGCCGAGTGTTGGAATCATTTCGATGTAGTTATGGTGGACGGCATCCGAAAAGCTCGATGTAAGTACTGCGCTAAATTATTTTCGTCTGGTAGTGGTAATGGACATCTTAACAGGCATTACCCTCTGTGTGCACCTCGACAAGGCCACGTCGAACCTACCCAAACGCAGTTATCTTTTGACGGTAAGTTATTTGTTTATAATCAGCGAGAGCAAAGAGACGGTCTCGCTGAATTTGTTATTCATGATGAACAAGCCTTTTCTTTTGCCGATAATCCTAAGCACTCTAGATATATGAACACATACGTTCAACCTTTGTACAAAAAGGTTCATAGAAACACAACTAGATCCGATGCACTCCGACAGTACAATGCTGCTAAAGCACGCCTTATCGATTATTTCGATAAATTTGAAGGTAAAGTTAGTCTTACTTCTGATATTTGGCAATCTCCTTATACTTTTGTTAGTTATTCTTGTGTGACCGCTCATTGGATTGATGTAGATTGGGTTATGCACAAGAGAATCATCGCTTTCGAGCACTTCCCTTATCCGCACGATGGAATGAACATTGCTATTCTTATATTAAAAGCATGCACCACATTTAAAATTAAGGATAAGATTATGAGTGTTAGTTTTGATAATGCTTCTAATAATAAAGTTGCTGTTGCAGCTTTAAAGGAGACGCTTCAACCTGTACTTAATGGTGAATTATTTCATGTTCGCTGTGTTTGTCACATTATTAATTTAATTGTTCAAGATGGTTTAGCTGCTGCAGGAGATATTCTTCTCAAAATGAGGGGTATGACAGCGTATGTTAATAGCTCGAGTCCGAGAACACAACAATTTAAAACGTTGTGTGTTCAATATAATATGCCTCGCAGGAGAGCAGTTACAGATGTGGTCCACAGGTGGAACTCTACATACCACATGCTTTTACACATTCTGGCATACCGAGAAGTCTATACGCATTTTCTACTAACCCAGTTCCCAGCCGGCTTGCCAACTCAAGAGGAATGGCAGATGGCCACATACCTAGCTGAATTTTTGGAGGTATTCTACACGTCTACCAATTTATTGTCTGGTACGTACTATCCCACCTCTCCTCTCGCTGTAATAGAAATTCTGAAGATGGCTACAATGTTAACAAAATGGAGATATATAGGACCCTTTAAGGAAATAGTAAAAGTGATGGATCAAAAATTTAATAAATATTGGAGTAAACTGCCTGCTATTTTTACTGTGGCTACTTGTTTAGATCCTAGGTTAAAGTTGCATGGCGTGAACGCCTCGATACAAGAGATATCGAAATTAATGTGCTACACAGCAGAGGAGACAACCGCATTCACAGCAAAAGTGAGCAAGAGGTTTGAGGACTTGTTCAACGTCTATCGTAATTCTGCTGACGTGCGCGGGCGAGCTACATCATCATCCACTGTTGAGAGGTATTATGCGCCATACCTTCAGGGCTTTGAACATCTAGTAGCAAGACAACTACCAGGTGAAGGTACTTCTAATTCGGCAGGTTCGTATACTTTTTCCTCTTTTAATGAGATTGGTGTATATGCAAATACTGATCATTATTCTGATTTATCAAGGCAAGAACAGGTTAATTTTAATTTGTTAAATTTTTGGAAACAAAATCAAAACATGTATAAAACTTTATCCCAAATTGCACGGGATGTACTGCCAGTGCAAGCCTCCACGGTTGCTTCAGAGTCGGCATTTTCAGCCAGCGGGAGGGTTTTGGATGACAGGAGGAGTCGTCTTAACCCCGAGTCGCTCGAGCTATGTGTATGTTGGAAGGATTATCTTGATGCGAAATACCGCGAGCAAGATAAACCGATTGATGATAGGAAGAGCAGTGACTCGGATATTGAAGTACTTCTGGATGATTAGGTAATTTGTTTTTATTTTCCTCTTTTGATCCTTTTGGTTGACGTTGCAGATTTCTTGATCTTTGATTGCTGATATTTTGGATAGACATGCATTATTATTTTGATTGTTAGAATTTTAAGAATAAATTTTTTCACAAAATATACTTTTTTTCCATATATATAAAATAAATTTTTACAAGCAAGATATATATTTTTTCGTATATATAAAAAAATAGGTAACTTCGCCTGTTTGTTTACAAGCAGCCGGTCCCAAGCCCGGATAAAAGGAGGAGGGCCTATGAATACATTTATTATTTTTCTATATAAATTGTTATGTGTTAAGATTTTATTAATAAAGCTCACCAAGAAGAGTATGAAAATGTTTAACATATAATAAAAAATATAATGGCTAACAAATAAATATGTATATACATACATACATATATATGTATATTACTTATAATGAAATAAAAGGATAAAGATTAGGTTCGTTAAATTGTGAATATTGCCTAGAGATGAAATTTAAAATTGAATAACAAGAAGAAAAAAAAATGGCCCGGGCCCGGCCCAAGCCCGGCCCTAGCTATTGGGCCTAGGGCCAGGGCCTGGACTGGGCCTAGGTTTGCCTTCGGCAGGCCCGGCCCGGCCCGGCCCGGTTGGCAGCCCCACTGGCCCGGCCCCGGCCCGGCCCCACAGCAGGCCCGATGGGCTTGGGCTGGGCCGGCCCAAGCCCGGCCCTTTGACAACACTATTCCTAGTATACCTTCAGTAACCGGTGTGCTGTAGGACACTGAATTAGTGTTCAACATCAATTTACAATGATAATATTATAATCATGGAGAATGAGGTCCATTTATTTTGATGTTGAACACTAATAATTAGCATGTTCCTTAAACTATATATGTCACAAACCCTTCCTACATTCGAGTAACTTCGTTTTTGTTAGCCAGGTTAGTTTTTCCTTTTCTTTTTCTCTTGTAATTTTGGTGTTTCTTCTTCCTAATATACAATGATTGTCAAAACTCATGATCTTAAACTTTACCTATTAGCACAAATAAAAGTGATATTCCAAAAAATTTCTGCTTCAATTGTAGTTATCATTTATGTTTTCTTCTTTTCCATTTTTTTAGGGTTAGTTTGGCACATATATGTAGATATCATTCCTCCGGGTATTCTCACATAAAAATTTTCTTTGTTTTGTTAGGGTGTTTGTAATATATATATATATATATATATATATATATATATATATATAATACTTTTCATAGTTATCTTTCTCTCAAATTTTTATCGAAACGAATTAGCTCTTCCACATCTGTTTTTGCTATAGAAAGATGTATTTGAGACAAAATTGTAATGACAAGCTATGATGGCGTCTAATAGACGCAATCTTTTCATTTGAGTTTCTCACTCCTCTCTCTCATTCTCTCGGTGCCTGCTATTTTTTTCATTTCATTAATTTTCACATTTTGTTGCTTTAACCTTAAGAGGAAACTCAATTTCACCTTTCCTCTTTACGGTAAATGGATAATTTTTTTTAAATGGTTTTTTCTAGATAAAAAGGTTAGTCTCAAATGGTACAAGACTACATGTACCGGATGCGCATGCATCAAGGTATTTTTGGAGAACGATATACCATATAATTTATTATAGGCTATTTAATTGAAATTATTGTTTTGCATTGTCCCTTTTCTTCCCTAATTCAAGTGGAGGAACTTCAGTTCATTTTTCATATTTCACTCCACATTTGTTATTATAGGCTTTTAGTTTATACTCTTTAATGTTGTTTAGGAACATTTTTTTTGGTTTTTAGTATTATTTGGTAATCAATTTTCTAATTCTAATTTTCTATGTCACTTCTTAAGATTGATTTCCTTGTGCAATGCACGGGTTAAAAAACTAGTATTAAATTAGTGGTAAATATAAAGTGTGTGCAAAGATATACTTATTATTACTCGTGCTAAGCTATTGCTTCCTATAGAATAGGTTTGGCAAAGAGAACCCCTTAGAAAAGACTTATGGGCTCTTTGATAAAATTAAAATTCAAGTGCTGAAAATGTAAGCGCTTAATATTTAAAACTGAAAAGTTTGAACAACTGAATTTTCACCATGAAAAAATAAGTTAACCATTTGGTAAACCAAACGTAGATGTTTGAAAACAATTTCATTTTACAAATTCGTCCATTTATTAGAATTTAGTGCCAATACCATGTTTGTTGCATTAGTGGTGGTAGCGGTGGCGGCAAAAAGATGTATATGATGGTGGTGGTGGTGTGTGAAGTTGTTGTGTTAAAAATTATGATGGTGGCAACAAGTGGTGGTCATGTGTATTAAGGAATAGCTATTAATTTCTAGGATCTAAGGCTACAAGCGAGCAACCACAACTATGAAGTTTATAATTAAGATACCACAAATACAAGCCGGAGTGATCATACAAAATATGAATTTGTACAAAAAGATGTTTCCTTGCACACAAAAGCCTAGTGAAGAGTGTATACACATTATGTTGTTCCAAATAGTATAACTTGTGTATATTTGTGCAGAAATCAAATTCAAAAATATACTAACATGCATATGTTAAGGTTCCAAAAACAGTAATAACGTAAGGAAGGGAATGCATAAACAACTCACAACAAGATTGCAAAACAGCAAAGGAAAAAGGCCGAGGCGTGAATTTGATTCACTGTCCTTAAGACTTATTCGTCCTGCAAAGGCGCTAACGGTTCTTGACCACAGTCTCCCAAGATACAACGGCAATATGTCTGAAATAGGAGTACTCCAAATTGCAGACCCGGCGAACTAAAACAATGGCACAGAACTCTTTCGGACACAGAAAATTCAGAGACAGGGGGGGTGCAACTCTTCACATAAAAAACTGCTTGCTGGAAAGGTCACAACTTTCACAAAAGAAAATAAATAAATAAATTTTCTTAAATATTTTTGTCCCAAAAAGAATAAAGCCTGATGGGCCCAAGCCCAAGCCAAGGCCATGGACCAGACCGGGACGGGGCGGGCGGCACTCGCGTGTGGTGGACCTTGGGTCAACCTAGGTCCTTCTTCCTTACAAAACATGAGTACCCCCAAGGGGCCCAACTCTTAGCTCAAGGCTAAGCCTTATAAGGAGATAACTTGGCTTTATCTCTTCAATGTGGGATACTCTTTTCCCTTCAAGGTGAACCACCAACTTTAACTTCAATTTTCTCATTCACCTCTCATTTGTTCTAAACGTGTGAATATACCATGATCATCTATTCCAATAGAGGATCATGAATCAATTTGTTCCTAACCAAAATATGGTTTGGAACCAATTTGAAAATTGAGTCAAAGTTGCTTCTCTACAATGGGTTTAAAACCCAATTCCAACAATCCCCCACATGAAATAGAAAATTGACTGGACTCTATACACAAAGAAACACTGACACAAGAAAGAGTTCTTTAGAACGACACTGCATCGAGATAGGTAGCCAATGTCCTTGAACCTTCCTTAGTGAGAACTATCGGATTTACTGGTTAACCAGTGAACGTGATGTCTTGAACTGTTCAACCTTTAGTCTAAACCAAGACAATAGAACCTCACACAGTATCGATCAAACATTGTTTTGAGGTTCTCATTGTTGTGTTCATTTTTGCCCTGAACAACTCCTAGTTTTCATGAGTACTCTTAGAGAATTCAGCCTTACAATTCTCATAGAAGCGGCCCACTTCTTAGTCACATAGGTGACTTCTTATTAAGAGGTTCCTACTACACCCCCACTTGGATTTCCAAGATATAAGAGTCATTAAAAGCATAGCTTAACCTAACCTTTTGTAGGTGCCACTGTCTTCTTATCATAGGAATGGATATGAGGGTTTGAACCCCCCCACAGTGCTCTGTCTGAGTCGCATTTACATAATTCGGTTTTCCCTTTGAACCTAGATCTTGGGATCTCCAGTCAGCTAGGTAGGGTTTCCATTATGGCAAATCTTTAGTTCAGAGGCTTAAGACCCATTCCCCTCGATGACGTATTTACTTTCTCTCTAGTTAAAGCTTTCGTTAACGGATCCGTAATAGTATCCATTGACTTCACATAGTCAA
Source organism: Escallonia herrerae (assembly GCA_033070095.1). Taxonomy (NCBI): domain Eukaryota; kingdom Viridiplantae; phylum Streptophyta; class Magnoliopsida; order Escalloniales; family Escalloniaceae; genus Escallonia; species Escallonia herrerae. The sequence continues at coordinate 128,638 of JAVXUP010000009.1, forward strand.
TAGAGATAATTCTACTAAAAAGTAATTCTTTAACGGTATTATGTCTGCGACGTATCTGTCTAGACTTGCCGTTATACATACTGCTTTGTGCTCTTCCAATTGCAGATTGACTATCACAATGTATGCAAATTGGTGGCACAGGTTTAGGCCAATTTGGAATATCCTCCAAGAAATTACGAAGCCACTCCGCTTCTTCTCCTACTTTATCTAAAGCAATGAATTCAGATTCCATAGTGGATCTGGCAGTACATGTCTGTTTAGAGGATTTCCATGAAATAGTTGTTCCTATTAATGTAAACACATATCCACTTGAGGATTTTGTTTCATTAGAATCTGATATCCAGTTGACATCACTGTATCCTTCTAATACAACTGGATATCTAGAATAATGCAGACCAAAATTTAAGGTATATTTTAAGTACCTTAAGACTCTTACAATAGCCATCTAGTGAATCTTCCCCAGATAGCTAGTATATCTGCTCAACTTACTGACATCATATGCTCTATCGGGTCTCGTGCAATTCATGATATACATTAAGCTATCAATTATACGTGAATACTCTAATTGAGATATTCCTTCACCAGTATTCTTTGTTAGATGTAAATTTACATCTACTGGTGTCTTAACTGGACTATCATCGTAACTTTTAAATTTGTCTAGCACTTTCTCAATATAGTGAGATTGTGACAAGACTAGTCCATTTGATATTTTGGTAATTTTCATACCAAGTATAACATCAGCCACACCCATATCTTTCATCTCAAACTTACTGGTCAACATTTTCTTTGTAGCCTTAATGAATTCATTATTGCTCCCAATAATGAGCATGTCATTCACATAAAGGCAAACAATGACATATCCTTTTTCTGTGCCTTTAACATAGACACATTTATCACATTCGTTGATTCTCAAGCCATTTTAAATCATGACTTTATCAAACTTTTCATGCCATTGTTTCGGAGCCTGTTTTAGTCCACAAAGTGACTTGACAAGCTTGCACACCTTCCTCTTATGATTAGGAGCTACAAACCCCTCGGGTTGCTCTATATAGATCTATTCATTTAGATCTCCATTTAGGAAGGCTGTTTTCACATCCATTTGGTGTATCTCAAGATTATTAATAGCTACAATAGCTATCAATATTCGAATGGATGTTATTCTTGTAACTGGTAAATATGTATCGAAATAATCAAGCCCTTCCTTTTGTCTATATCCCTTGACAACCAATCGGGCCTTGTATTTTTCGATCGTTCCATCGGCTTTCATCTTTCTCTTGAAAATCCATTTACACCCTAATGGTTTATTTCCAGGAGGAAGATCCACCAGTTCCCACGTATGATTTTGCATGATGGATTCAATTTCACTGTTAACAGCCTCTTTCCAATGAGGAGCTTCGGGACTCGACATTGCTTCACTGTAAGTACGAGACTCATTTTCTAATAAAAATGTTAGAAAATCAGGACCAAATGATGTAGACGTTCTAGCTCTCTTGCTACGTCTTGGCTCATCTTCCTCTTGTGAGGGATCTTGGTCCATACTAGTTCTTTCTAAAGAGCTCTGTTCTGGTGCAACTTTATAAGGAAACACATCTTCGAAGAAATGTGCATTCCTTGTTTCCATTATGGTGTTGACGTGTATATCGTCAACGTCAGATTTATGCACTAAGAACCGATATGCCGAGCTATGGCTTGCATATCCAAGGAAAATTCCATCAACCATTGTAGGTCCTATTTTTACCATTTTAGGTGGTGGGATAGCTACCTTTGCTAGGCAACCCCACACTTTAAGATATTTGAAGGAAGGAGGATGACCTTTCCATAGCTCATGAGGTGTCTTTTGCAGCTTCTTATGAGGTACTTTATTAAGTATATGATTTGCGGTTAAGACCGCTTCCCCCCACGACTTATCCGGTAGTCCAGATCGAATTTATCAACAAAGCATTCATCATTTTCTTTAAAGTACGATTTTTTCGCTCAGCAATTCCATTTGACTGAGGTGCATACGGTGCCATGGTCTCATGAATGATTCCATGATCGGCACAAAATTTTGCAAGAGGGAAAACATATTCTCCACCTCTATCACTTCTTAGTACTTTGACTTTCTTGCTAAGTTAATTTTCAACCTCAATTTTGTATTGCATAAATGCTTCCAAGGCTTTATCCTTACTTCTAAGCAAATATACATAACAAAATCTCGTACAATCATCAATAAAAGTAATAAAATACTTTTTTCCTCCTCTAGATTGTACCACCTTTAAGTCACATATGTCACTATGAATTAGACTTAAAGGTTTCGTACTTCTTTCAATTGACTTGAAAGACGTTCTTGCCATTTTAGCTTCAACACAAATTTCACATGCATTATGTGAGTCAAAATTCATTTTAGGCAAAAATCCATTTTTCACTAGCTTTTGTAAAGAGCCATAGTTCACATGATCTAATCTACGATGCCATAAATTAGGAGATTCCAACAAGTAAGCAGAAGAAATAGTTTTATTAATATCGTAATTAGATACAGCTTTAGGCACGATGGTCATTACATTTAACTTAAAAAGACCATCACATAAGTACCCTTTTCCTACAAACATCCCACCTTTAGTGAGTATAAATTTATCACTCTCAAACACTAGCTTGAAACCATTCTTACTCAACAATGAGCCTAACACTAGATTCTTCCGGATGTCTGGCACAAGAAGCACATTGTTGAGACTCAATTCCTTGCTGGATGTCATCTTTAAGACCACCTTGCCCATTCCTAGCACCTTTGAAGAAGAAGAGTTTCCCATGAACAGATTCTCGTTGTTGGCGCTCTCATATGTAGTGAACATACTTCGCTCGGAGCACACATGTCGAGTAGCGCCCGTGTCTACCCACCACTGTTTGGGATTTCCAACCAAGTTGACTTCGGATACCACCGCAGATAAATTCAAGTCTGTCACGTCCTCGATGATTTTGGTAACTTCGGTCACGTTGGCTTGAGAATTCTTTCCTTTCTTAAAGTTTCCTTTGTTTTTGCGACAATCCTTAGCACGATGGCCAGCTTTGCCACACACATAGCAGTTCCCTTTGAACTTCTTCTTCTCACCGCCTTTGAAATTTGAGCTGCTTGCTCCGCTTGGACCATCGAAATTGGATATTTTCCTCCTATTTGATGGACCTTGCTCGACCACATTTGCCTTGGCCTCTTGATGATAATTACCGGCCTTCTTCTCGGACTGGCGATTATCCTCCTCAATCCTCAATCTGACTATCAAATCCTCGAGCTTCATCTCCTTACGCTTATGCTTCAAATAGTTCTTGAAATCTTTCCAAGTAGGTGGCAATTTTTCAATCAAAGCAGCCATTGTTATATCTATGAACATAATATAACAAGAATTAATAAACAGTTCAGTCTAACACAAAAGTATAAAACATAGTCTAGTATCACTAAAATTAAATTCAGAAACTGAAAATAATTTTAGTATATGCTTGACAGAATCAAGTATGAAAACGAAATTGAAAACATTGTTTTGGAAATACTGTTTCTACACATGCAACACAAAGTGCGAATAAGTCTTAAGATTGTTGTTCCAAATAGTATAACTTGTGTATATTTGTGCAGAAAACAAATTCGAAAATATACTAACATGCATATGTTAAGGTTCAAAAAACAGCAGTAACGTAAGGAAGGGAATACATATACAACTCACAACAAGATTGCAGAACAGCAAAGGAAAAAGGCCGAGGCATGAATTCGATTAACTGTCCTTAAGACTTATTTGTCCCGCAACGGTGCTGACGGTTCTTGACGACAGTCTCCCAGGATACAACGGCAATACGTCTGAAATAGGAGCACTCCAAATTGCAGACCTGGCGAACCAAAACAATGGCACAGAACTCTTTCGGACACAGGAAATTCGGAGACAGAATATTACAGAAAATAATTTTGGGATTCAGTTATATATCTAACTTCTGTAACTGACTCGTTTTTATACACAAAGTATTCACTGGGGGGTGCAACTCTTCACATAAAAAACTGCTAGCTGGAAAGGTCATAACTTTCACAAAAGAAAATAAATAAATAAATTTTCTTAAATATTTTTGTCCCAAAAAGAATAAAGCCTGATGGGCCCAAGCCCAAGCCCAAGCCAAGGCCACGGACCGGACCAGGACGGGGCGGGTGGCACTCGCGTGTGGTGGACCTTGGGTCAACCTAGGTCCTTCCTCCTTACAAAACATGGGTACCCCCAAGGGGCCCAACCCTTAGCTCAAGACTAAGCCTTATAAGGAGATAACTTGGCTTTATCTCTTCAATGTGGGATACTCTTTTCCCTTCAAGGTGAACCACCAACTTTAACTTCAATTTTCTCATTCACCTCTCATTTGTTTTAAATATGTGAATATACCATGATCATCTATTCCAATAGAGGATCATGAACCAATTTGAAAATTGAGTCGAAGTTGCTTCTCTACAATGGGTTTAAAACCCAATTCCAACACATTATGTTGCAAAAATATTGCAAAGGGTTAGAGAATGCTTGAGTCAAATGCTACACAATCTGTGATTGGAACTATAAGAAATTGGCAAGATTCAACATCAGATTGTTACATCTAACGTCTTCTGGTGGAATCAACACAAAATTACCAGATCCTATCGCCATCGAACATGATCAACAGTTACGCCTACATTTAGATTAGTTACTTGACAGTCAAGAACGTTTTTCAGCTCAGTGCTTTAAGGACCATTGGTTAAGATTAGGCAACTGAAATACAATATTTTTCATGTATCTATGAAGGTTTGATCTCACAGAAACTTTTTTACTCTTATCAAGGATGTTTCATGGTAACCTATACACAATCTAACATGAAGTCAGCAATTGTTTCTTACTCTATTTTACCTCGATTATGTGCCCTACTGACGCTCTCAATTTCAACTCTTTCCTCGCTTGTTGACTATGGTTGGCCTTCTTTCATCAAAATTAACAATTGACCTGATAAATAGCCTTTCTCCACCTTTTGAGCTTTCGAAAATTCGACACCCTCTTCTTAAACTAGAACCCCTGAAATCCACTGGTCTGGATGGACTCCCTCTTGTTTTTTATCAGAAATGCTGGAACCTTTTCCATCAGTCTGTAAACTCTACCGTGCTCTCATTTTTCACCTTAGGATGTATGTTTTCGGAGACAAACTGCACCTACATAACTCTTATACCAAAGGTATAACGGCCTTCACAACCTTTAGACTTTTTCCTTATTAGCCTTTGTAATACTATCTACAAATTTTTATCTAAAGTTCTGGCTAATAGAATTGAACTAGTTCTACCATCCATTTTATCCCCCTGTTAGAATGCCTTTACCACGGCTTGATTGATTTTGGATGCTAATTTTATAGCACAAGAGATTAACAATAAAATTAGTCAACGTGACTACTTCTAAAGGAAGAAAACTAAGCAAGTGAAGATAAGGCAAGGCAAACAGGATCTGACTACTTTAAAGTTGGACATGAGTAAGGCTTATGACCGATTAGAGTGGGATTTTACTGAGGCAGTATTGACACAGTTTGGATTTCCACAGCATTTGATTCTCCTCATCATGTAACGAGTCACTGCAGTCTCCTACTTTATCCTTATTCATGGGACTCCATCAAGCCTTTCACACTTATGCACGGTCTATGTCAAGGAGATCCTATTTCCCCCATTTTGTTTGCCCTGTGTATTGAAGTCATGTCCCCTTCGAAAAAGTAGGGTCTGAACTCCCCAAGATTCTACTTGAAAATTGTTCATAACCTATTTTGGTCAGACCAGCAGGGCCCGCTAGGGGAACCACTTTGCACGACACATCACCCAGTCGACGATTAGTTATTCAACGCTCACAGGCCGGTCAAAGTGTCACATAATCAAGTCACGTGCTTTTTCCCGTTGAGAAGCAACCTTGGTATGCCTTCCCCCCCCCCTCCGAGGGGGTCGGCCACCCAAAGGGGGTCGGTCACCCGCGAGAGTTGGCCACCCGAGGGGGTCGGCCACCCGCGGGAGTCAGCCACCCTAGGGGGTCGGCCACCTACCTTGACGATCGACGTCCGTCGCCCATGGTCGTGCGCCGTCGTCGCAGCGACCTTCGTCGCCTGCGTCCGCGCTCTAACTCCGCAACTTTCATCGCCCGCACTCTAACTTCGTGACTCTCGTTGCCCGCGCTCCAACTCCGTGACTCTCGTCGCTCGCGCGCCATCTTCGCGACCTTTGTCGCCCGATCCGCACAACAGCTCCGCGACTCCCGTCGCCTGCACATCTTCGCCGCGACCTTCGTCACCGCGCCCATGCGCCACTTCCATGACATGTGCCCCGACACCAAGTATTGTTCCGCGACGGTTGTCGCTGCGCCCATGCGCCACAATCATGTCACAGGCCTCCAGGCATCACACTTATTCACCACACCGTGCTCCCCCACCATGGACGTGGAACATGCTTCGACCCACTCTCTGGAGTGTGCGGCATTCCGAGGGTTTCACTCGTAGTGCTCTGGCACGAGGACCCCTCACTGCGGCATGGGCTGAGCGACATCACGGGCTTAGCGCCATCGCCGGCTCAATCAAACTGCGGGACGGGCTGTATGCCGTCACCGGCTCAATCACCAGGGGCTATGGTTCTCGCAGCAGGATGGGCTCGCAACCCTGGAACCATCGTCAGCACAACCTTGAAGCCACCGACATCACACTTGCAGGGAGCTCATATGTGAAGACTTCACCGCAACGGACCCTAAGTACCAAGCGGTGACCATGGTCACTCATGTTCCTTTGGACCGTCGACACCACCAGGGCAATGACCCACGGGTCACTCCCGGACGGGAGCAGGTCCTTAGAGGGCATCGCGCCTAGTCCACCTGGCAGTTGGCTATAGGGACAACCCTTACCGCTGTCAGGTCCTCTGCGCGCCTCTTGACGCACCTCGTGGGATTCAGTAAGGGCTTGGACTGGAGGCTGGGGCAACGGGCTACTCTGACCATGCTACCGGGGCATGATCAGTCTCTTCAGACAGGCAGAGAGATGTTGCAAGGGCAGGGCAGCATGAACTTAGGGACCGACAGTCCCAACAGAGAATCAGTGCTTTGGCCCCTCCGGGCGACGTGTCATTCCCAGGGGTGACACATGTCAACTTACGACACATGGACAGTTTTGCCTATAAATAGTGGACTTTGGAGCTTTTCCAAGATCTTTTCTCTCATTTGAACTTTTCACTTTCTTTCTCTAAAAAGACATTCTCTCTGAAATTCTAGTGAGAGAAACACACTTGGACTCTCGTCTCTGGACCCTCGATGCTGTATCCTTGACACAGACTGTCGACTGTCGGCCCTGGTCGTCGTCGCCCTGCCTACCCAGCGCTGCCAGCCCTCGTGACCTGTCTGGGAAGCCTTGCTCTCAGCCTTTACCCCGTCCTTGCTGTCTCCCACTTTGTCTACCTGAAAGCTGACTCAGACTACATCCTTTGTGGCACCTCCACGTAGCATCGAACCCTTTTCTGTATCAAAATTTTGGCAGTGCCGCGCAGGCAGGGCGACGACGAACATGACCGATAGTCGACAGTCCATGTCAAGGATGTAGCGTCGAGGGTCCGGAGACGGGAGTCCAAGTGTGTTTCTCTCACTAGAATTTCAAAGAGAATGTCTTTTTAGAGAGAGAAAGTGAAAAGTTCAAATGAGAGAAAAGATCTTGGAAAAGCTCCAAAGTCTACTATTTATAGGCAAAAATGTGCATGTGTCGTAAGTTGACATGTGTCACCCCCTGGGAACGACACGTCGCCAGGAGGGGCCAAAGCACTGATTCTCCGTTGGGACTGCCGGTCCCTAAGTTTGTGCTGCCCTGCCCTTGCAACATTTCTCTGCCTGTCTGAGGAGACTGATCATGCCGCGATAGCATGGTCAGAGTAGCCAGTTGCCCCAGCCTCCAGTCCAAGCCCTTACTGAATCCCACGAGGTGCGTCAAGAGGCGCGCAGAGGACCTAACAGCGGTGAGGGTTGTCCCTGTAGCCAACTGCCAGGCGGACTAGGCGCAATGCCCTCCAAGGACCTGCTCCCGTCCTGGAGTGACCCGTGGGTCATTGCCCTGGTGGTGTCGACGGTCCAAAACAACAAGAGTAACATGAGTGTCCATGGTCACCGCTTGGTGCTTAGGGTCCATTGCGATGAAGTCTTCGCATAGGAGCTCCCTGCAAGTGTGATGTCGGTGGCTTCAAGGTTGTGCCGACGATGGTTCCAGGGTTGCGAGCCCATCCTACTGCGAGGACCATAGCCCCTGGTGATTGAGCCGGCGACAGCATACAGCCCATCCTGTAGTTTGATTGAGCCGGCGATGGCGCTAAACCCGTGATGGCGGTCAGCCCATGCCGCAGTGAAGGGTCCTCGTGCCGGAGCACTACGAGCGGAGCCCCCGGAATGCCGCACACTCCGGAGAGTGGGTCGAAGCATGTTCCACGTCCATGGTGGGGGCGCATGGTGTGGTGAATAAGTGTGATGCCCGGAGGCCTGTGACATGATTGTGGCGCATGGGCGCGGCGACAACCGTCACAGAACAATACTTGGTGCCGGGGCACATGTCATGGAAGTGGAGCATGGGTGCGGCGACGAAGGTCGCTACGAAGGTGTGCGAGCGACGGGAGTCTCGGAGCTATCGTGCGGACGCGGGCGACGAAGGTCGCGGAGTTGGAGCGCGGGCGACGAGAGTTGCGGAGTTGGAGCGCGGACGCGGGCGACGAAGGTCGCTGCGACTACGGCGCGCGACCATGGGCGACGGACGTCGGTCGTCAAGGTAGGTGGCCGACCCCCTTTGGGTGGACGACCCCCTAGGGTGGTCGACTCCCGCGGGTGGCCGACCCCCTCGGGTGGCCGATTCCCTTGGGTGGCCGACCCCCTCGGGTGGCCGACCCCCTTGGGGGGGGGGGGGGGAAGGCATACCAAGGTTGCTTCTCAACGGGAAAAAGCACGTGACTTGATTATGTGACGCTTTGACCGGCCTGTGAGCGTTGAATAACTGACCGTCGACTGGGTGATGTGTCGTGCAAAGTGGGTCCCCTAGCGGGCCCTACTGGTCTAACCAGAATAGGGTATGAACAAAAATTATATGGAGGATTCAGGTCAAGCAATCAACCTGAGGAAATCAACCGTAATACTTAGCCCCAACTGTTCTGCTCATTTGAAGAACTACTGCACATGTAGGTGTTCCCTTAAAGAATGACCTAATAGCTTGGATCATGAAACCGTCGAGATATGGCCACTCACAGCTTCTTATTCTTTTCACGTTATTGTGTATCTGGAATCATCCGAATGAGTGTATATTTCGAGACATTATTTTCAACCCCACCTCAATAATCCTTCAAGCTCGGCCTTTATACAACATAATAAGAGTCTTAGCTGGCAACACAAGACGTCACTCACATCCTTCCACAGTGCTAACACCTTTGGATGCATTACAATCCCAGGCGCCTTACCTTCCGATGTGCCTTACCTTCTGATTATCCTACACGATGACTGTATAATCTGCCATTATGCTATTCCTTCTTACCATCATATATATGTAACTAGTAGCTAGAGTATTTTTCATCCTCAGTGGGACTGGGTATGATAGTCACGGATCTCAGGAGGACACCAACGGCTCCTATTACTTGAACTTTTCGGGCAGCCAGCTTACTCACAGCTTAGGCCATCGCTATTCTACGAGCATGTTATTGGGCTCAGCTGCATCATTTCAGACAACTACTTATCCATATTAATTCCTTAAATGTTCTTTCGTAGATGGGTGAGGACTTGGACACAGTGCTAAAGCCTATTATGTATGACATCTACCACCTCTGCTCTAGTTTTAGTTTTTGCAGCGTTAGCATGAGGAATCTAGAAATCCTACACGAGGCCGATTAGCTTGCACTCATGGCACGAATGTCACACTTGAGTGCCTAATCTGTCTCCCTCAGTGCCTCTCCTGGCTACGTTTTCATCTAGATATATACGGTGACAGATGTCTTTCTTTAGCACTTCCTCTTTTGGTTTACATGTGATTTGTAATATATAACTTGGAATGCATTCTACGTAGATTTTTCTTTGATATCAATGCAAGTCTAAAATCATCCAGAAGAAAAAATAAAAATGCCACACACTATTTCCCTAAATATCACATTTCACTTTCTCGCTCAGAAATTCAAGAGCTAGAGAATTCTAGAGAGAGAAACACATAGGACTTTAACGCTGAACTTTAAATCTGGTCTAGGCATTGGACTGTAATTTTCATTGTGATTCACCCTGCTCCTTTGCCCTTGCAGCACTGTCAATCAGGCTCTACCTTGGTCTTTACCCTTATTCCGTACTTGCTCTATTTCATGTCAACATACTTGGCCTCTAACTCGAACTTTATTTTTTAAGGGAACTCCACATATACTGCAAACTGCTTCCTTGGCATCATTTTGGTGACACCGCTACATAGTTGAGTATCACAGTACAGTTCATCTGTCGTCCAACGCACCCAACCCACCATGCCAAAGCAACGAAAGACTATTAGGACCATAATTAGCCAAAGCTTTAATAAATCCAGCATCACCACGAGGACCATGAAGAGACTAGTGCCCACCAACTCTAGGCTCCTCCGTCAGATGAATGAACTAGATGTTGTCACCAGTGTTAATGCCTCAATCTAGTGCCTCGCTTCCAACATCGTTGACCTCCAAGACTCCCAATCATCTCTCATGATACAAAACTTACTCTAAGCCTTAACTTCGCAGTTGCCCATCTCTCAAGGTCTCAGAGGTCCCACCTTGTGTCTGTCACTCACCTCGTGCCATCGCAGGCTCTAGGGTTGGACCCTGCTGCTCAGATCCAGCCTTTAGAGTCTAGGCTAATTTTGGACACTACCCAGATCCTAGTGTCGCGAGCACCGCTGCCTTGGTCCTTCGAAACCTCTGCGGTAGAACTTACACCACTTTTCCCCGTGGCACCAGGTGTGTTGGTCACATCCACCACCACTCGTACACCTTAGGTCAACCTTGGCTAGGTGCTGTAACAACGACCCTCAGCATTGTCGCGTATTGCCTTACCTTTGCTCAAAGTACCTTGGGGACGCATGACTCTATTAGGAAAAAATCCAACCTCAACATGGCCAACCGCGGCCAGCACTTGTGACTACACTACCCTAGTCCAAATCACACTCCAAAGAGCTGCTCCCCACCACCAACCCTTCTCTGTCAATGTCATCCCCCCATTGGCTAAGGTCGGCCCTTCTTTACCAACGGTTTGTAGATTAATGCTTGAATAGGGTATGATATGAAGCTTCCTATAGCTTGTACATGGATACTCATGGAAAGTGTAGTAAGAGACCTCTTGGAGCGCTTCTAAGTAAGTGTTAACGGAGAGCGTGATAAGAAGCCTCAAAAGGCTTGTTGGTGAGGGCTCGCTGTGAGAACAGATAAGAAGCCTCTCAGACGGCTACTTTGGTGCTCACTAAGAGCGTAATAGGAACATGAGGGCGTATGTATCAATGCTCACAGAGAGCATAGCAGGAAGTGTCTGGAAGAGCTTTAATTTGTGAAGCTATGCTTTTGGAGGTGCGTTTGACACTAATCCAGCATAAAATTTTTCACTCTTGTATTGGCATGTGACCGGTGCATTTTATTAATTTTTGAATCAACACATTGTAAATTGTTTCTGTGTTCGGCAGTTTGCTATAGTCTCATTCTACATGAAAGATGCTCACACACGATGAACAAAATGCATTTTGCATTTTTTTATTATCATCATATTTAAGTTGACAGAACACCAGGCACTGGCATTTAATGAATTGAAACTATTCCTACAGGGTGTTAGAACCATAACATCCACTCTTCTTTAAACTCTGAATAGTTCACCCCAAGGGGTTGTGGAGATGGCAAAGGGCCTCGAGGTGTGACCTCAAGGTCCCGAGTTCGAATCCCCATACCGACATGGCCATATACAATTGCAGTTCTCACCTTCCCCCCAAAAAAAAAAAGCTCTAAATAGTTTCTTTAGATTATATGGCCATGCTCTAAATAGTTCCTATTTCCACTCCAAATGAGCTTGGCAATTTGATGGTTGGCTGCCTTGGGGGATGATTAGAGTCAAAAAACACATACTTGCATTCGCACAAAACTCGTACTCTGCAATTCCTCTCTTTCCTCCACAACTATTGATTCTCCGATACGGACCCGATCCGCAACATGCACTTTTCCCTTCATTGAAACCTTCATAACATTTTTTAGAAAATAATATTAATATATGCCCGAATCTGCAAAAAGTTATTTTCTTCTATAAATATTGTCTTGAGAGAAGAGAAAGAAAGGTACCATATTTGGAGGGGTTGTCGATTAAATCTAGTGACGGTGTAGAAATCAAAATAGGAATAGGTAAACCCCTTTAATTGTCTCTCTAGCTTATGAAGGATATTACGAAGAGCCTCATTGTGCAGCTTTACTAGGCATATCAGCTCTTCCTTGCAATGACCACTAGTATTCCTGAAAGCTGGTATACAACCCAATGCAGCCAAGCCAAGAACACCAAAATTTCTCCCTTTGTTTATATATTTCCTGGAGAGCATTAAAAATATTACAGAGTCATTATGGCAGTAATGTTGATCAATTATATTCATACTTTCGTAGTCCCATGCATGACAAGTGCAGTAATTTTGTTGCAAACCGGAGACCAATATAAGAAGAAAAACTAATTATTTTGTTATCGTAAAATTTGTTTGTGAGATCAATCCCCTACCTTGATAACAACCGTCAAGTTTCCCATCACCATCTCCACATATTCCTCGTGAGAGCCACTGTACTTAACCAGGTTCCCGTAGTCAGTGGTTCCGATGTTAACTAAGAAGAGAGCTTTAGACAGAAGCAGTGTAGCTTTCTCTTCACCTACTTTATGCATCAACTCCTTCTCTACATCTTTGAAATAGGTCAGCTGTGTATTGAGGTTGATCACCTATTACAAAGACAGCAATCATGCCACCGAAGAAGATATATTTGCAAAACTCAGAATAGGGGCCCTTGAGAAGTTGAATGAATAATGAACCCTATTGATTCTTTTCTAGGAGTGAAGGAATGTATTAAAACATCAAATACCACTCCTGGATAAGTTTCATCCAATGCACCAGCTCCACCAGCAGCGAAGTTTATGCCGTAGCCAAACTGATGATTTCCAGGCTGAAGGTATGGTGGAATCAATGACAGCTTTGCGTACTCAGCTGCAACAAATTCACTAAGCATCACCAAATAATTGGTTAAAACCTAAATTACCATTATTATTGATGCCACTGACCATTTTCGTGGTCATGACTCATGAATTGTCATTGTACTCGGGAGTTATAATTTCTTGCCACAACTCGATTTGCACAAAACTTTTTCTTTTTAATTACACGGATATAAAGGTATAAGTAGACTCATGATATCCCTGACTCAAAATAAATTAAAAAGTGAGTGAAGCAACCCTAGAGTCCTATACGTTGAAGTGCTAGATATATATGGTTTCCCTGATGTCTATCACTTCGCTAATGACGTATTTATGTTTGCAACCACATTAACGTCCTCGGCACAATATAAAACCAAAATTTTTAATTGCGAAGGGTTGCCTATTGCCAAAGCTATTAAAGCTTGGGGTTGGTTGGAAAAAAATGGGTTTTTTTAAACCTCCCTATTTCCCCTTCCCCAAAATACCCCTCCCCACAAGAAACCCACATCATGCACTCCGCCCAACCCTTCTCCCCCAATCGGCCAATCCCTTTGTCCCCCTTCCCTCCAAAATTCTGCCTACCCCACTCCACCTCCCCCAACCTACAAGTTACCCCACCCCTACCCTGCTGCGGTCACCCCCACCCCACCCCGACCCCCATATTTCCTTCCAACCGGGACTTTCCCCCAATCCGAGAGACACGTCCTCCACCAACCCGCACTCTGTCTCCCCCATCCACACATGGCTGTCTCCTCCCCGCACCCAGCACCTCCATCACAGCACGGTCCTCCATCCTCTTCACCCAACCCCTCAGCCCCCAACCACCACTACGTGGTGGTCCTTCCCCCTACCTCGCTACCGTAACGGATGCCGTGACGAGAAAATCAAGGATCGTTTGATGCGTGTCGCTGTAGAGGCACTGAAGATCGCATTCCGAAGCTCGATGTTGGTGCGCGCCAATGTAAAGGTACCCCTTCTTACATTTTGATTGATCAGCAAGTTTCTTCGACGTTTGTTTGTGCGCGCCAATGTAAAGCCAGGCGTTTATCTGTTGTTGTTTTTTATGATCGAGTGTTTTTTGACAAATTCACGACCTTCCGTACTTTGGCATGCATGCAATTGCTTCAGTTGTAACAACTGAAATATTGAACGTACGTTATTTTTCTCTCTTGGCTCTCTGTCATGACCCAGAGCGTTGCATGAGTGGTTGTAGTCATGTGCACAGTTCGTTATGATAATCGAACTATATGCATATTTTTTGCCTTAGTTTTGTATGGGTACATCAAACTTTATTGTTTTATGCTACGTGTTCTAGATACGTTACGCAACATTGATGACTAGGGGCTCAAATCTAATCAAAAGCCAAAGTGCAAAATGATATGTAGGAGGTCAGTATATCCGCAGAGTTTCATTCGAACCAAAGGGTTGGGTTCTTCGCATCTTTCACAGAAAGTCCGATCCATGCTCTATCTTTAGATATGGAGGTCACTTGGGGAGCTCCCATAGACAGCAAAAGCTCTACTGGGAATTAGTTGCATTAAGTATTTTGTTTATGGTCTTTTCATGCAATTAGATATGAAATAATTGTCAAGTTAAGTTCTTTTGAAAGAGGTATCCCATTCGCTTCTTGAGTAAGACCCACTTCAGTGGTTGTAGGAGAAGAAGTTTCATGCTATATAGTTTTCAGAGGACTTGAAACATCAGATTTAGAAAAGAAAAAGCATCTGAATTCTCAGGAAGTGGGGGCTTCTAATGTAGACATGAAGCAAGAAGTGATATCTTCGATATAATTGATATAAGTATGGACATCATATCGACTGAATAACACAACATTTCTCAAGTTAAAGTTACGACATGCATTAACAAAGCAGTTCTGAACCGGTAGGATAGATCTTCCTACCACGCCTACATGCATAAAAAAATGTGAAATACAGTGTGCACGCCTTGCGTGCGTGCGTGCATGTGTGTGTGTGTGTGTGAGTGTGAGTGTGAGAGAGAGATACAGAGAGACATACACGAAAATCTTTTTGTCATACATAGCAGCATATTTGCGAAGAAGACGTTCAACGGTTTACCATTCTGAGCAGTCTGATCAATCCTAATATCCAATTCGTGGCATGTGGATTGAAGCTTGAACAATAACAAGTTAAGACATAAAAAGAATCCATCAGGTATTTGCAAATGTATTAGGAAGAATAGGAAAAAAAATAGATGAGGCTGTGGGCAATAGTACATGCTTACCCTGCATTCTGTAAAATTAAAGAAGCAAACGTGTATCGCATCTATTGGAATACTTTTAATATCCTACTTATGTATAAAGGCTAGTTTGGCCCCTCTCTCTCTGTGTTTAGATGGTACCAGAGCATCGCTCTCAGGGTTTACACTTACATCAATTTGTTTTCTTGATTTCTTTTGTCCATTCTATTTTGTTCTCCCACTATTTAAGAAATAAGGGACCGGGGCATTCGTAAACCCCTAGAGGCGTAAGAGGTGTCTTAAGACTACTGCGGGGTGGGTATCGGGTGTGGTTGGAACCCTTGGGGAGGTGACCAAACATTTTAGACTGGTTGTGGTCATAGAGGCTAAGTATTCAGGTTTGAGGGTTGTGTACTGCTCTGGAGAAACATGTACCAAAGCATAAGTTTTTGATTACTCAGGCAGTTAGCTGTGTTTTAAGGTGTTGACCTTGTGTTGCCAGTTGTCTTCTGTGCGGTGCATCAAGCAGTGGCGGTACCAAGATTTCACTCCAGGGGGTGCAAGAAAAAAAAATATCGGAGTCACTGTTGCTCTCTTTCTAGGACTTTAAAACCATAAATGCAACAAAAAACAAAATGGAGCATACCAAAGGAGTCACTGCTGCTCTTTCTAGGACTTTAAAACAATAAATGCAACAAAAAACAAAAGGGAGCATACCAAAGTTGCGACAATTTGAAGCACTGACCAGAAATAGTTGATGGTGAAAGCTTATATTCTGAGTAAGAAAAACTAGTGAAATTTATGTTTTTGGCTAGTAATTGTAGAAACCTATTGAGCCTACATGTTGTACCTTTAGCGCTTCTATATCTGTCACAACTGAATAACAGTGTCACACACCTCAGGTTGCTTATGCTACCACTTGTTGGGAAATTTTATTCATTCCGCACTATTGTTAGTGTAAATATGTTATCTTTTAGGTGTAAAGGGTTCACACGAAAAGGAGCTCAGTGCATTAACTGACACGAAAAGATCACCATATTTTCCTCAATATAGGAGTGACTCACCTCTCGCACTTGAAAGGCACTTGGAAGGGTATCCAATGTCACCTTGTTACTCTGATGAGGAGAGAAACAGAAGATTGCCACTAGGATCTTACTCACTATACACCAGAAGTCATGTTTACTAACCTGCCCTATATATGATATGGCTTTCCTATGTCTAGAAAAACATTGGAAAACTCAGTATCGGAAATTTGGACAAGATTATCCTTGTTCGTCTTAAGAAGATATTACAATTTATAAGTCTGCTTGACTAGATTTGAAATAACTACAATCGCCGACAGTTTCCATATGACACACCTTTTCTCTATTAGACTGAAAATACCTAAAAACTCTTTACTTTGCCTGTCTAGCAGCCACTGTCGGTCGGTAATCCTTCAATTTCTTCCATGTGAATCCTAGTGTGGAACATGTGGTGGCTTTGTAGATCAATTAATTGTTTAAGCAAAATGAAATCATCCATAAATCTCAACACTCATGAATTGGTGAATGAAATATTTATCGCTTATAAGATTCACGGTGAATATCCAAGAGGCATACTATCTTTAGTTTCAAATTTTTTAGTACCAAGGCTCAGATATCTATGCATCATATATGTTAACCATTATGCTTAGGTAGCGCTTCTCAGCTGATAGTTAGTACTGACATTGACTTTGGAGTGTACACATACACGTACTTAGAAATCATATTGGAATTGCTCTTTGTAAATGTTCACTGTATGGTTGTCACGACCCGAACCCATGGGTAAGCCCGTGTGCTAGGCACGTGATCGGCCACAGGCCCATTCAAACACCTGCCAGGGCTCTGCCAGGGCTCTGCCAGGCCTTACTACAATCCTGTGACTCCAAATTAGTTCTAATTTACTGACTTCCAGAAATTCAAATAAAACTCTCATTACATATCTTTAAAGCTTATAAATAAAACTCGAGGAGACCTAAGCTCCTTACATCAGTTCAAGCATAACGTAAATTAACATAGACTATAATGTTCGAATAGTGGGCACTCATTATTCTAAAAGTTCTCTTCGGGCACTACTCCCCCGTGTGGCTCATACTACTTCGCTTCCCTTAAGTCGTCACCTGAAAAATAAGGAATGAGCGAAAGCCCAGCAAATACACCAGCCATGTTCCTAAAATAGTTTTGAAGTTTCTAAAACATGCCATGGGTTTTTTTTCAACAAATCAAACATTCGATTATTGTCATTCGTAAAAACGTCCTTCATATACATATACACATATACATGAAATTTCAAAAGAAAAGATTTTCAAATCTGAGTACAATCAACATTCATTCCATTCACATCAAACACAGATATTTCTTTTCGTAGGTATGCTGCGGTCAGCGTACGAGCCCCCCTGACTAGGGCCCGAAATCCCTCCTACACCCGGGATAAAATAATCATGTGGACGCAAGGGCGCACCACCAGCCATAGTACTATGCATCAACGTATGAGCCCCGTTGACCAGGGCCCGACATCCAACATTCCCCTGTTGGATATAGGGCACAGCAACCAAGACAAGTTTCATTGCTCATTAACATGTACTCAGTAAAATTTTATGACTCACACGACATTCCATGGCATTCTTTCAAATTGCATTTCTCATCAACTATTTTAGAAATAAAACATATGCAGAATAAATCTTTGAACTTCAATTGATCAAAACATAAATACATATTATAGTTTTTGCAAATACATATACGGAGGAACATGACAGGGGTACTTACTTGTTGCTGTCATATTTCCTCGATCCAAAATGTAACGCGATGATCAGTTGTTACGTTTGACCAATAGTACCGTTAAGGCCATTCCTTTCATCTCCATAGCCCCGACTTCACTATAACCCGAAGGGCATCATTGAGAAAAAATGCAGAATTCCTGTCGGATATTTTCTCAAACAACTCAGACGCCGTATCCGACCGCCTGTTACACAACCCGTCTAAAATCGTGCCCAGTTCGCCATGTCATTCTCAGGCATTTCATCACCGTTGCCGAATTTCCCTCAGTCACCCGTTTCTAATAACCAACCAAGTAACCTCTCGCTAAATAGTACTCAGTTAATCGCTAGGGCTAACGCTAACAATTCCGTTTTATATATTCTCATAGCTCATAGCCTATGTGATTCCCTGTCCAAAAACACATACAAGCATAGGGTACACCTTCGCAAGCATACGGTACACCTACACCATATACCACACGACCATACTCTCACGACAGAGTACATGTACAACCATCGCACTGCTCCTCACACATAAAAAGGCGTTACATACTATCGTGTTGCCTACACAGCAACATGCTCATGCACCTCATGCAGCTGTAGAGATAACACCACACCTACGCAATATACACATCTGTCCAAACACACGCAACATACACCCACCGGTGCACACACACAATTATCCAGATACCAAAACCCCACAGTCATACCCACTCCACCGACAACTACTCCATCCCAATACAAACGCCACACCCATCTATAATTGAACTGACAGATTGCCTCATCAATCAAAACAAATCCTAAATTCTATCGACCGTCACCATATACACGACCACAGTTACTCCAGTCCAACCACCAAAAGCACCAAAATTTAACCACCACTTTAACCATAACAATATCGAAGTCCTACCACCAAATTCCGTTCATTTTCCATACCACCGATTGCATATTCACACACTGCTTCAGTTACAAGTCACACATAATGGACACAGACGCTCCATACCCACCTGTACACCCATTTCACTCACTCCTTGTAAGTTTAACCAAGATAAATACACACTCACAAACTCTCATAAAACACAGTCACACACCCTCTATCACAACACATACACACACAGACACCATCATAATTTAGCCCACTCCAAACACTGCAAGCACTGCCACGATACCGTCCAAGCCGTCTCTAGCAATGTCGTGATACCTCCACTCCACACCGCACCAAAAATCAAAATAACTCCCTAAACACACGCACCATACACCCATAGATGCACACACAAAACACCAAATTCATTCCATTTTACCCACCCTTAACACTGCCGCTAATGACACCACTGTACTGCCACCAACACACAAGTACACCAAAAACCCATTTACAAAAATGAACACCAACTGGGGGCTGCCAGTCATGATCATGAAAGGCAGGCGGAGAAGGAGGTGTGGCGGTTGGTGTTGGCAATGAAGGTGCATCAACATGGGCAGTATGCCTCGGCGGTGGCCCTCGCATTTGTGGTAGCGAACAACCACCAAAGTTCTGCCACCACAAAGGTTAGGGGTTACTCCAACGCAACCTTTGCCGGTCAAGTGTCCCGTCGCCGAAATTGCCACTAGTTGTAGCATATAGTTGGTCCCACATGCACACGAACACACCTGCAAAACACACACCTAATTTTGGCCCACCCATCATCTCTACCGCTGACCCTGTCACTGTTGGCATCTATTTGTAGTGCTAGCGTTTGACCGGTAGTGAGCGTCACAGTGGTGGCAGGACGCGATGATTCTGGCAGCATAGCGGTGGTCCAGATCTGTGGCCGCAGGCACCATTTGCTCCGCCAGTGCTCGCCAGAGATTGAAAGGGTGGCCGACGACAGCGATTGCACGGCGTCTAGCCGATGGCAGCGGTTGCACGGCAGTTTGGAGGTGGCAATGGCGGTTAGACGATGGCGTCCGGTGAAGGTCGAAGCTGGAGTCGACCTCCTGTGATCGCGTGCGTGGCTAGAGATGGGGGCTACCCATCAGGTAGAGACGCCGCCCGCCTTAGGGCCGGCTGTCCTATCTGTTTCCTCTTCCTGACTTCTCTTTTTCTTTTCTTTTCTTTTTTTTTACTCCTCTTATCTTATTCACTATATATATATATATATATATATATATATATATATATATATTTCTCAATTTCCTCTCTCTCTCTCTCCCTCTTCAATTTCTCTCGGTCATTTTAAAATGCCACACTTTCTGCAAAAATCACTCTCTGACATATTTGAAATAACCAAAACTGATAACTATATACTAAATCCTAATTTAATAATAATTTCTCAAGTTATTTCCCTCGCTATCATTAATTGACGATCAGATTGTTCATGTCAATCGTCACTAAAAACAAAATATTTTTACTTGTAAAATTTGCCGCTAAATAAGAATAATTATTACGTAAAGCTGCTAAAATTTTACTAATAGTTCAAACCTAGGTTCGGGGTATTACAATGGTGCTTTGGGTTCCCTTGACTACTCAATGTACTTTACGTAGCTACTTTCTTTTTTTGTTTTGTTATTTGTTTAGTATTGGTAATAAATGCTCCTTTGATGTCTTTTTGTATGCTTTGGTGATGATTAGTGGGTCTGTTGGGGATCTGAGTAGTGAAGTACTGCTCTCTGGGCCAGCAATCTGTATTCCACAACATATAAACGTTTGGAGGAGTGGAGTAATTGCCTCAGCTCACCCAACCCATTTTCCCTTCATTGGCAATAGTTTGAGCTCTAAGGATTCCTTCAATTTTTGACTTTGGAGTAGTTTTGGCATATGCTTACTATTCTATTGTACCAGGAAAGGAAAAAAAAAAGGGGCATATATGCAGATTAATAACATTAAAGTGTCCACCGCATTAATAGTTCTTGTCTTTTGTCAGGTTGTCGGATTTGGTGAAAAGCTTTACCAAAAGTAAGAAAGCCTGGGATGTATCAACTACACATAAATGGTGGGTTGTTGGCAACTTAATTTGCCAGGCTGAGACATGATGTGTAAAATGGCAGAGTAATTTCTCCATTGCTAATTTGACTCATGGCCACATGGTTGATCTAAGAAGTAATTACATATTGACTATAGTTTAGTTATTGCAAGTGTAATTTTTGCATCTACTGGGTGTCCACATTGTGTAAGGTTTATGGCTCCGCCGCTGCATCTAGGTACGATATTAGCTCGTGAAATTCATGATTGCCATTTTTTCAACAATGAGCTCAAACATGGAGCGAGGCGAGGCATCTTGTACAAGGAAGAGGCATGTCAATGCGTTCATGAGATTTTTGTAAGTTCTTGATAAGGTTTATAAGGTAGTGTATATGCAATACATGTAACTATGATGAGTATTTGACCTTGGTTTGCATTAATGTCTTCAGCACCAAAATAAAGCAAGGACTGCAGCAGTCCCACGCTAGTCGATACATGACGATGAGAGAGGTAATTGAAACTATTTTAGCATTTCCCAGCTCACTTATTTGGGAACTGCTCTATTGACAATCTAAAATCTCTGTTTATTTTAGGTTTCACAGCTTGCCTCGCGAGTGTGGAAAGACCTAAGCGAGGATGAGAAATTACCGTATGTCCTCCAAGCCAAAAAAGACACGGAGGAGTACAACGCAACTCCGAAGAAAGGCAAAGAGAAACACAAAACATATAAGGCAAGTGTTCATTTCATACCAATTATTGTTATGCATGAATGGTTTCGTGGTAAAGTCATAGGACTAGTAATCCCAAGGTTGGCTCATAATATATAGGGATTTCATTTTTTATTGTTAAATAAGCTTAGCCTGTGATTTAATGATAAAAAAAAACTCATAACGTGTGAGGGGGTTGGACATTTAGGCCGTGCCCCTCAGAAAAGAAAATCGCAACCTCGAAGGGGTTTGACAAAACACTAAAAATTATGGAAACCGGCAAAAAGTGTGTGATTTTTTCACGCATCGTAATACTCTCTAAACTCCCATGGGGTACTAGAAATCTCCCTGATACCATCAAGCAAAGTATCCAATTTGACCAATAGAGTACCCCCCTGCTTCACAAAAGATTTTCCTAAAGCTGGATTGACAACAAATTCTCTATCAGCCATAGGCAAGTCAGCTTTTTCTCTTGTTAGAACCAATTGTCTCAGTTTGCCACCATGATCTACGCCTAACAAGACCCATCAATGCTTTATAAGCACAAAAGTCTCCATTGTTGTTGTTATAATTAGAAAAGAATCCAGAAATTGAAACTGAACATTAACTGAGGTATCTGTTTGGAATTGCTAGCCCCATAGAATTCAAAAATCAGGCCCCTCACCGTCGCATTGCTATGACTCATGTGTCAATTCAGGTTATGCCTAAAGTGGAAATTCAGAAACTAAATTGGTGTTGACGTAGAGCACGATGGCATTCAATCAAAAAGGGGCCAGACTGCTCTGGGCTTTGAATAGTAAAATTAGACAAGACTCCATACTGCTAGGAGGGGCCCTCTTCTAGCATGTAATCAAACATTTGATGGGATACCGGAAGCAAGAATCTCTTTTACTTTGACATTATAAAATCATAGAATCTTATATCAAACTATTAAAGGAACATTTTAAACCTCCTCCCTGCTGGAAATCGAGAACCAAATGATGCTTGGATCTGCTTCATTCACGTAGTCCTCCTCGGTGATCTTTTCACCCTCAGTTTCCACAATTTCTTTGCACTTCACAGTGAGTGCTTCAACGGTCGTTCTCATCACTGTAATAGCTTTTATTTGCCTTGGGATAATTGTAAATATTACTCTAGTCTGCAAAAAAGGATCAGCATCTTTGTTATCATTGAGAGCTAAAGAAACTAAGATTTGTAACAACGAAAAATGAATACAGAACCTGCCTTCCAATATGGCAGCAGGTCAGTTGAACGGGCCTCTGCTTCTTTCAATGCAGTGTAAACAACTTCAATAACAGGACTATCACTTGCAAGGGAATCAAAATTGTAGTTGAACACTACACTGTTAGACCAATAACATCTTGAGTCAATTGAGAGAATTGTTCTTCCATATTAACAGCAGACCCATTGAAAACATTGCTTTTGAGCTTGCCTCCCAATCTCTCAGCACATTAGCAAAACACCCGATCAACTATTACCGACAGGTGCTTCTTGTGAAGAGATGGAACCACAGCCATGCGCCTTGCCCATCACAAGTTAGACCTTCTTGGTAGCTTGTGGGGATTTAAATTAATAAGTTGCAAATATTGACCGTCGCATATTGGAAGCTTTTTAGGCGAGACAAAGGCATGAGGCATTACAAAGCGGGGTTGCAAAATACCAAACTGAACAGAAATTCACCAAAAGAATTCATAAGACATGTGATTCTGATTCTGACGCCTCCCATGGTCAACAATGCCTCCACCATTATCATTGTTCTTTCAAGAAACAATGATAGCCGGCATACATTGGTATTAATGGAGTAATTATTAAGAATGACAATTTATTATCTGTGATGCATACTTAAATAAGTGATCTATCAATATTACATTAGCAAATGATCCATTAAAGTTTGCGTATAATAGTCCTATCCATTGTCTAGGTCTATACCAATAAAGTTTACGTATAATAGGTTTATTCATTGTTTAGGGAGTAAGGGGCTGTGATTTTTGGAGTAATGTGTGTAGTGTGTCGATATAAATCTGTGAATGTGAGGAATAAGGTTTTGCAATTGAACAACTAAAACAACGATGTTGAAACTCTTTTGGCCAATGGTGACACAATGCCTTTGGTTGATAGCTTTCTTCTGTTGGCCATTCTTTCCCGTACATTTGTAAGGACAAGGACAGAAAGAGAGCAGTACAATGAATGCATGAGGAATGTGTGTTTGTGAGATTTTTTACGTGTATAATTTGACTGGTGAGAATGTGGGCTGTGGTGCAGCCATGGTGCGAAGGAGGGTCTGCTTCAGTCTTGGTGCAGCCTGTGGGTATGGTGTGGTTTGGTTGTGGAATTGTGTTTGAGTTGTGCGTGAACTAAGGGCAGCCATGGACCCATGGTGGCTGCCCTAGTGTGCGTATGTATGTAGGTCTGAGAAAAAAAAGAGAGGGCTATGGTTGCAAGGGCATCCATGGCTGCCGTGTTTACGCGAGACCGGTGTGTGCATGTGCTTGATAGTGTGTAAGTGGGTGGATGTATGGTGGTGTTAGGGGGCTGCGTAATGAATGTATTATTGTTGATTTCAGAGGTAAAAGGGTGTGAGGTGTTGTAGTGTTTTGTGAGTATAGAGGTAGAATGAGCTAGGGCTCGCGTCATCACCAACCTCTTAGCCGGCAATTTCCTCGGTAGAGACGGTGAGTGACATCGCAACGTGCCTGATTGTATTTTACCTTGATGCATGATTAGTCTTTTATGTATTTCATGAACTCCAGAACACCAGTACGCTTGAATTAGCACATAAGCTTGAACTTAGCACATAAGCTTGAATTAAAATATATGGAAAACGAGGGGGGTAAATGTCCTATGTACCTCATGAACTCCAGAACATCAGTATGCTGCTAAGCTGTACAAGCACTCAACAAACAGTCAAGTAGAGAGCTGCATAGGCACAATGACTTCTCTATACATTCAGTAATCACACTTTAGAACCTGCATTATCGTGCATTGTAATTGGATGGTGTTGTTTTACAAGCTTTTATATGGAAATGTACTGCACATGCCCTTATTGATAGCATTTATAACTCATTGCAGGCAATCTTCGAGAGCCGGTGTAGCCCAAGGATGCTTGCTACTTTGATGGAGGGGCGAAAAGAAAATGTCGCCAAATCCTCGGTAATTGAGGCAATGGGTTTTCATTCATTTTTCAACATGCACTGCTCAACATTGCCAAGGAGTTTCTTACTTGGCCTTGTTGACACATTTGACCCATACACGCGCAAGATGCGCGTAGGCAAGACCGAAACCGTACGGATAAATGTCAGTGATGTTGGACTTGTATTAGGAATTCCATACAAGGGCGAACAAGTTCCAACATCCATTGACGATGATGTCTTGCATCCCATTTGAGATCGTTTTCTCGGATGAGTTTAAAGGCCTTGGCCTCGTACCTCACGAGTGTACAAGTAGTCAATGAGGAATTTTGCCAGGCTTTCTTACTGTTTTTGCTGAGTACATTTCTTTGTCCCACGAGGGGCAAGCCATCCGTTGACTTATTTCCTGCCATATCTGTCGCATCAACGTCCACCCAATACAAGTGGTCGCAGCTTGTCCTTGATAAGTTGGTCCGAGGTGTGACCAATTTCAAGCAAGGCAGAACCAAAACCGGTATCACTGGCTGCGTTGCGTTGTTGATGGTACACAAAAATAACTATATGTACATTCATTTGTCGAGCTATGTTTATTATTGAACCTGATCCATGATGACATTTCCCGTGCAGTTCTTTTGCTTCCACAAAGTTCCATGCGGCGTCCTCGACAAGGAAGAGGTTGAAAGTACCTATATGGCACATTGGACACCATGCCATATAATTAGCCGCATTAAATTGGAGAATCGTGGAGAAAATGACACGGATGTCTCCCCCGCCCCTATTAGCACCTCCTTCACTATTCCGGTACGTAGCTTAGCAACTCAATGGACTGAAGTTATTTGCTTTTGTTGGGTTTCTTTTTTTCACCTTCAAATCATTATGTTTTTGTATGAACTACGTTTGAGTCATTTGCAGTGGATACATAAGTTTGCGGACATTGTGCCTCACTTGCCAAAACTTGAGAGGTTCCTCCTTGCAAAGAAGGCCGCTGCATCGTCTACAGAGCCAACATCACCTGAAGTTGGCCCGACACCTCAAGCTCGGCTACTATCATCACCATCCGAGCATGCAATTCGGAATGCTCGGACTGCTTCAGGTCGTGCCACTGCTGGAAAGAGTAAGAGGGGAAAAAGGCCGACCGTTGCGAAGAATGACAGTGCCCAATACGAACCTGTATCTAAGTGCCTACGATCCTTCTCCTCCCCTCCTGCAGCTGAAATGTCTCCTACAGCTGCTCACTCCGAACGTGCCAGCCCTCGTTGTTCACCACCGACTCCGAGAGGCAAAAACATGGATGATTCTTTCCTAGCCGACGACCTGCTCGTACCCTTATCAAAGCTGTCCTTTAAAATAAGGAGGACAAGCAGCCGTATTATTGCAGAAGGGGCTGCGGCTGATGCGTCAATCATCTGTCCCGTCCAAAGAGGAGGTCTGCTCCAATTAGAAGGGTGAAGTGCTCTAACACGACAAGGAGCCCCTTTCTTCGTTTTGCCGGTGAACAAAAGGTGACGCTCTCAAGGCTCGAAAAGGAAGCTGTGAAGAACGTCTTCAAGTCCGAAGTCCCTACGAGGTAATGAATCTGCTTAAGCCTTTTGGGGTATTTGGGTCATTTTATTTATAGAAGTTCTTATTACTTATCCTATTATTTTTATTTCTTATCGACAGTTTAGTTTCGTTCAGATGCCTCAAACCTTCTTGACTAAGGATCGAATTCTCACGCTACAGGGAAGCAGTGGGTCTCATCTGAGGTACCACATCTCTACATACCTCTTCCAGCAACTTACTTAGATATTTAGAACGCGAATAACCAACTAGCATGATAATTAGAAACCAATCCGCTCACTCAGTGTGATAAATCTAGTGAACTTATAGTTACTGAGCTATTCTATAACCATGAAATGTCATTTTTGAGTGGTCTCTAAACTGAAGTTGGCATTAATTAGAGACAGGTTCAGATATGCTTTAACTGAAGGTGTTAAAATCATCTTCTCATATGAGAAATGTATATATGAACACACCTTAATTATTCCCAGCTCACTAGGAGCTGTGTCCCTCGTTGCAGCCCACTCAGCTGATGAACTAGCTAAGTAGGTGAAAGGAGTTCCCA
This sequence comes from Escallonia herrerae, assembly GCA_033070095.1. Lineage (NCBI taxonomy): Eukaryota > Viridiplantae > Streptophyta > Magnoliopsida > Escalloniales > Escalloniaceae > Escallonia > Escallonia herrerae. Next base: position 155,674 of record JAVXUP010000009.1, read on the forward strand.
AGTCCCCAGTCAATCCATATAAGTGCTCCACTTTTGCAGGCATATGAGTATCCTTAACTTCCAAGACAACAGAAGATGAGGACGTATTGAGTTGAATGTGTTCATCCATATCCCTATGGGTGGATGCAGCATATGATGGGGATGGTCCAGCAGTTTCTCTATGGATTGGATCAGCAGATGAGGGGTTGTGTTCGGCACTTCCCCTGTGGACGGGAGCAGCAGTGGCTTGGGACCAGCAGATAGATCATTGTCTTCAGCACTTACCCTAGGCGTGTGGGCGGCAGAATCTTCTGTTGTCCTATCACTTCTGGATAGCTCATTCAAGTGGCAATACCCACAGTATTGGGCCTGTAAGAGAAAATTTCCTTAAAACAACTTGAATTTGATATGTAGAGTTTGCTCTCTACACGCTATAACAGATTAATGGAAGATCAAGATCTCAATAATAGAATTCATACACCACTGATACTTTTTAACAGGCAAATTAAATTATTGACCATGTGATAATATTAATCGTAATTTTCCACCTTATTTCGAGAATATTAGGTATGCAGACAAACTAGACGCTGCTGCTCTTTCAGTTCTACATTACTTAAATCTTGGTGATAGTTTTTACTTCTAACGTTGAGATAGCTGCTTCTTCTCAGATTTTAGGCCGTTGTATTTGAATATATATATATATATATATATATATATATATATATATATATATATATATATATATATATTTGTGGCATAACTTTACGGTTTACCTTTATACGTCTCCCCAATTTAGTTGCTTGTTACACGGTTTGTATAATGAAATGTTAATATCCATAAGCAATTTAACTATACTTTTCCTCGCTTCCGAATGGCAGTTATCATGCACATCTATTGAAATTTCCTTATGAATGTTATGCCATCTACTTTTTACACGAAACAGGGAGATGGTAGGAATTTTTTTAAATAATAATCTTAAACTTCGACCGTTGTGACACTTTATATACATGTGATCTGTGTCCCATATTCTGAAGAAAATGAGGAAAGAAAGTATCTTCTTGATGTTAGTACTCACGAAGTTACAATAGGTACGAATAGATATGAAGTTGATCTAAGGAACCTAACATACAAAATAGCTCCGGAATGGGAATTGCAATCATTATCCATTTTGAAGCTAATGCATGTGATTGACAAATATTTTTTGAAACATACGAGAGACATAAGTGGTTGAAATCTTCTGTAGATGGAACGCATGATGGGGTTAACTTATACATGTAGGTGGAAAAATATTTTCTTCCCTGAAGGCAGGTAAAATGACAATATGGCATAGTAGAACATTATCGCTTTGAGGACACTACAATTGCCATAAGATCTATATTTCAAAAATGAGTTCAAAATCAAGAAAATTCATAGTACTATCTATTTATGATTCACATTGGAAAGAATAAGATGTAAAGACCTTGAACCCATAAGGTTTGTTCGAACAACAAGTAACGGTTAAATCAATATAACATAAACTTGAAGCATCACTCGGAGTAGTTGTGAAAATTGCAAGAACAGTAGCCCCTGTTGGCACTGACAATATGCTAGTGGCACTCCAAGTATCACATTGCACATGTTGTTCCTTATACAGATCACGCTGACCATGCCTTCAAGTAGTCACTAGAATGCCACCAGCAATTTTAGGCGTGTCAATATTGGCACTCTAAGACATAAATAGATACACTGCCAGACTAGAAAATTGGCATGTCCAAACAATTTTTCCCAACTCAGAAGGATATTGCCTTTTTCCTATTTTTTCTACTATCAAGTAATAATAGAGTACTATGAAGCTAGCTTTAGCTTTTTATTAGTTGAAAAACCATCGTTCACTAACACAGATAGCAACACACTATTTCGCAATAATGTCCAAGTGCCCTCATTTTCCTCAGTTAGTCTAGAGACCACCTACTAGTGCCAGCTTTAACACCTTCGGTTAGTGCTTATTTCAACCCTGCTCTAATTAATGCCAACTTTCACTAGAGACCACTCAAATTCATCAGATATCATTTATAGAGTAGCTCAATATACCTATTCCGCCTAAAAGGACATATTTTAATAATCACAACCCAATCAGGTCCTCTATATAACCTACAGCGCCGTAACGACCGATTCTTTTATGCTAACGGCACAATCAGCTTTAGCTACTTCGAATAGTGTAAAAGGAAGCCTCACTCAATTTTTGTAATTCGTTGCTCGGCTCTGCCGCATATTGTTCCCTTATATAAGCTATCCAAGTAAAATGAATTGTTAGGCTGGAGCCCCGGTGAGTCTGAGCAGCCTCATAGACTAAATGGCGTCTTCTCAATCACATTGCATATTAGATAATGGCAGGTTGTGCTCTCAGCCTCTGTACATGTTTCAAACACGCTGTGCATACCTGTGTTCCATTTGTTTAGAGTCATGCACCCACCGTCGACAATACTGTTGCACAGTCCATTCATTCATTGATTGTATAATGCAAGAAATAAGATGTTTTCATGGATGGTAACAAAACTTTTTAAATAATTCCTCATTTGTTATTTAAATTTGTAAGTTGCACAGTCCATTCATATGACATTCGTCACTTACGGTGGTGCGATGATAATAATATTGCATATCACATTTAGGGAAGTTGTAATCAATGTTCAAACGTCGTTTGCATACCAACGAGTTTTCCCAAAAGTAGTCCCTGCCTTATGTTTTAGGTTGTTGATGCGTGGTCGGAGGTCGTCAATGCCGACCGTTCAGGCTCTGTGCTACGCTACACATTTGCCTCCGATTTTGCGGTGATTTACGTTGTTTCAATTTGAGTATAGCTCATATCTTTGGTCTAATTGTTTTGAAGCTAAGCCATGTATACCTATATAAACTGCAGTCCTCGATTATCAAATTCATAGATGACCTCAGGTCCGACAATGAGATCTTCGACTTCTTTTCCCGCTTCTTTGAACATGCTAACCCGCTGAGAGGACGTCCAGTTGGTATACTCTTCGGTCATTGACTTCTTCCATATCAGTATTCTATCTGTAAATTGTTTTTGTGCACTTGCAAGGTTCAAATGCATACATGTTTAGATGGCACTAACTGTTAAAAACCAAGATATTTAGTTCAGTTGACATTGCCTTTATATTAACCATTTTAGGTGTATTGTTCATCACACACCTTAGGTACTGAATTTTTCTTCCCTTTTCAATTCTCCGTGCCAATTTGCTGGGACTATCATTGGTTTTGCTCTGCATCAACATCAACAGAGGGTGCATCAATTACCTCGACTCTGGTCGACGCAGTGTTTTGGATGAGATTGAGGTTTTCTGTAGGCACCTGGTATATACTCAACCATGACATTTATTACAACTGTCAAAATGATATAATATAAAGTAGAGCCATCATAATATGTTTAACCTTTGCTTTGGTTAGGCCCGCGTCCAGTCTTTTAGGTTGAGGCATAAAGCTAGTAGAGACATTGACTTTCAGCCTTACGCTTTCCAGAGTCATCCGTGTCCAAAACAAACAAACGAGTACGATCTTCTCTTATTGTAACCATATCTCCTCTCAACTCCGTTCCTAACTTCATCCTCTTAATGACATTACTGAACAAGGTGTAAGAACTATTTCAGTGATGATTGCGGAGTGTATACATTGAAGTTCATGGAGCATTGGTGGGGCAAGTTCAGTGTAGCGATCTTCCCGGTAAGGGTGTAAACCTTGTTTGCATTTAAGTTTTCACAATGTTTTAGTATACATGATTGCAAGTAAATTCAATAGTAGTTTCATGCTCCTCTAACATAATGCTTATGTTGTTAGTCCGAGGTCAAGCACTACAGAGTCCAAATTGCTGCCAGGTTGATTCTCCAGCCATTGAATGAGATTCAACTCCCGGTGGTGCACGCGGCAACAACTGGTGCTAACACTCATCTACTAACCACTCATGAGGCATGTAGCTTAGCCTTCAAGGTAGATTTGCTAGGCTATGCCTTTTCATCCTCCCATGATCTGGGGTACGAGCCAATTCACAATATTAAATTTAGTTATTCTCCTCTTAAGACATTGACCACCTATCCTCTGTGCTTTTAATCCCGTTGTCCTAACTCACAATGTTTCCACACAGAAGATTCACACTGTTCATTTTGCACATAGTATATATTCCCTTTTTCCATGAATTCAATTTTAAAGGCTTCCTTTCATCGGTTTCCCATGTATATGTTTGTGCCTTTTGTAGGGAGGTCCTGATAAGTATGTACGACTACCACTTAACAAGGTTTGATATCTCGACCATGGAAGGCAATAACTGGGTTGGCACAGCCGTGAGTACTATTTAAAATGAAATGACAATTTGACGAGGTGGGTTTATTTGCCCGGTGTTATACTTTATGGCTGCCAATGCAGGTTGTCGACATGGTTATCAGGGTGATAAACGCCGAGAGCAATGGCCCGCTAGAGCGATACATCTTTCCCACTTTCTTTACGGTACGCACCTCTACATTTGGAGCTCTTTTATTCTCACCAGTTTCATAGAAGTATACCTAATGACGATTGGACTATGACCTGAATAGTTGCTATGTGAGCAGAATACGTTTTGTATTAGCACGATGCTATGCACATTGTAGCCTAGCGTTATATCTTACCTCTCAACATTTTCGGACGGATGACGAAATTCAAAAAAAAATTCAGAACTATTATCTGTCAAACCAGATTAAGAAGAACCTCAACTCCTGCCAGATGGTAATATGCCCAATTTCTTAGAACCTTTCTTGTTTAAATGATCTTGGGAAAGACTTAGGAGGCTCATTTTCTGTGCACGCTCATGATATATTCACATGGATTTAACTGTTCTTCATATGGATGTTTCAGCTCATAATGCCTATGTTGTGGAAAAGTAATCACTGGGTGGCTTTTTCCTTCAATCTCCTCACGTGTGGCATGGAGTACTTGGATCCATCAAGTAGAACTCTCCTTCCAGGAATGAGACATGTCGTTAACCTAATGGTAACCGTCCTTGGCTTGCTGCTGGTAGCTAACAATTGTTATTTTGATCTTATCATGCAGGGTAGGGTAATATCCCTTATCGTGGCAAATGTAAGCAGAAGGACCTCTTTCACGTCGACATCTTTTGCTTTCATCCCTACCAGTATTCCACGGGATACCAATACGTAAGAGTTATTTACGTAGTCCGGCCCATATATGTTTTTTTTATTTTGGTAGAAAGTCCTTTATTGCCAGTGAATAAACCCAAAAATCAACATACATCCATATCAGTTTACAACTACGCTGATGCAAATAAAGCCTATCATGTATCATGGGCCTCGTATGTTCACCACTGCTATAGGTAATTCCCAGTGATCATCATCTACTATACTCCAAGTGCACTTTTATCTCTAGTCCTTTTTTTGATTTTTGACAGCAGCCATAATATGAAGCCACATATTGGGATGTGCCAAGGAAACCGTATTATCTTCCACCGTGCCACAACGGGTCAGTGAACCCAGTCAACAGTTAGGGTAAAAAATCCCTGACATTAGCTCTGCGATGCGGCAAGGCTGAAGTTTTCATCCTCAGTGCCATCACTCGTAGGAACTTCTGATGCCTAATCTCCAGTGTTAACGATGTCAATGGTATAGGCATCAGAAGTTCCTACGAGTGATGGCAATCAGGATGAAAACGTCAGCCTTGTAGTTGTATTCAATGTACCATGCGTAAGAGCCTTTAACACCTTCAGGGTCAAGACACCGGCAGCATCATATACCGGCCTTGTTCCATATTGAGTAACCACCAGGACCATTAGAGTGCCAACTTCCTGGCTGAAACCATAACCTTTTTTTTTTTCCTACAAATCAGATTCTTTGTGTTTCTAATTGAGCGGTTATATTTTACCTCTGTTCTGCCTGAGTTGGGAATGAGGTCCAACGTTCTTTTATAGTGTGGGGTAGATAGTATATTTCTTGGTAGCGAGGTCCAAAATGTTAGTATCCACGGAAGTTGGATTTCCAATCGTGGATGTTTCTTAAGCCAAGCCCCCCTTCTTTTTTTGCCACACACACATCCTTCAACCTACTTCATGTAAGGCTGATGTCACTTCCATGCCAGCATCTAGTGTACATTATTATACGGTATGATTTACGAACTTTGCCAAGTTTGGCTGGGATACAACATGTCATTTGAAATTGCACCAGTACGTCATACAATCTGTAATGGAGTAGAACTGTCATGTGGAAAGTTTTTTCGCATAAGCATTTTGATAGCATTGGGGTTTAGTTGACACCATGTATCTATGTCGTTACTAATAATGTCACGTCCTTAACCCGTTTCTGTAGGTGCCACTGTGGTATGTACTTGATAAAATATTTGGAGCATTGGTATGGTAAAATGGATTTCATTATGGATCCGGTGAGTATAATTTCAGCGGGTATATACTCGGCAAGTAAAATTGTATCGTCAATTTTAGCCTAACGCCCGGCACACTTTTTAATTCTTTATTGTGATTGTGTTTCGGGGTGCGGTTGAGATGCTTTGTAGGGAGACAGTCGTCGGCTTATTACTTCATGAGCGTAACACTGAGAGGTCGTGACTTCTTGCCCAAACGGAGCAGATCAGCAAACCCTAAAGGCAGGTTAGTTGACAAAGGGGTGTACATGGTGTACATTATCTTTTCCGACTCATTGTTGTAATGTTGGTGATATAATATGCTAGGTTGCATTTGCAAAACCTTATGTCATTCTTCTGCATCATTTTGTGTGGCGCAGACAGATATAACGGTTTATGCTGGAGATGGTGGATCGGTTTGGCTATCCATTTTGATCGGCCACGACAATGCTTAAGGTTTTCTTCTTTTTCACCCAATGAAATTCCTCCATACATTAGTCGCACAGCCCTGAAGTATGTAATTTGTTGTAAGGTGAAAATTGGTTAGGACATTTTGGAAATGCTGAGCAAAGGCAAAGTATAGCTTCTATTTGCTAAGGGAGAATCTTCGCCATACAACTCTGTCTTCCTCCCTCCTCTTCCTCCCTATCTAGATATCTACGCGGTGAGTTGGAAATAAGGTCCATTTGACTTTTTGTACAATTTTGGTTTGTTGTTCCTCTCGAAGAGCGTGACTTGTACTCAGGATGGTGTGGTTGTCAATCCAATGGAACGCCGGTTTGGCTGAGATTCTACCCAAAGAGCTTTCTTTTAATTAGTGGATTGGTTGTTAGTCCATGAGAATTGAGAGTTATATATATGCAGAGTGGCTGGTATTGTCTACCAGTGTAGGGTGGATATATTGCATAACTTGACCTTAACTATTGCCTTCTATGTGTCTGCTAAAATTTCTCATCACCATATTTAGTAGCTAATGTTTAACTTGGAATGCTCATTGGTCATGTGTTGACGTGCTATGGCATGTGTTGAAGCGTTATAGGTTCTCCACACCCCTTACTTGGGGGGCAGGGAAAGCAGCTTTATTACCCAGCTAGGGTAAAAATGGACTGGTATTTCTTTGAATCTGGCATATTATCTGTTTGGCTATCTACTTAGAGAGGACTACATAAAGTCACTAGCTCTTGAATGAACTTATAAATGTGTATCTATGTGTTTATGTATATGTGTGCACGCATTTGTCTTATCGGTTATATGCGTGTTTGTGTGCGCACTTGTTTTGTTTGTTGACTTCACGATTTACAATTCTCCGTTGAAATGATTTAGAAACTTGTTTGTGAGTGTGTGCACAATGTGTAGGAAGCAGATGCCCATGTTAGGAGGTGATGAGGGTAATGAATGCACGTATGCAAATGGTTATATGAAGAGGCAGACAATTATCTTGTAATTAACTTGCACACCTGTGCAGTGCTGGAGTTTGCACCGCATGTAGCTTGTTTTGCCATGATGACCATGAGGTATACTCTTTCCTTAATGACTCTATTCCAACTGTATTTAATATCTGAGCTTGGACAGTGAGAAAATCAACTTCAGAGCTTATGTTAACCATGCCTAGATCTGTCCCTTTAAGGCCACTGTGTCTCTGTTTTCCTGCTGAATGAACTTATTTAGAGAAGAAATGCCCTGTTATCTATAACTGGGTAATTGCAGCATCAGAAATGTCCATTTTTGACATTTCTGATGCTGAAGAGTCTGTGATTACAATGTGTTGGGTCGGCAAACTCTAAATAATAAGTCGAGGGAATCAAGTTAATGACAGAAAAATAAACTGGGAAGATATTAACAAAATTAAGGTCGTGGTACTTTTCTTAGCATTCTGAAAAGGACAGTACATGGATTGAACCAGGGACTTCTATGGGGACTTCTTCGAACTTCGAAGAGGAATATCGAGTTCAGTGAACCGAATAGAATTGGGTCATATTCCTATATCAATTTTATATATAGCTTAAACATATCTACATATATTCAAGGCACAAGTGGGTTGATGAACAATGAATGGCCGAGTGAAGAAGTCCTCATTAGGAGTATTACTCTGTTGTTTAAAGTTTTGGAAATGCTGAGCAGAGGCAAAGTATATCTTCCATTTGCTGGGGGAGGATATTTCTTACTTTATGGTCACAGTTAGCTTATGAGATGTTGGTAGCTATTTATTATATTGTTTCAACAAGGTCACTATCTTTTGCTTCTCTGCCCATGTGTCACAAATTGTTTCCCCTGTAATAATAACTCGTGTTTTGTGTTGCATGGACAAGCATATATGCATTTTCATAACAGCATTGAGATTGGAAGATGTTGCACCTGTCGCGTGACCTGTCAGAGCGTATGAGAATGCATAGCTATATATATATATATATATATATATATATATAGGGAGCTGATCCATTGCTCGCGCTAGCAAATGGAGTTAAGTTGCAAGCGCGATCTGACCGTCCATCCTGAAAAATGGACGGCTCAGATCGCGCCCTTTTCGAATACTGTCAGTCGTCCGCGACACTATGTCGCGGACGGACTTTTTTACCTTTTTGCCCCTCCGCCCTGTCCGCTAAACTATATCGCGGACGGACTTTTTTTTTAGTTTTTTTTAAGCCCGTCCGCTACATTATGTAGCGGACAAATTTTTTGACAAAAATGACAGTCTGTTACGTCCGCTACATTATGTAGCGGACAAGTTTTCAGTAGTGGACGGAAGGGATTGACTTTGCTCTGTCTTCTTGAGTGTTCAATTCAACTACCATGGAATCAGACAAACCAAAATAAATCCAATGTTGCTGATGCCCACAAATCCGTTCAGACCACCACCATCGCCGCCCAACATCATCCCATGTAGAAATAATAGTCAAAAAACCCACCACCACCATGAAATAGAAAATTGCCGCCACGACCGATCAAGTAACCGCTGCCTCAAATCAACCCATCACCATAGAAGGAGAGGAAGAAGAAACCCCAACCACCACCACCACTGTCGCCCCCAACACCCACCATCCGAACCTCTGCCGCCCACAACCATCAACATCCAAGATCTGTATCTAACTCCAATTAAATTAGAAGAAAAGATGAAAAAAAAAAAGAAGTTTGACGAAAATCTGGAGAATTGCTTTGAATTAGTTGGAAGAAATCTGAAGAAAATCTATCTGTCTTCTCGTTTTAGAGGCGACGGCGGCATGCAGAGAGAGCAGCGTCACTGGTGCCATCTGAGATGACGGGGGGCGGCGGTGCTATACCTTTGGGAATTCGGTCCTCCGTCTCTTTGACTCCTCTTCTACTGAATTTCTTTTTTCCGTTCAGCTCCGCAGCGTGGTCATTGCTCTCCGGTGAATGGAGGAGCGGAACGCGAGTCGATGATGCCGGAATCTTGCTGTGCTACACGGTGACGCCGGCTCGTCTCTGGCGCCGGTTCAAGCAGCTCGAGTCGCTGAAGCTCGAGTCGGTGAGGCAGAGAAAAGAGAGGGGAAGGAGAGAGACAGAGTAAGAAGAAAGAGTCATAAATTGATGATAAAGAGAGATGGAGATGTCAGGAAAATTGATGGAAGAATGAGAAAAATGGACCAAAAACTTGTCCGCTACATAATGTAGCGGACGTAACAGACTGTCATTTTTGTCAAAAAATTTGTCCGCTACATAATGTAGCGGACGGACTTAAAAAAAACTAAAAAAAAAGTCCGTCCGCGATATAGTTTAGCGGACAGGGCGGAGGGGCAAAAAGGTAAAAAAGTCCGTCCGCGACATAGTGTCGCGGACGACTGACAGTATTCGAAAAGGGCGCGATCTGAGCCGTCCATTTTTCAGGATGGACGGTCAGATCGCGCTTGCAACTTAACTCCATTTGCTAGCGCGAGCAATGGATCAGCTCCCATATATATATATATATATATATATATATATATATATATATATATATATATATATATATATATATATATATATATATATATATATATATATATTGCAGTAGTTATGAAGATTACTTCACTAAACACACTGGGATGCCGCCCCTGATTGTAACGCAATTGAATTGATATAAATGATTGTATATGACACAACTAACCGTGGCCCTTCCCTCCGTTCATCACATATATGGACGTACGTGATGGCTGAACAAAGAAGACCAAAAATATTATCACCCAAAAATATTATATTATTTTAATTTTATTTTAAAATGTATATAAATGTTTCAACAACCCAGATTCACATCAGATGAAACTAGTAATGTCCAATACCCACACATTATAATTGAGTCATCTTTGACTCAACAATGGAACTAGTTCAGCTGTGCGGAAGCACCAGTCTTGTGTATACAAAAGTGCATGTCGAACTCTACCGATGCCCCACTGTTTTTGGCAGTGGAAACTGTATGTATTTCACCACTGAAGGGGAATTTCTTATCATGGAGTGTTCTTAAGGTAACCCAAGTCATTGTAGAAAACGGGGGCGTTCATGTAGCCACAGTTTCCCACAATATTTTACAGTGCATGTCAGCTTTTTCTTAACTGTACTGTCAATTATTCCAACGGAAGCTGAAACGTGGGCCTGAAACGGGCTCGAAGTCAAGTACTAGCCAGACGGACTGCTGCAAAAATAAGTAATTGCTAATGCAGACCATGGTCTTGCTAACGGGAAGTTTATTACAAAGGGACGAAAAGAAATTAGATGGAACTGAATCCATCGAACTAATTGAATCCGGCCTAATTAAGGGCGCATAAAGTTGATTTAATTAGATAGGTCAGAGACCTAAATCATTTTGTGTTCCTCCCGTAAGTGGACCATTTTGCCTATAAATAGAATGTTTCGAGTAGAGAAGAATGAAACACTCCCGTTTCTGGTAACAACGTCAGCGCTTTGCCAAAACTATGTTACGAGCACACCACATCTATAGTAATATTCTCAATGTCGCGACAACGGTCGACGATGATGGATCAGACGACTTAGACCCGCTTCGAGATGAAAGGTCTGCGGCAATGTGGCTTGTTATTAGTCTCGATCCCCGCACGTAGTTTTCGGTTTTGTAAATTGAAGTGATGCACCGCGGTGTGATGAAGCATGAAGCTTGTTTTTGTTCACGAATGGGCTTCGAGAACGTCACTTTTTGGGACCAGCATATGATTTGTTGGCATCGATGGATCTCGCAATCTATGTGGTATTGGGCCCAGCCATGTGCATATGATAAATTACCTCGGGGTGCTCGGACATAAGCTAGTCCCCTATCAAAAATGTATTTAGTATTGCTTATGCACAGGAACGACTTGGGCAGTGGCACGTATCGACGGGCACCTTTGCGTAAAGTACTTGAGTTTTTCTGTAGAAATGGACTTGTGTTGCCCAAAGCAAACTCCTCGGTTTTCTGTGTCTCCTAAACCGTGTACAACCTTGATTAAATGCATTCGCAAATGTCGTATGCATCGCGCAAACAACCTACGGTATTAGTAAACGCAACAGTAATGCCATCAATATTACGCCGTGCAAATAACGTTGTTCCAGCAATTGTCTTACAAACATAGGAGTGTTTATTGTCAACCCACTAATAATATTTTTTAACGGGTTCTTAAAAACTCCAAGCATGGTTACATAGACAAATAGTAACACAGATTGATCACATCATGTTTAGGTGAGAGTGGGCGCCAGTTGGAAAATGGGGAGCACAGTAAATGTTTCCGACCCCCTTGGCAAGAATGCTCATCAAAACGTGGGATGTTGACAACCATCTATCCCAACCCCTTGGCAATGTTCCTCTAAGCCCGTGGTTCCCGCAAGGTCATCCCACATATGTAGTGGTCCCACCGAGAAGAAATCATGCTCCGTTCCACCCCGTAATTTCTGCATAAATTGACTTGGGCATCCGCACAATATGACGAGCACATTTGCAGAAACCGACTGGTGTTTTCGCAGAAAACGACTAGTGTTTTCGCAGAAAATGACTGGTGTCACCACAACCCATTTGCGTCTACACATTCTCTTCCTTAGAAAATTCATGCTAAACACATCAACCACTCCGCATTGGACTCCTTACGGCCTCAACAACCACGAGTGGCCGGGCCGATAAGATGCGCCCTAGCAGAGAGGTGACGAAACACTATAAACCGAGTTCCCATCGAAGCGGGGGATACTGACAGCCCTCAATGATCCCAACCGTGTAAGGGAAATATGTTTGCGTGGTTCCCGCAAGGGCATCCCACGTATGTAGTGGTTCCACCGAGAAGAAATCATGCTCCGCTCCGCCCAGTAATTTCTGCATAAATTGACTCGGGCATCCGCACAATCTGACGCGCACATTTGTAGAAATCGACTGGTGTCACCACACCCCGTTTGCGTCTACACATCCGCTTCCTTATTGTTCATGGGACCCCATTATTCGCACGTAAACTAGACTCGTACTTCCCATAAAGGTACTTAAAATCACCTTAGCCTTCCCCATGTGTCACCTAAAAGCATGTGGCTGCACTAATGATTTGACCTCTCAATGTAGCACCCACTTATGCAATATTTGCGTGTCTTGAAGCACCGCTATGTTCTCACACGGTGAAAGCAGGTCATTTCTTTGGATGGTGGGGATTCGACTTCCATTTGGTCTTTTTTTGGCCATTATTCCTTTTCGTTTACCAGGTAAGGCTTCCATTGTCATCCCCTGCGTAAACGGTTCTGCTGTTCGGGCTTGCTTCTTCCAACGGCCATGAGTGCCTTTTACCTTCCTTGATTCCGCCGTTAATGTCCCTGCACTTTGAGCTGCTGAGTCTACTTTCATGGGTGAAAATGAAGGTTGTTTTGTTGGTTTTTGGTTTTGGTTTTGTGCCTCAGGGCTTTGCATTTCAATTGTCTTGTTTTGGGTTGCAAGACTTTGGCTTGGAGAGGTAATGGCCTGATTTCTTGACTTTTGGTGGAGTTCGGCTCGTATATTTTGCTGAAGAGATGCTTCTTTATGAGATGTACTTTGTGAAGGGGATGGGGAGGCTTGAAGAGTTGGCTTTTCTTGGTGTTTGGACTGGTTTGGGCCTGGTTTAGGTGTAGATAGGATATTTTCAGTTGGATCAGGTAGCAAATGGTTTGTATTATGGTGTGGATCAGCTGGTTGTGTATGAGGTAAATGAATTTCAAGAAAGTGGGCCGTATTAGTTTGGGATTCCACCTGTGTAGGATTAGCACTACTTCCCTTGTAAGTTCCTGTCAATTCCTCATATATGTTTAATGATCTTATGGATCAAATGTTTCAAGTGTAGCCTTATCACTTGATCCTTGGGTCTACCATTTGATCCACAGGGCTAGCTTATCACCGTAAGTTAAAACTAGGAAGTAACCCAATCAGGTTTGTATCACACGAACTAATTACTTTTTGATACCTATAAATGAAAAAGTGAAGATATATATCACCCATCTAAGCTTTCTTTAACCATACTGTATATCGAGCAATTTATTAGATTAGCGACAAATATCAAACTGTGCTCGATAGATATGCTTTTATTGCAGACGCGTAAAAGTTATTGCTTTCCATAGAATTAGTTTGGCAAACAGAATGCTTAGAAAAGACTTATGCGCTGTTTGAGAAAAATAAAATTCAAGTGCTGAAAACTTAGGCGCTTAATAATTAAAACTCAAAACAACTGAATTTTCACTACTAAAAAACAAGTTAACATATTTGCTAAACTAAAAGCAGATGCCTAAAAATTGTTTCATTTTACGAATTTGTCAATTTTAACAGAATTACACATGTGACTTTATAAAAAAAAAATTATTGTCAAAACCGTGTTGGTTGTATTGGTGGTGGTCGCGGTGGCAGCAAAAAGGTGGTGGTGGTGGCATAGTTATAAAACCGTACTAGAGTGCGTACCGTTTTTTTTCTATAAAATGATACGTATCGGTACCGGTACCGTCTCAAAATCTTTATCAATATATATATATATATATATATATATATATATATATATATATATATATATATATATATATATATATATATATTCATTGACGAACTAACAATATATACATATATTTTCTTACTCACAGCTCCACTAGAATAAAAATGTTTGTCATATAGAGCTTGAATTATCTTAGTTTTCAAATAAACTATTGGTTTCCAAATAAGTTGTTTCTCCCCCCCTTTTTGATGATCTCATTCGCAAATTTTTATATTATAAAAAGTGGTTTGTTCAATAATAATGTCTTTGGGTTCAATAATAAGCTATTTTTTCTAGGTGTGTGTAAAGCAGTATATCATGTTGATGAAAGAATATGATAAAAGTTTTCAAGTTAAATTACATCAAAGCTAAGTGAAGCTAAGGCTGAAAACTTATCTTGAAATATTTTACAAATTGTAATGAATATTATGAGGAAGAGGTTACAGAGGCTTTGATGGGTATAATAGAACTTGTAGTGTTTTTACATTTAGTCTTTATATGATCAATTTATAAAATTTCTAACAAAATTTGTCACTTTTATATTTTTTAAGGGACCGGTACAAAACACACTATCTTGACCGGTATGTAGTTCTCAACCGGTATCACATGTACCGGCCAGTACAAACGATACAGATAGGTATTTTGATCGGTACAAAATGTAATGAATACCGTACCAGTAAAAAGCAAAAGCGATACGTACCTGCCGGTACGGTATTGATAACTATGGGTGGTGGTAGTGGTGGTGATGTGTGAAGATTTTACGTTAAAAATTATGGTGGTGGCAAAAAAAGGCAGAATGTGCATAAAGAATAGCTATCAGCGATCTAAGACTATCAGTGAGCAACCACAACTATGAAGCTCGTAATGAACGATCGCAAATACATGCTGTAGTCATATATAAAACATGAATATGCACAAAAAGAAAAAAATTTCCATTGCACACAAAAACCTAGTGAAAAGTGTATACATGTTACTCCATATGTTGGAAAAATATCGTAAAAAGGATAGAGAATGCCCAAGTCAAATGCTACACACTCTTCCCTCAAATATCACATTTCACTTTCCCGCTCTGAAATTCTAGAGCTAAAGAATCCTAGAGAGAGAAACATACAGACCCTGACGTTGGACCTTAAATTTGGTGTTAGGCATTGGACTGCGATTTTCGTTGTGTACTCACCCCCTGGCTTCGCCCTCGTAGCACTGTCACTTGTTAGGCTCTATCTGCGAAGCCTAGTGGCTACCCCTGTTCTGTACATGCTCCATTCCACATCAGCATACTTGACCTTTAATGGGACTGTATCCTCTATGGCAACTCCATAAATACTGCGAACCACTTTCTCAGTATCATTTTGGAGACCCCAATGGGTAGGTGAGTATCACAGTACATTTCGTCTCTTGTTTGACACACCCAACCCACCATGCCAAAGCAATGCAAGACTACCAGGACTACAAGCCAACACCTCAACCCATCAATCCAAGAAGAGAATCATCCTAAGGACCATGAAGAGACAAATACCGACTGACTCTAGGCTCCCCACGGGATGGACACACCCAATGTTGTCACCGGCATCAATGCCGCAGTCCAGTGCCTCGCTTCCAACATCATCGACCTCAAGACTCCCAACAACCTCTCATGACGACGATCCTAGAGATGAAAAACTCAATCGAAGCCTTAACTTTGTAGTTGCTCGTCTCTCAAGGCCTCAAAGGTCCCCACTCTGTGCCTATTGCTCACCTCATGTCATCGCAGGCTCTGGGGTTAGTCCCTGCTGCTCAGATCTAGCCTTCAAAGCCTGGGCTAGTTCTAGATACTACCTAGGTCCTAGTGTTGCGACCACCGGTGCCTTGGTCCCTCAGGACCTCGGTGGTAGAACTTGCAGCAACTCTGGCTGTGGCGCTAGGAGTGTTGATCACATCCACCACCACTAAGAGACCTCAAGTCGACCTTGGCTAACTGCTGCAACAACAACCCCTTGCCACTACCAGGCGTGCCTTACATTTGCTTAATGTTACTCGGGGATGCATAACACTATTTGAATGAAAAATAACCCCAACATGGCCAAACAGCACCTATGGCTGCACTACCCCAGTCTAAACCACACTCCAAAGAGATGTTCCCCACCATCGGCTCTTCTCTTTCAATGTCATTGAGGTCTCCCCTTCTCTACCAACGGTTAGTATATTGGTGTTTGAATTGAGGATGATAGGAAGCTTCCCGGAGCTTTTACATGGATGATTATGGATAGTGTTGTAAGAAGCCTCTCTGAGGGCTTCCAATTGAGTGTTCATGGAGAGCGTCACAGAGGGCTTACTGATGTGGGTTCACTGTGAGACTAAATAAGAAGCCTTTTAGAGGGCTATGTTGGTGCTCACTAAGAGCTTAATATGAATGTGAGGGCCTATGTATCAGTCATCACGAAGAGCATAGCATGAAGCTTCTTGAAGGGATTTGTGAAGGTTTGATTTTGAAAAGGAAATTTTTTGCTGCAAACAAAAAAGCAAGCTCATCCTGCTACCCTCAACGTGGCACCGTCTTATTAGTCTAGCAAACCAGCCATCATACTCTTTGCACGTGATCTAGCTGGAGAACGGACTATCACTATTAAACACATCCCAAAATTTTGGCTCTTTCTCTCTCTCTCTCTCTCTCTCTCGTTCCCATCTTCTTCTCCCCCCCCCCCCCCACTCTATAAACTGCTCTCTTCCTTCCCATCTTCTTCGGCTCGCCATCCACACTCCATCTGTTATCTTTGTGCTCTTGAGAGCTATCTTACCAGGCAGTACCAATATGATGTAGTTTTGGTTTATTATTCAAATAGCATGTAATAATGTCCACCTGAACTTCTCTTTTTTGAATATCTTGCCAGGCAGTACCAATATGATGTAGTTTTGGTTTATTATTCAAATAGCATGTAATAATGTCCACCTGAACTTCTCTTTTTTGAATTAAATGCATGATTACTCAAGATTCAAATTGCATTTTCTCAAGGGTGAAATGCGTACGTAGTCAGCGGAACTATTTATATTGTATCCAAAAGAAAATAGATGAAGGAAGTGGGAACCTCAAAAGAGGCTAGAAGCTTTATAAAGCTGCTGGAACCTAACCACACCTCCTAAGAATCATGAAGTTTCATGTTGCTTGATTTTCGTCAAAATTAAATGCATCTGATACACTCTATCCATGAATAGGGTGAGGAAAGCGGCTCGGTAAGCTTATCACCTTTGCTATTAGTATCATCAAAGCTTCTAAAGATAGTGGAGAGACGTTAGAAAGAATCTGACTTTCACTTCTCGATCAATGCCCCAACGGTAATATGATGTTTAGATTTGCTAAAAATGTTTACACCCACAATTTGAAACGCGAGGCTTTAAACAGCAAAAACGAGAAGCTTCAAAATCCAGACTGAAAAGAGGAAAAAAGATGAAACATGAATTCCATTTGTTGTGTGATCATCATGGTGAAGTTGATGGAATGACATGGACATGGTAGACTAAGGTCATGTGCGAGTGAATTCCCATCAATCGTGATCAAGATGTCTCCACGTCCATGTGAATTTGCTGAAACCAGAGATAATAGATGGAATGTGGAGTAAGGGTGAGCACGGTTCGATTTGGGGGTCAAACCGCAAACCGAACCGTTACCCCCTCGGTTTGAAAAATTGTGAACCGAACCAACCCAAACACCATCGGTTTGGACGGTTCAATTTTCTCGTTTAGATGGTTCGGTTTGATCGGTTTAAACAGCTTGCACTCACTTAAAGACGTGGTTCCTTTACACACTACTATTGGATCTAATAATAATTAAAAATTAAAGTTATATTTTTCCTAAATTGCATATAATCTTGTTACAATTGATATATAAGTACTCATTGATGTATGAGAAAGAATGAGTAAGTATACAATAGATATTGGTCATGAAAATTTTGTGGTACAAGTGTTCTCATTATTTTCTTTTCTTTCAACTCTCAAGATTTGTGTATTTAAATTTTCCTAATACAATATATGTAAAATTATCAATGAATAATACTAAAAATAGATTAACATATCATAGGTCGATTTGGTTCGGTTTGGAATCAGTTTAAAAAATGTAACCGTGAATCGAACCAAACCAGAGTCGGTTTGAAAAATGTGAAGATTGAACCGTTAAGGTTTTTGGACGATTCAGATTGGATTGGTTCGATTTGATCGGTTTAAGCGGTTCGGATCGATTTTCACGGTTTGGTGCTCACCCCTAGTGTGGAGTGTTGATGGTGGGACTAAGAAGAGAGCAATTTCTTGAATAGGGAGGAAGAAGATGGGAACGGAGAGAGAGAGAGACCCCAATTTCAGGAATGGGTTTAACGGTGATAATCCGTTAATTCTCTCCAGCTAGGTTACGTGCAAGGAGTAGTTTGCTGGGAATAGGTTTAACGGTGATAATCGTTCATTCTCTCTAGCTAGATCAGGTTCAAGGAGCACAATGACCAGTTTGCTGGGAATAGGTTTAACGGTGATAATCGTTCATTCTCTCTAGCTAGATCAGGTTCAAGGAGCACAATGACCAGTTTGCTGGACCAATAAAACGGTGCCACGTGGAAGGATATATAGCAGGATGAGCCTACTTCTTGGTGTGCAGCAAAATTTTTTCCTTTTGAAAATGCATTTGACACTCGAGCTTTTTTGCATAAAATTTTTCACTCATGTAATGGCAAGTGACTTGTAGATTTTCTTACTCATGGTTACTTTTTGAATCAACAAATGGTTACACATAGTAACTTCTTTGTGCGTTCAGCACTTATAGTCTTACTCTACGTGAAAGATGCTCAAAAACAATTAACGAAATGCACGTTGCAATTTATTATAATTATTATGATATGCCTTATTTAAGTTTACACGGGACAAGTGACTGGCATACTATGAAAGTATATTCCTAAAGGGTGTTCCGTCCATAAGATCCACTCTTCTTTAAGCTTTGAATAGTTTCTTCAAATTATATGGCCATGCAATAGTCCTATTTCCACTCCAAATGAGCTTGGAAACTTGATTATTGGCTGCCTCAGTTGGATGACGGGAGTCAAAGAACAGATACTCACTTGCATTAGTACACAACTTGTACTCTGCAATTCCTCTCTTTCCTCCACAACTATCAATTCTCCGATTCGGACCCGAGCCGCAACATGCACTCTTCCCTTCCTTCAAACCTTCATAACATTAACAGTACTTCAGACAATATAGTTAACACTAATATCATAAAATTAGGATGGCAATTTGGGAGCCTAATTGGAGCCCCACCCCATGAAGCACTTATTTGCAGAAGCTCTAATTGGATTTGGGGCAAAAGGAGATAGCGCAAATGGGGATCTAGTTAATTGTGGCTAATGGAAATTTGAGGGCCTAATTGGGGCCCCACCCGGCCCCACACTGTAAGGTACCTATTTTGGGAAGCTCAAATTAGATTTGGGGCAAATGGCGATCTAATTAATTGTGGCTATTTGAACCAATATACATGTTTTTTTTTTCCTTTCCCTCCCACACACATACAAGCTTGCAAGCGCCAGCCACTGACCACCGCGCTGACCACCACTAAACTTCGGCACCCACCGCTACCTCTGATCACTGATCACAACAGTCTACAGGCGACCAACTTTAAAAGCATCAGGCATTGTCGTCTCGCCAGCAGCCATTGCCTCTGTCGAACAGTGACATTGGCTGCCACCCAACTCCAGCAGCCACCACCGTTGCCCATCACCCATCACTGCATACCAACTCTGACAGCCATGGCCACCGCCTATGCCAACTGGAATGAAAAAATCCTTAAAAAAATGTCACCAGTTTATAACATAAGGAGTTAGAAACTAACGGGTTGACACGTATTAAATCAGTATAAATATGATGGGTTTGATCTAAATGAAATGAGGCGAGGTGGGGCAATATAGGGGTAGCGCGACTTCGGTTGGGATGGGGTACTCCATATTGCCATCCTTGTAGAATATGCACGTTTTTGCGAAAAGTTATTTTGCTATAATAATATCGTCTAAAGAAAAGAGAAAGTAAGGTACCGTATTTGAAAGGGTTGTCGATAATATCCAGTAACACAGTGTAGAAATCAAAATAGGAATAGGTAAACCCCTCTAGTTGCCTCTCTAGCTTATGGAGGATCTTATGAAGAGCTTCATTGTGCAGCTTTACTAGGGTTGCCAGCTCTTCCATGCAATAACCACTAGCATTCCTAAAAGCAGGTACACAACCCAATGCAGCCACGCCAAGAATCCCAAAATTTCTCCCTCCTTGTCTATATACTTCCTGGAGAGCATAAAAAACATTGGTTAAAATACAGTCACTATGGCAGTAATAATTATAACACTGTTGAATGCTCCTTTCTATAGGAAGATAAGATCATCCCTGGCTTCTTTCTTTCGAGCCAAAGCAGAAAAAGAATGAGCATAAATTATAGTCCTCGTTTGCCAACTGCAGTAACTTTGTCGCAAACTGGACTACGAAAGAACAAAAAAAAACAAAAATTCTATTCGATTTGATTTGCAATCCTCTTACAATAATATATGTGCGGGAGATCAATGCCGTACCTTGATCACAACTGTCATGTTTCCAATCACCATCTCCACATATTCATCGTGAGAGCCGCTGTAGTTCACCAGGCTCCAATAATCATTGCTTCCGATGCTAAATAAGTAGACAGCTTCAGACAGAAGTTTCGTGGCTTCCTCAACACCTAGTTTCTGCGTCAACTGCTTCTCTACATCTTTGAAATAGGTCAGCTGTGTATTGAGGTTGATCACCTATTACAATGGAGACAATCATGCCATTAAAAAGGATAATGCAAAACTAGAATAGTTCTCTGGCATGTTTTGTTTCATTGTGTTTTGGAATGTTTGTATAAATTAACCAGGGCCCTTAAGAGGTTGAATAAGTAAGAAGCCATGTATACTCGTTTTTATAAACGACGTAACGTATTAAAACATCACATACCCGTCCTCGATGAGTTTCATCCAGTGCACCAGCTCCAGCAGAAGCGAAGTTTGCCCCGTAACCAAACTGATGATTTCCAGGCTGAAGGTATGGTGGAATCAATGGCAGCTCTGCATATTCAGCTGCAACAAATTCACCAAGCATCAATCAGTGATTGTTTAATACAAAAATTACCCAATGCTCCCACTTAGTGTTAGTGCCAGACTTCAATGCATTGCACAGCATTCTTGTTGCCACTAGCCATATTTTGTGATCATTAGTTATTGCTATACAAGAGAGTTATAACTTCTTGTTACAACCCAGGCTACGGCCAAAATTTTTGCATTTTAGTTACATGGATATAAATGTACTAGTCAATCGGTTATACGTTGGAAGTGATAGATATGGTTTCCCTCGATGGACATTTAACCCTCGTAAGTCACAATTATCAAGCTCACTTCATTAGTGACATCTTTACTTTTTTGACTACATAAATGTCCTCGACACAACATATAACCAATGTTTTTAAAGGGGTTATCTATTGCCAAAGCTGTTAAAGCTCTTGGCAAAATTAAAAGTACATAAATTGATGAGAATTGAGAAACGTACACAAATTCATTACACGGTTTTGCTCCCTTTTCCCAATTGTGATGTACAACATCTTGAAGCACAGTTATAAATCACCGGAAAAGGGTATTGCCACTCTCTCTTACCAATAAAATCAGGGATAAGGCGACCATCACAGAATCTTCCAGTTGGGTACTTGAAGAACGTCTCCCCATATGGCCAGAAATTTGCTCGGGCAACGGTGTTGATGTAATTATTATTCCCGGCATCAAAGAGCGAATCGCCAAATATGAAAAGAGGGACACGTTTACCATTGTGCCCATGTTCGCGGCCCAGGCAGCTGGTAGCTGATATTGCAAGTACTACTAACGCAAAGAAGTGAAGATCTGAAGTTGCCATGATATCGTTCGTGCTTGATTCATTCTGTCACCTTACTTCACTCACCACTTATATAGGAACAGTGCCTGGTGGAGGATGAGAGGAGGTTGGACATGTTCAAAAACTGCTAGAGTTATTAAATCCAAAGATGACTAAATTGCAGCACGCTATTGACTTCTTGTCCAAGATATATTATGTAATGCAATCGGTAGGAGCTTCTGGGTAGTTTATTTGTTAAAAATTGGAGCGCGTTAATATTTAATGCAATCGGTAGGAGTTTCTGGGTAGTTTTCAACTTGTATTGGTTTAATGTGTATATGAGCTTCATGGAATAAAAGGCCATTTTTCCGAAACCAAAAAAATAAAATAAAAAATAACACTATTATAAAAAACTTATGGTTGCACATACATGCATATGCATCTAAATTTGTATATTATCCAAGCGACAACTAACATTGACAACGACGTATTGACTCAATCCTGTGATTACAGAATACTTGTAATAGGCAAATGGAATTCTGGTGAGTTGCGTAGCTAAAAAGGCGAATTAATTTGGTCATCTCACATGGCCAATTGGTTTTATTGAAAGGACAAAAATTAATGGGGCTTCTAACTTTTTGTGCAGCTGAGTATGCAAAGCTGCCGTTGATTCCTCCATGTCTTCAGCCCGGCAATCATCAATTTTTTTTATTTTTGGGACAAACTTTGCTTCTGCTGCAGCTGGTGCTTCACATGAAACATGGCCTGGGAATGATACGTGGTAGTAGATAACACATTAGAAATCCCTGAAGAGAATTCAATGTTGTGCGTTTTGACAAATCTTGGATAGTTTTTTAAAAGCACAAATTTCGATCAAAATCTTTGATTGCGATCTAGTAAGCTTACGTAAATAATGTTATTTAACCTAGACTTACTGTTGGAGAAACTTCAATTTTTTATTGTTCCTTTCAGACATTATTCTACGTCGTTTAACTGAAAAACTCGAGATGTATTTTCCTAAGTGGTTTTGCATATATATATAAACATAATCAACATGAATACTCAGCTGAGGTATTTCAAGAATGTAAAGAAGGAACTGATGCAGAGGCTAGCTAGGTGAAAAACAAGCTCAGCCACTTGTATCTAATGCTGTTCACTTATTTAGCATCGGAAGCAATGATTACGGGAGCTTCTTTCAAGCATATTTTCAAAGAAAAATTAGGAAAAGATGGGATTTAGAGTTAAATATTTGTAGATGAAGGGTTTGTATTAGGAAATTGTGAAAAAAGTGGGATATATTTTGAAAATCTCTGAAAAGAAGGTTAGTTGAAAAAAAATGGGTTTTTTTGAAACCATATCTTTTCCCATCCCCAAAATACCCCTCCCCTTGTTTGTCCCACATTAGACTTTTGGAATATCATTCTCAACATTTTCTTCTCTTTCCAGCCAAACTTTCTGGCTCCCTCTCTCTCCATTTCCATTTGTCGACGACTCCTCAACGCCGTCCACTTTCCGGTGACGGCGCGTCCACCTTTCGGCGACGCGATCTACATCCCTCTTTCCAAACCAAGTGTCTCTATCTCTCTCTCTCTCTCTTTCCCCGATTCCATCTGCCGGCTGTGACGACACCTCCACCTTCCGACAACGACGATCCATGGGTTTCAAAATCGATCTATAGTCGTCGACGACGACACCCTTTCTCTCCATGGGTGCTGAAATCGATCCATTGGCAACGTCGACTCCCTCTCTCTCTTCCAAACTGAACCTTCCGACGACGCCAAAGCTGGACAGCACCTTACGGCTGCATCACCTCCAACCTGATCATGCAAGTTTGGATTGTGCTGTCTATTTGTGGATTGCTTGGGTAAGCTATATTGTATTACATATTACTGGAATTTTCTGCTTTGTGTTGTCTGTGAAACTTCTATATTTGGTTCTTATGAATGACCATTAAGATTAGTGCAATTCATTTATTTTTTTCTACCATGAGAATCCCTTGTTAGGTGAATAATCCATCTTTGTTGAGTTAATTATCTTCTGCTCTGCACATTGATTTATGGAGACTCAAAATTTTTGTTCCTATAATGTTCTTGGCATTTGCCATCCTGGTTCTAGTTAACTGGACAATGGCGAACAGTCTCCAAATACTCTTTCATCGTTCGATTGGATACGACGATTGTACTAAGCGAACCGTACCATTGCATTTGTCTATTATTTTCAACCATTTGCTCATGTACTAACCGAACCACACCACTACGACGATTCTCCTAGTTAATTTGTTGCGGTAAGTATACTATTATTGCAGGTGTTGACAAATTGCTTGCATTACTACCTTCGAAAGCCGGAAACAGATGACGATAGTTACTAACTTGCATGTCTGTACACTTGGTATACTTCTTCCTAAGAGTGAGCAGAAAATTTGATGTCTCTGGAAATTAATAGTTTCCTTTAATTGAGATACTTGGCACAACAATTATTGGTACAAGGAAATTTTCTGGACATCTATTTGATGACATAAGTGTCTCCTATTTATACTAAATAAATTATTTTGTACCTTTTTGACACAGTGTTGTGATTATGGTGTGCCATAAACATTATCCAAAAAATACTAGATTTTAACCCTTTGGGTAGCCTAAGCTTTATCCGGGTGGTTGGCTGGATATTTTAGACTTTGCCAGTTGCCACAGCCTTTGCTGTTTCCTTCTGCAGATTCTTAGTTCACCCTATTAAGGGTGATGTATCTTTGAAGTGTGGTATATGGTCTAGCAAATAGTAGAGCTGTAAATAAAGGAAATTATTATTTCAAGCAGTAGCTTTGAGAGGTTTGGGATAAGACTCGAGAGTGGTTTCTATCGTACCCCCATACATGATTGGAGGTGAGTAAAGCATTGGGGGCACCTCGTGCATAATTTGGGTGCAAAATTAGTTAATTAGTTAGTTAATAAGCATTGGGGGCACCCTCCGAAGATAGTAACGCAGGGGATTCGTTGTTAAAGTATTAATTAGTTAATTTGTTGTTGAAGCATTGGGGGCACCTCGTACAATAAGGCTAGTGTTCATAGCTTGAGAATGTTGTTAATGGAAAAGGCAGGCATGAAAAAGGATTCGATTGCAAGCGAAAGATGCCTAAGCTAGTGCTTTTTGTATTGAATATGCAATCATTCTAGAAAGGGCAAGGACATTAAAATGGAAAATGACACAGATGGTGGAAATAAATTGCAAGGAAGACGATCTTAGTAGCGTTACTATACAGACAGATGAATCCGTACTAAGATGGTATACGCACTAAATGTCCCGCCCGCCGGAAAAACTTTTGGGAGGTTACCTTTGAAATTATATATTGTAGTTTCGGTTTAGGGAGTTACATAAGAGTGAAAGTGAAATTTTTGTAATCATATTATGAGTCTTGTTAGCTTAGTATTTAGTATCAGAAAACTAACCATATGTTCTTTTTGTTGCCCTTGTGCTATATACGTTTAGAATGAGGTGTTAAAATGTCAAAAGCAACTGATTTGGCCTAAGTGATTATGCCAAAAGCAATCTTCTGCTTATCAGTCTCCTATTAACATCCTAGCAGAATATTAGATCAGGTTTCTTTTATGGTGTATTATACTCATATTTTTGTGCTGAAACACTGTGTAATTTTTGCGATATGAATCAGCTCAGTGCAAGTCGATTGCGTGGCAGCAGTTTTGCTTTACATGCTGGAATGCAAATTAAGCAAGTAGAAATTAATCCCTTACATGTGTTCAATTTTGTTTTTAGGTTGATATTGATGCAGATACATGGCTGAATACAAATGGACCAGGAAACTTTGTTTTGTGCATGGTGGTTTCATCTAGCTCTGGGAAGAAGCCTGCTGGAAGCTTTTCTTTGTTATTATGTTTGAATGGATTTGTTAATTTGATCCAACCTATGTTACTCTTATGAGTTAGATTAATTGTAAAGAAGATGGTATGATTTGTGTAAGAATTTAAAACTTTAGTAAATTTTCACTTACTACTGAATGAGTTCAAATAGACCATGGTTTTTAATTTTATTTTTCTTATACAAAAGTCAGCTATAGGAGCGGCCATTAGTTGCTGGCATACAATTTTAGCTGCTGTTATAGGTCTCCATAGTCAGCGGATAAGGAAGCCACAATAGCAGCGGCCAGCCGGTGCTGTAGATACCCTTGACCGCTGCCATAAGTCTTTGGCAGCGAGACTTGACCATTGTGATCGGTGACTTGACCGTTGCTCTCAAGGTATTGTACGTACTGATCTCACAGCTAAAGAAAAATAAAAATTATCACAAACTTTTCAAATCAACTAAAAGAACCAAATTGGAAAACTTTATCGCAACCATGGTTATCGTAGTCTCGTTACAACCCCTCGACAAATAATTCAACTTCAGTGGCACTTCTAAAAGTATTTTAGCAACACTGCTAAGCGTACCAAATGTGGCTCGGAATTACTCAAAGTCAACAGAGCCGGCGGAATTACTCGAAGTCAACAGAGCCGGAGGTCACTGCAAAATTAGACAACTTTATTATTAAACTTTTCATCAATAAATATTTTTTTTGGTCAAGGGTCCCCTTATTCCAATAAAACAGGTACATAGCCTTCTTACATCTTTACAAAACAATCACGACCAAGCGCGTAGGTAAGCTGGTAGGGGGTTGTCATAACTTAACCAGAGGTCTCGATTTCGAACCCTGAGAATGTAGCTGCGTTAAAACATGGTAGGAAGAGTTTCGCCACCCATGTGGTCCTGCCCGGCTCAAACTTGGATTAGTCGGCTCTCAATGTGGCGTCCGAATACCGAGTGGTCTGACCCAAAAAAAAAAGGTTTATAAAACAATCCTTTTCCTTCCTATACAAAACAATCTCTCTCCGTCTTATAGGAAAACAGTAATTTTAGCTCATTATCTTTACAATTCTCTGAATATTCCAGTGTATATCCCCCCTAGCATTGCATAGAGACTGGTTTCTCTCTTTTAGTGGAATTTTATTCCAGGTGCATACTTTATATTTAACCCACTGTTGTATAGCACTTGCACTTGCACATGCATAAGGGGTAGCTTATTTTTGCTCAACAATCCTAGCATTCCTCTCCATTTAAATGCCATAGACAATAACATCAATAGACAGCTTAAGGAGTTTAGCATTGAAGCTCTTCCCTTTGAAATTTTGCACTGCACATTGTAAGAGCTGTTACCAAGATACTAATGGGATCCTTCTTACAAGCTTGTTCAAAAATTAAGCCCCATACTTCTTTAGCATATGCACATTGCACTATCAATAAGATATATTGTCATATTTACTTTGTATTTTGTCTTAGTATTAATTTTTCTTGAAATATACGCAGGAAATATATGAAGCAGAAAGCAGAAATATATGCTAGTGGACCCAAGCCAAGAAACCCGAGTGCGATAATAAGAAATTTGCTCAAATTTTCCTTTTGAGCTGTTGCTTGTCTACACCAGCGTTCTTCTAGGAGCAAAGACTTCAACAAAAGCGATTGATATAACTCAAATATAACTCCCAATAATTGGGGAATACCCGGCAATCCTAGTCAAATTGGGAGATCAATGATTACCTTATTAGGGATTGTGACGTGATCCTCGAGGATCCTAACACGATCCTAACACATCTGGCCCAAAGCCCAGTCCTACTAGGAGTCTTCTCCTACAGCTATATAAAGGGGTTTACCCCTCCAGGTATGGGACAACTACACAATTCATGCTTTTTCAGAGTTACTATCATATAGCTGCGCTCTAACTTAAGTATTGGAGAGTTCTCCGCCGGGAACCCCACCCGGCGGTCACTCGTTTTCTGTCTTGCAGGTCATCGGTCCAAGCTCGGGTTCTGCAATATACGCGGAGCATGTTTTTAGCAGCAACAGATTTGCGCCATCCGTGGGACCCATCAGCCTAGCCGTTTGACCTCAAGAAAATAGCTAATCCCAAATTGCCGGCGACAAACGTGTGGGAACCGCCGACGGAACCGCCGTCGCCACAAATTTTTCAGATTAAATTGTCATTAGAGTAAAAAAAAACTCTGATCGTGCGTTGAAATTAAACTGTCGGCAGGAGCAAACGGACGACACGAACTCCAGTATCACCAACGCTGACCGGCACAATCGCCACCACCGTGGGTCCGAATCTATGCCATAGCAGCAAGGAGAAACGCCATGTCACCGTCAGGAACTCAATTGACTTACAACACCTTGCCATCAACGCCATGGCAAGCCCTCCGGAGAGACACCGGCCCCACAACATCGCGGGCTCAGTCACCGATCTGCTCGTCGCCACCGCGACGATTTTTATTCCGGTTGCCGACATCACAGCACTAACCTTCCTTAACGTCATGCCTGTCTACCGCGAGCAAACGGCAACAGCACCACTCGCCGGCCAGTTCCCTATCGTCGCACCCTATTACACACAGGTATAGCCCCAGAAGATGTCGCGAGCACCAGTTTTTGAATCTGCCACTTTGTCGCCCCCAAGGGTAGCCTCCATGGCCGTATAGCCGTCCCGGTGCCGCAATCAGTCCCACAGCAGCCGTACAACTGCCGGAGCAGTTGACACAAAAAAAAAGAAGAAGAAGAAGAAGGGAGAGAAGACGAGACGCCACAGCAGCGCCACCACCACCGTCAAGATGCGTACCGCTGTGACCAGCGGTAGCAGCAATTGAAGCCATCACCGTCATCGTGCCATTACCGGCTTCAAGATCTGCGTCAACGTGGACCGCCTGCAGCTCTCGTTCTGTGCCGCCGAAGCCGTAGGAAGAGCATAATCGTCGACAGCCATCATCTATGGCCACCACTACTTCGCCGATGACAGCCATCTTCCGACATCGCATCCTCACCGTTGCGTCGCCAAGGTACCAACTCTTCCGCCGACCTCATTCTTCGGGTAAGTTGAACAGACCCGCACCGTCGAATGCAGACCACTACCACTAGCGGCAGCCAATTGATGTCATCACAAGCACCAGCCGAACCACTGCTGTCTTACCATTACGGCCACCGGCTGGCAAATCTGCTTAATCCATTGCCATGCATACCGGCTAATTCAGGTGCACCTTGCACAAAAATGGAAGTGCTAGGAGGAGTAATTTGGCGGTGCCGTATCACGGTCACCGGCTGAATGCGTGGAGATCGGCGGCTGCAAAATTCCCTGGTAATGATTGTCACTATTGGAGAGACCGCCACGACAAGCTAATCTTCTGTGGATGAAAACAAATGGGTAGAATACAAACAAGGTGCACTCCTTCTTTTTAGAAAATTCTACTTGCCCCATAAATTACACATTTATAGTTTAGACCTGCAGAGTCTTCTTTATGCAACTTATGCTACAACCTTTTTAAAAGCATTAAGCTTTTAACCCGTAATTATGCATATTTGTGTTTAAGACCTAAAGGGTCTTAATTATTTGACTTAGGTCACGTAAATTTAAAAGCATGAAGCTTTTAGCCAGTCGAAAAGGCCTATTCATTTTCAAGACCCATAGGGTTTCATTTATTTAATATATGCCGCACATTCTTTAAAAACGGCATATATTTTATTGCATATTTGTTGCTAAAAAATTAAGCGACTATGAATTTTAGGCTTTAGCAAACCTTCCGAAGGCTGCTTCTGGTGCGCCTCTATTAGCTAGACCTATTTACTTTTTGATCTACCATCATCCAGTTGAGCGAGTCTATTATATGTCGGGTATTACTGACTATTATGACTTTTTAAGCTCAATTGGTGACACGCAGTGTAGCAAACTCTGTCATTTAACCGGCAAGACCCTAACGGGGCCACGATGTCTAAACACCGCTCTTAAATTCTGTGTTAAAAACATAGTTGTATTTTTATATGCTTTATTACTGCAGAGAATGTTTTTTTAGTCACGGACTTTTATTTCTTGCAAGGGTTTAAACCATGCCTGCGAACATCAACGGTGGCGTATAAATCACTTCATAAGTAAGGAACAAATTCATAACACCCTGCGACTTAAAGTCGCGTTTAGGGTTTTTTGCTGCAGTATCCTACCGTCTCGGCATTATATATCGTCTCATGGTCATACAGTGACCTCTATCTATGGCGTATTCATATCGCTACTCGTTGATACGCTTGTTCAACAATGATGGAAGCACACATGCTGCCATCGTATCTAGTGAATCGACAGCTATGCCTGACGGACTTCGTATCCTCTGGCTTTATATGCTCGTCCAATCTATCAAACGGATTATGGTCTTCTATATTGCTCGTACAGGTCTTCTTGCGACCGGACTCTACATATGGGCTTAAAAGCCATCTTTATATATCCACGCCTTCTCAAAGGCCGGTGGGCTTTATATTTCATGAGATCATTCTTATACAGGCTTAATGCCTTGTGTCTTATCAGACAGGGAGGTTCGCCATAGCGACCATATTATGGGCTCCATGAACCGTGCCTTCTTATTTGGCACCGCGGCAACAAGGACGAGAAACCCCTGAGGGCAAAAACGACGAGAGTTCTAAGTTTCGTCAAACCCCTAAGGGAGCGTACAACGAGAACTCTAAAGTTCTGTCAAACCCCCAAAGGCGCGTACAACGAGGACTCTAAAGTTCCGTTAAACCCCTGAGGGCTCGTACAACAAGAACTCCAAGTTCCGTTAAACCCCCAAGGGCATGTAAGACGAGAACTCTTAAATTCTGTCGAACCCTTGAGGGTAATTGCATGCGCTCCGGCGCCATCAGCCCCCGAGGGCCCGTAAGACGAGAACTCTTAAGTTCCGTCAAACCCCGAGGGTATTTGCGTGAGCTCCGCGCTCCATCAGTCCCTCAAGGGAGGAACACCCCCGAGGGTGATAGGATAGAGCTCGAGCTCTATCAGAACGGTGTAGCTACAGTTCTAACCCGTGAAACGGCAAAGGACTATGGGACTTCATCCCCCCACCATTCTTTGTCAATTCAAAACCCAGCCAAGCGTGAGTGCGAGGCTTCTTTGCCAGCTCTTAGCTGATGATAAGAGTTCGCGACAAAGTAAAACGCAAGCATGATGTGGTCGGCTCGAGCTCAAGAACACACACTTGCACAAAATGAACACCCTCCAAAAGAGAGGTGACCCCTCGAGGGGATATTCAAACACTTAGCACATGCAACAACTTGCATGCACAACTTTGTGTCCTTTCCGAGAGAGGCTCCCATGGGGCACAGCCCCTAAAAGATCTCGAGATCCCATGATTCGTCTCTCTAAAGATGATTCCGAATAGCCTACTCAGGCGACATTCTAAGACTTAGCTCTCAAGAGCTAGGGTTCTAGCGCCCTACTTGGGCAAAGTTCTAAGGCTTAAGCTCCAGCTTAGGTCGGAGCAAATGGAAGAGAGAAATATTGTTACCCCTACAAGTGGATGAGAATCATTTACAAATCTGACGCATGTCTCGAGACACCAGGTATAAACTTCATCAGCCAAACATTTTAGCTAAGGAAGTGGGGGGCTTATGATATAACTCAAATATAACTCCCAATAATTGGGGAATACCCGGCAATCCTAGTCAAACTGGGAGATCAATGATTACCTTATTAGGGATTGTGACGTGATCCTCGAGGATCCTAACACGATCCTAACACATCTGGCCCAAAGCCCAGTCCTACTAGGAGTCTTCTCCTACAGCTATATAAAGGGGTCTACCCCTCCAGGTATGGGACAACTACACAATTCATGCTTTTTCAGAGTTACTATCATGTAGCTGCGCTCTGACTTAAGCATCGGAGAGTTCTCCGCCGGGAACCCCACCCAGCGGTCACTCGTTTTCTGTCTTGCAGGTCATCGGTCCAGGCTCGGGTTCTGCAATATACGCGGAGCATGTTTTTAGCAGCAACAGCGATCAATTGTACAACTATTAAAGACGATAACAGAACTTTGCGTTACTATGCTTGTGTTTTCTTTTCAATTTACTACATGCTAACATCAGCTTTGTATCCCCGCGTGTTAATGTGGTGAAGGTATTAAGGAAGGATAAAGTGCGTGTTATGGTCACTTCCATATTGGGGACTCAATTGCTATGGAGGAAAGAAAGGACTTGAAGAGTACGAGTTAATTATGCTCCAATGCCACTGGATATGTGCTCTTTGACTTGCCAAGCTCATTTTGGAGTGGGAACCATACAATTTGAAGGCACTATTCAAACTTAAGCAAGAGCATATTAAACTCAAATAAGGCATGACAATGACTTACAAGAAAAATGTGAGAGCCAAGAAGAGGAACATTGCATTTACTTTAATGTGTTTGCTTCTTTAAGTGCACAATAGTATTAGACTAAGGAAGTGTGACCGTCACTGTGCACCATAACTTTGATTTTTTGATAAACATGAGAATTGTCTTGATAATTAAGATGTTACAAGCATTTTCAGTGGCACCCTTTACGGCTTTACATAATAGGTTTATGACGATAGACGCTATGTTAACAAATTAAAATACGAGTGACACCATACAGATAAATTACTTGCATTAATACACAGTCCTGATATAGAGCAATACGGGCATGAATGGGCATGAGACGTAAAAGCTATCAGGGATCTGGCCTCTGTCAGTTGCAAGACTGTGGTCGTGTCAATGCTACAATAGTGCAAATCAACTACTACATAACAAATATCGTATAATATTGGTGTCGCCTGGTCTGAAGTATCTTCAGTGTCCGTCATTTGGCGGGGAGGATTCGCCTTGATAATTTTCTTTAGCTTTTTCCTGTCTGCCTCGTCACCATCGTCACCCATATGAATTACTCATTTTTTGTCAATGCCAGTTTCCGAATGCAGTACCTCCTGAATGCTAGATAAGTGAGAAACTCCAGCTGTTTTCTTGTCCAAATGATTAGTTCTCTCGCTCGATACTCAAATTCGGGTGCTTTAAAAATCTTTCCATGTGCTTAGGCAACTGCCTGTGCAGATGATTCCCCTAGAATTGCAAGCCAGAACGGGTCTCTTTCTAGATAATGAGGTGCAAGTGATTCAGTAAGCAAGGTGAAGCTTAGCACCAAACTAAGTCTTGCTTGCTTTGTGCTAAAATTTTGGACAATGAATTTGGTGAAGAATCAAATGATTTTGTGAAACTGGTTGATGAAGACTTGAGGTTAAGCTTTGGGAGGGGGGAATTTTGGGAGGTATGTAGTGGTTGAGAGAAACTGGAGCTTTGTAGGATTAATGGGTTGTTTGTGAGAGAAAGTTACAATGGAGTTTCATTTTCAAAAGGGCAGGAATGCGCACGTTGAAACTACTAGTGTGTTGGCGTTAAGGAGCAATGGGCATTAGGAATGATGTTGTATATGGAGCCTGATTTCAATCCAGAGACATTGTTACAATGAGGTAGTGACCCGAAAGCAAGTTTTTGTGAGGTTGTCCCACATTGCTTATTGAAAGAAGGTCACAACTTAGCCCAAGTATATAAGTGTTTTGTCCCACATTGGTTATTTAGAGAAAGATCACCTCTTAGCTCTAAATAAATATACATGGTCTTGTATTGTTTTGGATCAAGAAAGAAAACCACAACATAAAGTGGGGGTTAAGATTTTGGTTGTAACGTTGCTGAATAGTGAAATCAAAATCTAGTCATACTCTGGGGACGTAGCCATATTAGTGAACCTCGTAATTCTTGTGTTGTGTGTTTGGTTTATTTTTTATTTAAATTTCTCGTTTCTTTTTTCTTCAAATGTATTGCTTCGTAGTCGCTGCATTTTGTAGCAACTGGTACCAGAGCTTGGGTTTGAGTTTTACTCACGTAGGTTCTACGTTTGAGTGGGAGCAATGGCCGAAGAAGGTAAAGGAAAGATCGAGAAGTTTAATGGTATGAATTTCCAGTGGTGGAAGATGCAAGTTGAAGACTACTTGTATCAGAAGGATCTGTATCTACCACTGGTGGGAGAGAAACCTGAAGCGATGAATGCGAGTGAGTGGGCGATTTTGGACAGAAAGGGGCTACAGTAAAACTTAGTCTAACCCCACAAGTAGCATTCAATATCTCCAAGGAAAAAACTATTGCTATTGTGCTGAAAGCATCGGAGAAATTGTATGAAAAACTTTTTGCTTCGAATAAGGTATTTCTCATGAAGAAACTGTTTAATGTGAGAATGTCTGAAAATGGTTATGTTGTTGATCATTTAAATGATTTTAACAGTGTTACAAATCAATTGGAATCTGTCGGCATTAATTTTGATGATGAAATTAGGACTTTATTGTTGTTGTGTTCACTGCCTGAGGGTTGGAATAACTTGGTGACGACAGTGAGTAATTCTACTATCTCTAGAACGCTAACACTTAATGATGTGAGTTTTGTGATGAACGATGAAACGCGGAGAAAGACAATTGATGATGGTATATCATCTAGTACTGCTTTGTCCGTGGAATCCAGAGGTATACAAAATAACAAGCAGAATAATAGGGGAAGAAGTCCTTCAAGAGGAAGATCAAAATCAAGAGGCAAGTCAAAGTCCAAAGGGAGAACCATAGTATGCTGAAATTGTAATAAGGAAGGTCATAAGAAGAATGATTGTATAGAACCAAAGAAGAAAAAGGGAGCAGGGGGAAGACAAGGTGATGATGAAGGGGCAAACATGGTAAGTTCAAACGAACGGACATATGCCGATTTATGTCTTTCTGCTACAGTGGATGATAATTCCAAAGTGTGGTATGTAGACTCAGGAGCCTCGATTCATTGTACGCCTCATAGGGATTGTTTCAGTAATTGTGTTCATGGTGATTATGGACATGTGACTGTCGGGAATGGATATCGGTGCAGCATTGTTAGAAAGGGAAAAGTCAAAATTAAACTGTCAAATGGAGGAACCCTAATTTTGAATGATGTTAGACATATTCTAAAACTGCAGAAGAACCTTATATCCGTCAGCGGGTTGGATCATGAAGGCTATTTTGTGGCATTTGGTGAAAAATAGTGGAAGGTGACCAAAGGGTCGATGGCGGTAGTAAGAGGAGAAAGAGTAGGAACCCTATATACTCTTCTAGGTACCTATAACCACTCTATCTCTTTGGCTTCTACAAAAAATCTGAGGACTACATTATGGCATCACAGGTTGGGACATTTAAGTGAGAGTGAAATGAAAATTCTACACTCAAAGAATTCGTTGCCAGGGATGAAGAACATTCAGTTGGATTTCTGCGAGGGCTGTGTCTATGAAAAGCAAATGCAGGTCAGTTTTCAGAAGGATGGTAAAGAGAGGAAGACTTAAAGACTAAGTTAGTTCATACGGATGTTTGCAGACCTACTGTAGTAAAATCTCTTTGAGGTAATTTTTACTTTGTTTCTTTTATAGATGATGCTAGTAGAAAGACCTGGATATATGCCATCAAACAGAAATCTGATGTTTATCACACTTTTAAGAAGTGGAAAGCTCTTGTTGAGAAGAAACAGGGAACAAGGTAAAATGCCTAAAATCTGACAATGGGGGTGAGTATCATGATGGAGGGTTCCAAGAATATTGTTCCAATAACGGTATCAGGTTAATAAGAACTGTTAATAGGACACCTTAAGAAAATGGCTTGGCAGAGAGGATGAATCGAACCATCATGGAACGAGAAAGGTGCATGAGGATACATGCTGATTTACCTCTACAGTTCTGGGCAGCAGCTGTTAATACTGCTATATATATCTAATTAACAGAAGTCCGGCCAGTGCTCTAAATGGTGGTATTCTTGAAGAAGAATGGTGAGGTAAACTAATAAATTATTTTTTTCTAAGAGTTTTTGGATATATTGCTTATGCTCATATTGATAAAGAGGAAAGAAATAAACTTGACTCTAAATCTCATAAGTGTGTATTTATTGGATATGGAGGTGATGAATATGGTTATCGTTTGTGGGACTACGAACATAACAAAATCATTAGAAGTATGAATGTCATATTCGATGAATCACGGTTGTATAAGCATAGGTTATACCTGGTGTCATGAGTCCCAAGAACAGGGAGGATGAAGAATACATGGCACAGGTACCGTACACCTCTGATGTGGGAAGTCTCATGTATACCATGGTCAGTACAAGACCGGATATTGCACATGCAGTTGGAATTGTGAGCAGATTCATGACAAACCCAGGAAAGGAACATTGGCAAGCAGTGAAGTGGATTCTTAGGTATTTGAGAGGAACATCCATGTTCAGCTTATGTTTTGAGGGTAATAACATAGATCTGCGAGGCTATGTTGATGCAGACCATGGCGGTGATAGAGACAACGGGAGAAGTACCACGGGATATGTTTTTTCTGTAGGAAGGACTGCAGTAAGTTGGATCTCTAAGTTACAGAAGATTGTTGCATTGTTTACAACAGAAGCAGAATATGTTGCTGTGACGGAAGCAAGCAAGGAAATAATTTGGCTTCAGAGGTTGTTGACAGAGTTGGGATATAGGCAAGTAGACTGTAAGCTATGGACTAATAGTCAGAGTACAATACATCTTGCCAAGAACTCAACATTTCATTCGAGGACCAAGCATATTCAGTTGAGGTATCACTTTATACGGTCTTTGTTAGAGGATGGACAACTGAACTTGGAGAAGATTGAAGGCAACAAGAATCCTGCGGACATGTTAACGAAGATGGTTGACAGGCAAAAGTTGAGCCTATGCTCAACTTTGATTACTTTTCATTGATGCTTCTTGGATGAGTATGACCAGCATTTGTGTAGAGTTTCAGCATGGAGTTGTATCAGTCTCCAAGTGGGAGATTGTTATATGTGGAGCCTGATTTCAATCCAGAGACATTGTTGCAATGGGGTAGTGACCCGAAAGCAAGTTTTTGTGAGGTTGTCCCACATTACTTATTGAAAGAAGGTCACAACTTAGCCTAAGTATATAAGTGTCTCGTCCCACATTGGTTATTTAGAGAAAGATCACCTCTTAGCTCTAAAGTGAGGGTCAAGAAAGAAAACCACAACATAAAGTGGGGGTTAAGATTTTGGTTGTAACGCTGCTAAATAGTGAAATCGAAATTTGGTCATACTTCGGGGACGTAGCCATATTGGTGAACCTCGTAATTCTTATGTTGTGCGTTTGGTTAATTTTTTATTTAAATTTCTCGTTTCTTTTTCTTCAAATATATTGCTTTGTAGTTGCTACATTTTGTAACAAATGATTCATCAGGTTAAAATTAGTTTGAGCTTGAGGGTTTGAGGTGGGAATATATGTGGATTCATTTATGTTTGAGGATTTATATTAGGCCATGTTATAGTGTATAGATGCTGGTTTATTGGGTATGCAAGGAAAAGGAACTATTTGAGGCTTGGTTTTCTGAAGGGTTTTCCAGAGCAGCAAAAATTGACGAGGAACCCATGGCATTTGGGTGGCTGGGGATGACAGCAAGTGGGAGATCTGAAGATTTGAGATGAGATTTGTCTGAGATATTTTTGGAGATGTTTGAGATCGAATCTTCCCCCACTTGCATCTCATTCATCAGTGCTGTGTTTTTTTTTTCAGATTGAGAGAGATATGCAATAACTTGGCGAGGAATGTTGGTCGGCGAATGGGGCAAGGCAATAGGCAATAGAATAGGCATTGTTGTAGCTGATTGTGGAACAATATCCTCAATTGCCATCGATGATACGTCGATGTCATTTTTTGACGAATTAGTGTCGATTTCTACGTGAGTTCCATCATCATCATCATCATCATCATCATCTTGTCGGAGTTCGAGTTCTTCCTGAGTTGTTGCGCTTGTATTGGAACTTGTATTGGCATGTGAGAGCATCCATAACGTCATTTAATCGGGGCTCATGATTTGCAAAGAATTCTGGGTGAAGAATTACCGAAATCGGCGTAATTTCAGCAAGAGTTAATTACGCGGTTGACCATC
This sequence comes from Escallonia herrerae, assembly GCA_033070095.1. Classification (NCBI taxonomy): domain Eukaryota; kingdom Viridiplantae; phylum Streptophyta; class Magnoliopsida; order Escalloniales; family Escalloniaceae; genus Escallonia; species Escallonia herrerae. The sequence continues at coordinate 193,650 of JAVXUP010000009.1, forward strand.
GAACTATTAGGCAAATTTTACTTTGACCACTGTATTTCGATTTGTATCAAAGTGACCACTGAATTCTTCAATTAAGCCTAATCGGGTCATTCTGTTAATTTTAGACATCCACAGGCCCGTTAATTTCATTAAGTCTGGGGTAAATCTGTCACTTTCAAAATATTTTAGGTTTTTGTTTTTTTTTTTAACTTCTTTCCTTTTTCTTCTATTTTCTTCTTCTCTTCCTCCCTCCACCGCCGACCTAGCCCACTAGCAGCCAACCACCATACCCAGGACACCCTATCCAAGCATCATTTCACACCCCAACACCTCTTGACACCCCATCCAAGCCTCGATCTGGTGTGTGACACCGCCTTCTCGTGCTCCTTCGTCCACTGCCACCTCGAGGAACCTTATGCAATCCCTAACCCAATCCTCAAACAGTAATTCAAGAGCTACTGGGAATAATTCGAGCGCGATCGACTCATTGTTAATCATGATCGTGAAGTCGGCAGTATATTGAATCAGCAGGTTATGGCAGGGGTGTTTGATTTTTTGCTTATGTGTATGAGATTGAGTTTGTGTGTGGGCGTGTTATGTGTGTGTGGTGTGGGGTGAATTAGATCATACGAGAGTCTCTGTATGAGTGGTGTGTCGGGTGGGGGTTGGGGGTGGGATGAATTGGATCAATGAGAATGCCTGTAGTTGTGTGGTGAACTGGATCAGTGAGTATGACGGCGAGAAGTAGGGTGTTGCCGTAGTGTGTTTGGTGTGGTCTAGACGTGGCTGTGCTGGGTGGATTGTGGTGGCGTTAGGCTGGTGGTGTGGTTGTGCTCCGTAGTTTATGGTGGCGTCGTATGGTGATGCCGTCATATGGTGCTCCATCGCTGTGCTAGGTGGATTGTCATGGTGTTTGGCTGTTGGTGTGTGGTTATGCTCCATGGATCAGTGAGTATAACGGCGAGGGGAAGGGTGTTGCCGTTGTGTGTTTGGTGTGGTCTAGGCGTGGCTGTGCTGGGTGGATTGCGGTGGTGTTAGGCTGGTGGTGTAGTTGTGCTCCGTGGTTGGTGGCGGCGTTGTATGGTGATTCTGGGCTTCAAGAGAAACCAGAAGATAGGGCTTGAAGAGAAACCAGGAGATAAGTAAAGAAGAAGAAATTGAAATGACATATTTACCCCTGAATAAAGTCACTTAACGGACTTAGGGCTAACAGAACCTAACAGAGTGACTTGATTGGAAAAATTAATAAATTCAGTGGTCACTTTGACACAAATCGAAATACAGTGGTCAAAGTGAAATTTACCTAATAGTTCGATGGTCAACCGCGTAATTAACTCTTTCAGCAATATACATTTGTGCAGTAGCTTGCTCTTCACCCGAATTTTCATCCATCGCGTTTTGATTAATTTTCAAGTCTACAATTACTCCACCTAGCTCTTCCATAACAAAAGAAAAATGTTCATTTCCAGGTTGGGACAAGTCCTCCATGTCTTCATCTGGGTCCAAAGGGTTCATGGCAGGTACATCTTCAGCCATTACAGGGGAGAAGGGGCTGTTGTAAAATGTTCTCCTTCACTCGAATCAGTTTGAGGGCCTGACAAAAAGGCATCATACATGTGGCCAAGCATTAACCCAGTGCCATTATGTGAGATGATAACTCTTGAGGTTTAGTTCCAGTCAAATGTGGGAATGCACAGAGGGTTTTAGAGAACATGGGGTACCCACCAAAAATGAAAGTCTCGAATAAATTAGGGCCAGGGATATGGGCAATGCGACAAGTCAGTGATTCAGTTACTTCAAGAATTGAGGTAGTGCACTGCGTGTTTTTGTTGCCAACTTTTCCACAGCAAAAGCACCCCATGAAAACCCGCTCATATGTGCAGCGGAGTATCTGTACTCCCATGTTATCTAACAGTCTGAGAAAGATTGCAGGGAGTAAAGAAGCATCAAGAAGCACCCTTATTTTGATCCAGAAGTAGTCACAATGAGTAGTTCTGACATTCTGACCAATCAATCTCTAAAAGAATACATGTCGCTAATCTGATCATCTCAGCCAGTGAGTAATGGTAACTATTAAGCTTTTAGAGCAGATGGCAACTTAACATGGTATTAGAGCTCTGATTTAACAAAGTCTTGGGTACGATTCTTCCTTCTTGCATATCTGGTTCTGTTTATTTATGTCTTGGTTTGTCTCTCGACATGCAATCAGGGGCTTGCACGTGAAGGGGAGTATTACACATGATAACATTGTTGGGCTCATTCTCTGAAAGCTTAAGCTTTTAGAGCAGATGTTAACTTAATAGTAACAATCACTTGGAATATTACTCACCTGCATCCAGAGATCTATCGTCTTGAACTTGATAACGCAATATACTACATGCGGGAACCATTCATGAAGAACCAAGAGTGCGCCGAAGAAATTTCGGAGGCCATTAGAGAGCATCATTCTTGTGTCCGAGACCAGAGAGAAAGTGAAAAGGAAGAGATTTGTCACTTTGGTTACCTGCACAGGGCTCTTGAAGAGCCCAACAAGCATCCATTATGTTTTGAATTTGTGACTGGGAAAAGACGCACGAATCTTAGAACTTACCAAGTAAAACATATTCTTTGTAGATTTGTGCATTTCTGACTTGTTGTTCATTGACGGGGAGCAAAGAGGTGCACATGTCTACTGTGTGTCTTCCTAAAGTAGCGGTCTTCCATGTGTGTTGGGTGGGGGATAGCACTGAGCTGGAAACTGTCTGATTTAGAATATTTTGGTCGAAAGTGATCAGGTTGTTGGGTTGTTAAGTTGTCATAAAGGGAAGTGTTGTAAAGCATGTTAGAAAGGAGAATCAATCAGTGGGACTGATGGGTGTTTCGTTAGAGAACAAACAAGTTATTTGATGGGTGGGAGAGAACCTTTGAATTCATAAAGGATAGGGGTTTTGTGGAAAGGCGCATGCAAACTAGGAGCTATTTCGGTGGGGATCTTTGAGTTCATAAAGGAGCGTAATTTGTTTATAGTGGCATGCATGCAGGGAGTTATTTCAAGGGAGATAAGGAAGGAGGGCTAGTAAGCAAAGAGTTCAAGTAGGTTTGGGAGGAGGAGAGAGAATAAAGCATTCTTCATGAAGGCGACATGAAGCTTTTCCCAGGTAGATTCAAACACCATAAATTTGATTGACTCCTTTATTTTTATACATGTACATCTTAGCCCTTATTGCTGCTAAATATGCTCCGGAACCTTAGCTTGGAACAATTACCTGTAAGCAGAAAACGAGTGATCGTCGGGTGGGATTTCTGGCTGAGAACTTTTTGATGCTTAAGTCAGTGTGCAGTTACAAGATGAAAACTTTGGGAAAAAAAAAACATAAAAGACGGTGCTTGTGTGTGTAAAACTGTTTACATGCTTGGGAAGGCCCCTTTATATAGGCATGGATGCGGAACCCTGATAGAACTCGGTGTCATGGTCAGGCTCTGGCCATGTCCTTGAGGATTATGTTAGAGTCTTTTAAGAATCCTAATTTATCCAATAAGCCGTAGTTGACCTAATTTGATTAGGAATGCCAAGTGTCACCCAACAATTGGGAGCTTATATTTGAGTTATATCAGACACTATTTGTTACAGATTATTTTGATCTAGCTTATAGCTTTAAAAAAAAGCATAAATTAAAATGGTGCTTGTTATTAAAACCTTCTTAAAGGCAAAACAAACTATGATCCATAACTAACTCAAGAGGTGCTTTTCTAACTTATGCAATCTAAGTTTCAGAAGATCCATCATTCATTACAATTTGCCACGTGTCACATGTTGATACCTTCTCTTTTCTCTTCATTCTCTCAACTTCATTCCATTTTTTAATTCATTTGATTTCAATGATTCAAGTAGTTACCAACTCGAAATTGAATTCTCTTTAATTTGAGATTTATAAAGGATATATTTAGATAGTTATGTTCACTAAATCTATGAACAAGGTAATTATGTACATACCAATAAGTAAAAGTCGATACGGACTTCTATCATTTCAAAATGCAGTAATCTGATCCTATAAGTTGTAAAAACGCTACATACCAACTTTGAAATTAATCTACTTAAACTTACTTATGTGATAAGCTGCTTATTAAAAAAAAGCACAAGGTACGGCAAGTGGGGCCTTAACCTAGGGTAAGGAGAAATAATGTGATGGCTCTATGTTCATGTTCATTGGAATTAGGAGACCATCTTATCATAAGAAGGAAGGTCACGGTGCAATAGTTGAAAAATAAATGCCTTACCCCCAGAGTCGCATTAGATTACGAAGCAGATTTTAGCCTAGGTGGTGGTGGTGTGGTGGTGTGTGTGTGGGTGGGGGGTGTTGTTAAGAAGGAGGAGACATTTGAAAATTTTAGAGTTTTTAGCTTTTAATAGTAGTTGCCACATTCTCAAGTTTCTTTAGGAAGTTTGATGCCAGCGTCTCTAGTTTCCCAATCATGCTCTAACAACAATAGAGCATGATGGGAAGCTTCCCGAAGTTTGTACATGAATGCTCATGGAGAGTCTGGCAGAAGCCTCTCGAGGTCTTCTAATTGAGTGTTTACGGAGAGCGTCGTCATGCAGAAGCCTCACAGAGGGCTTCTTGATGAGGGCTCATGATCAGAGTAGATAAGAAGCTTCCCGAAGGACTACGTTGGTTGTCACCAAGAGCGTAATTGGATCCAGAGGGCTTATGTATTAGTGCTCATGGAGAGCATAGCAAGAAGAGCCTCTTGAAAGGCTTTGTGAATATTTTCTTTTGATGGTGCATTTGGCTCTAAGCTTTTGGATAATATCACTAAACTCCTTGAGTTTAGGGGTGAATTACAGTCAAAGCTGTGTTTTGACAAGGTGCACAATTGTATCCAAAAATGTGAAAAAGTTGTATCAGATTCTCCCAACGTTATGATTCCATGATACTGACTAACAGTCCCTCTTTAGTGCCATTCACTTCCAATTTTCTTCCAATATCCAATTTGCTTCAGTGGTAGCTTCAATTTCTTCCAGTTTTCAACACACATGTAGACACTGATGCACACGCACGCACACGCGGATCTGTGATACCGACACGAATAGGCATACATGCGCATGCGTGCACATACACTGCATAGACATGTGTATGTGAAGATCAGAGTGTGTGCATGATGTGTGTTTATATGGTGGTGGTGGTAGTGGTGGATGTGGTTGGTGGTCTTGGGGTGTTGCGGTGGTTGTTGGAGTCGAAGGGGACATGGTGGTGTGGCAATCTGAGTATGAGAGAAAGGAGAGAAAAAAGGTTGGAGGACTTCTTTGGTTACATGTTCGGAGACCATGAAGAGTGCTTGTGGAAAGCGTGAATACGATCTCTTTGCGGAATCCTAGCGCTGAACATGTGTGGTAGGAAGCCTCCTTGGATGGTTTGCTTATCGGTGCTCAAATAGAGTATGATAGGAAGCTTCTCGCAGCTTGTACATGAATGGTGAGTGTGGCAAAAAGCCTCTGGGAGGGCTTGTAATTGAGTGTTACGGACACTACAAGAAAAATACCTATTTAGCGACGGAATGAATTCCGTCGCTAAAAGCCACCTATTCCGAAGGAATTGGGCGATGGAATTAGGTTCCGTCACAATTATGACTCTAAAAATGCTGGAGAAAAAAAATGCCGGGGAAGCAAAAATGAGCGACCAAATTTTGCTTCAAAATGATTTAGCGACGAAATTTGGTGACGGATTTCATCGACGGAATTATTTTCATCGGTAAAGGTATTATTCTAATTTTTAATTAAAAAAATGCTTTTATTAACTATTGAAAATAGAAGAATATACATATAATAAACATTAAAAAAACCAAAAAAAAAAGAACAAATGGTTTTTGGCCAAAAGAACAGTACAGAAGAGAGTGGCGCCACCACCCCTCCCACCCCCGTCGCCGTTGTGGAGAAACCCATCGCGCGCGCCACCATCACTCCCACTCTGAAAGTTTGTGCGAATCCTCCTTACTCACAGCTGATAGAAGTTTTCTGTAAGGCTGAACTGTCTTCTCACTAAATGTTACGGCTTTGATTTTTGGTATAATCAAATTAGGGTTCTTATTTCAATTGTTTGGGTCTTCAATACTCCGATCTTCCTCTGAGTCTCATCTTCTTGCCAGGTAATTTCTTCCTCTCACTCTCACGTCTCAACTCTTTCTCTAGTTATAATTCTAGATCTTGTGATAATCCCTTTTGATGTTTTGGGTTTGCGTATTGAATTGTCGATTTGCTTCGGACCATTTCCTTAACATGCTTTTGTAGCTTGCTGTCAACAGTCGGAATGTAAAATATATATGAGCTCTAGATTTTGTGATAATCTCTTTTTGGTATGGTGGTTTTGTTTGTTTGAGACCATTTATACAAGATCTTGGTTTGTAATTCACAATATATTTTCACTTGTACCATGCCTTTATAGTTTGCACTGCACATGTTTGATATAATGTATGTGTGGGTTTTCATAAATAAGCTTGGGATTTATCATATTCTCTGTCTCTCTCCTTTACCGCTGTGTGTACATTCTTTTTGTGTTTGCACTGTGTGTGTTCGGCAAAATGCCTATCTGATGCGTTTGCATAAATAAGCTTTGCGTTTGCATAAATAAGCTTTGCGTTTGCATAAATAAGCTTATGATTGTGTAACAGTCCATTTTGGTATTGTGGATTTCCATATGATTTGTCGAATAAGATCTCATTTTAAAATTTACAGATATGTTTCACTTTGTATATATCGTTTTGTAGTTTGTAGACAATATTCGATCTTATGTCTATGTGAGTTTTCAAAAATAATCTTTACATTTTTCAATTACACTGTTGTGGTTTTGAATATTGTTTCGTCCAAGTTATTGTATTTCTACAAACTTAGGTCTAATTATATTCTGGGTGTTTCTTAATGAAATTACAAACTAAGTTTGACGTCACCAAATATGTTAAAGGTGGCTCTATCAGGTAATCATCATGCATCTCTGAGTTTGCTCATGTCTAAAACCTTACGTTTTAAGTGGAACAGCTACTGTAGCCCCAATCCCAATTCCCCCTTAAAACCTTCTGTTTTAAGTGGTAGTCCCTCGCCAGAACCTAGCACCCACCTTGGATGCAGGTGACATTAACTCCTTAAGCTGGTATTTGTTCTAGCCCATAACTTTAAGCTACTATATAGAAATCAGCAAGTATTTCTCATAGTTCTTGTTGTTCTAATAGAACTTTCAAAGAGCTAGCACATATACGGGCAGGGGTTTACTTGTTGCACTAGCAGTCTTTCAGTTTAGCTCTTGTATCAGTGTACATGTTTGAGTTCTGCTACCTACTAGGAGTATATTGAACTATATTCCCCCTGACACTCCATTGTTTTTGTCTTTGGTATGCCCTAAAATTAAGTGATTCGCTCTTATGAAGTTTTGATTTACCAGTATTTGCGTACTGCCTGCTGAATTGAGTGACCTATAGCAGACTGAGGTCATCTCCGGGCGATCCAACCTATTGTATATATATTGCTAGTTGACGTAGTTGTTCTTAAACTTTTACACTTCTGCTTAAGTCTCTTTATATGCTTAGCATGTGTGCAGTTCGTATGCATCCTGACAACTCGTATAAATCCTGCACCAAAAATTGCTTCACAAATTAGCTTGCTTCCTGGCCAGAGGTATGCGGCTTTTAGAGTAGGGAACTTGCCCTCTCTTTTGTTTGTGATTTGTTGTTTTGGTAATATTTAGGGACTGTGTGGAGGCTCAATTTTTCGTCAACGAGTTCCTTTAATTTGATTATTCGACGGTGGATATTATATCACAGTGGGAGTCTCATACCTAGCGTATGAAGCAAGGTTACATGTCCTTGTCTTTAGATATAGATCTGTTTGATTTGGGACTGCAAATTAGTCTATAAATGCTACACAAGACTATTGTGATTGGAGTGTGTTGCATTGAAAACCCTGTTCCACTATTCTCCCTTTATGGCAAGCAGTGGGGTCAACTGTGAGGGACTCATGGTGTTTATTTGCTGAGTCAATATCAGGTAGAATAAACACTGCTAAGATCGTGGAGCTTGAGGTGCAGAAGATGAAAGAGAGTGAAATTGCTAAGCTGGTAGAGCTTGAGGTGGAAAAATGGATGAAAGAGAAAGACATGCTAGAGGTAATTCATATTTTTTTTTTATCAAACCTCATGCTTCATTCATCTTTAAGGCCATCTGGTAGAGTATAGTTTGGATTAGTTTTGCAAGAAAATGACAGTAATATCATTAAAGATTGGTATAAGTTGAATAGTTGTCTTGCAATCAACTCAATATTAAGCTCTCTATAGTCCACAAACATCCTTCATGTTCCATCCTTCTTCTTGACCAGCAAAACATGCGAGGCCAAAGGGGTATTGCTTGGTTGAATGATGTGTACTTCTGATAGTTGCTTGATTATTTTGTTGACTTCAGCCTTTTGAATGTATGATATTTCACTGTTGCCTGTCAATAAGATGTAATTATTGATATTAACATTCCCTAGGGCCTTAAGCCCCTACACTCTCAGTACATTGCTTCAGCCACCAAGGGGTAGAATCTTCATATTTATGGTGAATTCTTGCTCCCCTATAACCCAATCGAATTGATAATGTATTCAAGGAACTGAGTACAATATGTATATTTTTTTTGGGTGGTCTTTGGGGTATAGGCTGAATGCTTTTGCGATGATTAGTTGTAGGGTTGAAATAGTTGGTGAGTAATGGTAGGGAGTTGATTTGGGATGGGCTTTTGGTATGCATGTATGTTCACAGTTTGGTGTGTACTTGGTCATCAAAGTGTACTGATACATGAGCAATCTTTTAAATGTTATGTATAGTTTGTTGGACCCACATATTTTAGGTTGGATTTATGGTTAGGCTTGGTTATACAAGTACATCGATGCATACTCCTTGAAGTTCTTATTACCCACGTCCTTTAACATGCCTTTAATTGCTTTGTTATAGGCCGAAGTTACTGCAACTGATGCTACTGAGGATGGCAATGATGAAACCTTCGATGAGCTTGGTGGATAATTGTCTTATCTGACCAGATTTGACGTTACGTGATATTTGTTCATTTTGGTAACTAAGAAACTGATTGATTTAGATGCATTAACTTAATTGTTAACTTTTAGTGGTAGTCAACAAATGCAAAATACTTGTTATCTCCAGTTCATTTTGTGGGATGTTGAATTATTATTATCACAAGTTGTGGCGTCACTACTAAGAGCAGGATAATTTATTATGCATATTTAATAGATTTTTGTTTTCAAAAATTTTAACTCTTAAATATGAATTTTGTGATGAAATTAGCGACCACAAATTTTATCTAGTTCCTAAATATGGTTTTTACGACAAAATTAGCGACAAAAAAAATCATTTAGCACCTAAATATGGTTCTTGGGATGGAATTAGCGACGGAACAAATTTCTAAATGTCTTTTTGGCGACGGAATTAGTGACGGAAAATTTATTTAGCTCCTTAATATGGTTTTTGCTATGGAATTTCGGTCGCTAATGATAATTTTTTTAAAATGCATATATATTTCAATTATTTATTTTTAAAAAAAGTTAATTTTGAAAGTATTTTTTAGTGATGGAAATTTCGTCGCTAAAGTGTTACTAATTCCGTCGTTAATGAAAAAGACATTACTGATGGAACACTAATTCCGTCGATAAAACCTTTAGCGACGAGGGTTTAGGCGACGGAACATTAGCGACGGAATTTTCATCGCTAAAGGAATTACGGATGGAATAAGGGCATTTAGCGACGGATTTTTTCCGTCGCTAATTGTTATTTTTCTTATAGTGGGAGAGCGTAAAAAGAAAACCTCACAAAGAGCTTCCCGATGAGGGCCCGCAGCGAGAGTAAATAAGAAGCCTTTCAGAGGACCACGTTGGTGCTCACTAAGAGAGTAATAGGAACATGAGGGGCCATGTATCAGTGTTCATGGTTTTGAAGGTGCATTTGACACTGAAGCTTTTTTTTACGTACTGAACACGGTTACTTGGTGAATCGGTACATAGTTACACATTGTAAATTATTTATGTGCAGCTTGCTAGTCTTATTCTACATGAAAGATGCTCACACACAATAAACGAAATGCATATTGCAATTTTTATTATCATGCCTTATTTAAGTTTACAGGAGACCAGTGACTGGCATAGTATGAATTTATGTTCCTACAGGGTGTTAGGACCATAAGAAGAACCACTCTTCTTTAAGCTTTGAATAGGTTCTTCAGATTATATGGCCATGCAATAGTCCTATACCCACTCCAAATGAGCTTCGCAACTTGATGGTTGGCTGCCTCACTGGGATGAATGGAGTCAAAATACACATACTCACTTGCATGAGCACACAATTTGTACTCGGCAATTCCTCTCTTTCCCCCACAACTAAAGATTCCGCGATATGGACCCGAGCCGCAACATGCACTTTTCCCTTCATGACATTAACCGTATTTCAGACAATATAGTTAACACAAGTATAATTGTTTTGAGGTAAACAACTTTTTTTTAGAGCAGCTGCTTTGGCTACTATAAATTAGAGATAGCAATTTGACGGCCTAATTGGAGCCCCACCCATAAGGTACTTATTTGGGAAAGCTCTAATTGGGTTTGGGGCAACTAATCAATTGCGGCTCATGGCTATTTGGAGACCTAATTGGAGCCCCACCCACCCACTCATCCCGTCCCACCCCATAAGGTTCTTATTTGGGGAAGCTCCAGTAGGATTCGGGACAAATGGGGATTTAATTAATTGTGGCTATTTTAGTCTTTTTCATCCCTAACTTTACCCAAATAGATTTTCAAAAATTTGACCCATGTACACTTTTTTTCTTTCCCCTTTCCCTCCCACACAAACACAAACCAACATTCGGCAGCCACCGACCACCGCCGCTGACCACCGCTGAACTCCAGCAACCACCGCTACTGCCGATCACTGATCACAGCAGTATGTCGCTCGCCAACTCTGGAAGCGTCAGGCGCTTTCGTCTTGCCGCTGGCCAATTCAGGAGACATTGACTGCTAGCCAACTCCAACAGCCATTGCCTCTGCCCATTGCCCATCCGGCAGCCACCTCAAGCCACTTGTGTGCCAACCGGAATAAAAAAAATTTAAAAATTGTGAGTAATTTAAAACAAAAGGTGTTAGAAACTAATGGGTTGACACATATTAAATCAGGATAAATAGGATGGGTTTGATCTAAATGAAAAAAATAAGGCCGGACGGGGCAATACAATGATAGAGCGACTTGGGTTGGGACATGAACAGGACACCCCATATGCAAAAAGTTATTTCGCTATAATAATATCGTCTAAAGAGAAGAGAAAGCAAGGTACCGTATTTGGAGGGGTTGTCGATTAAATCCAGTGACACAGTGTAGAAATCAAAATACGAACACCTAAACCCCTTCAATTGCCTCTCTAGCTTATGGAGCATATTCAAGGGCAGAACCAGAAATTTTTTTCAGAGGGTGCAAAAATTATATCAAATTCTTCAAAAAAATTTATTTAAATAATATTAAAAACAAAATGCACTTAAAAAGCATACAAAAAGTATTATTAAGTTTCACGAGAGCCATTAACACACACGCATTCTGAAAAAAAAATTCTTTCCATTCTGAAAAAAAAAACACGCATATTGGAATAAAATCTCAATATCTCAAGTTCTGAACACAAATTCACATAGTTATATATATATATATATATATATATATATATATATATGTGCATATTAATATATTAACATATTACACTAAAATTAGCATATTAAACTAAAATTAACATGTTAACGTATAACATATTACCATATTAAACTAAAATTTACTTATTAAACTAAAATTAAAGTATTACCTCAGAGACAGAGAGTCACAACAGTTGATGACGAGTAATGATAAGCAATTGGAGTCACCAATGCAGGTGTTGCTCTAAACCTCCTTGTGCCTGCATTAATTTGATAAAAAGAGAGAAACAAAAATGAGAAAATGAGAAATTAAAATATGTCAATTGCCTTAATTTTTCACTTTTGTTGCCAATATTATTACCATTTTTTCCCTAAATCAGTACTTCTAAACGTGCTTAATTAGAGTTATTTTTTCACGCGAACTCCACTTTTGTCATCAATCACATTAATGACTATATAGTGATAACACTGAAGCCAAGGTGGCTAAAAATGAAGCTCAAATAACTCCACATTTACTCACAATATTTAATTTTTGTTTCTCATACCATTAAAAATTTCTTTCTTGTATAGGATTTTAATAAGGTTTGCTGCCTAATAAGTCAAATTTATTGACGTGGTAAAGTGCTAAAAGGTTGTGAATTTATAATGTCTTGCTTACTGAAGGGGTACCGGTTGAAGGTTGTCTTACAGTTTGCACCTTACTCGGTTAATCTTAATTTTAGTTTTGATAGTTGTTTTTTCAATTTGCGCCATTAATATTATTGGAACAGTAATAATCAATTAGCAATATTCCTTGTCGGCAACATTAATTAATTTTAGTCGGCAACAGTCAGATAGCTACAAATTAATAATAAATTTATTTAATTAAGATGGTGTGATAATTAATCAGTCAACAATAATTTACAATAAAATTAATCAAGGCAACAGATAACAGTAATAAAGTTAACATTAAGTCATTAACCATAAATTAACGTTACCAAAGCAGTGGCACACTGGCACTCCGTCATCAAGCACTCAAGCAGACAATAGACAATGACAGACAAGCATTCTGCAGTCAAGCGGCCAACAGCCCAGCGTCACCGCCCACCGGTCACTCCGTCGTCGGCGTCAACAGGTGGCACTGCAGCAGCTCGTGGTCGCCGGCAGGGAAGGGTGAGGCACTCCGTCAAGCAGATATGGTCGCGTGGTCGGACGGCGTCAAGCAGATCTGGTTGTCGGCGTTTCTTCAAGATCTGGTCGCCGGTCGGAGTTTCTTCAAGTTTTGGTCGCCGGTCGAAGATCAACAAGGTGGGTTATGTCGGTCGCGTCACTGACAATGGCTAGATCTAGTCGCCGATCATTTGTACGAACTGTCCACCGGTGAGAGAGAGAGAGAGAGATAAAGAGCCGAGTGTGGTCTTGGGGAACGGGGTATCGGGGATTGGGGAACGGCGTCTCGGGTAAGTGGGGGAACGGGGTCTCGGGAGGGGTGGTGCGATTCCTGAAAACCAAAAAAAAATTGTTTTTTTTTCCAGAATTCAGGGGGTGCTTCAGCCCCCCCTTGCCACAAGGTAGGTCCGCCCCTGAGCATATTATGAAGAGCTTCATTGTGTAGCTTTTCTAGGGTTGCCAGCTCTTCGTTACAATGATCACTGGCACTCCTGAAAGCTGGTAAACAACCCACTGCCGCCACGCCAAGCAGAAACCCGAAATTTCTCCCTCCTTGTTCATATATTTCCTAGAGAGCATTAAAAACATTGGTTAAAAGCAGTAATGTTGATCGGTTATAGTTATAGTGTTATAGTCGCATGTCTGTCAACTGCATTAACTTTTTTAGGACTCGGAAAGAACAAAAGGAGTTTTTTTTTCAGACTACGTGTGTGTGAGATCAATGCCCTACCTTGATAACAACCGTCATGTTTCCGATCACCATCTCCACAAATTCATCGTGAGAGCCGCTATAATCATTGCCTCCGATGCTAAATAAGTAGACAGCTTCAGAAAGAAGTTGCGTAGCTTCCTCATCACCTAGTTGATGCGTCAACTGCTTCTCTACATCTTTGAAATAGCTCAGCTGTGTATTGAGGTTGATCCAGGGGCGGACCTACCTTGTGGCAAGGGGGGGCTGAAGCACCCCCTGAATTCTGAAAAAAAAACAATTTTTTTTTGGTTTTCAGGAATCGCACCACCCCTCCCGAGACCTCGTTCCCCCACTTACTCGAGACGCCGTTCCCCAATCCCCGATACCCCGTTCCCCAAGACCACACTTGGCTCTCTCTCTCTCTCTCTCTCTCTCTCTCCCTCTCACCGGTGGACAGTTAGTACAAACGACCGGTGACTAGATCTAACCATTGTCGGTGACGCGACCGACAGAACCCACCTTGTTGATCTTCGACCGGCAACCAGATCTGCTTGACGCCGTCCGACCACGCGACCATATCTGTTTGACGGAGTGCCTCACCCTTCCCTGCCGGCGACCACGAGCTGCTGCAGTGCCACCTGTTGACGCCGACGACGGAGTGACCGGTGGGCGGTGACGCTAGGCTGTTGGCCGCTTGACTGCTTGAGTGCAGAATGCTTGTCTGTCATTGTCTATTGTCTGCTTGAGTGCTTGACGATGGAGTGCCAGTGTGCCACTGCTTTGGTAACGTTAATTTATGGTTAATGACTTAATGTTAACTTTATTACTGTTATCTGTTGCCTTGATTAATTTTATTGTAAATTATTGTTGACTGATTAATTTTATCACACCATCTTAATTAAATAAATTTATTATTAATTTGTAGCTATCTGACTATTGCTGACCAAAATTAATTAATGTTGCCGACAAGGAATATTGCTAATTGATTATTACTGTTCCAATAATATTAATGGCGCAAATTGAAAAAACAACTATCAAAACTAAAATTAAGATTAACCGAGTAAGGTGCAAACTGTAAGACAACCTTCAACCGGTACCCCTTCAGTAAGCAAGACATTATAAATTCACAACCTTTTAGCACTTTACCACGTCAATAAATTTGACTTATTAGGCAGCAAAACTTATTAAAATCCTATACAAGAAAGAAATTTTTAATGGTATGAGAAACAAAAATTAAATATTGTGAGTAAAGGTGGAGTTATTTGAGCTTCATTTTTAGCCACCTTGGCTTCAGTGTTATCACTATATAATCATTAATGTGATTGATGACAAAAGTGGAGTTCGCATGAAAAAATAACTCTAACTAAGCACGTTTAGAAGTACTGATTTAGGGAAAAAATGGTAATAATGTTGGCAACAAAAGTGAAAATTTAAGGCAATTGACATATTTTAATTTCTCATTTTCTCATTTTTGTTTCTCTCTTTTTATCAAATTAATGCAGGCACAAGGAGGTTTAGACCAACACCTGCATTGGTGACTCCAATTGCTTATCATTACTCGTCATCAACTGTTGTGACTCTCTGTCTCTGAGGTAATACTTTAATTTTAGTTTAATAAGTAAATTTTAGTTTAATATGGTAATATGTTATACGTTAACATGTTAATTTTAGTTTAATATGCTAATTTTAGTGTACTATGTTAATATATTAATATGTACAGATATATAACTATGTGAATTTGTGTTCAGAACTTGAGATATTGAGATTTTATTCCAATATGCGTGTTTTTTTTTCAGAATGGAAAGAATTTTTTTTTCAGAATGCGTGTGTGTTAATGGCACTCGTGAAACTTAATAATACTTTTTGTATGCTTTTTAAGTGCATTTTGTTTTTAATATTATTTAAATAAATTATTTTGAAGAATTCGATATAATTTTTGCACCCTCTGAAAAAAATTCCTGGTTCCGCCCTTGGGTTGATCGCCTATTACAATGAAGACAATCTTGCCATCGAAGAAGATATATCCTTGCAAAACTCAGAATAGTTTTTCGGCATGCATCTCCGCGTGTTAATATGGTGAAGGTATTATGGAGTGGCTCCAATGCCACTGACTATGTGCTCTTTTTTCATGTTCATTGGAATTAGTTGACCATATCGTCATAAGTAGCAAGGTTACGATGCTAGAGTTGAAAATAAATGCCTTATTCCCATAATAGCATTAGATTGTAGGGGTGAGCACAGTTCGGTTGGTTCAATTTTGGGGTCAAATCGCAAATCGAACCGTTACCCCTCGATTTAAAAAATTGTGAATCGAATCGAACCAAACCAAACATCATCAGTTTGGTCAGTTTAGAGGGTTTGATTTGGTCGGTTTAAACAGTTTGCGCTCATTTAAATACGTTATTCATTTACACAGTACTATTGGATATTATAATAATTAAGAATTGATATACAAGTGTCATTGATGTATCATGTATGAGAAATATTGAGTAGATATAAAATAGATATTGGTGACGAATTTTTTGTGTAATAAGTGTTCTCACTATTTTCTTTTCATTTAATTTTCAAGATTTGTTTATTTAGATTTTTTTAGTACCATATATGTGCAATTATTACTAAATGTTACTAAAAATAGATTAAATATCATAAGTCAGCTTGGTTTGGTTGGAATCGGTTTAAAAAATGTGAATCGTGAATTGAACTAAACCAAGATTGGTTTGAAAATTTTGAAATCAAACCGTTAAAATCTTTGAACAGTTCGGATTGGATTAGTTCAGTTTGAGTTGTTCGGATTGGTTTAAACTGTTTGGTGTGAGCACCTATTAAATTATATAGTAGATTTTAGCCCAAGCCCCACGTGGTGGAGTTGGAGGAGGAGGAGGAGACACTTGCAAATTTTAGAGTTTTTAGCTTTATTAATTATTGAAACATTCTCAAGTTTCTTTAGCAAGTTTTGATGACAGTGGCTCTAATTTGTAGCGTGGTGCAAGTTTGGTGCTCAAATAGAGCAGGATGGGAAGCTTCCCAGAGCTTGTACATGAATGCTCATGGAGAGCGTCAGAAGAAACCTCTCAGAGGCCTTCTAATTGAATTGCAAAGAGCGTGATCAAAAGCCTCACAGAGGACTTCTGGATGAGGGCTCACGATCAGAGCAGATAAGAAGCCTCTCAGAGGGCTACTTTGGTGCTCACCAAGAGCGCAATTGGATCCAGAGGACCTATGTATTAGTGCTCGTGGAGAGCATAGCAGGAAGCCTCTTAAAAGGCTTTGTGAATGCTTGCATTTGAAAGTGCTTTTGGCACCTAAGCTTTTGGACGATATCACTAAACTCCTTGAGTATTGGGGTATATTACAATGAAACAGTGTGTTTTCAGCAAGTGCACAACTGTATTCAGAATGTGAAAAAAATTGTCTCAGATATTTTTTTAACGTTGGGATTCCATGACGCTAACTAAAAGCCCCTCTTCACTGCTTGAGAATAACATTTTCTTCTGCGCTACTTCACCATCTTTGTCGAGGAGGTTCTGATCACTGCCCCTCTTGCTTGATATGGTTGGCCATCGTATCAAAGTCATGAAATCGTTTATGTTCGAATCGGCTTGGGCCAAAAGGCCGGATTGTGAGGACATTGTGAAGCAAGCATGAAATATGAGATTAGTGGTTCTTGTTTCGAATTTGTCACAAGATAAAAGCATGCAGTAAAGCATTTTAAGAATGGGAAAAAGAGAGCTTTTCGGAACTTGTATCAGCATATTAGAGAAGTGCAAGAAGAGTGAAAAACATCTCAGAAGCCAATTTGTTTGCTAGAGATGAGTTCAAGTGGATTAAAGCCGCACTAAAAAAAGAGCCTACGTAGATGAAGATCTGGATTGGCGAGACAAATCTAGAAAACTTTGGCCAAAAGCAAGTGAAAGAACACTAAATTATTTCACTCTAGTGTGGCGTAAAGAGAAAACCAAAACTGATTGATTGGACTTGAAGATTGTCATGGGTCTTGACGAGAAGGAACTGAGGACGTGGCAAATTATTTCAAAGATATATTCCAAGCCTCACAACAGTGTGACATTTCACATTTACTCTCCAATGTTGAGGGCAAACTTGCTCAAAACATGAATTGGCAGTTGACATCCCCTGTTACGGATGCTGAAATACCCACAACCCTTTTTCAAATGGAGCCATCTAGGGCCTGGACTGGATGAGATGACAGGTTGTTTCTTGCAGACTTTCTCCCATATTATTGGACCCGATATATATTTAGCGGTGCGTTTATTTTTCCACTTTGGCATACTCTTACAGAGCATTAATCATAAAAGTATTTCATTCATTCCAAAAGTGTCTTGCCCAGTGAAGAGCTTCATCTTATTAGCCTGTGTAATTTCGTATACAAGATTATTTCCAAAGTTTTATCCAACAGATTAGTGCATATCCTCCTTAACATTGTGGGCGAAGCACAGAGTGTATTTATGACGGGAAGACAACCCACATATAACATCGTGTTAGCTCGAGAAATCATCCATCAGTTGAAGAATAGGCGAATGGGAAAACATTATTCAATGGCAATCAAATTAGACATGAGCAAGGCCTACCACAGAGTAGAATAGAGTTTTTGATGTGACAATTGGGATTCGACGAGATATGGATCAGGCGGGTAATGACGTGTATCACCACTGTATATTATGCAATGACAATTAATAGGAGTAGAAAGGGGTATTCTTAGGCAGTGAGGGGTTTACGGCAAGGTAACCCCTGTCACCAGCGTTATTCTTAACTAGTCCAGAATCCCGTGCCAAGCACGGGACTGTTTATTAACAGTAATTTATTTTAATAGTTTTGAAATGCATAATAAATAATATTGCACAATTTTATTATTTTATGGTTATTTCATTAAAGATAGTTACTTTAATTTTTGGCTTGAACACGCTTGTAATAAAATAAATTAACCCTTATGGTGAAATATCAATAGGCAATGTCCTTGCGCCTAATTCCTAATTCTGATTTGATAACTATGTAGATGAACAAAAATTAAAAGTTCAATTAGTAAACAAAAAAGAAAAAGTAAATTCTACTGATAAAAATATGCGGAAAACATATTGAGATCAATTTGCTATTGCATAACATATATTTTTATTATTTTCTAAGCATCTTTTAAAAATAATTTGGATCTTGAAAGGGTTGCCCATAACGTTAATTACATATTAGTTTAGTTTAGAAAAAAAATTTGGTCCATATATTTGTTTATAGCATAGATTAATTAAGGATGATGTGCCACTTTCAAAAGCAAATGTAATCCACCAACAATTCAAAGTATACAGATAATATAGTAATCAGTGCATGAGGTAATTATATAAAGTTTAACTAACATGATTACATAGGATAGCTCAAAACCTCATAGTAAGGAAATTGCTGAACAAATTTTAACCAAGATTTTACAAAGCATACAATAAGCATGCTTACTAAGTAAAATTTATCTTCAGAGATAATAAGATTTTCAATCTAAGTTTTAGTCTACATTCATCACAACATAACTAATATCTTTTTAGATTTTATATGCAAATCTATTCAGAAGTACAAAAGTTAACATAAAATCATAAATAGTATATTGCCAATGCACAATTTAGAATGCTTAATTGGTTCAAAACTTTTCCAACATAAAATCAGTTGAATTTAAGAAATGCTCACATAATTAAGGTTTTAAATTTATACTATTTCTTTAATTTATCTCATACAGAATCTGCATATTATGGTAAATCTACATTTAACCATTGTGACTAAATAGGATAGCGCAAAACCTTAAAGTAAGGAAATTATTGACCAAAACTTTTAACCAACATAGTTAGTTATATTAATATTTGAATTTACAAGAAACTTAAATATGAATTTGAAATAGTACCTAATTTTTTTATTAAATCTTTTAAGTAATTCTTGTTTTACAGGTTAATATTTCATGTTAGAGAGCTTTCTATATATAATATTCAAATAAAGTCATAATAGGTTACTTTATTGATTAGAAAATTTTGAATGTTTTGAATTGATTTTCGAATTACATAAGGCTTATTATTTAAATGTTTACTATATTTGCCGATTTAATTAATTACAAAATTAAGAATCCTATTCAAAATAATATTTGGAAATCTTTAGCAACATTAATATGTTTAACCTTAGTTTTTATAACTCTTTTATTATGTTGAAAACACAATTCAAAGAGGTGTCATGAGCTATAATTGTATTTCTCGCCTCAGTTATTAGATATTATAATTCAGGATCCTGGATATAGCTCGAGTAAGTTAATAAAATATTTTTAAAAAGTTACAAAGTGTATCAATGCACACCACATTCAAGAAACAAAAAGAGATTAACATCTTATGAAAAAAATCTACTTTTTCTAAAACTATAATTGTTGGTAAGAAATTTTTAATACTTTATTTGTAAAAGCTTCAGGTAATTTGTCAAGACTTTATTATTAAGTTCTTTTAGTGGTTCAACATGTAACATCTCAAAACCAAGTTTCTTAGCTTCAAAAGTTAGGTCAAGAGTTCTTTATCTTTGGAATCGTAAATATCATAGCCATTCTTATCTTTTTCATAAATCATTATTTTAAGAAATCACCAATATATTAAGATACGAAAATGATATCCAGTAGAATATTTTTTTTATCTTTTACACTTCTAAAATTACAGTCTTAAATATTAGATGGTCATGCAATTGTTGCATAGAATATTTGCATAAGTATATATGTTTGCTTTAGTTCTTCTGAACTGTAAGTTTAAAGAATAATAAGTAGATTGTGTTACAGTGCTGTCACTAGATTTTTGCGTTCTTTAAGTTTTTTTTTTTACATCGTCAAGCGGTACTGTAATACAATTTACTCATTGTTCTTTCAGCTTACAGTTCAAAGAAATCAAAGCAAACATATATGTGTATGCAAATATTACGCAAGAGTTACATGACAGTCTAATCAAGAATTTAATAGTCAAAATCAAACCCTAATACGTAAACATGTTTATAGTATAGAATTTAAACGGTTGTACAATTGATATTTATAAGGTTTACAAATATCGGGACAATTATACCACGAATTTTTCAATGATAAATCGTAGTAAAGAGTTTGATTGTTTTCTAAACCCTTATATATGAGATATACCAGTTTGGTGGTCGTGAAGTCTTATTTAAAAATGTTGACTTATAATTCGATTATTAAATTTATATATCACATTATTAATGATAACTATCTTATGTATGTTATGTATATATATATATATATATATATATATATATGTGTGTGTGTGTGTGTGTGTGTGTGTGTGTGTGTGTGTGTGAATAATGATAGAACATTTAACTTAATTCGAACGTTATTTTTTCCCTTCTAAATTTAATATGTTAATTTCGTCTTTTTCGATATATGAATTTTTATGTTCTCATTAAAGATTGGTTTTAAGAATACAATGGTCAAAAATAAGTCATAATAAGTTAGTGTATGGATAAGGTTGAGTTCTAAAATATTTAGAATTAATTTTTAAATTATACAACCCTTATTATTCTTGTGAAATTAATCAAATTTGCATCTATCAAAATCATTTTTAGATCATTTTTTTCTAAGTCTCGTAAGTTGTTTAATCTTAATTGTAATATTAATTTTTTCTTTTAAATCAAAAATATTATTTTTATTTTTATATAAATGAGTTTTTATATTCGTATTAAAGATATAATAGTCTATCCATGGTCTGTTCACCCCCTCCCCTATATATATCATCATTCTCATGTTTAACTTAAAAAAGAGATATAATAGTCAATATTAAGTCCTAATAAGTTAATATAATGACAAGATTAAATTTTGAAATAATTAGAATTAATTTTTGAATTTTAAGGACATAGTTGCTGAAAGAAGCTTTAATAGATTAGTATATTGGTTAGGTATAATTTTAGAACGATTGAACATGTTTTTTATTCTAAATCTCATACATTATTTTTGGGGTCTATGAATTTTAATTTTCATATTAGAAAACATTTTAAGGACATAATTGTCAAAATGAAGTCTTAGTAGATTAATATATTGATTAGGTAGAGTTTTAGAATGATTAGAATTGATTTTTTAATTAATTTTTACTTCTAAATCAAAATTATTATTTTCTTTTTTTATATATATGAGATATTATATTCCTATTAGAGAGTAGTTTTAAAGAAACAATAGTCAATATTAAGTCCTAATAAGTTAGTACAATGATAAGGTTGAGTTTTAAAATGATTAGAATTAGTTTTTAAATTTTAGGGACATAATTGTCAGAAAGAAGTCTTAATATATTAGTATATTGATTATGTAGAATATTAGAATTGATCATGTTTTTTATTCTAAATCTCATAAGTTATTTTTTGGGTCTATGAATTTTAATTTTCATACTGGAAAACACTTTAAGAACATAATTGTCAAAATTAAGTCTTAATATATTACTATATTGATTAGGTAGAGTTTTAGAATGATAAGAATTACTTTTTAAATTAATTTTTTCTTCTATATCGAAAGTATTGTTTTTATTTTTTAAATATATGAGTTGTTATATTCATATTAGAGAGTAGTTTTAAAGATATAATAGTCGATATTAAGCCATAATAAGTTAGTATAATGATAAGGTTGAGTTTTGGAAAGATTAGAATTAGTTTTTGAATTTTAAAGACATAATTGTCAAAAAGAAGTCTTGATAGATTAGTATATTGATTATGTAGAATTTTAGAATGAATAAAATTAGTTTTTAAATTAAATAAGATTTACTAATATAGAAGTTAATTAATCTTAAAATAATGAGATGATGATGTGTTGCGCAAAGAAACTATCAATATCTTTCTTGCTTCGCTTATTTTATTTATATATATATATACATATATATATATATGTATTATTGATCATTGCAAAAGAAGTTTTGGCTTTAATCTCAAATGCAGTTAGAAGAGGACTACTGCAAGGTATTAAGTTAATACCTTGCAGTAGTTAATACTATTAACATCTGTCGCCAATTGCTGGAGGTTAGCCATTTATTATTTGCTGATGATACTTTAACTCGCTACAAGGCCTCTGAGCAAAATTGCAAGCAACTCCCTCATCTATTGACTTCATATGGAACTGCTTCCGGACAATTAATCAGTCCTAACAAATATTCAATATTATTTAGCAAGAATAAACTGCCTACAATACATCAGGATCTATGTCGAAAAATGGGAATCCTGGTAAAGGCTCATAGAGGAAAGTACCTCGGTCTACCGGCAGAGATAAGGAGAAATAACACTGAGCTGTTTTATTAATTGACTGATCGAGTAAAGCAGAAAATGAGGATTGGAGAGAGGAGTTGGTATCCCCAGCAAGTAAAGAGATTCTAATTAGATAAGTGGCTTCAGCCATGCCAACCTTTGTTAAGTCCAACTTCCAGTTACCTTCGAATGTATGGCATGAAATCAATCAAACTATGGCCAGATTCTAGTGGGGAGATGGCGGGGTGCAACGATGAACAAGAAAATTCACTGGGCTTCTTGGTATAGACTAACTAAAAAGAAGAGCAACAGCAGCCTAGGTTTAAGCATATAGAACTGTTCAATCTTGCTTTATTGGCTAAACAAGGATGGGGACTATTGGTGGGCAGAAATTCAATTCTTTATGGAAACAGGTACTTAAAGCGAACGACTGACTATTCAAAGAGTACCTTCTTGAAGGCAAAAGTGAATTCCGACCCATCATGGGGCTGGAAGAGTTTGATAGAGGGCAGAGTGCCGTAAACAATGATCCTTAGGTACCTAGACTTGGCACTTTCAAGCAAATTCCCGACAAATCATGATGGAATTGTCGACGTGGTGGATTTGATTGACATACTAAACGGGAGATGGAATGAGCTAGGAGTGCTTCCTACCCTTCATGAGATGGATGCGAGTGAAATTCTTAAAATTCCTATTTGTATGTGGAATATCGAAAATCGAATAGTATGGCATTTCAGAAATAATGGTGCTTACTTTGTGCGTTCAGGATACGGGTCAGCGTGCGCAATACATTCATTGAGAAGGAAAGTATACCAAAAAAAAAAAGTTTGAAGATAAGTGAATCATCCAGGAAGATGGAAGGGAGAAATTACTAGAATGAAATATGGAACCTAAATGTACCCTCCATAAAGTGAATATGTTCATGTGGAGATGCTCTCATAACTTATTAGCGACAAAAAATAATTTACAGAAGAGGAACTTAGAAGGATGGTTTATGCCCCTTGTGCAATACTAATCAGAAAATAACCATCCATATACTTCGGGATTACAATCGGGCTTGCTGGTTTTTCTCTCCAATTGCTGGACCCATGCGACAAATCTCAGGAATTTGCTTCAACCGAGTGGTGAAAGAATCTGATGCATCAGTTAAATGTGACACACCAGGAGATTGAATTGAGAAAACTTGCCTCTTGGGTGTTGTATCGTATCTAGAAATGTCGTGGTGCAAAAGTCTTCAAATGACAGGTTAGTGACCCTTTGGAACTGATGAGTTTGCCGCAGTTGCAATTCGAAGAATTAATATAGTACTATTTGAGCAGACAGGATAATATTTCACCAAGAACTTCACTGATTCAACTACCATGCCGGACACGTCCTAACACGGACTACCTGAAAATCAGTGTGGATGAATCTTGGGGGGCAGATACGTGTAAAGGAGCAGTTGGCGTAGGAAGTCTCACTGAGGAATGGTAACGGCATACGTGAGTGGTAGAAAGCCTCCCAGATGGTTCGTGGATTGGTGCTCAAGTAGAGTATGATAGGAAGCTTCCTGGAGCTTGTAAATGAATGCTCAAGGTGAGCGTGGCAAGAAGCCTCTCGGAGAGCTTCCATTTGAGTGTTTATGGAGAGCGTGATAAGAAGCCTCACAGAGTGCTTCTCGATGAGGGTTGACAGAGAGTAAATAAGAAGCCTCTCGGAGGGCTATGTTGTTGCTCACTAAGAACGTACTAGGAGCCGGAAGGCCTACATATAGGTGCTCGCAGAGATCATAGCAGGAAGCCTCTTGAAGGACTTTGTGAAGGTTTGCCTTTGAAGGTGCGTCTGACACTAAAGCTTTTTTGCATAAAAGTTTTTACTCTTGTTTTGGCATCTGACCAGTACATTTTGTTACACATGGTTACTTCTTGAATCAACACATGGGCACCCCATTGTCACTTGTTAGCAGCTTACCTGAAAGATGCTCACAGGATAAACAAAAAGCATGTTGCAATTTTCTCTTATCATGCCTTATTCAAGTTTACAGGAGACCAGTGACTGGCATATGATGAAAGTATTCCTACAGGGTGTTAGGACCAAAAGAGGCACTCTTCTTTAAGCTTTGAATAGCTTCTTCAAATTATATGGCCATGAAATAGTCCTGTTTCCACTCCAAATGAGCTTGGCAACTTGATAATTGGCTGCCTCAGTTGGATGATTGGAGTCAAAAAAGACAAACTCACTTGCATTGGCACACAACTTGTACTCTGAAATCCCTCTCTTTCCTCCACAACTATTGATTCCGAGATAGGGACCTGAGCCGCAACATGCACTCTTCCCTTCCTTCAAACCTTCATAGCAATATGCACGTTTTCGTGAAAAGTTAATTTGCTCTAACAACGCTGCGTAAAAAAAAAAAAAAAGTGCGTTACCGTATTTGGAGGGGTTGTTTAAATCTAGTGACACTGTGTAGAAATCAAAGTAGGAATACGTAAACCCCTTCAGTTGCCTCTCTAGCTTATGGAGGATATTATAAAGAGCTTCATTGTGCAGCTTTAGTACTGGTGTTAGCTCTTCCTTGCAATGACCACTTGCATTCCTCGAAGCTGGTAAACAACCAGCTGCACCCAAGTTAAGGAACCCGAAATTTCTCCCTCCTTGTTTATATATTTCCTGGAAAGCACTAAAAATATTAGTTGCAATCCAGTCACTATAACATTAATGTTGATTGGCTATAGTTATAGCCCCATTTCTGCAACTGTAGTATTTTTTTTGCAAACCCGAATCAAAAATCTTATGGACGAGTATTTGGTTGCAACAGGGGTTGTAGCTATAGAGGCTACAAGTCTCCTATGTATCGGTACTTCTTGATTGCTAATTGTAATTACTGGCTTTTTTTGTAGAAACCTTTAGCGACAATCTTATCAGCTCCTTTGTTAGCATTACTAACCGTATATAGTGATCATAATTATCGCTACATGGCAGGTTGCAGCCTCTTACTATTTCTTTCTAATGTTTACTATGTCAAGTACTTTTAGTGCTACTTCCTGTGGTGCATTTGCTAGTAAATATTTTCTTGCACTTTTCTTAGCCACTCCACTGCAGATGAAAGTGTTTCATGATCCTGACGAGATTGCATTCAAAGAATCATGGTTGCAACAATCTTTCTTTTTTCTTCTTTTTGATTTGATATGCAATCCTCTTACAAGATGAACTAATTTACTTTGTGATTAGTATATTTGAGTGTGAGATCAATGTCCTACCTTGATCACAACCGTTAGGTTTCCGATCACCATATTCACAAATTCATGTTTATGGGAACTGCTGGAGTTCATCGAAATCAGCCTCCCATAGTCATTGCTTCCGATGCTAAATAAGTAGACAGCTTTAGATAGAAGTTGCTTAGCTTCCTCAGCACCTAGTTTATGCATCAACTGCTTCTCCACATCTGTAAAATAAGTCAGCTGTGTGTTGAGGCTGATTACCTGTTGCAATGAAGACAAGCATTCTATCGACGAAGATATTTGTCCTCGCAAAACAGGGGCACTGACCAAGTTGAATAAAAGGTATTTTCATGACATCGCATACCAGTCCTGGAAAAGTTTCATCCAATGCACCAGCTCCTGCAGAGGCAAAGTTTACACCGTAACTCAATTGATGGTTTCCAGGCTGAAGGTATGGTGGAATCAATGGCAGCTTTGCATACTCCGCTGCAACAAATGCACCAAACATCAACTACTTTAACATCAACTCAACTGTAAAGAAAGTTTTAAATAGCTCCACTACCGCTCTAGTAAACTTAAGATGATCAATGCGGGATAATCCAAAGGATGTATAGATGGAGCTGATTTTTGAACCCTTCCTCCTTTCTCCCCTGTCCAAGAAGATCCGATTTCCAAATAAGGGTGTGAAAGAACATGTTTGCAAGTTGTTTCACCAACACATGCAGCATCACAAATGTCTACCTCGTTTAAGTATTTGACATGTAAAGAGTACTGACAAAGACTTTGCATCAGAGGCATGCCAGACATCGGTACGTCTCCTTGTTAGAACTGCACATGCCATACTTTTGCTACGTTTATCTTTTCAACCGTATATAGCTTCACATCGCGTTAGGCTAGGGTGGTTGAGCTTTCACCCGCAGACAGAGGGTTTACTGTTATGTGGCCGATGAATCTCTAAGAAACTGTCCAAGGTCAATTAATTGAAAAAAGAGAGCGGTAACGTAAGCTTCCACAGCCCGGAGACTAAACCATACCGAACACAATGCAGCCTCTTCTGGCTATAGCGTACTCCGTTGACCTCAAAAAGTTATTTTTGTTAATCTACAGTCGCTTAACTTGCACACTAACTAGAGCTGTTAAAGCTCTTGTCGAAGCAACGGTGTACATGGATTGATGGGAAAAGGACAGAATTCGTTAAGCTGTTTGCTTTGGCAGAAGCCAATTTGCTCCCATATGCCAATCGTGATGTACAATATCTTGAAGCACATTTATAAATCACCTTTATAAATCACCAGGAACGGATATTTCCATATATGTCTCTTACCAATAAAATCAGGGATGAGGCGACCGTCACAGAATCTTCCAGTTGGGTACTTGAAGAACGTCTCCCCATATGGCCAGAAATTTGCTCGGGCAGCAGGGATGCTGTTGATGTAATTGTTATTTCCGGCATCAAAGAGCGAATCGCCAAATACGAAAAGCGGGACATGTTTACCATCGTGCCTATGTTCGCGGCCCAGGCAGCCGGTAGCTGAGATTGCAAGTACTACTAACACAAAGAAGTGAAGATCTGAAGTTGCCATGTTCCTGCTTGATTTAGTCTGTCACCTTCACTTACCACTTGTAGGACTTCAGAACGGTGCCTCGTAGAGTTATTAAAATCCAAAGATGACTCTAAGTGCAGCACGCTATTGACTTGTTATCCAAGATAAAAGACATATTATGAGTCAAAGTTGAACTGCTTTGGAGGAATGTTCCTCACAACACATCTCAAAAAGAAGCAGAATCGTGCTTGATTCAGTCTGTCACCTTAATTCACTTGCTACTTATTAGGACTTACAGAACAGTGCCTGGTTTGGGAATGGAGGAGTTTGGACACGTTCAAAACCTCTTAGGAGAGTTGGGGAAGACAGTCGTTACACCACAGAACAGTGGCTGCTACCCGGGTTGAAGGAATCTTCCTCCTACCCTCCATGTAGCGACAATTGATGGTTGCTAAATGTTTTAAAGTGATGTTTACACCATGACAGGCATGATATTGTAACCGAAGAAGACATCAAACAAATAAATACATACAAACAACTAACAACCCTGCCACTATAAGGTCAACGACAATCATTACATCAAAAGAAAGGTAGGCAGCAGACTAGCATCACATGGATCACATATCTGTCAATCCAGTCTTGATGTACATCAATTCTAGCTTGACAGGCAAAAGAAGCGAGAACTTTACAGAAGATGGAGGGGTCACACGATCAGGAAGAGAAGGTTCGAGGCACCGATTAGAGTAAAGATGACTCAACGTCCCTGAGTTCTCATCAGAAAACATATGCTTCCGTATGTAACTTACCTCAACAATATTAACACCCTATGTTTGTTTTGGTAAATCCACCATTGTAACTTGTTTGCAGTTTAGTTGAAAGATGCTCACACAATAAACAAAACGCATGTTGCAATTTCGTCATGCCTTATTTAAGTATTACAGGAGACCAGTGACTGGCATATGATGGAAGTATTCCTAAAGGGTGTTAGGACCATAAGATCCACTCTTCTTTAAGCTTTAAACAGTGTCTTCAAATTATATGGCCATGCAATCGTCCTATTTCCACTCCAAATGAGATTGGCAAATTGATAATTGGCCGCCTCAGTGGGATGACTGGAGTCAAAAGACACGTACTCACTTGCATTAGCACACAACTTGTACTCTGCAATTCCTCTCTTTCCTCCACAACTATTGATCCCTCGATATGGACCCGAGCCGCAACATGCACTTTTCCCTTCCTTCAAACCTTCATAACAATTAACGTTTAGAACTAACTAACATGTTTTAGAGCAGCTTCAGCTACTGTAAAATATGCACGCTTTCGTTGAAAGTTAAATCTGCTCTAACAGTACTGCGTTAAGAAAAAAAGAAGTACGTTACCGTATTTGGAGGGGTTGTCGATTAAATCTAGTGACACTGTGTAGAAATCAAAGTAGGAATACGTGAACCCCTTCAGTTGCCTCTCTAGCTTATGGAGGATATTACAAAGAGCTTTATTGTGCAGCTTTAGTACGGCTGTTAGCTCTTCGTTGCAATGACCAGTTGCATTCCTCAAAGCTGGTAAACAACCAGCTGCACCCAAGCCAAGGAACCCGAAATTTCTCCCTCCATGTTTATATATTTCCTGGAAAGCACTAAAAATTATTAGTTACAATACAGTCACTCTAGCATTAATGTTGATTGGTTATAGCTATAGCCCCATTTCTGTCAACTGTAGTAATTTTGTTGCAAACCTGAATCAAGAATCTTATGGGCGAGTTTTTGGTTGCAACAGCGGTTGTAGTAGCTATAGAGGCTACAACTCTCCAATATATCGGTACTTATTGATTGCTGTAATTATAGTTACTGGCTTTTTGTAGAAACGTTTAGCGACAATTTTATCACAGGTCCTTTGTTAGCATTGCTGATTATATGTTACTAACCGTATATAGCAATCATAATTATCGCTACATGGAAGGTTGCATCATCCTACTATTTCTTTCTAAAGTTTACTATGTCAAGTACTTTCAGTGCCAACTTCGTGCGGTGCATTTGCCAGTAATAATTTTGTTGCACTTTTCTTTGCCACACCAATGCCGATGAAAGCGTTTCATGATTCTGACGAGATTGCATTCAAAGAATCGTGGTTACAACAATCTATCTTTTTTCTTCTTTCCGATTTGATATGCAATCCTTGTGATTAGTGTATTTGAGTGTTAGATCAATGCCCTACCTTGATCACAACTGTTAGGTTTCCGATCACCATATTCACAAATTCATGTTTATGAGAACTGCTGGAGTTCACCGAAATCAGCCTCACATAGTCATTAATTCCGATGCTAGATAAGTAGACAGCTTTAGACAGAAGTTGCAGAGCTTCCTCAGCACCTAGTTTATGCATCAACTGCTTCCCTACATCTTTAAAATAGATCAGCTGTGTGTTGAGGCTGATTACCTGTTACAATGAAGACAAGCATGCTATCAAAGAAGATATTTGTCCTTGCAGAACAGGGGCACTTAACAAGTTGAATAAAAGGTAAATCCATGACATCACATACCAGTCCTGGAAAAGTTTCATCCAATGCACCAGCTCCAGCAGAAGCGAAGTTTACACCGTAACCAAACTGATGGTTTCCAGGCTGAAGGTATGGTGGAATCAATGGCAGCTTTGCATACTCAGCTGCAACAAATACACCAAACAACAACTACTTTAGCATCAAATCAACTGAATAGAATGTTTTCAATAGCTCCACTGCTGCTCTAGTAAACTTAAGGTGATCAATGCGAGGTAATCCAACGGATGTATCGATGGAGCTGATTTTTGAATCCTTCCTCCTTTCTACCCTGTCCAAGAAGATCTGATTTCCAGATATGGGTGAGAAAGAACATGTTTGCACTTTGTTTCACCAACACATCCAGCTGCATCACAAATGCCTATTTGTTCTCAAGACACCTCGAATAAATATTTGACATGTACTCAAGAGTACTGACAAAGACTTTGCATCAGAGGCATGCTAGACATCGGTACGTCTCCTTGTTAGAACTTCACATGCCATACTTTTGCTACATTTATCTTCTCTATCATGCAGTTAACTTGGCGTCGTGTTGGGCTAGGGTGGTTAAGCTTTCACCCGCAGGCAAAGGGTCTACTGCTATGTGGCCGATGAACCTCTAAGAAACCGTCCAAGTTCAATTAACTTGAAAAAGAGAGGGGTGAGTTAAGCTTCCACAGCCCTGAGACTACACCATACCGAACACATTGCAGCCTCTTCTGGCTATAGTGTACTTCGTTGACCACAAAAAGTTATTTTTGTTAATCCACAGTCGCTTAACTTGCACATTAACTTGAGCTGTTAAAGCTCTTGCCAAAGCAATGGTACATAGATTGATGAGGAAAGGACAGGATTCGTTAAGGCGGTTTGCTTTGGCAGAAGCCAGTTTGCTCCCATGTGCCAATCGTGATGTACAACCTTTATGAAGCAGTTATAAATCACCAGAAACTGATATTACCATGTCTCTCTTACCGATAAAATCAGGGATGAGGCGACCATCACAGAATCTTCCAGTTGGGTACTTGAAGAACGTCTCCCCATATGGCCAGAAATTTGCTCGGAGAGCAGGGATGCTATTGATGTAATTGTTATTTCCGGCATCAAAGAGCGAATCGCCAAATACAAAAAGCGGGACGTGTTTACCATCGCGCCCATGTTCGCCGCCCAGACAGCCGGTAGCTGAGATTGCAAGCATTAGCAAGGCAAAGAAGTAAAGATCTGAAGTTGCCATGTTTGTGCTCGAGTAAATCTGTCACCTTCACTTGCCACTTATAGGACTTCAGAATGGTGCCCGGTAGAGTCATTAAAATCCAAAAAGATGACTAAATTGCAGCACGCTATTGACTTCTTATCCAAGATATATGAAAGACATATTACGAGTCAAAGTTGAACTGCTTTGGAGGAATGTTCTTCACCAACACATCTCGAAAGAAGCAGAATCGTGCTTGATTCAGTTTGGGAATGGGAGGAGCTTGGACATGTTCAAAACTTCTTTGGAGGGTTAGGGTGATGAAAGCCTCAAATATTCCGGTCGTGAGAAGGAAGTGCGATGATTGGACAAAGTGGCACCACAAAAAGACCTTTGTTATATGCCAATCTTGTTTTTGTGATTGCTGTCTTTATTCATGTTTAGTGTCTTTGTTTTGGTTATGGCACTTTAGTCTTTAATGTAGATAGCCTTCGGTAAAAGTTCTTTAACAAACACAAAAATAAAAAAATTAACTGCTATCTGATAAAGATAGCTGCAACTCTTCTTATAGTAACAATTAATGATGACTAAATAGTTTATTTAGTGCCGTTAAAAACTGTTAATTACGAATTATTGTTAGAAGTATTACCAGAATAGTCACAAACTGTGTTTAGTGACTATTAACTATCACTATGTAAGAGATTTAGCTGTCTTTCTACAAACAGGGTAACAAACAAAAATTTCCATTAAGCAATAAAGGCAATTACAACTTCACCGTTCTAAAATATTCAAGGCAACTCGACTATGTCCCAATCGTTTACTTAAGATTCAAAATGGAGATTGCGGTTAAATATTATTTTTCCTTTTTCTTTGGGGATATACTCAGTGGAAGGCTACGAAGGCACATTGAGGGGTCACACGATCAGGAAAAGAACAAACGAGGCACCAATTAAAGTAAAGGTACAACATCCCTGAGTTCTCATCAGAAAACATATGCTTCCTCCATATGTAACTTACCTCAACAATATTCACACCCTATGTTTGTTTTGGTAAATCAACCATTTGAAACTCGTTGCTGCACACCATTAGCTACAAAAGGTCAAAGCAACACAAAATAGTCACAGTATTTATTTATTTATTTATTTATTTGACAATAAGGAGAAGTAGATAGATAAGGTGGCTAGTAAACAGTCATTTGCAACACATAGTACAAAAGTAAAAGAGGTCATCCATAATAGTCCGAGTGTTCCCGAGGGAAATACACATTTTCCAATAGAATACAGGAAGAACATATTTATCAGCTTTAAATGTTCAATCGTTCTCCCGCCAGCCAACCGTGTTGACCATCACAAAGAATGAGGCCTAGAGCATTTTAAATTGTACTCACTAACCAAAACTTCCAAGTGGACCTTATAATAATTTGCACCCATAAAAGTAAAAAACCAGTGATACTCTCACCAGGAAAACTGCAAGTGACTTGCTCGCGCGTGACAAGGAAACAACTATCTCAAGTTTGCAACCAATAAACAAAAATCGCCATCGGAGAACATTTCTAGAATTTCCTAAGATTACCTGATGATACGAGACCAAACAGCAACGTTTAAAACCTGACTTAGCTACGGCTTGATTGTACTACTCCACCTCCATATCAGCAACAGAGTTGTTCAAGATAGTCTGAAGTTCCTGCACTCTCTGTCTCGTTAACGCAATGCAATCCTGCAGCCCGGCATGCCGTTCTCGTTAGCAACCACTACTACCCAGTAATCAGTGGCAATGGCATTTTCATAACCACGGCAAAATTTCTAAGCCATACTGGGATTCCCTTTCAAAGTAACAATAGATTTGAAAAACTAATAATTGCAGTCCACATTTTACTACTTGCATACTTTTTTGTCAATAAGTGCTTTATTTTATTTTATCTTATTTCAAGAAGTAGGAATATATTAGGAACAACCAGCCATTGACGGGCAAACCCAAGTACGCAGGAAATATACAAGCAGGAACCAATCTCTAAATGCTAGACATTATCATCTTAAAAGTTTAACAAAGAAGTAAGAACCATTCCCGGACACAGACATACAAGGACAAAAGGATCTCAAAAGGACTTGCTCTACATCTAAAATGGAATCTGATATGCTTTCAAAATGACGCTTGTTCCTTTTCGAGCAAAGATGCCACCAGAGGCATGATGGGGCGGTCTTCGTGACAGATAATGCACACTTAATAAATCTTGAGTGAGAAAAATGGAGTGTAATGGTAAGGGGGGGAATGCAGTACTCTTGTCCCCTACACATTGCGGTAGATGATAATCAACTCCGAAAACAGTCACTTATAAGCTACTTTTTTGATACAATTGAAGTGTCAGTCTCTAAATCTTTAGTGATGAATGTGGAGCTTAGATGGTTCTCTATTTGATCTATTAGCATTGCAGGTTAGTAGATCTACAAATCAGTGTCACTGTTTGGGTGTTTTCAACCAAAAGGAAAAAGGAGGGGGAAGTGACTAGAAAACCCATAATTTTTCTATTGTCCATCTCAACATAGAAATTCGTTTTTCAGGATTTTCTTTCCAAGGACATGATATGTTCCATTAGCATGGTGGGATATATTCCATTAGCACGGTGGGTGAGTGCCTTTAATATATGCAGATCTAGGGGCACTTCACACGTTTTAATTATATAATGGCGTTTCGAAGGTCAGAACTTACCATGACAGCTGATGTAAAGGCAAGAACTGGTCCACCTGGCTTGTAAAAGGACACTAGTCGAAGAGATGAATCCAGTATGACAGTTACAAGAGTTTCCATGATGGATTCTTCCTCAGCCGTGGGATCCGCCAGGATGTAATTATTGTGAAGTGTGCACGTCAAGGAGAACGGAATGCTGATCAAGTTGAGCTTCCTCTGTTCTTTATTGACTGCTTCCTTCCCCGACTTTCCTCCCTTGCTTTCCCCAGAAACCACAACTACTCTTCCATCATCATTCAGAGAAACCATAGGGAATTTCACTGCAAGATATGGAGATTTACAAGATTAAATTGAGAGATCCAATTCAAGATTGAATCTGTAGGCAGAACTGCTGAATGCTGCACCAACTCAAGATCCGAATGAAGGTCTCTGGTTGTTTTGCTTGAATCTACTTGGTTCTAGTTATCAAATCAGATCAGACAAAGCTTCATCACTGTCACAGAGATCATGTGATTAAAAACAGTGAAGCTTGCCAAACTTACAATGACAAAAGGCAGCAACGGCAGACAGTAAAGCAGTATCAAAGAGAGCACCATCGGCATCCAAACAATATATGTCCTGTAGAGCAAGACAGAAAGTGTTTTACTGCCCAATATGGGAACAAGCGAAGAGTGAAATCACAGTTAACGCATGTCCCACACCGAGGACACTATGGCTTACAACCACATTGTTGAATGAGAATCGCAAAGCAGATAAATTGTTGCATGCGTACTATATTATTAAAGATGAACTGGAGCATTCCCGAAAACCGTTACCAGGTAGGCCATCCAAGCAGCTTTCCCACTGACCAAGGATAGGTCCTTCAAATCAATCATACCAGAACTGCAAACCACCCAAACAAGAAGTCAGTCGGAAAAGTGCAGAATTATTTCATTGGCAAAAAAAGGACTCAGTCGAAGGCATGCATATCAAAAGGTTCACTCGTGTTCCTCCACTTAGAACGTGATACACTGATTTTTAGTGGACACAAAAGAAAGATCAGTCATAAAAGCTGCACACCAAGTGGGACATCTAGAATTAATATAAATGTATGCTGAGAAGCATGGAAAGAGTGTGTGAATTATAAGCAGAAGCCAAACAAAATTATGTGAATAACCAAAATACAAAACAAAAAAGCACAATCCTAAAGAAATTTATATTATAAACCATCACAAGGCAACTACAACATCTATCAAAAGACGAAAAAGATAAACAAAATGCTGGCAGAAAATCTTAGAATATAAGGAATTCAACAGCGGGAGAAATGTTTTAATCTTCTGCTGCCTTCATCTCATTAAGAAACATAGCATACGACATGACTCAGTTTCAACAAAAGCAAATCCAGAGGTCATCATCAGTCATAGTAATGTGAACGTCCCCTTCTTAAGAAAGTTGGGGTACCAACAATCTACTAAGGAACTATTATATGCAAGAAATACCAAAGTATTCTTACTAAACCCAAGTTACAAGTGAAAATTGTAAGAGAATATTTTGGAAGGATAATTTCGAACATTCAAAATTTAGACGAACAATTTGGGACAGTCAAAAAAGGGAATTATTTGCAGACGGACATCAAAAATCTATCACGTTAATGATGTATGATGCCGGACCATTGTGTTAAGTGTAGGCTTCGTAATGATGCAACTATGTGACCTATGATCGATCCAGGGTGATGCGCATCGATCCAGTTTGAGTTTTAATAACCAAGAGCAGAGTTACTCAGTTTCCATCCTTCAAAGTCAAAAGGCAACAACCATATATAAAGTGCCAATCCTCCATTTTGTTCGTAATAGTAGAGGTGTAGCAGTTTCAAAATAACCCTGTCAATCCCATACCTCTAAACTTACCTTTCAACAAAAGAATTTTTATCCATTTATTGTATACTATATTTTTAAGGAACTTCAGAAAAAAAAAATCACAGAATTGCAGTTAAGCAGAAAAATTGAATAAAGCACAATCAAGTTGCATGAACAGTGAATAAATCTTGAAGATGCATATTTGCCACGGATGCAAAAAAGAAAAAGAAATAAGTGAAAAAAAAAAAGCGGGAAAAAAATCAGCATTCTCGCATTTGATGAAGAACCTAATTACAGGTCAAGCTCACAACGTTGAGTTAGAGATAGAAGGTATACAAAGTCATGACAACTTGCCTTAATAAAGTGTCAGATAACTGCTTCGACACGACCGGAGCAACCTCGGCTGGTCTTCCAGGCCTGACAATCGCAGAACAAATTGGAGGCATATGGAACTCGACCGCTGGAAATTAAAAATTAACACCCTGAATTCCCAGTGATGATAAGGAAAAGAAAACACAAAAAATAACATCTGCAGTTTATGGAAGTCGACCTATGCAACCCTCATCAGGTGACTCAACTGTAGGCGTCATGACTTCCATTTTGATGGCAGCCAACATGGTCTGGCAAGGACACAAGATATGAGACCTCAAATATTTCCAATAAAAAAAATTGTCACTTCTGCTCATGTGTATGTGAACCATAGGGTTACATGCACATTACACAGTCTAATGGAGCATCTCCCTTCCTGTACGATTAATGAAAGTGGAATGCATGCACAACAAGCACTTACAGTGCAACCAATCTTTGCTAGCGCTGATCCATCAGCAGATGCCACAGCTCCTACATATACCAGGCTCAATTCAAACTAAGTACGAATTCAGCAAGTCCCTTATAGCTACTACAATCATAGATAGCTTGACTAACCAAGGGCCAGGGTGGTATCTCTAGCTCTTCCAAGTGACCTGCCATCAGGTCGTATAGATTCAAGCAGATGGCGCTCATGAAACCATAAAGGGAAAAGGCGACGAAAAGCGTCCACCTCCATCTCTGATGATAAATCACCAGAGCCATTCATAGGACCCATTCTCTTTAAACAGTATCCTTGTGTAATGCCTCAGGCCTCTAGAAAAAAGGAAGCAGATATAAAACCAGTTTTGAAAAACTAGGCAAGAAAACCCCTTAACAACAGGAATCAAGCCATAGAAAGAGCACGAGAGTATATGCTTTGGGCAATCTACAAACATAGCTTCACTACACGCTGCGAAGATAAGCCAAGAAGTCAAGAGACATGATTAATCCAACAAGATAACTAACAGAAAAATAAATGCCATAATAGAACCCAATTTCTAACGATCAACAAAATTAAAAAAAGAAACAAAAAGACGAGCAGACCAGATTACAAAGCAAGAAATGTAATTCAAAACTAATGCACCCAATATCATTATTTGGACTACGACTTGTGGGGACACGCAATGTGTGTGCCGAAAAGCAATAGAGCAACAAAAGGCTTTAAGAAAAAAAGTCAGGTGCTGCTATTGACATTTACCTTTGAAGAATCTAAAGGACTTTAAAAATTTAATGATGTTATGATTAAAAAAGCTTTGCAAAGATGGAAAGTGGGGCAATGACAAGATGAAGGACTAATCATACAGTTTGAGAAGATTTTATGGTCGATTCTCATAAATGGGAGGCAGTTTCGAAAAAGAAGGTAACTTCACGAGGTTATCTCATTTTGCCTCACCACTTAATGGGATTCTTCGAAAAATTGTTTAGAGGCAACAAAATGTACTCGATTAACCTTGTTTTGGTAGAAGTTAATAATGTAATGCATGCACAGAATTGGTAGTTCAACAAAAGCTTCACCACAAGGGTCCTCTCCCTTAATTATTTGAATTCCATCGCATGATGAACTAAACATGGTTCTCAATTGTGTAATTCCCGTTCTTCAGTACTCAATGAATAGTGCTCAAGATTGTAAGCTTATTGTTGTCGTGGAAGCTCTGAGCTCCCTATTGACGAACACAGTGGAAAGGCATATTTTGGTGCCTTCCCAAGTGGCATCCGCTGGAGAAGCACCAAGTACTATGTTCCACCTTCTCTTTGTATGACCCCAGATTTTTCTTATGGTGCAGA
This sequence comes from Escallonia herrerae, assembly GCA_033070095.1. Classification (NCBI taxonomy): domain Eukaryota; kingdom Viridiplantae; phylum Streptophyta; class Magnoliopsida; order Escalloniales; family Escalloniaceae; genus Escallonia; species Escallonia herrerae. The sequence continues at coordinate 231,496 of JAVXUP010000009.1, forward strand.
TAAGAATACTGGAAATGTTTGTATATATGCTCTTTCCTTTAATAAGCAATTCTTTTTGTTTTTTCTACATGCTTTGGATCCCTACTCTTTATATAAATCATTCTCGTGAATGAGTTGGCCTTCCTTCATAAACAACCAAAGAAAAGAAAATTCTAGTCAAGTGGCACGGCTGTCTTGGAAGTAGACGGCGACACAAGCCACAAGCATTTTCCCAAAAATCAGAATTCAGACATGCCACTACACAGGGGAGTCAAATATATGTTTCAAAAGCAAGCATGTTGTAACAAATAGGCTCTTCAAGCTAGAACTGGCAAGGCAAAGTTGATGCTTCATGCCAAGTTCTAGCTTTTGTTTCCCACTGGTTTATAGTAAAAATTTGTCAAAAGAAGCATGAGAACTCAAGTGACTCCCTTCCTCCAAATTTCTCTCTTTCTCTTTGATATTTCTCTCTTTCTAAATTTTCTGAATTCCATTCTGCTTCAGTCATCGGTGGTATCGGAGCGAGTTCTATTCATTATTCTCAACAATTACTCTCAGCGATCCATCAGAATTATAACTTTCCATCTCTTATCCTCTTACTTATTCTCCTTCGCAGTACAATTCTATGGCCTTGCACTATGAATTTCATCGATTATATCCAATATGTGATCTTGGAAATGAAGATCTCGAAATCACGCCAAAGACCAACCACAGAAGACATCTGGCAGACTGAGCTTTCATTCACCGTTTGCTTGATGAACTGTATCACCAAAAAACCTCCTCTGTCCAGAAATACATTGAGGAGTTCATTAACCTCCATGCCTCGCGATGATCTATGGAGGAGAACAAATTCCAAAAGATTTCATGGTGAAGTGCTTTGTAGATTAACTCAAGAAAAAGATCCGTGAATCGGTATAGAATCGACTCTGATAGAACTCGGTGTCATGGATGCGGAACCCTGATAGAACTCGGTGTCATGGTCAGGCTCTGGCCATGTCCTTGAGGATTATGTTAGAGTCTTTTAAGAATCCTAATTTATCCAATAAGCCGTAGTTGACCTAATTTGATTAGGAATGCCAAGTGTCACCCAACAATTGGGAGCTTATATTTGAGTTATATCAGACACTATTTGTTACAGATTATTTTGATCTAGCTTATAGCTTTAAAAAAAAAAGCATAAATTAAAATGGTGCTTGTTATTAAAACCTTCTTAAAGGCAAAACAAACTATGATCCATAAGTAACTCAAGAGGTGCTTTTCTAACTTATGCAATCTAAGTTTCAGAAGATCCATCATTCATTACAATTTGCCACGTGTCACATGTTGATACCTTCTCTTTTCTCTTCATTCTCTCAACTTCATTCCATTTTTTAATTCATTTGATTTCAATGATTCAAGTAGTTACCAACTCGAAATTGAATTCTCTTTAATTTGAGATTTATAAAGGATATATTTAGATAGTTATGTTCACTAAATCTATGAACAAGGTAATTATGTACATACCAATAAGTAAAAGTCGATACAAACTTCTATCATTTCAAAATGCAGTAATCTGATCCTATAAGTTGTAAAAACGCTACATACCAACTTTGAAATTAATCTACTTAAACTTACTTATGTGATAAGCTGCTTATTAAAAAAAAGCACAAGGTACGGCAAGTGGGGCCTTAACCTAGGGTAAGGAGAAATAATGTGATGGCTCTATGTTCATGTTCATTGGAATTAGGAGACCATCTTATCATAAGAAGCAAGGTCACGGTGCAATAGTTGAAAAATAAATGCCTTACCCCCAGAGTCGCATTAGATTACGAAGAAGATTTTAGCCTAGGTGGTGGTGGTGTGGTGGTGTGTGTGTGGGTGGGGGGTGTTGTTAAGAAGGAGGAGACATTTGAAAATTTTAGAGTTTTTAGCTTTTAATAGTAGTTGCCACATTCTCAAGTTTCTTTAGGAAGTTTGATGCCAGCGTCTCTAGTTTCCCAATCATGCTCTAACAACAATAGAGCATGATGGGAAGCTTCCCGAAGTTTGTACATGAATGCTCATGGAGAGTCTGGCAGAAGCCTCTCGAGGTCTTCTAATTGAGTGTTTACGGAGAGCGTCGTCATGCATAAACCTCACAGAGGGCTTCTTGATGAGGGCTCATGATCAGAGTAGATAAGAAGCTTCCCGAAGGACTACGTTGATTGTCACCAAGAGCGTAATTGGATCCAGAGGGCTTATGTATTAGTGCTCATGGAGAGCATAGCAAGAAGAGCCTCTTGAAAGGCTTTGTGAATATTTTCTTTTGATGGTGCATTTGGCTCTAAGCTTTTGGATAATATCACTAAACTCCTTGAGTTTAGGGGTGAATTACAGTCAAAGCTGTGTTTTGACAAGGTGCACAATTGTATCCAAAAATGTGAAAAAGTTGTACCAGATTCTCCCAACGTTATGATTCCATGACACTGACTAACAGTCCCTCTTTAGTGCCATTCACTTCCAATTTTCTTCCAATATCCAATTTGCTTCAGTGGTAGCTTCAATTTCTTCCAGTTTTCAACACACATGTAGACACTGACGCACACGCACGCACACGCGGATCTGTGATACCGACACGAATAGGCATACATGCGCATGCGTGCACATACACTGCATAGACATGTGTATGTGAAGATCAGAGTGTGTGCATGATGTGTGTTTATGTGGTGGTGGTGGTAGTGGTGGATGTGGTTGGTGGTCTTGGGGTGTTGCGGTGGTTGTTGGAGTCGAAGGGGACATGGTGGTGTGGCAATCTGAGTATGAGAGAAAGGAGAGAAAAAAGGTTGGAGGACTTCTTTGGTTACATGTTCGGAGACCATGAAGAGTGCTTGTGGAAAGCGTGAATACGATCTCTTTGCGGAATCGTAGCGCTGAACATGTGTGGTAGGAAGCCTCCTTGGATGGTTTGCTTATTGGTGCTCAAATAGAGTATGATAGGAAGCTTCTCGCAGCTTGTACATGAATGGTGAGTGTGGCAAAAAGCCTCTGGGAGGGCTTCTAATTGAGTGTTACGGACACTACAAGAAAAATGCCTATGTAGCGACGGAATGAATTCCGTCGCTAAAAGCCACCTATTCCGAAGGAATTGGGCGATGGAATTAGGTTCCGTCACAATTATGACTCTAAAAATGCTGGAGGAGAAAAATGCCGGGGAAGCAAAAATGAGCGACGAAATTTTGCTTCAAAATGATTTAGCGACGAAATTTGGTGACGGATTTCATCGACCGAATTATTTTCATCGGTAAAGGTATTATTCTAATTTTTAATTAAAAAAATGCTTTTATTAACTATTGAAAATAGAAGAATATACATATAATAAACATTAAAAAACCAAAAAAAAAGAACAAATGGTTTTCGGCTAAAAGAACAGTACAGAAGAGAGTGGCGCCACCACCCCTCCCACCCCCGTCGCCGTTGTGGAGAAACCCATCGCGCGCGCCACCATCACTCCCACTCTAAAGGTTTGTGCGAATCCTCCTTACTCACAGCTGATAGAAGTTTTCTGTAAGGCTGAACTGTCTTCTCACTAAATGTTACGGCTTTGATTTTTGGTATAATCAAATTAGGGTTCTTATTTCAATTGTTTGGGTCTTCAATATTCCGATCTTCCTCTGAGTCTCATCTTCTTGCCAGGTAATTTCTTCCTCTCACTCTCATCGCAGATTGACAGGAAGCCAATGTTTTAGATGTGGTGTCGGATGCAGAGTCATCACTGTTTATGTTTCACCGATGGGTGAGCTTAATGATTTTGCTTTGACATAACGATCAGACCTGGAGACAAAACGTGACTGAAGAGGAATTGTGCTGCATATACGAACTAGGTCGACAACCCTTAGAAAATCAAAGCACAGTGGTACATCTAATGACAATTTTGAAGTCCTGGCCAACTTTGGTAATCTCAAATGTTCTGGAACATTTAATTTCTCATTTGATCCTATAGGTAATTATTTCCCGATGCTAAGTCCGATTAACCCACATGTCTAACAATAATTTCAAACCTGTGAAGCACAGACACGGGTGTGTGGATACAGGTGCGGATACGATATGGAAGTGGATATGCGGATACGGCATTTTTTTAAATTTTAGGATACAGGTGCGGCACGGATACAGCAAATTTTTAAATATTTTTTGAATATGTACACTAATAAGTATTGAATTTCTAAACAAACCAGGGAACATTTGAATCTTAAGAAAGTGCATAAAAGGATAACACAATTTCATTAACCATTCTACAACAATGAAACACCATCATTACATAATAACCAGCACCAAATACATCATAATAGAAGTAGCACCAAACTATAGGCAGTAACAAAGTTCAAACCAATCATCAAAATAAACCCATGACAAATAGAAAAAAAAAAGGCTTCATATTGTCACCCTGAAACATTGCCCATTGTCACACACTCAAACTGAAAAAATTGGTCCAACCGTCCCAAGTCACAAGCTATAAGACACAACGCACAACCCACAAAGAGAGAGGAAGACAGAAGGTATTGCGTAGAGCAAATAGAGAGGAAGACAAGAACTTTACCTCTCGAGAAATAGCGACAGAGGTGAGAACCCTTCGTCTCCAGTGGTCGACGGTGGTCGCCGGAGGTCGCAGGTGGTTGCGGGTTGTCACCACCTTGGTCTTGGCGCCGCTACTGTCGCTGTGTCACTCTCAGACCCTCTTCACAGGTGAAGCTTAATCGTTCATTAGGTTAGTATAGGTTCTTTTTTTACGTTTTGAACCCCAAAACTTCTTTCAAAAATTATGTTTTGACTCCGTAAGTATTCTATATGCACCCGACCCGTATCTCATTCGCACCCGAACCGCATCTGATATTACGAAATCAAAGAAATAAAAGAATAATATCCGAACGTACCCGACGCGCACCCAACTTGCACCCAACCCGCACCCGCACCCGATGCGTACCCAACCCAGGTGCTTCACCCATATAGAAGCATTCATGCTTCAGAGTTTCAAACCAATTCAGAATTGACTGCAGTTTGCGCTACGTCTTGGACAGGTAGAACGGGTTCAAGGACCGGACCATGCCCAACGGACTCTTAAAAACTCATTTTTCATGTCCAGCCTAGCTCATCTAAGGGGCTAGATAATATCTATCCACACCCAACCCACGAAAAATTTGGTGGTCATGGACACGGGCTACCCACGGATTGTCCATGATTACAAATTAATTTGATTTATTTAATTTGAAAGCATATCAATACCATCGAAGACTACTAATTAATCCTGAATTTTTAAGCCCTAATTTTTAGGCATATTAATTACCATCTGAGTATACTTAGGCTTCGTTTGACAAATTTTTTTTTTTGGTTTTCAGTTTTTAAAGAGCAGTTTTTTAAAGAGCAGCTTTATTTTTTTTTTTATAAAAACAAGTGGGTGTTTGATAACCCCTTTTTTTTTTAGGTTTTTTTTTGGTGTTTGGTAACCCTTTTTATTTTGACTTTTTTTTTTGGTGGTTTGCGGTGGCGGTGGTGGGGCGTAGCGGTGGTCGACGGTGTTGGTGGTGGTGGCGACAGCCGGAGGTGGCTGCCGGCAGTCACCGGCGGTGGTGGCCGGCGGCCGGAGGTGGCTGCCGGCAGTCTCCGGCGGTGGTCGCCGGCGGCCGGAGGTGGCTGCCGGCAGTCTCCGGCGGTGGTCGCCGGCGGCCGGAGGTGGCTGCCGACAGTCTCCGGCGGTGACTGCCGGCGGCCAAAGGTGGCTGTCGGCGGCCGGCGGTCTCCGGCGGTGGTCGCCTGAGGTGGCTGCCGACGGTGGGAGGGTGGTGGTGGTGGTCAAAAAAAAAAACCAGTTTTTGGAGTTTTTTTTTTACTCTGCAGTTTAAAAATTGGTTTTTTAAATTGAAAAAAAATTAGTTACCAAACGCTCCTTTTTTTTCAGTTTTTAAAACTGAAAAAAAAAAGAGGAAAAAAAAGAGTGTCAAACGGGGCCTTAGTAGTACACTGAAGAAAAGTGTAATAAAAAGTCTCAAAATGGATTTTAATATAAGCATGGAAACAATGTTTTATGACAAAATAAAAGAAAAAGACAAAAGTCGCGAAGCATTCTTCTCCTAAAAATAAGAGACAAAGCAGAAGAAAAAAAAAGTCTTCAAAAGTCCTTAAGACCATATACTTAGAGGATTTTAAAGGACTAAAGTAAAAAAAGCATGTATCTTGTACAAATAAAAATTTGTGTTATATAAAAGTTGGACAATTTAGATTTTTGAGCTGGTGGACGTTTAATAACATTTGTCCATATCTAACCCATATTCTTCACAAGCCCAAAATTTTGTGGCCAGGTCCACACCCTCTTTGTAAAGTAAGTTCACGCTTATATTTCTACGAGTTAGTACGGGTTGCCCACGAGTTGATCAGCCCAAATTGCACTTCTAACTGCGGGGATAGTGGAAGTTGTATGTCAACGTACGTATCGAGTATCAAAATGTAATTTTTTTGTATTACATAATATATCGCATCATCTATCGTAAGATACGATTCAAATTTTTTTGAAGCCTTTCAAACTGCATAAGATATTGAAAGATAAAGCATATGAAAATATATAACCAAAAAAGACGGAACTAAATGCATAGCATTAAAAAGAGAAGTACCCACTGCCACAATTTAAGGAAGTGAAGGTCAATAAAGGAGTATAAGAATATAAGTTAAACTGAAAAAAGAATTGTTTCATATTTATTGGTGGGCTAGGTGCCCACTTTCCACAACTGACATGAAAAACAAGTCACAAAAAATAGGAAGAAGAAATTATAAATTGAGAGATAGAGATAAAATCAGCATCGATGAAGAAATTGTCAACTCCAGATGGAGAACTCCATATGAGCTTTCCGAAGAATTGTTGATGAAGACAAACGATGCCAGAGGAACTGAGTAGCACGGACACGAACACATAAATTAAAGTCATACTTGAAATCAATTACTAATAATAATACGATGTGCAAGATCCCATAAAAACAAGCTAAAAGGAAAAGATAAATGACTTTCATCCCTTCCATCAACCAAGATTTAATCAACATCAATTGTCTCATCATGCTTATTATCCTCAGACCTCCATCATTAATCTCTTCCTTACACACGCTTATCAATTAACAGATTCGTATTCTATGTCTGATTGCCTTCGTCGAAGAGCCCCATCTCTCACAATTAGGCATAAGTCAATTGGAATAAAATCTACCATTGGGGTTTGCCCTAGTCTTCCGAGTTATAAAACAACTATAACTTTCCCTAAACATTCCATCATGGAAATTTTGCAGTTTTTAAGCATAGTTATCAGAACCGGATTAGACCGGCCAGTCAGACAGGTTCAACCGCAGTTTTCATTCGAACCAACTCTACACTTGAATTGGGTTGATGTCGCTTAAACAGGCCGGTTCTTGCGTCAAATCAACCGGTTTTGCGAAACGAGTTAACACCCATTTACACGTTTACATTATAAAAAAATACTTAATATGATAGTAATGTTGGTGCTAGGGATTGAATTTGAGATGTCCAGCTTGAAGTTCTTACTGAGCACCTTAGTGCCACTTGACCAACCACACATCTTTGTTAACAAACAACAAAGTAAATAATAATATTGACTCTTTGATTTTATATAGTTCTCCTCATGTTAATCATCTCTTAATAAGTTTGGAGTTCAAAAAATTAAAGATCCAAGAAATTTTACCATAGTAGTCATCGTTCAACTTGATATATGTACATTATCATGTATGTTTAGTCAAGTAATTTTCTTTTATAGTCTTGATTGATTTGAATTTTTAAGTATTTAAATTACCAGTTGAATAAGTGAACTGTGAACCAATTCCTTCACAGCTTCAATGACCGATCCGTTTCTAACTAACTATGCCCATTGGCTCTGAGCCTGGCTCCGTGGATCCTAAGGATGCGGATTGGGCCGGCTCGTTGGCAGACAGATGTCGAACACCTCTGCATAAGATACCCGTCACTTTTGCATAAGGCATATGATATGAAATCCATTAAATGAAAAATATCTGAATACTGTTGAGAGTTGTCCAACACGTGTTCGGAGGTAGACTGGCAAAAGAGGACCTGGACCCGAATCGAGGGTCTACCCGACATGTTGAGAAAATCTGCACATGGGCATAAAAAACGAAGACCTGCTGAAATTTACCCGTAACCGAACAAATTTGTACATCCCAATTCAGTTTAGGTTAGGTACGAGTTACCCGATTATTTGGGTATATATAAGTCATATTTGATACGCCCCATCATTTTATTCAGTATTTCACTTGGTTTGTGTTTATCTTTTAGGGTTTCTCACTTTCTCATCTCTTCTCACTCTGTTGCCGCCACGCCGCGCTCTTCCTTCTCTGTCGTAGCTGACTACCACCTTCATTCTCTACCTGTCGCCGCTCCTCTCTCACTATGCCTCACCCTCGCTCAGTCATAGTCTTACGGATCCACCAAGCCTCTCTCACTCATTCACCATCAATCACAAAAGTTTTCAGCCCGTCACTTTTCTTCAACAAAGGTCGTAATCACCTCATTCACCGCCGGCCACCACTATTTGTCACAAATTTCTCTGAGGCAGGTGGGTCTCTTTTAAACTGATAAATTCCAATAACTACATTTGGTTGATTCCTGTTATTTGCTGTAAAAAAAATGGTATTGCAAGTGACATCGTGTGATGTTCTTACATAGGTGTTTGATGGTTTTGGAAATTTTTACTTGCTTTGGTGAGATAGCCAAATTTGTTGGGACATCATTTGTGCCTCTAATTAATTTGGCCCTTGCAGTGGTTATCAGGGCACTAGATTAGCTTTCTTTGGGAGGAAAAGGCTACCAAGAGTTAAAATCGAGGTTGGAGCTGCAGTAATGGCTAAAGAGAGTTTACCGCCTCTAACCGCCTTTGATTTTCTAGGTGAAGTAGTTAATAAGATTTGCTGATAATACATCAAAACCAACATTGTTACATGGAAATGAAAGCCAATGTTCAATATTCCTCTGTAGCTGAAATGTGACCTATTTAGTTGCAGGTATACCCACCTCGCCTGGGTAGGGTATGAGTACAGGAAAAAGCTACCTGAAAAAATCAAGGTAATTTTACATGGACACATCCAGTGTTGCTCATAACTGGTAGGTCAACTTGTTTGCCCGGTTTATCCAGAGGTGTTCGAGGGGTGCTCGAGTGTGGGTAGGTGTCGGACACAATACCTCGACCTAGAAGAGGTGAATAAGCTTCCTAGCATAGGAGTATAGGAGCAATTCGATCGGATGGTCACTATATAGTATATTCATGAACTTAGGATGTGTTTAAACGTAATTAAGGGCTTAAAACTTAAAACTTTTAATTATTTTCAAATAAGTGCATTTGATAACGCTTAACATTGTATCATTTAAAAATTAATTCCTACTAAAAATATATTAAAATTTTATTTACTTAATGCTTATCACTTAATTGTAAGTGAGATAGTTAAAAGTTGTTTAAAAAGAATAACTACCACCATAATGCCGCTTCAATTGATTGTTAGCAACACCGCCTCCACCACACTTTAACTACCATCACAACCATTATTCCTTTTTGCAACCACCACCACAATTACCACTACCTAGTCACTACCACTACCAAAACCACCATAAGGACACCACCACGAAACAATCGCTGCCGTCACCACAATCATGTCTTCTAGAATCATCTAAATATCCTTCACATTACAATCACTGGCATGACCGTTGTGTCGCTACCTATCGTTACCACCACAATTACTAATATCACGTCTTCATGCACCACTACCGTCACCATTGACACCTTTCTGCTGCCGTCGCTGCCGCCGCCACTACATTATTACTCCACCGTCACTGTCATCACCACCACCACCAACACGATTTTGACCTAATATAAAGTACATAAATAAATGCATAATCTTGGTAGAATGGACAAATTTGTAAATGGAACAATTTCCAAACATTTATTTTTGGTTGACCAAATATGTTAACTTATTTTGCAGTAAAAATTCAATTGCTTAAAATTTTCAATTTTATGAATTCAGCGCTTAACTTTTTCAGCACTTAAATTTCAGTCTTATCAAATAGTCCCTTAGTATAAAAAAAACCTCAAGATCTGCCACGGTTGTTCATAAATAAGTGGTGTGCAAGACAACAACCCTAGAGCTTGGTCTTAATAATTAACATATAGACTTAGAGATGGTCCATTATATTTCGATACGGTTCTAATACCTTATCTAAAACATTCTCCACATTAATCTTAAAAGCAAAAAAGACAGCCCTACAACACCTTTTAAAGATCGCACTATCTTCTCTTTGTTAGAGGAAAAGGCCAAAAAGGAACCTATAAGATCCTTTTCAAAATATCTGGGTCCAACAAGCCCGACCCAGATCTAGGACTTGTTTTCAACGTCACATACAGTTAGATATGCAACGACATGTTCGCTACGCAAGCAAAAACATGTTGTTTTAGTAGCATATCGCACCGTACCATACAATAAGTATCGACGATACTAACTATATTATCACTTTGTGGTAAATAAGCCTGGAGACATTGCTTTAGCTGTAACTAAAAGATGAAGATAAACAACAAACTATTTTGTTTGAGGTTAGTTTGAGGTTGCTATGTGATATGGGTAAAAAAAAAATACCCCTCACAAGATGGTGACATGTGTCATAACTTGAGGACATCAAAACGGCCCCACAATTCATAGAGAAGTGGGAGGTAGCATTCATTCACTCTCCCACTATCCCACTTCCTCATTATGGCTGGTAACAGCCCATTAAGTGAAAAAGGTAAGTGACTAAATCTAAGAATACCCTACATATTCTTCATACACTCTTTAACTTTAGCATCAGATATTCCCTGCCGAAAATACTTCTGGCGAGCCATCAGTGTTGTTTGTTCTATGTAAGTCTATTCACAAGGCAAGTTCTGAATTTCATCCATAACATTTTGGCACCATTCGTGGAACCGATCTCGTGAATAGACCATGGCAGGGAACCCTAATCCCCTGATAGCAAACCAAGATGACAACGCCCCCTCTAGCTCATGTGTATCCTGCCTCTCCACTTTCGGTCCAACTTACTGGCCCATCTGAACCACCAACTGCAGGACTAACTACGGGCACTGTAGCCCATGTCACTCCACCGACCATGAGCAATCAGGTTAACCTCTTAGCCGTTATTCAAATGACGCAAAGATCCATTGAGAAGCTACAAGCAGCCATCGAACACCCAACAATGCTGTCGGAGCCTCCTAGACCTACTAAACAAGACATATCACTGATGCACAGCAACAATCAGCTCATCACCACCTGACATTCCCTCAAGAGCCGGATGACTCTAAAATACCTAATAATGCAAATCGCCTTCAGCATCTTGTGCAAGTTGAAGATGAACATTCCGATGATGAGTGCCATAATGAAAGGGGCTGCACATGTGTGATTCCAGCACCTTGCACCTCTTTCCATTTCTTGCTGGGCTCAGCTAGCCGTCCTGTAGTAATTTCTTGAAGAGTCGTGTACAAAGGAAGAATTCCTCAGCCTTTTTTCGTATAATGCAAGGACCTAAGGAGTCCTTGAAATCTTATTATGCGTGTTTCAATACGGAGAAGCTCCTCATTGATCACCTGGATCATGAGGTGACATTCGTAGCAATGGCTTGAGGGGTGAGGCCTGGAACGCCATTGTGTTTCTCATTAAACAAATGTCCCCGAGAAAATATGACGGATCTCCTTGATAGAGTAGAGAAATACCTTCGAGCCGAGGAAGACTCAATACTTCCTCAAGAGGAGATACATACGAGGCAGAAGAGATGAGATAGTACAGAGGGTCGAACCCCAGATAGTGAGTTGAAACACCCACAAACACGACCTTCTGGATTGCTTACTCCTCTAAACGCCTCCCGCGAACATATCCTCAATCAAATCAAGTTTCAAAACATATTCAAATGGCCCAGCCTATGAGGATGCCAGCCAAGAAGGACACCTAACTGTATTGTCATTTTTATAAGGATCATGGTCACACGATGGAAGAATGCAAGGTGCTTTAACGAGAGATCAAACGCCTCATAACCAAGGGGCACCTTAAACAGTTTGTCAAAATAGATGATCGGCAACAAGGTAGAAGAAGAGGAAATCAAAGAAGAACAGAGGAAGCACCTCCAAAAGATCCATCAGTGATAAACACCATCTCTGGAGGACTAAGTGCAGGAGGATTATCAAGTTCCTCCTAAAAAGCCTATGCTCGACAAGTCAACTTGACACAAGGTCCCGCCAAGTGAGCAAAAGCCTTCACAACTTGGAATTCGACGACTCGGATCTTAAAGGTATAACCTTGTCACATGATGATACTCTTGTCATCACCCTTCGCATAGACGCCTTTAATGTCCGACGTATCTTGGTCAACACGGGGAGTTCGGTGGACATCATTTTTGAAGATCATATAGGAATCTCAGAGAACCGAGTAAAGCAATATCCTCGCCTTTGTATGGCTTTACAGGCGCATCTGCACCAGTAAAAAGAATCACCTCACTCACGGTCATTGTCAGAAACACAACCCTTCAAGCCAATTGGACTATCGACTTTCTCATAGTCAAAGTCAAATCGTTTTACAATGGGGATATTGGGACAAAAAGGCCTCAATAAGTGTAAGGCAGTGGCTTTGACTTATCACCTTGTCATGAAGTTCCCTACACCAATTGGGGTTAGGATTGTGAGGGGTGACCAGACGCTCGCTCGCAAATGCTATGTGGCTTCTTACAAAGCTGAAGAAACACTCGCCATTGACAATTAGCATGAGGAGCAGACAATGAAGCATGCCGAGCCTATAGAAGCACTCATCTTCACACTATTGATAAAAAAAGAATGCCAAATGCGAATCGACTTCACTCTAAAACCAATTTTCTGTGATCAACTGATCTCTTTCCTCTGATCCAATATGGATGTTTTTGTGTAGAGTGCTTTGAATATGCCTAGGATAGATCCTTCTATGATCGTCCACAGACTTTCGATCGACCCCAACCATAAACCAATTAAACAAAAGAAGTGGCCCTTCACACCTGAATGACAGGCAATCATCAAAAGAGAAGTCGACAAGCTCTTGGAAGCAAACTTCATCAAAGAAATTGATTACCACGAGTGGATAGCCAATGTGGTCATGGTCCCTAAGGTAGCAACAGGCAAATGGAGGATATGCATCGACTATACATATCTGAACATGGCGTGTCCCAAAGATAGTTATCCTTTGTCGCGCATTGATACCTTGACCTAATCAACATCAGGACATGAATTGCTTAGCTTCATGGATGCCTTCTCCTGCTATAATCAGATATGGGTGCATGATGATGATGTAGCAAACACAGCCTTCATAACAGATCAAGGCCTCTATTGCTACAAAGTCATGCCCTTTGGACTCAAAAATGCTAGAGCCACTTACCAGAGGCTGGTTGATAAGGTTTTCAAACCTCTCATAGGAAAAAAACATGGAAATATATGTTGATGACATGCTCGTTAAAAGCCTTTACGCAGAAGACAATATTACCGACCTTCAAGAATGCTTTGATCTCCTTCGCAAATACCGTATGTGCCTTAACCCAACTAAATACGCTTTCAGGATATTATCTGGCAAGCTCTTGAGGTTCATGGTTTCATAGAGGGGAATCAAAGCCAACCCTAAAAAGATCAGAGCTATCCAAGAAATGGCCACGCCGAGATGAGTGAAGGAGATACAAGTTCTGATACGACAAATAGTCGCACTTAGCCGATTCCTTTCCAAGTCAGCTGAATGTTGCCTTCCATTCTTCAAAGCTCTGAAGACTATAAAGAATTTTGAGTGGATGGCCGACTGTCAAGCCTCTTTTGACGTGTTGAAAGATTATTTGGCATCATCTTCACTCTTCTCCAAACCTATCATGGGAGAAGAACTCTTTCTTTACCTGGTTGTGGCAGGATTTGCAGTTAGCATTGTGAAGCAAAGTTCTTCAAAGAGCTGAATTACAATACCCGGACACAGAAAAACTCGCATTTGCTCTGTTGATTGCCGCAAGGAAGCTTCGACCATACTTTCAGTCTCATACGATTACGATACTCACTGGCAAGCCACTTAGAGAGATATTGCATAAACCTGATTTATCTGGCCATTTAGTGCCGTGGCCGGTTGAATTGGGAGAGTTTGACATCCAATACAAAGCTCGCCCTTCAATCAAAGGTCAAGCATTGGTTGATTTTATTGTCGAGTGTACTCTCCCAATAGAAGACGAAAAGCCTATTCTTCCCGATCAAATATAGGCACTTTTTACTTGGACGCTTTTTGTGGACGAATCATCAAATGCAACTAGGAGCGGAGTTAACTAGCTAGACGTCCTCATTATAGAGTATGCCCTTTGCTTCGACTTTCCCGCTTTAAAGAATAAAGCAGAGTATAAAGCCTGATAGTAGGCATGCATGTATCCCATGCCATGCAAGCGCAGTCCCTCCATGCTTACAACGACTCCCAGCTCGTCGTAAAATAGATCTCTGAGGAATACGAGGCGGGAGATCAAAAAATGGTTGATTACCTTCAAAGGCAAAAGAGCTTACAACTACCTTCGTACACTTCAAGATTACACAAGTCAGTAGGGAAGACAATGTGTTTGCAGATACGCTTTCACGATTAGCCTCTCTTAACCCATCAGGATTCAGTCGTACAGTCTACTTGGAGCTCCTACACAAGCCTAGCATCACTAAGCACGAGGTAATGCACATCGCACATGAGCCATCGTGGATCGATCCCATCAAGGCCTACCTTGAGAATGGCACGTTGCTTGCCGACCAGAAGCAAGCCAAGAGCATCGTTCACTCGACTCGATATGCCATGGTAAAGGACATACTTTACAAGCGTTCCTTTCCACTCCCTTACCTTCAATGTCTCGCCCTATCTGAAGCAGATTATGCTCTCCGAGAAGTCCACGAAGGCATTTGTGGCCAACACCTAGGCTAACGAGCATTAGCATACAAGGTCCTCCGTCAAGGATATTGTTAGCCAACCATGCAACATGATACCTTGAATTACACAAAGCGGTGTGATGCATGCCAACGCTTTTTAAATGTTCCTAGACAAGCACCTAGCCTATTAAAAATGTTGAGCAGTCCAATACCTTTTGCAATGTAGGGAATGGACATCTTAGGCCTTGCCCCCCGGCTTTTGCTCAACACAAATTTGTAATTTTACAATTGATTACTTTACCAAATGGGTAAAGGCGGAAGCTTTGGCCACAATCTCAGAGAAGAAATGTGAAGATTTCTTTTGGCGCGCTGTTGTTTATCGCTTTGGAATCCCACGTGTATTTGTCATTGACAACGGGAAGCAGTTCGACAATCCCACCTTTCGTACATTTTATGCCAACTTGTCCATCGAACAACGCTTCACTTTAGTGGCACACCCACAAACGAACGGCAAACAGAAGGTATCAATCGCACCCTTCTTCAAAGAATCAAGAAAAAGCTCGATAGAGCAAAAGGCCTCTGGGTGGATGAACTACCCAAGATTCTTTGGGCATACCATACGATGACGAGGAACCCCACTGGCAAAACTCCCTTTCAATTTGGCATTCGGGACATAAGCACTTATTGCTGTTGAACTTGGCTTGCCATCCCTTCGACTGATAACATACGACCCCATCAAGAATGATGAAGCCCTTAGAGCTAACTTGGATCTTCTTGACGAACACTGTGAGCAAGCTGCTGTGCGTCTCGCCACCTACCAGAACCAAGTAGCTAGATTTTATGACCAAAGGGTTCGCCCTTATGCTTTTCGTGTTGGCAACCTTGTCCTCCGTCACATGGAAGATTCAGTTCCATAAGAAGCCATCAGTGAGTTAGCACCCATTGGTAAGGCCCTTATAGAATAGTCAAGTTAGGAGGCCATGGATCTTACCACTTAGAACGACTGAATGGCAAGGCAATTTCCCGAACATGGAATGCAACCAACTTAAGATGTTACTATTCATGAGCAAGACCGAGGTTAGGAGCCATCCCCTCTCCACTCCAAAACATCTTGCTCATCATAGTAGTCTTTAGTTGTCTTATTGTTTCCCCGTTTGTCTTATTGTCTCCTCGGCCTTTCATGGTCCAAAGGTCTTTAATTGTCTTATTGTCTCCTCGGCTTTACATGGCCAACACTGTAAATACCTTTGATATGAATGAATTTTTATACAAAATAAAAGCCTTGTTTGCATTAATGATGTGAAAATTACAAACTGGGCTTCAAGGCCATACAGAGAAGGAAATTCTAAAGACTTGCCTATTTTGCCTATTCTACTCGGCTACTTCTCCTGGTGCCTCCACCTCATAAGAGACTCCAGCATCAGTCACTGATTGTAGTGGTCTTGTAGTAACTATTCTAGATGCTGCCCCAAAAGCCCCCAAAGCTCCCAAAGTATGACTGTCGGATGGACTAGTGAGCAATTAAGAGCAAGCAGCTGCCTTCCGTTCGGCCTTTTCATGCCGAGCTATCTCATCCGAAGCAACCTCCTGGGCAAACTTATGCTCGTAGATGCTCACATCCAGCTCAGGATGATCCTTTGAGATGTCACCCTTACATTCGTCGTAACCTCAAATAAGTGCTCTCTTGGAATCACGGTATCGTTGATCTGCATAGCTTTTTGACTTCTTAAATTATTGCACAGCTTGAATAGCAACAGTTGACTTTTCAGCCTCCAAGTGGTTTACACGAGCCATCAAATCAACATTAGAATGTTCCAGCCGCTCAACCTTCCTGCTTAAGTCCTCCACCTTCTTTTCAGCCTCTCGCCAAAAATTGTTCTCTATCATAACTTTCTTCTTCTCCTCGTCTAACACCTTATCTTCCACGATTAGCTTTTCAGCTTCGATCTGCACCTGTGCCAAATCCTACAAAAGCAAATGATTCAGAATGAGAAACAACTTAATGCTGAAGCTTCTAAAAACTTTTACCTGCAACATTAGCTTGACTATCCCATTTATCGTTTTGTTAACACCGTAAATAGCCAAGGTCTTGTCATCCATTGGGATGATTGCATAGCTAGACTACTCTCATGCCGTACGAGGACTCTTGAAGACAAATTCTTCGATAGATACACTTCAGCTAGTACGATGAGGAGTGTCAGAATGAACAGAAGAAAAAGTCCCAGCTCTACTCGTAACCTTTCGCTTTTTGGGAGCTTCTTTTGACTTTGAACTCAAGCCCAGAACGAAGTCTTCGGTCCTGGTCACCTTCGGCTGAGGATCTGAAATTAGGGCCCCAAAGTCCAAGTCTTGAATGTCCTCCTCAATGCCATGGATAGAGGTCAACTCGTTAAGAATTATGTCTCCCAAAACCCCATGAGCATTGAATAATGGTGGATCTTCTTACGCTCTGGACGACATAATTTCTGCACAAAAGACGAAAGTAAGATCACCATAAAAATCAAACGAACATAAGACTTGGTAAAGATATTTACCTGGATCATTCTCGCCCTCTTCTTCTACTTCTAAATCTCAGAGGGTATTTGGACTTTAGGGGCTCTACTCCTTTGAGCCTCTCAATATGTTCAAGGTCAGTATCTGACATCTCTCTTTTAATGCATTACAAGTCCTAGTGTCGCATTTAGAAAGCCATAGATTACAGATCTCACCCCTCTGAGACTTAGGAAGTTTGACAAATAAAAATTTCTTTTTCCAATGTTGATTGGATAAAGATAGGTGTGGAAACGGGTTGGCCCTTAGTTGATAAATCAAAATTATTGTACAATGGTTACTCATAGTCGTAATCCTCAATGCTCCTTATCCCCCAGGACATTGTTCGATTCCAGTACGAGATTAGGGTTACGATCACAATTTGGGGTCTTTGCAATATGAGATTAGAGTTATAATCATAATTTAGGATTTTTGTAGTACAGTATTAGGATTGAAGTTTCATTTGGGGTAGTTGAAAGGTTTTGGCCATTAAGCAGATGATTTTACATAAGGATTTTAAAATAACAAATATGGCTTGACAAAATTATCCCTGACGAATTTGACTAAACACGTGGCAACGGGTAAATCCAACGGATATGATCTTGTGACCGTTGGAACACGCTAAACACATGGCAAGCATCTAACAATGTAACTGGGGGCAAATTTACCCTCGTATCTATTGACCAAAACTTTGACAAAGCCGAACAGGAGTACTCCTTTGGTCTTAGCCTCTGCCGAGTAGATGAGCGCATTAGACCATATGCCTCTACTCTAGTCGAGTACACGAGCTCCTTTGGTCTTAGCCTCTGCTGAGCAGACGAGCGCATTAGACTACATGTCTCTACTCTAGCCGAGTAGACGAGCTCTTTTGGTGTTAGCCTTTGCCAAGCAGATGAGTGCATTAGATCACATGCCTCTACTCCACCTGAGTAGACGAGCTCCTGTGGTCTTAGCCTCTGTCGAGCAGACGAGCGCATTAGACTACATTTTTCTACTCTAGCCAAATAGACGAGCTCTTTTGGTCTTAGCATCTGCCAAGCAGACGAGCGCATTAGACCACATGCCTCTACTTTAGCCGAGTAGCTCCTTTGGTCTTAGCCTCTGTCGAGTAGACAAGCTCATTTGGTCTTAGCCTTTGCTGAGCAGACAAGCACATTAGACCACATGCCTTTACTTGAGCCGAGTAGATGAGCTCCTTTGGTCTTAGTCTCTATCGAGCAGATGAGCACATTAGATGGCATGCCTCTACTCCAACCGAGTAGACAAGCTCAAGTGGTCTAAGCCCCTGCCAAGCAGACGAGCGCATTAGAACACATGCCTCTACTATAGCCAAATAGACGAGCTCCTTTGGTCTTAGCCTTTGCCGAGCAGAGAAGCGTATTAGACCACATGTCTCTGGCCGAATAGATGAGCCTATGAAGGCCTCTACTTGACCATGACGAGTAGACAGCCATGAAGGCCTCTACTCGACCAGGGTGAGTAGACACGCCCAATGGAAGTCTCTACTCCACCAGGCCGAGTAGACAAGCCCAATGAAGGCCTTGGCCAAGCCAAGTAGACAAACCCATGAAGGCCTCTACTTGGCCAGGCCGAGTAGATAAGCCCAACGAAGGCCTCTACTCGGCCAAGCTGAATAGACGAGCCCAATGAAGGCCTCTACTCAGCCAAGCCGTGTAGACAAACCAATGAAGGCCTCTACTCGGCCTAGCCAAATAGACAAGCCCCTTAACAGGCCTGGCCAGGCTGAATGGATGAATGTCCTGGGGGCCTCGCATTAAATATAAGAAACCACATTCATAATGCTTCGATGCTAAAATATTTATATTCCATATTCTTCTTAAAAAAAGAACATGGAATGAGGGGTAAATGATATGGATAAACAATACCCCTCACAAGATGATGACACGTGTCACCACTTGAGGACGTCAAAATGGCCCCACAATTCATAAAGAAGTGGGATGTAGCATTCATTCACTCTCCCACTAGCCCACTTCCCCATTACGGCCGGTAACAGCCCATTAAGTGGCATTAACCAACCACTAATTGGAGTAACCTCCTATTGGGTACACTACTTATTAAGAAGGGATAACTACCTAAAACCAAAAATATAACCCTAGAGGGGGGGGGGGGTGAATAGGGTTTTAAGACTACTTTAAAAAATTAACAAGAAATTACAAACTAACCAATCACAACACAAGTATAAAACAATAATGTAAAGAGATAAGAGTTTGGAGATACTTGACACTTGAGATTTAAATGGTTTGGCTTGAAATACCCTCAAGCCTATGTCCACCCCTTCAAGGAAGTCCCTTGAAAGGCCCTAGAATCCACTAGTATGATCTTCCTTACGAGTCAAGATTGAACCGCTTACAATCCCTTGATGCTATGCCCACATCAAGAACTAGCTTTGACAATCCCAAAGCTCCAAAGCTTGACAGACCCAAGCTTTGATACAAGAAACTTTAGATGAAGAATTGTGTACAAGATTCACTCTCAAGAAGTAGATGAGTACAACTTTAAGCTCTAGAGCAAAAGAGATGAGTGTATGATGACTTATGAAAGTGTATATCTCTCAAATATAAGCTCACAATAAATGCTCTCTTGAAATGGATGAGAAAACAATGAAAATCAAGAGAGATTGAACAATTGCTTTGATCTTTGAGAATATGCAAGATAAGAAGGCTTTGAATGCAATTGACGAATCAAAACTATGCCCAAGATGAGTATTTATAGAGGTGGGAATGAATATGATCATTTGGAATTAGGTGAAGCATTAAATGCGCCAAACGGTAAATATAGTCGACTGCAATGAGCCATTACAGTCGACTGTAATCCCAAAAGTAACCGTTGGAAATTCAAATTTTCAACTTGCAGTCGACTGTAATAGGCTAATGGAAGTATTGCAGTCGACTGCATTGGAATGCAGTCGACTGTAATACCTCACTGCCCAACTTGCAGTCGACTGCATTTCAGAAAATGCAGTTTCCTTGTTTTCAAAGAATGAAAATTTTTTATGCATGCAAGGGAAACCTATGGGCAAGTTCTAGGAATACAGTCATCGATACGATCATCTCTCTTTGTCTAGTTACAAAGATCGGAATAAACGTAATGATAAAATCTATCGAAGTATTCCATCTTGAACCATTCCGTGAAGTGCGTTTGATCGATTAGCTCGTCTAATTGTCCATTTGCATGAGTATGAGATTGTACATATTGCTTCATCAACTCAATGCATGTTAAGACAACATAATCATTTATGTTAGTTATCATCAAAATCAAATATACTCCTAGGTTAAATAACCGTAGGGTTAACAATCTCCCCATTTTTTATGATGACAAACATTGATTCAAAACATATGAGATATATAAGATGATAAACGCAATGAAGCATGACAATCTCAATTAAAAACCATAAGGGGTTAAAAGAGGAAATAAAACGATAAGCTCCCCCTAATTCAAGTAATATATGCTCCCCCTATCTCAAATAATATATGCTCATATCAAATCCACACAAGTATGAATCAACAAAATTTTCTCCCCCTTTTGACATCATTGAAAAGGATCAAGGGTGTGTGTGAAAGTGATCAACTTATGTATCCATCCATGGATAATCAATATAGCCAACAAGGGCATTCAAATAAGAAAACATAAGTACTTGAATACCGATCAAAAGATGTACCAAGCACCTTTTACAAAAATAGCACATTAAAAAGAAGTGTAAAGAATTTAGAGATATAAGTGTGTGCAAATCAATAAAGACAAATGAGATGAATATCAACAAAATCAATAATTTTGGAAAGATAAAAATCAACCAAAGCATGCTATAAGCATATTAAATAATGTTCAAGCATGTGAAGTGCAACTTGCATGTTCTAAACCACAAGAAGTAAAAAAAATAGTCACATAGGTGAAGACATGCCAAGTTCTCTTCTAAGAGCGGTAAACCTCTTTGCATCTAACGGTTTAGTGTCCACGAAATTTAGAACAATATCACATTTTTGCACATGATCACGGATAAAATGGTGTTTGATTTCTATGTGCTTAGTGCGTGAATGTTGAATGGGATTTTTGCTCAAGTCAATGGCACTAGTGTTATCGCATAACATAGGTATGTGATCATACTTGAGTCCAAAATCCAAAAGGGTTTGTTTCATCCAAAGAATTTGTGCACAACAAGCACCAACCGCCACATATTCGGCTTCGGTGGTAGAGAGTGCAACCGAGTTTTTCTTTTTGGAACTCCAAGAAACAAGAGAGTGACCTAGGAATTGGCAACCTCCACTAGTGCTTTTCTGCTCGGTTTTACAACCGGCATAGTCGGCATCGGAGTAACCAACTAGGCCAAAGAAAGATGTGTTCCTAGGAAACCATAACCCTAAATCGTGAGTGCCCTTAATATATCTAAGGATTCTCTTAACGGCTACCAAATGAGATTCCTTAGGGCAAGCTTGAAATCTAGCACATAAACAAACACTAAACATTATATCGGGTCTACTTGCGGTAAGGTAAAGGAGTGATCCGATCATACCTCGATAGCGCTTAATATCAACATCCTTACCCTTTTCATCTCTATCAAGCTTTAATGAAGAGCTCATTGGAGTGTCAAAAGCATTTGATGCTTCCATGTCAAATCTCTTGAGTAGCTCTTTGGTGTATTTGGCTTGGTTGATAAAGATTCCATCCTTGCTTTGTTTGATTTGCAATCCAAGAAAGAAGTTGAGTTCTCCCATCATGCACATTTCAAGCTACTTAACCTTTCATACCAAGCTCTATGAGCTTGTTTTAAACCATAAAGAGCTTTGCTAAGCTTGAAAACATGGTTTGAAAATTTTTCATGCTCAAAGCCGGGAGGTTGAGCCACATAAACCTCCTCCGAAATAACACCATTTAGAAAAGCACTCTTGACATCCATTTGAAAGAGTTTAAAATCTCTATAGCAAGCAAAAGCTAAAAGCATTCTAATAGATTCAAGTCTAGCTACCGGTGCATAAGTCTCATCAAAATCAATTCTTTCCTCTTGGTTATAACCTTGGGCCACTAATCTAGCCTTGTTTCTAACCACGATTCTGGATTCATCAAGTTTGTTTCTAAATACCCATTTTGTGCCTATAATCCTATAGTTCTGAGGTTTAGGCACAAGGGTCCACACTTGATTTCTTTCAAATTGAACTAGCTCTTCCTGCATAGCAAGCATCCAAGATTCATAATGTAGAGCTTCGGAGAAGTTCTTCGGTTCAATTTGGGAAAGAAATGCTAAATTAACATGTTGTTGAAGAGAGCGTCGAGTTCTTACCCCACTCGAAGGATTACCTAAGATTTGATCGCTTGGATGATCCTTTTTGTAAGTCCAATCTTTTGGTAATGCTTGAGAGTTGTCCGAGTTTGAAACATCATTGCTTGCTTCCTTGTCTTCCTCTTGAGAGCTTGATTGTTGTTCTTCTTGAACAATTTCTTTGGGATTGTCTTGTAGTGTTTCACTTATATCCAAAGTTCTCATGTCATTGTCCACATCATCTACATTAACAATGTTAGTCCTCCGAAGAAAAGGATTAGTCTCATCAAAAGTAACATTAATAGATTCTTCAACAACCAAAGTACTTTTATTATAGACTCTATATGCCATACTATTATTAGAGTAGCCAAGAAAAATACCCTCAAATGTTTTGGAATCAAATTTGCTAAGGTGATCCTTAGTATTTAAAATAAAACATTTACAACCAAAGACTCTAAAAAAGCTCACCTTAGGTTTCTTATCATTAAAAAGCTCATAAGGGGTTTTTAACAAAAAAATTTGCAAGATAACTCTATTGAGAACAAAACAAGCACAATTGACCGCCTCCGCCCAAAAGTACTTAGGTAAACCATATTCGTTAAGTATTGTTCTTGCCGCTTCTTGCAAAGACCTATTCTTTCTTTCGGCAACACCATTTTGTTGAGGAGTTCTAGGAGCCGAAAAATTATGTGATATCCCAAAGTCATCACACAAGGCTCTTATTTTTGAATTTTCAAATTCTCTACCATGATCACTTCGAATGTTGGATATCAAATATCCTTTTTAATTTTGAACACGTTTTGCAAATGAAGTGAACACATTTAGAGATTCATCTTTGGTGGCCATAAAGAAAGTCCAAGTATATCGAGAAAAGTCATCAATAATAACAAAACAACATGATTTACCACCAAGACTAGTAGTAGAGATTGGTCCAAACAAATCCATATGAAGTAATTGCAAAGGTCTAGAAGTAGATACCATTTTCTTCGGTTTGTGATTTACTTTCTCTTGCTTACCCATTTGACAAGCATCATATACTTTGTCTTTCTCAAACTTGATCTTCGGGAGTCCCCTCACAAGTTCTTTGCTTGAAATATCCTTCAAATGCTTCATATGCATGTGTCCAAGTCTTCGATGCCAAAGCCAAGATGTCTCACTAATAGCACTAAGACACTTGACATCTTGGTTAGCTAGATCATTCAATTGAATAGAGTAAACATTGTCATCTCTATTTCCTACCAAAATAGTTTTATCATTCTTCAAGGATTGTATAGTGCAATGAGAAGCCTCAAAG
This sequence comes from Escallonia herrerae, assembly GCA_033070095.1. NCBI lineage: Eukaryota > Viridiplantae > Streptophyta > Magnoliopsida > Escalloniales > Escalloniaceae > Escallonia > Escallonia herrerae. The sequence goes on from JAVXUP010000009.1 coordinate 255,481, forward strand.
ATTACTCTAAAACCTTTATCACTAAATTGATTAATACTTAGCAAATTATGCTTCAAACCTTCAACATATAACACATTCTCAATTGAATGTGGTTCATTACCTATAGTTCCTTTACCTTTGATTTTTCCTTGTGCGTTGTCACCAAAGGTCACTTTTCCTCTTTCTATAAGATCGATTGAGGTGAAAAGAGATATGTTGCCGGTCATATGTCTTGAGCATCCACTATCAAGAATCCACTTCTTGCTACTAGATTTTGCTTTGAAACATACCTATAAACACAAATCAAGAAGTGACTTTTGGTACCCATATTTTCTCGGGTCCTTGGGTGTTAGTCTTATATTTGTAATCTTGACCTTTCACAACCCACATCTTCTTTCTACCTCTAACATAAACAATTCTACAAGGACAATAATTAGTCATATGCCCTTTCTTGTTGCACCAACCACAACGTGTAAATGGTGTGCAATAGTTCTTTGGTTGTTTTAAATGAGTATTCAACCTAGCTTGTTGTTGAAAGATTTTAGGAGGTGAGGCCAAGGGATCTAATCCAAGACCACCTTTGTTTAGTCCAAATCTTTGGCGTCCAAGCATGACATCCAAATTGTTTTGACCATCAACAAATTTTTGAAGACAATTTTTCAAATCACAAATCTCAAGTTTTAAATCTTCATTTTTTTTTCTAAAACCAAAGTTTTGCAAGAGATTTGTTTTGAGCTAGGAGTGTTAGCAATCAATTCAACCAAGTCATTATTCACATGTTTTACATATAAATGGTTGGAAATGCAATCACTCTTGGCATGCAACTCATTATTTTTCACTCTCAACTTCCCAATTTGCTTATTAGCCTCAAGGAATTTTTTTGATAACATAATATTTCTCTTAAAAATTTTCTTGGATTCCTCATATAGGCTATCATAAGCATCTTCAAAGTTTTCACTATCACTATCACTACCGGAAGAAGAGCTTACCTCATCATTTGTCATGAAGCACACATTTGCTCGTTCATGCTTCTCATTGTCTTCATCACTTGAATTGAAGTCACTCCATGTTGGAGTATGTTCGGCATTCATGGCTTTTTCCTTCTCCTTGTTCTCTTTTTTATAGAATTGTCTTTTCTTAGCTCTTTTCCATACATCTCTTCTTTCCTTCTTTTTCCTTTTGTATATGGGACAATCCATCTTCATGTGTCCTGGCTTGTGGCATATGTTGCAAAGTTTCTCTTCGTTGCTAGCGTTTTGTTGCATTCTCCCACTATTCCTTCTAAATCTCATGAACTTCTTGAAGTTCTTTGCAATCATTGCAACATCCTCTTCATCAAATTCTTCTTCATCGTCACTTGATTCAAGGTTGGAAGATGAAGCTTTAAGAGCAATTGATGTAGGTTTCTTCTTGATGTTTTCTTAATTAAAGGTCTTGAGTTGCATTTCATATGTAGTAAGTGAGCACATCAATTCATCAAGAGGAAAGATATTGAGATTCTTCGATTCTTGAATAGCGGTGATCTTTGCATCCCAAGCTCTTGGTAAGGACCTAATCACTTTTCTTACAAGATCACCATTAGTGAATTCCTTGCCCAATTGCTTCAAGGGGTTTACAATGTTAGTGAAACGAGCATTCATATCCGTAACGGATTTATTTGGAAGCATATGGAATAACTCATAATCTCTAAACAATAAGTTTATCTTGGAATCTCTAAGAAGTGAAGTTCCTTCATGCGTAACTTGTAGAGTATCCCAAATACTCTTAGCGGAATTACACATAATGACTCTATTGAGTTCATTAGTATCTAAAGCACAAACAAGACAATTTTTCGCTCTTGCATTCATACAAATCATCTTCTTATCATGATCATTATACTCCAATTTGGACTTAGGCTCTTCAACCTTGTCAACCACCTTTATCGGAACGAATGGGCCATTCTCAACAATATTCCACATCTCATAGTCTTGAGACTCTAAGTAGATTTTCATCTTAACTTTCCACACACTATAATTGGTCCCATTAAACAATAGCGGTCTAGTGGTAGAACTACCCTCCATTCCCCCAACGTAAGCCATGATCGTTTAACTCTCATGACGTTACCAAATATATCAAGAGCCGAGGCTCTGATACCACTTGAAACCGAAAATATAACCCTAGAGGGGGGTGAATAGGGTTTTAAAACTACTTTAAAAAATTAACAAGAAATTACAAACTAACCAATCACAACACAAGTACAAAGCAATAATGTAAGAGATAAGAGTTTAGAGATATTTGACACTTAGGATTTAAATGGTTTGGCTTGAAATACCCTCAAGCCTACGTCTACCCCTTCAAGGACGTCCCTTGAAAGGCCCTAGAATCCACTAGTATGATCTTCCTTACGGGTCAAGATCGAACCGTTTACAATCCCTTGATGCAATGCCCACATCAATAACAAGCTTTGACAATCCTAAAGCTCCAAAGTTTGACAACCCCAAGCTTTGATACAAGAAACTTTAGATGAAGAATTGTGTACAAGATTCACTCTCAAAAAGTAGATGAGTACAACTTTAAGTTCTAGAGCAAGAGAGATGAGTGTATGATGACTTATGAAAGTGTATATCTCTCAAATATAAGCTCACAATAAATGCTCTCTTGAAATGGATGAGAAAACAATAAAAATCAAGAGAGATTGAACAATTGCTTTGATCTTTGAGAATATGCAAGATAAGAAGGCTTTGAATGCAATTAATGAATCAAAACTATGTCCAAGATGAGTATTTATAGAGGTGGGAATGAATATGACCATTTGAAATTAGGTGAAGCGTTAAATGCGCTAAACGTAGAGTTGTCAAACGGGCCGGGCGGCCCGTGGGCTGGCCCGGCCCGGCCCGGTTCTGGCCCGGGCTGGCCCTGCCCCATCCATGAATAGTAGCGGCCCAGCACAAGCGGGCTTGGGGCCTGGGCCTGGACCAGGCCTTCAGTTTCTGCGAAAAAGCCCGGCCCGGAAACGGCCCGGTTCTGGCCCGGCCCGAAGTCGGCCCGGTTCTGGCCCGGCCCGAAGTCGGCCCGGTTCTGGCCCGGGTCTGGCCCGGTTTTGGCCTCACCACTTGTTTGAATTTTTTGCTTTTCCCCCCCTTTCTTTCACCCCTTTTCCAAAATTCCACTTTTACCCCCCCCCCCCAACAGCATTGTTATGTGTTAAGATTTATTAATAAAGCTCACCAAGAAGAGTATGAAAATGTTTAACATATAATAAAAAATATAATGGCTAACAAATAAATATGTATAGACATACATACATATATATGTATATTACTTATAATGAAATAAAAGGATAAAGATTAGGTTCGTTAAATTGTGAATATTGCCTAGAGATGAAATTTAAAATTGAATAACAAGAAAAAAAAAAAGGGCCCGGGCCCGGCCCAAGCCCGGCCCTAGATATTGGGCCTAGGGCCAGGGCCTGGACTGGGCCTAGGTTTGCCTTTGGCAGGCCCGGCCCGGCCCGGTTGGCAGCCCCACTGGCCCGGCCCCGGCCCGGCCCCACAGCAGGCCCGATGGGCTTGGGCTGGGCCGGCCCAAGCCCGGCCCTTTGACATCTCTAGCTAAACGGTAAATACAGTCAACTGCAATGAGCCATTACAGTCGACTGTAATCCTAAAAGTAGCCATTAGAAATTCAAATTTCCAACTTGCAGTCGACTGTATTCCAATACAGTCGACTGTAATCCAATACAGTCGACTGTAATAGGCTACTGGAAGTATTGCAGTCGACTGCATTGGAATGCAGTCGACTGTAATACCTCACTGCCCAACTTGCAGTCGACTGCATTCCAGAAAATGCAGTTTCCTTGTTTTCAAAGAATGAAAAACTTTTATACATGCAAGGGAAACCTATGGGCAAGTTCTAGGTATACAGTCATCGATACGATCATCTCTCTATGTCTAGTTACAAAGATCAGAATAAACGTATTAATAAAATCTATCGAATATTCCATCTTGAACCATTCTGTGAAGTGCATTTGATCGATTAGCTCGTCTAATTGTCCATTTGCATGAGTATGAGATTGTACCTATTGCTTCATCAACTCAATGCAGTTAAGACAACATAATCATTAATGTTAGTTATCATCAAATCAAATATACTCCTAGGTTAAATAACGTAGGGTTAACACTACCCATTAATGGGAGCTCTATATAAAGAGTGTCTGGTAGAGAAAAAGGTAAGTGACTAAATCTAAGAATACCCTAAATATTCTTCATACACTCTCTAACTTTAGCATCGGAGATTCCTTGCTGGAAACACTTTTCGTGAGTCATCGATATCGTTTGTGCTGTGCAGGTCTATTCATGAGTCAAGGTCTGGATTTTATCCACAACACTATGGAAACTTTTATGACTAGGTGACAACTTGCTGGAACAGCACCTTGCGAAATGGTTCCATATTCAGAATTTCAGAGTAGATTTTTCTATAACAAACAAATAGGTCTCAGGGTTATTAATGGTATTGGTGACTGTTGATTGATGAAAACTAGAAATATACTCAAATTAGAGTGAAGAAATAGAGGAACATCACTAAAGGAAGCAGAGTGCCGCAAACCTTCAATTACTATGGATTACAGCTGGTTATGTTGGTATAGCTGTTGTAAATTTGTACTTGAACAATTTTTTCTATCTAATAATATTATGAGGTTCACTGTCAGATTGTTTCACTGCCACAGCAATCACAGTGGTGCGACAGTTAGGTCTTGACCAGTGGCGGCAGCAGCAAGCTCTTTAGGATGGCGATTGATAGCAAGTGTGGCAATTATGGCCAGTAACAGATTACAAAACTAAAAAAGAGTTCATACTAACTTTAGGTTAACGTACTTCCACACACCCATAATATTTGTTCATGAATTGATATATATCGTTTAAGAGCCTGTGTGTCACAATTCAGCTGACAACGGAAGCAGCTTAATGACTAGATTATCTTTAAGCAGATTATGTATTAAACCGGTGCATACTATTTGTTTCCAACTTTTCACAATCAACTTTTTGTCGACGACCTTACTGGACTGTTTGTTTAAATAAGCTGAAAAGATGTTATTTGCTATATATGGACCAAAATGCCCCCAGAAGGTATTAGTCAGCTACATGTTTACTATAAGAAGTTATAACAACATTTTTAAGTTATCATAAGAATGATGATATATAATAGGGAGGGGGTACTTTCCATGGATACATGAGTAGATAAGCTATTTTTCATGGGCAGACAAAATAAAGTACTAGATTACATCCATTTCGAAAGTTTTGTTAAAGTTATAAAGGACAAATGTAGCTATAAAAGAGCAGTAGTCAAGATCCAAAGCTTAGGGTTGAGTAGTCGTGTTGTTGTCTACTTCTCCTGCAAGTGATGTCAAAAGCTACTCTGATTTGTCCTTAGCTATCTAGACCTGGTTATTTGTACAGTAGTAAACCTGAATAAAGTGATATTCTCGAAGAGCAAAAAAAATATCCTTAAAAAGTCCAGTAAAATGAGCATCAGCTGCTTTAGATGTTTGAATTACATAAATTATGAATCCCACTGTATAACTTAGTACCTAAATTCGAATCTTCATTTTTGTAAGTGGGAAGCTTAAATTGAACAATCCATAGTCAAATTAGAGAGCAAATCCCAGCTTGTTTAGGAAAAGTATTAGTTGAGTTGCATAGAAGGAGAAGAAGAATGATGTTTTTCCCAAGGGTTGGAGAATAACACGTAGATGCAATTGACATTATCATTAAAAGTCGCTGCATTAGTGGTAAAAATCTCCAAATATCAGTGTATCATAATATATACTGGTGGCTTTTCTGTTAAATTGGGTCATATGTGCTGCTAGTGCCTTCCGCTTTCCAAGCTTATGAGCTCTTGATCCTTTCACATTTTGTAGCAAAGCTCCTACTTGGCTTACTACTTTTGCACCAGCAAATGCTCTTGTGATGCAAAAGGAAGCCTGCAATGCAATCCCGAAATGCAAAACAGGTTGGTCTTGTCCAATTTGACCTTTTGATTTTTTCTGTTTCTTTGGAACTCATATTAACAGATTTACTAGTTTTGAACCCGTGCGTTGCACACGGGAATATTTTTTTACAATATTATCATGAGTATAGAGAGACAAATGCAAAAGAGGCAATTAGGAAGCCAAAGAAGACAGATAAGTAGGCTTTTAAGACCCGCCTCATTATGAGAATTAGCATAAAAAATTCATTGAAAGATACGTAAGGGGTGTGAGTTGGTAGTATTATTTACAAAGATGTAAAGGCTAAATTGGTGAGAAAGAGCATGGAAGTGGAAACCTAAAAACGCTGATAAGGTGTTTAAAAAGGGGCAATGGCAATTTTGAGTGTATTGAAAGGAGAGAATTGAAGGAAATAGGCTGTTCTGGGGTTGGGGACATTAGAAGAGAAATAAAAATTATATTACAAAGTTGAGATAAGCTGGAAGAATTAGGAATGGAGAGCCAGGCAATAAGCCATTCCCGAAAAGTATCATAATCAACATTGTTTGGGATAAACATATTTATCGAGATCCAAACCGGAGTAACTTTTGTGCAGTTGAGGAAGGGTGGACCCCTGATTTCTCTGAGGCAAGGCAGAGAGGGAAAAGAGGGGATTAGGTGATGCCTAAATGGTTAAGGAACTTTCTGGTTGGGAGTCTGTCAAGTAATAATTGCCAAAGAAAGAATGAGATTTTTGAGGGAAGATTTAAAGACTATACAGCTTTCCAATTTTGATCAGGAAAATAGGTAATTTGGAGTGCTGAAGCCCGAAACATGAAACTTTCTTGGTGTACAAGGAATTATAGGCCAAAGAAACAGAGAAGAGAGCAGAAGGGTTGAGATGCCATAAGGGAAGATCAGGGGATACTAAGAAAGGTAAATGGATTCCAACAATTCTGTTCGCAATCTGACGAGGGGAAATATTAAGGATTAAAGAGTAATTCCAGGTACCATCCAAAAAAACGTCAGAGACTTTGGAAAGCTTAGGAGCTCTAGAAAAGTAGAGTGAAGTAGATTCAGGAGGATGGTCTAAGATCCAAAAGTCTTTCCAAATGTTAACGGACTGACCATCTCTAATTTTCCAAAAAATACCTTGTAAATGAACTTTAAAGCCTGCCTGGAGACATTTTTAGGCCCAAGAGGAGGAACCGGCGTGGGAGGAGTAAAGAGGACAATTTTTTTTTTTACAGTATTAGGGTTGAAATTTTTTTGCTAGGAGGCAATCATGTCGAGTAAGGATTTTTCAGCTGGATTTGGCAAGAAGAGCTAGGTTAAAAAGTTGAGCGTCTTTGAAACCTAGGCCACCAAGGGATTTATTAGCAGAGAGCGAGAGCCAGTTTACAGGGTGAAAGCTTCGCTTAGAAGAAAGCACTGAAGATGGAGTAAAGCTTGGCACAAACATAGACCGGGAAACAGAATGCTTGCATGTGGTAAACTGGAAGACTACTTATGACAGATGAGATAAGAGTGCCACGACCATCTTTGTTTAAGAGAATGCCTTTCTAACCCGCACAACGAGATTGGACTTTAAGAAGGAGGGATTCAAAGTAGGCCTTACGTTTTGAGACAATGTCAAGGGAAGTACCCAGATAAGTGCCAAAAGTTGATTCTTATTTTATGTTAAAACACCAGGAGTCAAGAGTAGGAGATCTTCAGAATAGTTAGGGCTACAAAAGTGCGAGGATTTAGAGTGATCTATAGTATGGCCAGAGATGCTGCAATAGAGGTCCAGAAGAAGTTTAATCATTTCACAGTTTAATAATAAAAGAATAAGATTGTATCATCTGCGAACATAAGATGAGAAATTGATGGTGCAGAATTGCAAGAACTAATGCCACGTATACCTTGTAGAGATTTTTCTTTGGATAGATTGGCCGAAAGAACTTCCGAGCATTGAACAAAAAGATAAGGTGAGAATGGAATGGATCACCTTGTCTGATACCACGTAGGGGTTGAATTCTCCTGAAAGGTGAGCCGTTAACTATTACAGCGTAAGAGACAGTTGTCACACATTGCATGATAAGCTTAATCCAGAAAGGAGGAAAATTGAGCTTGTGTGGGAACCCCTGAATAAAGTCTCAGTTTGGGTGATCAAAAGCCTTGCTCATATCAGTTTTAAAGGCTACAAGACTTGTGATGCATGTTTTCTTGGTACATATCATATTAGTAAGCTCCTGGACGATCAGAATGTTGTCTGTAATGGCTTTGTTTTTTATGAAGGCATTTTGTAAGGACGAGATAAGAGAAGGAAGGATTTGTTTTAAATGGTTAGCGAGAACTTTAGAGGCAACTTTATAAATAGTGTTACACATGCTAATGGGTCAAAAGTCAGAAGGGTGTTTGGGGTCTTTGCATTTAGGGATTAATGTTATGTAGGAGAAGTTTGTTTTTGTGAGAAGGTGGCCAGACCGTAGGAAGGAAAGAAAACCAGAGGTAATGTCCTATTTTAGGAAGCTCCAACATTTTTGATAGACTATAGGAGGAATTTTGTCAGGTCCTGGAGATTTAAGAGGGGCAAGGTCGAAGAGAGCATCTTTGACTTCACTTCCTATAAAAGGTGAGTTAAGGAGGAGGGTATGATCTTCAGAGATTGAGATATCAAGGGCATTTAAGATAGAAAAGTCACAAGTGTCTGGGGGTTGGGTTGGGTTACAATTGAAAATGAACGCGAAGTAGATTTCAAACGAATTCATGATGTCTCTATTCATTCGAATTGCACTAGAAATTGTGATTGTTACGTGTAGGATAAGGGGATAGGGAGTAGGAACTGAAGTAGAGAAATGAACTAAAAGGAAAGATAGATAAAGAGTAATCATTGCAATAAAGGAGAGTAGGATCACGTGGGGTAGGGGAGTGGGCTAGCATTGAAAGAGAGATAAAGCCTAAAACTAGGTAGTTGTGTACCTGGAAGGGATTTGGCCAAAGGTGTGGTGTTAGGCATTAAAGCTTGAGGAGACTTCCCTTTTGTCAAAGACTATGCTGAGGCAGAGGCCATCTGGAACTATAGTATTATTAATAATTTCATGAGGTAGGAGAATGCCAGCATTAAGAGGAGAGGCACGTGTTGTTCCTTTTGTCTTGAAGCTGCGAGTAGAAGGCCTAGAAAAGAAGTTTCTTTTTTACTTTTTTTTGGTGAAAAAAGTCTTCCTAGAGCGCGGGTGATTGGATAGTAGCTAATGCATCCTTCGTAGTTTTAGCTTTGATATTTCACACTAGTCAGATGGTATGATTGTGAGGGCATCAGGCTTGTTTTGTCGCTAAAAGAAGCATGCATTGTTGCACACATGGTTGCTAAAACTTTGCTTAAGAACCAAGTTACCTCCATGCAGAGACACATCTTTGGGAAAAATGTCAAAAAAAAATCAAGTTGACAGATTTTCTTTTCTTGTGACTACGTTTACGTTTGGGTTTAAGCCTTGAAGTTGCTTCATCATCAAAAAGGGATCCTCGAGGGCCACAAACAAAGACATTGTCACTGTATTCGGATGGTGGATGGGGTCCTTTTGAGTTTTGGTGGTTGTTGTTTGAGTGAAAGGAGCTGGCATGAGAAAGTGAATTCGATGATGGAGGTTTTTCTTGATGAAAACGAGGGCCAAAAGAAGAGTTGAAAACCTCAAAACGTGGTCAACGGTTGTGATGAATATTGACTAGACCTATAATATCTCCATTGTACGGAGGAATTCCATCTTTAATAAAATGTTTATACAGCTTGGAACAATAAAATTCTGAGGTTCTTTGGCAGAGGTGTTTAACAACCAGCTTAGGATCACCGGCAAATATGGAATGAATGGCCTACAATACCGCAACAGTGGCATACACGGAAGATCTTCTCATATTGAAATTTAATCCAAAAAATCTTACCTGATGTGAGCTTGAGGTAAATGCCAGGGATTAAAGGGAGACCCAGATTGATATGAATGAGCATTCAAAAGACGTCCGACTTATGCTTGATACTTTCAAGCCAAGGTAAACATAGCGGTTAGCCTATAGCTTTAGTAAGAGTCTCAGCCAAGAGAGGGCTTTTGTAATCGCTTGGTATCAGCCCCGTGCGAACCTATAAGTCAACATATTGAATGGAAACTTCGCTATAAATTATTCCAGGGTTCCAAGGCTTAAGGACCAGAAGAGTACCCATGATGTTTCAGAGGCTATTGCAGTACACAAGGCGTGCAACTTCAAGAAACAAAGCAAAAAATGATGATTTTTTTTAGAAGCATTACCTGGGTTCGGCCTTCGTAAAGCTAATGATTGTTAATGAAGGATTGAAGTTTAGCTTCAGTGAATGTCTTCTTATAAGAGATCTTACCAACTAGAAAGCACGAGAGTATAGCTCTAGTTTCAATCATATTGTTGAGCGTGGGTTCGAGAATAGAGCATTGACAGAATGGAAGTTGAAAGCAAGGTGAAGTTAAGTTGATTTGGTTGGGTGCTGGGGTTCAACGGATGTATAATCTGGGGAATGCATGGGAAGGTTATGGGTAAGGGGAGAGGTTGGTGGTGAAGGAGAGGGAAGAGAGAGAGAGAGAGAGAGAAAATAGCTTCTCAGACGAAGAAACTTTTCTACAAGATGTTATAACAACTTATTCATGCTACTTTTTACAAGATCCCATGATATTAAATGCAATAATATTTCACTCCATATCACAAGTCAAACTATATCTTCATAATTACTCAAGTCCACACCTAAATTATAATCAACCACTTTTAAACCTTAGCCTAACTTGAGTCCACTAACAGTAAAGTTTTACCTGAAGGAAGATTCTAAATTGAACCTGAACACTTTCAAACACTAGACATGGACAAATTCAAGCAACCTACCTCCAGAAGTGGCAACATCAATCCATTGTACTACACTCAAATGCCCATGAGATACAAACAACAATTGTAAATTCATAAAGACCAAACCCAGCAATAAAATTCGTAATATCGCAACTCGTAGTGGAAAATTTTTGGTATAAAAGTCGAATCGATCAAAGAAACAAGCCATTCAAGCGATTGGTAAACTAGAGTCTAATCGAGCAGTCAGTGCTAACCGGTGTCTTGGTTAGGAAAAAGGAGAAAACAAGAAGAATTGAGTAAATAATTGAGCAAAAAAGGAAGGAGAATTACCTCTATTGTGCACGCCACTGCGGGCAAATAGCTATGCGCAGTGGATGGCGTAGTGGAGGCAGTGGTTATATGTCGTGGCAATAGTGGTGCGGTGACAGCTTCCTGTGGCCTCCCAAGTTAGGGTTCTTTGATTTTTGTTGTTTAATTCTTAGTATATATAAGGAAGGAGCAAAATTGACCATTAACTGGAACCAAAAAATAGGGACAATATTGATAGAATGAATCGTAAATGTTTACCTAAGAGCCTGAAAGGCTGATCTATAGTATGCCGTATTATCCACCAATGTTATTAGGAACGAGGAATGGAGAGCATACCTAATAGTTATTTTAACTTCTTAAAAGAGTGTGATTGGATACGAGATTCGAGCTGAGGTTTTCATTCTGGGAAGGTATTTAGAAATTCCTTGAACAGAATCTCTTGTTTGAATTGTACAAAAGAAAATTTGTAAAATTCTTGAAGGGATTTGAATTGAGAATTTGTAGGCTCCAAATCCACAATTCAAATAAGTAGTCTGGACTAAGTATGTGCCAAATCCCTTCAAAGAGATTATTAAACCACTACGTAACTTATGCCTGCTTTTTAGGATATATGTTCCCCACTACGTTTTAGGATATCTACTCCCCATCCTTTAACATCTTATTTCTTTATCAAGAAAGTCTTAAATGCACTAATACTCATCCAAATAAAGAATCTACAAATACCCAGTCAGAATTCAAAGAATAATAAAAAAACTTCCAAACAGAATATTCGTAACAACGAGATTTGTAAATGAAAGAATTTAGAATCAGGGAAATCTAAAAGTACCCAGTATTTTAAAGTTACACATACAACTTTGGTTCCAAATTAGATTTTGAAGTTTTAAATTGTCGATAATCCTTTAAAGTTTGCAACTTTTAATAATTAAAATCCTAATCTTTTACTTTTGGCATTTAAAATCATGAAATTTTTAATTCAAAGCAATTAGACCCAAATTCTCAGGATAGTAACAAAAAAGAAAGTGGATGGCCATCTGCGCATGCATGTCACGCATGTCACGAGACTTCCAAACGGACAAATTTGTCTAACCTATGTTCCTACATCTTCTCTTCTTAGTGGTAAAATCATAATGTTGTTTTGGCTTTTTTACAGTGCACCATATAAACAAATGCCGCTCACGCTTCTTTTCACATGCACAATATAAATGCCAAAATTCTCAAGATCATTATGTTGTCAAAATTCTTAATACAACAAATCACTCCTAACACCTACATCACCTAATACATATACCACCATTTACCACACACACAAAAAAAAAAAACTAGGACTTCAATATTTTTGAACATGCCCTTCGATCCTCATGCATTTTTGTGTGTATCAACACCTTCTCTAAGTGATGATGGTATCACACAGTTTCTTCAATTCACATGTGAGTTCTAGGCTTCATTCGAAAATTTCCAATGTTCACCATAGGTGGTTTCTGCTATGGGGTTGCACAAGACATGCCATATATTGGTCCAGATTGAACCTTATTGTACAAGCTGACTTGAAGTCTTCATCTTGCAACACCAAAATCAAAGAAAGAAAAAAAACAAAAACAAAAACAAAAAAGGGCCAAAAAAAATAAAAATTCAGCTTCTACGAATGTTCTAAAGTAAGCTCAAGTGTGCAACGTCATGAAGTCACATGTGGGCTAGGGTACTTACACGTGCTATGGGCCTTCAAGTCACATGTGGGCTAGGTTGACTGGCAGACATGTTTTGCATTTGGCTCTTATGTTGCAATAACAAAGAAAGTAAGTTAAATGATTAGATTAGATCACCCGGGGGGGTATTGGACCACTAAAAACACATATAGACTACCCACAACATTCTCAATCTTTCTCGACTTAGTTAAAGTACCACTTTTATAAACCATTATGAAAAGTTAATAAAATTTATGAGTAAAGTCACTAACAGGTAGCTTTTGTCTCCTTTGTGGACCAGCAATGTGCTTCTGTCTACTACATTGCCACTGGCCCCTGAGATCACTACCCTGCCCTTGACCACTCTGTACCTAACTGCCCTACCATGCTTATAACGGCCTGAAAATTCAGAACGATAGTTAATCACTTGATCATTTACACAAAGGCAATAATATCCACCATTATCAGAGTAGCTAAACCATTAATCAAACCATACTCTCAGAAGACTGTCATAAATGGAATACCAAGTTTAAGTCTGAAAATTTTAAAATGGTAATATTCATCCATGCAGGGGTTCTAATAGAAAATACATCAACTTAAACCAAACCCTCTCGCTCGGATCTAATCCATACCCAAGCAATCTATTATTGGTCATTACATGCAGAAGAGAATTCAAGCGAGAGTGAGCTTTTGAGAGTCCAGTAATGTTGATCATAAACCAAACAGTGCAAATCGAATGATTATATATATGAAGTTGAGTGACAGTTTGAAAAGAATTCTAAATAAGACCACAACATCTCGATATAGATATAGGGGAGATAATTAACTCCATCCCTCAAATTAGTAGACATTATAAACATTTTAGATACAGTGAAACACAAGGAGATGATATTGACACATGAACAGTACAGATTAGCAAAGCCACTCCGATGTTGCTCAGTAATACAGACTACATATGTGTATGTATAAAAACTAGTCTATCTAAGTACTAGTATGCAACCCAAACAGAACAGACTAACCTTATGACACCCATAGTACAAATCAATCTTATAACGCCTCAGATTTACTATCTCATGTCAATGTTCAGACAAAATACACATAATTCAACATGTTATGTAATGCTCAAGTACATAAAATAGATGAGCATTAATAAGAGTTTCAAACGTTCAAGGTAAGGTTTCATCAGCAAATCCAAACATTTTTATGATAATTTATAAACCCAGAGTTTAATGGAATTCGCGAAACAATTAGAATAAAACATGTGAATTTAAAGTGATGAAGTAAGTTTTAGATAGAAAATCCTTACCTTACGGCGAAGCTAAGCTATACTCTCAACCGAAAGCCAGAGATCCTCAGAATAACCTAAGTTGAGGCATTGTAATTTTTAGGGTTAATTGCACCTATGTCTCTGAGGTTTGGGTGAAATTACAGTCAAGGACACTAAGTTTCAAAAGGTAACAGCACAAACGTTAAAAATGTAACACTTATGTCCATCCGTTAGGTATCTGTCCAAAAATTGTATTTTTTGTGATGTCATCAATACGTATTTTCAAAATATGACAATCCTACCCCTACATTACTGTTACCTCTCTCCTCTCCTTTTCTCTTTCACGAGCCTTCTCTCTCTTCCCCTTATCTCTTTCTTCCATCAGATACATGTGAAGTTTTCTCTTCTTCTCCAGCAACCACGCCGTCGCCCCCACCATTTCACCACCAAGCTGCTATCCCCACCGTCCCACTACCACACTGATGCCCCCACCGCCCACCGTTCCACCACCACGCTGGTGCTTCCAGCGCCCAGCACCACGCCCGCTGCTCCCCCACCCCCTGCTGTCGTCCCTCACCCTTCCCCTACCCCGCGCCTTCCCCTTCCTTCTACCTCACCCCGTCGTCTCCGCCCTCTCTTCCCTTACCCCGCCACCTTCCTCTTCCCTCCACCTCACCCCATCGTCCCCAGCCCTTCCTTCCCTTACCCCGCCTCCTTCCCTTTCCCCTCACCCCACCCTATCGTCCCCCGCCCCACTGCCTTCGCCCTTCCCCTACCCCCTGCTGCCTTCCCCCACCCCACCTTGCTCAGTCCCCCTCCCTTCCCCCACCCCTACCCCGCGCTATCCTCATCCTTTCCCCTACCTGAATGCTTTTTGATTTCTTGAAAAGTTAGATAATAAATGTTGAAGTTGAAAAAGAATTGAAACCCTAATTTGAAAATTAGGGAGATAAATGAATAGCTTGAAACCCTAATTTGAAAATTAGGATTTCAATTCTTATTAAAATTGAAATCCTAATTTAAAAATTAGGGAGATAAAGGAATGACTTGAAACCCTAATTTAAAAATTAGGGTTTCAATTCTTTTTGAAACCCTAATTTGAAACCTAGGGAGATAGAAGAAATGGCATGGTAAAGAGTTTACCTTTTAAGTCATGGACAATATGGTCATTTTGACCATTCCGTTATGTATTTGGGTATTACGTTAGGTCAAAGGACATAAGTGCCTATTTTCCAAACTTATGGACACGCGTATAATTTTATTCAAATCTCAGGGACATAGGTGTAATTAACCATAATTTTTATAACATAAACCACACTACAATCGTGTGTGACCTATACCAATTACTTATACGGTATCCAATTCTAATATCAAAATAATATAATTGTTAACAATTTCTACTAACGGCCAAAACTAATAAGAAACCCTAACACAACCCCAAAGCTTAACCACACCTCAAAATTCACAATAAAAATCTCATAAAAACTTTGTAGTTTAAAACAGAATATAAGATCAAAATATTAGATTTTTGAATTTTTGAATATTTTTTGTTTAAAAATAATTTTCTTGAATACAAGAAAAGTCCAAAAATAAACTTTTATATTCTAGGTCAAAACAAAGTCCCATAATCCTTATAATATCTTAAAAATATGTAAGAAAAATATAGAAATTGAAATCAAGATTTTTAAATCATTAAAACTAATTTTAAATTGTTCATTTTGCTAACCAAATGTGATATGATTAAAGATAACAAATCAACCCTGAAATTGCTCAAACTAATTTTTTTAGAATTTAATATGAATTTTAAAGACTCAATACATATTTTAGAAAAATCAAACTTGCCAAAAATATTAAAAATACTAAACGAGTTCCCAAAAATGTGAAATTTTGTTAAAAATTCTGATATAACTTAAGCTACTATATTGCAAAACTTTATGCAGCAAATGTGGGAATGGAAGCACGACAAGTTGATTAAACTTTTATGATTAATTTACGAGAACAATTGCAGTGCAAATGTTTAATTTGGGGTTGTACTTTATGTATGTAATATTTTGATCATCAAACATTATTTCTAATTCTTATCTTGTGATTGACTTGAATATTCTTTTCTGTTTCAAAGTTATGTTCATAATTGTAATGAAAAGAAAACAACGTCCGTATGTGTATGTGCGTGCCTCCAGACACTTCGACCAAATGCAAAAGCCATTTCAATGTAGAATTGAATTTGAGGGTATCCATCTATAACAATTCTTTTCAATTATCCAATTACCTAACAAGCTTGATATAGTTTCAAAAAAGAAGAGCAAAAGAGTATTAGTATTGAGTTAAACAATTTTTAGAGTTCAATTGCTCTGTTTATTAAAAAGAGCAAACTGATTCAACTTTTAAATTTCAGAAGGGACCAATTTCTTTTCGATGCTTAACATTCAGAAATTTAAAATTTTCAATTCTACAATTTAGCACTTTCCTTAATTTTCAGTTTTACTAAACACATTTATAATAATGATTTACTTAGAGCCATTGTTCTACAGGTATTGCGGGTTTTTGTGTGGTTAAGAAAAGGATCTATTACGCAGAAAATCACATAAATTTGTACTCGCCCTGTCTTAATTTCCTTATTGGTCTGTCCTACAAGATTTGCTCACTTTTCAAATTGAAGAAAGATCCTATATGTATTTTTTCATACTTACCTTTTTTTGTACTTTTTAATTCAATTTCTCTCTCGTGATCTACTTTCTTATACTTTTTTACTCTATTTTCCTTTTCACATTTAAACTCCACTAATTCCTTTTCTATCTCCTGACCCACTTTCTTTCCCTCCCTATCTTTAAAGGATATAATAGAGAATATACAATGTATGACCTAAATCTTTTACCTGTGCCTATGAAAAACTTGCTCGAATTATGTAAGATGGAGGGAATCCGATTTATATGAAACACACTAGATTTTTTTCATCATTTTAAACTTAAAAGTTTTATACTTATAGTCATCAATTGACAATGAAGCTTCAAATCTTTAATAGGAAAAAAATAACAAGAAATTTTTTTAACTATTATCAGGGTTAAAAGAATAGTTAAATATTTTAAGTGACTTTTATTGAGTAATGCATACAAAAAATTACTAATAATTATTATAAAGGTAATATTAAAAAAAATATTAAAAATATTTAACGATTATTAAATATAATCCTGTTTATTCAAATAACAATTCACGTATAATCCTGTTTCGACTTCCTATTGCACCAACCACCCTTCCCGACGGCTCTTCCTCTGAAGCCACACTTCCCCCACCATGCTGAACCTGCCACCCTGATCGCCCTCATTCTACTCGCTGTACCCGCCACCGCGACCCCTTCCCCACTGAACCCGCCACCTCCAAACCCCTGAGAACAGCCCGCTGCCCATCAGAGCTTCACAATCCCCATTACTGGCGGTACCAGCCACCGCAACCACCAATGGCCCATTGAAACATCCAGACCTCCATCCTAATTAGCAGTGTCACCCGGCAAAGCCTCATTACTCTCAAAGCCCCTGCAAATCGAAACCATTGTCATCCCGTCCATCAACGCTTTCTCGGAAGCATATTAACCACGACATGGCTAAGATTCAGATCGCCAATCTTCGATACCCGAGCCGACGATGGTGATTCCTTTCTCTCAAATCCCAGACCGTAGCCCTAACCCTGACCCTAACCATAATTCTCACTCCACCACCACCAATGGCTTCCACCTTGTCTCTGAGATCCCTCTTACCCTCTTCCCCAACTGATCTCAACCGCCCCGTAAGTACCCTGCAACTACTGGAGTCCCTTAGTTCATTTTCTTCTATTCGCGAAATTCACTTGATAGATTTACGTCGGATTTAGTATTCGTAAATGTCGACTTTATCTTGGCTGGAATTGTCGGAAGATAAGAATTCATGAAAAGTGAATGGAGAAAATGTCCTCTAATTTTGTAATCCTTGTACAAACAGGGGATTTGTGATTAGTTTATGTCCTGATGGATTGTGTTACATTTCTAGGGTTCTGTGACTGGAAATCTCTTTGGGTCTAAAATCGCTGGGATTGCCAAGAGAACAGTGCCGTCGAGTGCCAAGAAGCTAGTGTTGAATTGCAAGCGTGACGAGGAAATGGATGTGAGCGCAGGGGCTTCGGTTGAAAACTTGGACGGTATGTGATGTGAAGATGTCAATAGTGTTGGGAATTGTTTTCAGTTTATTTGTTACTGTGGGTATCATTTGATGGCAGAGGTGGTGGAGGTTGAGGAACCGAGTATCTCGACAATGGTGATGAACTTCGGGAATAGCTTTGATCCGTACGAGGCGTTGAGTACGCCGTTGTATCAAACAGCCACGTTTAAGCAGGTAAGGCTTGAGTCGACAGTAAACATTTTGATTGTTTCAGGAGAACTGAATGATTGTAATAAATGCCAGTCTCACTTGCTTACACTTTTGTTGCTACCCTATTGATGTGCATTGTGCAGTTACCGGTAATTAGAACCGCTCCTCTGTGTATGTCTCTGTGTGCGTGTGTTAATGACCAAGCCTCAGCGGCTTTTTTCGCGGCAAATATGTTGTGGTAAATGCTTATAGAGCATTGTACGACACGAGGAACATATTGTCTTATAGTTGTGTAATCATCAAAATTGTATTTTCACGTGAATTTTGCCTTTTGTATTGTGTTATTTAGCCTTCTGCAACGGAAAATGGCCCTTATGACTATACTAGAAGTGGAAATCCTACGAGGGATGCTTTAGAAAGGTATGGGTTTACCTTTTGCTATATGATAGACGTAGTTTTTTAGTGGTAATTTCCTTTGTGCTTTCTCGTGTTAATGTACTCTTTTGAATACTCTCAGCCTCCTGGCGAAGCTTGATAAAGCAGATCGAGCATTTTGTTTTACAAGTGGGATGGCTGCTTTGGCTGCTGTTGCTCATCTGGTTGGAACTGGTACGTTTTATATTGTTTCTCTTTTTTGCTGACACATGTACTTACATTCATACCCACACATACAAAGACGAACATGTAGAAGATTATATATGAGAATGGATTGTCAACTTATAATGTGCTAAAGGTTGCAACGAATGGCAGGTAGGTGTTATTTACTCCGTTTATACAGTTCTCTACCTAAATATTTACTGGACTGCCTCTTGTTCCACTCTCTGCATCTTTCGTTCTTGTTGCCAAATTTGACTGTGCAGTCCGTTTCTCTATAGTGTGTAGTATAAACGGAGTAAATAACTCCATTTATACAGTTCTCTACATAAATATTTGCTGGACTGCCTTTGTTCTCACTCTCTGCATCTTTCGTTCTTGTTGCCAAATTTTGACAATGCAGTCTGTTAATCTATAGTGTATAGTGTCTGCATAAGAAAGCTTTACCTATTGAAGGCGAGCTGGAAGCTGTTTTATATGTTAAACATTGATCAGTAAATTTCTTATGTTAGGTGAGGAAATTGTGGCTGGAGATGACATTTATGGTGGTTCTGACCGATTGCTCTCACAAGTGATTCCAAAGACCGGAATTGTGGTTAAGTTAGTAGAATATTTATTTTTATGTTTTACATTTAAATAAAAAGGTTTTCAGTATTTAGCTGTTCCTTATTTTGCTAAATGTCAATTGCTTTACAAATGTGCAGACGTGTTAATACAAGTGATTTAGAGGAGGTTGCATCTGCAATTGGCCCATGGACAAAGCTTGTGTGGCTGGAGAGTCCAACCAATCCACGGCAACAAATTTCAGATATTTGTGTAAGTCACAAGATTAACATCAGAGACTTGTACAAGTACTGTGTCTGTGGTTAACTAGGTAGCACGGACATCGTGTCCGACACCGACTCCGACCGGAACACCGGACATCACAATTTTCACAAAACCAGATTTTGGACACCGCAGCTTAATTTTTTAATATATTTTTTTATTATACACACACACACACATATTATGTATATACACATACACACATCTCAATTGGAGCAACTGAACTTCGTTCAAAATGAATGAGAAAGAAAGCAAATAACATGAAATAGTCTCAACGGTAACAAGAAAAAAAATCGGCAACAAGAAAGCAGTTGAAAGTTTCAATAGTACCAAGATTAGAGTCTCAACAATAACAAGAAAGGAAAAAGACTTGGAACCAAAGGCATGAAGGTGAGGTTTTATATAGTCAGATGGCTCTGTAAATGAGGTCGGAGATGTTGACCTATCTTATTCTAGACTGGCAAGCTTGGATGCTTTAGGTAACAAAAAGAAGGAAAAGAGAAAGAGATGAGAGAGAAAGAAGAGGGTACCTTTTGCTAGGTCGATCTGATTAGGGTTTGGCCTAAAAGTTCATTCACAAAAACCCCCAGATTTACCCATCAAATAAAATTGAAATATTGTATTCTGGCCCCATACGTGTGGACACTTCTACGCAAGGTATCCGACACTTCTTCAAGAGGGTCCAACACGGTGTCCGATCATTAAAACATAAATAAATTCAAAATCGCTGAGAGTTGTCAGACACGTGTCCCGAGGTGTCGGTAGGTGTCGGACATCATACCTAGAGCTATAAGAAGTGTGGGTGCTTCCTGAGTGGTTAAGCTATAAGATTAGAAATCTATAGAACTAAGGAATAAATTATGGCAATATCTACTACCTTGAAAAGTTATGTAAGAAATTATGGTATTATTCACTACCTTTAAATGGGAAAGCCTTGTCTTTTACACTTTTTTTCTATTAATAATGAGTTAGCAAGTCTACAAATTTTATCATAATTTGATCGTGGCAAGTTCACTGATCACGTTTTTAATTCGTCTTCATTTAGAAGTTAGTTTAATCTTTATATTCAAAGGTTTGAAGTGCTGCCAGTGGCTTTTTCACTAATATCGTCACTTCTAAATTTCATAGTTGTAGGGATTTGAAAAAGATAGAGGAAGAGTTCCAGGCAAAGGACATCTAACATAGTTACGATATCAGATGATATACAATATTATCGAGTGGGCTGAAAGGAAAAATTTACTGCTCAACGGTGCTATTGTAAATCTTTAATGAGCATACAGGAATCATTTAGGACTTATGATTATGTGATTGAGAAGTGTCATCCAACTATGGAAGCGCTCTTGATGGATCTACCATAGTTATATGCAGAGGGCTAGCAATTTTCTTATAATTTGAAATCTCTGAAAAGATGTTTCTCCAGTAATATTATGGCTATTACTGAAGATGGTACTCTATGGCACTTAATTTTTTTTTTCCTGTTGCTTTCCCTCTCAGAAAATAGCAGAGATGGCTCATGCTTATGGTGCTATTGTATTGGTGGATAACAGCATCATGTCCCCTGTTTTGTCTCAACCCTTGGAGCTTGGAGCAGGTATTAAAAAGTGATGCCGATGTTAGCTATATTTTTATCGAAAGGCATATATCTCTTTTTGCTTATTTTATTGTCCCTTTGTGGTTCTTTTTGGTTAATTTTTTCTATTTCTTTCTAGATATCGTAATGCACTCAGCTACAAAATTCATAGCTGGACATAGTGATGTCATGGCGGGTGTGCTTGCTGTAAAGGGGGAAAGGTTGTACCTCATTCAAACTTGTTTCATGTGTTAAATTGTTATGCTAATGCTTAGACACCTTACAATGGATAAGACACCAAATAGAAACTAGGAAGAAAAAGAGGGAGATCCGATATCTGACAGATCCAGTACTGATATACAATGGATCCCACCTGCATATCAAACCCCTAATTCCCCCTCAACACTCCCCCCCCCCCCCCCCACGCGGAAAATCATCGTTGTAGACATTGCACATGAATAATTGTTTTTTGCTTTTAGTTTCTCCTTGTTTTTATTTGCTTGGCTCTGGACTTTTTGTTTTTCTTGATGAGTTCTAGATGGCCTTTTGGTATCCCTGCATACTTTTCTTTGGGTCTTTAAAGAAGTCTTGCGGTGGATATATAGATTTTCATATGAATTAAACATGCTTAAATTGCATTAGGAGTGAGTAATACCTTTAGTTTTGTTCTTTGGAGGATCATTTCTTTTACTACAATCAAAGATTCTTATTGTTTGTATGTGCACTTAGGCTGGCGAAAGATTTGTATTTCCTACAAAATGCAGAAGGCTCTGGTTTGGCGCCATTCGACTGTTGGATCTGTTTGCGAGGCATTAAAACAATGGCCTTACGGGTTGAGAAGCAACAGGTGCTATTTCGGCCTGTTCAACTAGAATATAGATGGGAATGTCTATTTGCGCAAGGCGCCCTAATATACTTGTCCACTCCCTCATTTTCGTGACAAATGAGGGTCTGGAAAAGCATATTAGGGTGTGGAAATAGATGATCGCTATGCAAATTTATCGGTCCAAATAGAAATTACTCATTCAACTGAACTGAACTCAACTCAGCCAATGGCTGTCCTAACTGCATGGGGTCACAACTACATCAACCCGTTGCACCATATAACTCTGTTGAAGGCATTGTTCTGTTTAACTACATATTTGCATGTCCTTTCTTGATAGCTCCATGTTAATCTTACTCTATTTCTTCCATTAGCGTTTTCATAAATAGCGGTCATATATTCGTGTCACTCTTTTTACCTCGTGTAGTTATTGGTTTTCACTGTATTCGTCTCTACCATTTAAGTGTACCTTAGTAGCAGGATGGTTACGCTTCTCTCTCATAAACTCGCTCTTGCGATCCCAAGCCAAGAGCTCTAGGGGATCACGTCCCAAACTAAAATGAGAACTCAATTTTGTCAAGTGGACATATATGCATGGAACAAGTGTGAGAGTACATGAAAATCAAGTTCTTTTTGACTCTTTTTTTTAAAGTCCTTAAAGTCTTCTTGCCCGTTTCTGATTACCCCTCATTGAGAGAACAAAGCCTATCAATCAGTGTGCGCATTCCCCCCCCCCCCCCCTTCTTTAGTTCATTTTTGACCCCATGTTTAAACCTATTAAACGGGAGATGTGCCGCCTAGAAATGTTTTGAGAATTGAACAAAAGCAGCAGAACTACTTTTACTTTGTTTATTTTCAAAGGCAAGTAGCTGGTAGTCACTTGATGTGACGAGTATTACACTTTGCTTATTTGAAGCCGCTCCCAACCTTAGATTCTTCTAAGACTTATGCTCCCCAGCCCCCCGTTCCCGCCCCCTGCTTCGTGCAACTAAGAGTCGTGCTAAAGAGGTAATCTCCACGAGAAACCTTGATTGCAAGTCAAGCAACCAATTTATGACCAATGAGCTCCCTTCTAGGTAGCACGAGCACAGACACGGTGTTGGACACCGACACTGTTGGGGACACCGGACACCGCAATTTCCAAAAAATTAGATTTTGGACACCGCAGGACACCGTTAATTTTTAATATATATAAATATATTTATATATTTAATAAATATCAAATACATTTCACAACCTAAAATAACAAACAATAATGAAAAACTACTAAAACAAGGAATTTAAAAAAATACAAGTCATACTTGAACATTTATTTGGTATTGGGCAAAAAAACGAAGTTAAAAAAGAAAAAGAAAAAAGAGGTCTTTCAGTAGAATGCACGACAGAGGGAGAAAAGGAAAAAAAAAAAAAGGGAAAGACACGAGAGGTAAGGGACCTGTGGGTCAGCGAGAAAGAGAAGACAAAGAAAAGAGGAAGGAGACGACTGACGAGACAAAGAGAAGAAGCAGACTTGTGGGTAAGCGACGGCGGTGGAGGACCTCCGGCGACGATGGCGAGAGATCTGGCGACGGCGACAGTGACGGTGGACAGATCTGTCGGCTTTGGTATCCGGCAACACCGGCACCTTTCAGATCTGTCGACTTCGACAATATCGGCGACTTTCAGATCTGTCGGCTCCGGCAACATGGCGACGAGAGAGAAGAAGACGGCCGACAGATGAGGTGAGAGAGAAGACAATGACCCCTGAAATTACTTCCAAAAGTTCCAAAGTAGCCCCAAACGGTTCGACACTGCCCATTCCCGTGTCCGATACGTGTCGGGCGGTGTCCGGAGGGTATCGGGGTGTCCGTCCGTTTAGGACACCATACCTCCACCTAGGAGAGGTGTCCGTGCTTCCTAGGTTCCCTTATTTATCATGATTTGGATCCAGACAATAATGGACACTAAACAAGCATGAGAGAATTCCACATTATGTTCTCTAAGAGTTCCAAGCTGTCTCGCACTAGCCCCCTCCTTAATCCCAAACTGACTCCGTAAGTAGTTAACCCTCTCATACATGATCCCAGATTACAATTGCAGTTTCTAAGTAAAATACATGTCAAAAGATCATTGAACCCAAGTGCTTCCAAACCTTTGTTTTGTAAGAATGGACATAATACACTTTAAAAAAACCCAGAATAGAGCAATACGCATGAGCATAAAAGCAACCACAGGTAATGTCACTATGTATTGACCCTTGAAATGAAGAATCTCTTGAGGAAAATTAGTGGGCTAGAAGGACCTAGCCTATTGCAGATTCCATGGCCCCACTTGAAGGAAAAACAGGTTTGATTCTATTTTCCCAAAAAGAATCTTCGAAAAATCTGTAAGCACCTCAAATGAACTTCAGAAAATAAGCAACTATATCGTTAATTTTTAGCAGGTGATCTCTTCCCAAGTCCGCTTCCATACAGGTCTCAGAAGAACTTTAGGGTTTGAAGAGAGACTGAAGATAATTTAAGAGAAGTTGGTGTTTAATTTGATATACTTATAGCATTCAGTGTTTTTTCCGTAGAATAAGAACATCTGAAATGATAAAGCTTCGGAAAGGATGAACATAGAAAAGGTATTAAGTTATTCACAAGATACACACACCCAGACTTATTTCATTTGTGAAAAGGCTAAACTGGATATACATACACAACTTAGGACGGATGTGACTTTTTGAAGCATTGTGCATCGTTTAGACTTGCTTTTCCTATTGTCATAATTTAACTTGATAAATTGATGCTTTGGCAGGAGAATGCACAAAAGATTGCTGAATTTTTGTCTTGCCATCCGCGGGTAAATAAGGTCAATTATGCTGGTCTTCCTGGTCATCCTGGACGCTCGTTACACTATTCTCAGGTACTGAATTCACACGGTGCTTTGAAATTGATGCCAAATACCAAACGACCTTTCTATTCCTCCCAATTCGTTTCAGTAACTACTGTGTTTGACTTTTTGCAGGCAAAGGGTGCGGGGTCTGTCCTAAGTTTTTTGACAGGGTCTCTGGCACTTTCTAAGCACGTGGTTGAGACCACCAAATACTTCAGCATAACTGTCAGTTTTGGTAATTGTTCTGTTTTTGTTAACTAAAGTGAATGCATGTATATTGCCTTTCTAACTCTTGATCATGAGAAAAAGAGGTCCAGATATGCATTTCCTCGTAATTTGAAGGTTGAAGCGCTAAGTTCAAAACTCAATTTTGCCTTGTTGCATGATAGTTTCTGTTTGCTACATTAATCCTTTTCTACCACATTCACCTCCAAGGTCAATTTCTCTGATACATTTCTAGCAAGCCTTCCTTTCCTAGTCCTGCTTCTATTATTCTTGGTCTACCCTTGCATTCTTCTCCCCCAAATGCCTACTTCAAATCTGTCTTAACGATCTCTAGCGATGCTTCCTCGTATTCAACTCTAGTCACTCGACCAAGCCTTGTCCCCAAACTGATTGCAGGCCAACTTCATGAAACTCTTTGTTTTTCTGCTCCTGCTGCATGGTGTATTTTGGGAAGTAAAGTTCCTCCTCGGTTGTTCTATCCATGATTATCTTGGTCTAATTCTATCAGCTTTCACAAGTCGATTTTGTCACTTTCATATCTGAAAGTTTATATTGAATATGTCCACTCTTACCTCATCCAACTCTCCCCATTTTTCATAAAATGTTTCCCCCCAACTAAATGAGTACCTTGTTTCTCATTTCATCCTTTTTTGGTAGTATCATCGATCCCCACACATTTGTTTTCAAGTTATAACTCCTGGTATTTTGTTCTTATTGGTCCTAAATTTTGAAACCTAGCCTCACACAACTCTTGAAGAATTTATCTAACCTGCCCTTATCCCATGATAAACATCTTCACGAATCTCTCATGCGATTTTCACCCCATATTGTGCGTACATTCTTTGTACGCACTTCTTTCATGTCCATATTTAATTCAGCGCTTGCCGCCCTCTTACTAAAGTTGCACCTTCCACTTCTCCAAAAAGTGTATGATTGGATATTTCTGCACAACCCCACTGGTGTGTTGTAATTCTTTCCTTTCCTTTGCCTAAGCAAGATCCAGTAGCTATAGAAGTCTACGACAGCCAAAAAATGAACACTGGGAAATAGATTAGGAAACAAAAATGGTCTAATGATGGAACAAAAGTGTAGCGCCTTGCTATTTTCTGCTCTCTGTTCACGCGCACGTGCAAATATGATGTACGACTATATAATCAAGGCAGAGAGTGTTGCATGCTTTGGTCTGAAGGACTGCTCTAAGATAAATGTTTCTGCCTCGACCTTTTAGTCACTCACTTTTAATGTATCTGCCTTCTATTGTCAGGGAGTGTAAAATCCCTCATAAGCATGCCGTGCTTTATGTCTCATGCAAGCATACCTGCTGCAGTCCGTGAGGCTAGAGGTCTATCTGAGGATCTTGTTCGCATCTCTGTTGGAATTGAAGACGTGAATGACTTGATTGCTGATCTACACCAAGCACTTGAAACTGGACCTATGTAGGTGCTTTTGTATTCTCATTCAAATACTACGCTTTCATCTGCAGATCGTAGTCGAGGGCTCAATACTTCATTGTAGACGTCTGTAGACTGAACATGAACATTTGTGCTTTATGATACCTACTCTCTTAGTGATCTAATTGCGGTGTATCTCGATAATTTTGTATCTTTTGTTATCAGAGGGTGAAATTTTTTTGAATGAGAATGCTTTGAAGCCATGAATTTAGATAGTTGTATATAATCTGCAGCATAGGTTATGGTGTTGGTACCTACGGTTTGGAAGTGCATAACGGGATCCTTCCGGCTCTGTTTATTCCGAAGAGATACCTTGTCTTTCTGGTTTAGGAATATAAATCCTACGTCGAGTGGAGTAATTAGCACTTGGTATTCTGTTTTTGTCCAATTTTCATGTTGTCATTCTTGGTATATTACGTAACAAGATGGTGTTGGCTCCTTTTCTTAAAGTAGATGTATCAGCAATCACGTGTCTTGACTGGAGTTAGTACCCTGCAAACGGAGAAACAGTTGGGTTACTGAAAGTAGCAAGCAATGATCATTAAGGCAAGTATCTAAATGGCAGTTAGACTTTTGCTTGCTACCTTCACTAACAGAGAATGAAGGTGGCAAGCAATGCCTGGTCTACCTAAATGGGCAATTAGGTCATTGCTTGCTTATCTCAATGCCATACTGAAGGTAGCAAGCAGTGGCCTATCCCCTAGTGACCTAATTGCCATTTAGATACTTCCCTTAGAGTTCCCATACTGTCGGCACTAATTTGGTTTGCACAGGACTTCCTTGGATATCATGTAAACTTGGCTAGCCAAGTACGTTTTACCAGTTGCCTTCCGTTGCTGGAAACCAACCAAAGCCTCTCGAGCCCTTTTTGCCTCTTCCTTTTCAAGCCAAAGGTTTGGCAAGATACTCTCTGATAGACGAAGTTACCCTAGGCAAAACCTTGGCATGCGAGATTGCCGTGTCAGCATAGTGGACCAAGATAACAAGTTGCATAAGCATGTGAATACCAAGACATGAAGAGTGGTTCGGAAGTAACTTCGTTGTCCAATCTTAATTAAAATGCATCTGCACAATTGCGAGATCATTACAAACAAAACAATAACCCAGTAGCCTATCAACAACACGACCACCACTAAAACAACAAATAAGTTATCCCGAAAAAGACACGCCCGTGCAATGAAATTCACATCTACGGTTGAAGTGCTTCCAACTCTTTTGCAAGAAGCATCCCTAATGTCACATTGGGTTACTACCTCAGGACAGGGCAAAAAAATTAAAATTATGAAGCCTCTCCACCTCAGGAAAGCTATTTACAGAAAAATCCGGTCCTCCAGGGCTGCGCTGGACCTGTTGCAAACACAAAAAACAGAAGGATTGTCAAGTAAGTGCTGACACCACATAAACAAGAGATTATCAAGACAACTCGGTATCAAATACACTCTAAAATTTGCTTGCTATCACTAGAGACTTCGGACTAGATAAATGACACGTAGTAAGGGTCACTCATGTACGTTGGAAGGAAACTTAACTAAATTTATAATCAGGTTTAGAAACTGTACTAAGGACAGGCATCAGAAGTGCGTGCTTACTGAAAAACAAAAAGTACCATATATACAACCAATCAATCACTGCCAAAATCTTCATAGCTTAATCCTTCTGATATAGTGTCCAACCTCCTAAGATCTCCTGGCAGACCAGGACACGTATATCAGTTACCTCCTGATTATATTAGCAGTGTCAAAAGTGAAAAGCCTCACCTTGGTGTTCTCCCCTACCATGGGGATCCAGGAAGTTGTCTGTATCTGTTGCTAGAAATGGTGACCTTGAGTAGCTCTCCAAAATATCTGGAAAATGTTGGAAGCTTCAAGTTATAAAGTGACCACTACTTCATCGACAACCCAAATATGTCTTTGCAACCACCATCATTGACATACGAAATCATAGGATCTGTAACTGAACAATTACATGGACACACAAACAGACGCACACCCGCCCACATGCAGAGAGAGAGAGAGAGAGAGAGAGAGAGAGAGAGAGAGAGAGAGGGAGAGAGAGAGGAGAGAGAGAGAGAGCAAACCAGAACTATTAGAGAAATCAGCTGTCAAGTCTGATAAACTGAAGTTTCGAGGGATCTGCCCTAAAAAACCATATGAAGAAGCATCGCCATCCAGGATCTGTTCATTCAAGGGTTGTGTATTGGATTCCACACTGCTGAAAGATGAAACAGAAGGATCTCCAATTGCCAGACGCGGTTCCAGGACATTGCCATTACCACCATATATGTACGAGGAACCATCTGTATACCCAACTTCTGATTTGACCATCCCCCCATTAATTCCTGGTACTATTCCCACATTTGAGCTCTGATCCAGCAGCATGTTTTGCGGAACATTAATCCTTCTAGCATGAGCAGACATATCAACGGCATTTTGCATGTTTGGGTGTAGTGATGATCCACCATTGGTAAATATATTAGGTAAACTGGTACCAATAGACTGATGCATGTTCTCTGACTTCAGAGCAGAACCGCTTGGTTCTGGGGCATAGTATGCTGAGTTTTGGTGCACTGGCGATAAACGAAATCAAGAAGTCAATACACTGAAATAAATGAAGACGAGAAAAGTTTTGGTCCACTGGCGATGAAGGACATCAAGAAGTCAATACACTGAAATAAATGAAGATGAGGAAATCTAAGGCAGGTATTCAGCATAATATAGCACAGTACAGCAGCAAACTCACCCTCTTATGAGACTTTTTGTGATTCTCAAACCACTGTTTCTAACAGGTAAGCAATTAACTCTCTCTTTCACTTTAAGATCCACCCGAGTCATAAGACGTGGTCTAGCTTATCGTATAAACCCTCTCATAGTGGAAGTTCGCCTATAAACTGATACAGTATACAAGATGGAACTTGAAGGATTCTTAAACTCGACAACCTGGATTCACAAACTTGACAACTTCGAAAAGCAAAAGAGCATTGCAATCACGAACAATAAAACCTAAAGGCTGCAAAATGCTTTCCTTAAGAGAAGCCTGGTAATAATAGAAGAGTTTATATCCATTAAAAATTTAATCAAGAAATAAAAAAAGAAGGTAAGGGGTGTCGGACTGTTGTTATCCTTTGTTCTCCCAAACCAATACTAGTTCACTCTCCGCACACTTGCAACACGTGAAGGCTGCTGTTTATAGATTACGAATTCCACTTACCACTGAAACAAAATGGAACACTTTCTCGGACTATCTAGTCATTTGTTTGAGGAGGACAATCCTAGCTGAAGCAACACTCCCAACCTCTGATAAGACAAAACTGTCTCAAGCAACGTCTTTAATTATATAAACAACGACTTTGCAAGTGTTGATTCGATAATATAGGGTTCATTACACCAACCACTACTGCAGTTTAACTCACACACGCCTAAAGCTTAGTTTCAAAATTACACTCCGCACATCGTACTGTTAACTTTTCTTCGCATAAAGCCCCAGTAGCACTTATTTTTTCTTTGCTTTTTATGTTGTTCTGGCCTTTAAATATATTTTTCTTATTTCCCTGTACTCCAGCAACCTTCTGAAACCCGTTGAACCACCGTCATCACCTTCGGCCACCTTCTCAAACCCACTTCCACCGCCAAAAACATCACCATCACCGTGGGAAAACATCACAAGTCAAGGCCTAATCAGAATGGAGACTGGATCTCGCCAATGGCTCTGATGATTGCTCGCAAACACTCACCGAATCAAAGCAACGCGGAAACCGCTAAAACCATCGGCCCAAGATCCCCCCTCTGTTTGCACGTCGGAAATCTAAAAATGGAATGCGCTTTATATCTAAAATGTTTTTTCACATCTATTGAGGGTTGGAAAGTGGAGAGGTTGGGGTACAAAGATCGTGGTTATGATGTTATAGTGGGGGTTATGGGATGGTGCTGTGGTGGTGAGATTGTTAGAGTGGAAGATATGGTGGCAGCGGGTACTTGGCTCGGCGGCAGTGGTGGAAATGTTAGCAGTGGGCATGTGGCAGTGTTGTTCCGGTGGTGATGGGAATGGCAATGGAAGGAGGAAAGGATATTCCAAAGAAGGTTATGAGGTGAAACATAGTGAAATTCTTAAATTGTCATGGATGTCGATTTCGGATATAATTGTTGTGCTGGAATCCCATAATCTGATCTTGAGCAGTACTCGAGGTTGGACATATGGTGGCTTTCTTGAGGGTGGTGATGCGGATGGTGGAATGTGATGACTGTTGGTTGGGAGCTAGAGAGGGATAAGAGATTTGTTTCCGATTATGGATGATGGGTTCGATTTGGCATGATTGTATTGTTGGTCCTCCGCAGTGATTGAGATATGGAGAGATCCTCTTTCCTGCTGTGGTTTTTCATTTTCCGGAATCATCGGCTACTTTTCTTTTTTGCGATTTTAATCAATTTGTTATCAGGACTTATAGTCCACTTACATGCCACCATTAACTCCCTGAGTTAAGTATGAAATAGAGGTGATCGTAATTTTAAAAGTTAGCTGTAGGTAAGTGCAGTAAAGCTAAACCCTAATAGTGCTGGGTATTATCAACCCTAACATATTCTATGACAAATAAGACAAGAAACACTTAATGCAATTCACAACTAACACAGAGCTGTACGGAGTCATGGCCTAGAGCCAAACAGCTGACCAAAACCAACTTTAATTGCCAAAAGTTCCAAATAGTTTGCATGTCAAAAATATCAAATTGGGCCACATATCAACATGAGATGTAGAGCAAATCCACACATTAGTTGATCAAACTAGTTGAACATACAGGGCTATCAATATCTTTAGCAGATATGCTACATAGTTTTTATGCTCTACTTATTCTGCTTCTTGGACAGCTACCAAATTTCAGCCTCATACTTCCACCGCATACTCAACAACCATACTACCAAGTCAAGCATAATATATTATTTGTCCTGTAAACTTACTATTTAAGATCTTTGTACACGAGTTCCATAAGATATCAAGAACAATAATTTTGTTAAAGCATAAGCTGTCTTACTAGGTGGAACATCAGATCCATTGGGCATAGAAATGGAGGCAACTCCAGTTGGGCATATCTGCTGCATTAGCTCAAATTGTCTCTCGAGCAACCTGTTGAATTTTGATATTTGTTCTTTCACTATCAATCTAAGATGATATGCCTTGAAAAAATCCTGATTTTCCTCTTCGAGCTTTTGCCATACTGTAAGACAATCATCATGATTTAAATGTATGAAGTCACTACACCACAAAGAATAGATATCTGACCGTAAATGCAAGGGACGCTGTAATGCAGCACAAGGCGGAAAGAAAGGTGATAGAACTGTGCCATAGAGAAAGATGCAACTAAAAAAGAAAAAAGCGAAAAGATAAGTTCAAGAGGCAACTAAGGCATGAGTTTTGTTCCCAGACACAAAACTAGAAGGCATACAAAACGTTAACCAATTATTTTTCATGCATTGATGAGGAATAAAATTACTCTCAACTACCAAAACGTTTAGGATCTTAATAAGTAAAATTCAACGCTAGATATCGAAAATAGGAACCCCCCCCCCCCCTCTCTCAAAAACACCCACACGCACAGACGTGTTCAAAGGAGTTTTAGGAAGGGCGGGACATTTTTAGAGGTTTCTAATCTACCCTTGTGTAATTCCTGTTGAAGCATATACTCGGGGGGTGGGTGCAAGGAGGAAGATTTTAAAGCAGATTCCCAATTCATTAGATAGAGAAGATCACCAAGATTTCATGATTCATTGCTGAACTTATGCCAATTCCAAGAGCTCTTTTTCTTTTTCTTTTTCAAGAATCCCACCTCAAAAAAAAAGAAGCAAAACCCAATCTGAAATTAAAATGTTGAATTTGATGAAACATTACATCTTTTATCTCGGGACTCATTCGAAATCAATCAGAGTTAATAGACTCGTTAACAATTTCATTCAAAATCAATTCCCAAACCACTGATAAAATTAGATCCGATAACACTTCATTCGAAATCAATCAGAGTTAATAGACTCGTTAACAATTTCATTCAAAATCAATTCCCAAACCACTGATAAAATTAGATCCGATAACACTTCATAAGCTAGGTAGCACGGACACAGACAACGGGTCCAACACCGACACCGACCGGGACACTGGACTCCGCAATTTACAAAACCAGATTTTGGACACCGCAGGATACTGCTGAATTTTTTGATATTTTTTTATTATATCTGCACACACACATTTACACACGAAAAAGAAACATAAATTAGAGCAGCTAAATTTCGTTCAAAATGGATTAGAAGGAAAGAGAGTAACATGAAATAATCCCAACGGTAACAAGAAGAAATGAAAAAAGACATGGGACCAAAGGCATGAAGGAGAGGTCTTATATAACCAGATCGGTCTGTGAATAAGGGCGGAGATGGCCGGAGATGCTGACTTATCTTCCTCTAGACTAATAAGCTTGGATGCTTTTGGTAGCCAAAAAAAAATGGAAAAGAGAGCGATGAGAAAGAGAGAATAAGGGCATCTTTGGGTGAAGTCGAACGAGATCCTCCTACTAGAAGCTTGATTGTCCGACTGCTTCGTCTTCTTTTCTCTTGGTTAGGCAAACACCAGCTGCATAGAAGAAGACTCTGAAGACAAAAGGTATGGGACGATAGGAGTTGGCTTAAAGTTCATTTGTAAAGAAGTCCCACATTTGTCACTTATTACACACTGACCTCAAAATAAGTTTGAAATATTGTATTTTGGCCCCATATGTGAGGACATATGAAGCACGGTGCTTCAGAGGGGGGAGCACCGAGGTCGGGTGCGTGTCAGGTGCGGGGTGGGTGCTTGCGTGCCCATCTTTTTCCTTTTAGTTTCTTCATTTTCTGAATTTCGGGTGCAAATTAGATACGGATAGGATACTATTCGAGTGCGGATCCAATACTTACGGATGGAATTCCAAAAGGATTTTCGAGGGTTGAAACCTAGAACCTCAGTTTTGGGGGGGGGGGGGGGGGCAAAAACATAAATAAAATAGTTCTACTAACCTTGTTACAGGCAAATCGTGAATTGGGGGAAGTCTCTCAGAGAGAGAGAGATTAGCGGCGGCAAGAGCCTCGACGCAACCATCCGCGACTTCGGTGAACACCCGCGACATCGGCGACCATGTGTACTCACCTCCGGTAGCATTTCTTTAAAGGCAAGGCTCTATCTTCCTCACTCTTTGCTACCTTCTGTCTTGCTCTCTCTTTGCTACCTTCTGAGTTGTGACTTGGACATGGGTTGTAAATTGGAACCAATTTTGGTAGAACGTCAATACCTATGTTCTTAGTAGCCCCCTACGACCTTCAACACACAGTTTAGTCTGTTAAAACTTAAAAAAAGTGTTTAATATTTGGAGTATTTTGTTTTTTAGATAGTTGGAACTTTGGTGCTGCATTGCTACTTTTACTATGATCTATTTGGTGGTGGTATAAGTATTTGATGGTATTGTACTATTGTAAAATGGTTAAATTAAATAGCACCATCTTTTTATGCACTTTATTAAGATCCAAATTGTTTAGAGACTCAATACTAGGTGTACAAAGTAAAGTTACATATATAAATGATGTATCCTTAAATTTTCAAATATGACGTATCTGCATATTCGCACCCATATCGTATCCGCACCAGCACTCGTGTCTGTGTTTCGTAGGTGTGGACGCTTCTTCAAGAGGTGTCCGACACGGTGTCCTACAATTAAAAATAAATGGATAAAAATAGACACGGAGAGGTGTCGGACATGTGTCTGGAGGTGTCGGTGAGATGTCGGGGTGTCGGACACCATACCTCGACTCATATGAGGTGTCGGTGCTTCCTTGTTTATAAGGAAACTAAATTACAATTCTCTTCTCTGCACTCTAATCTCAATGAAAAATTTTATTTCTTCTTAAATTTCTTTTCCCATTTTTTTTTTTGGTACAAACTTTTTGTGCAATAACTGCATGGGCTAAACACTGATATACATGTGAACATGCACAAGTTGATTTGATCTCATAATCAACAACATGCTGGGAAAATTGAAAACCATGATCTTCCAGTTCTCTTGCTATAATATTTCTGATTATGAAGAATTACACATCACTTCTCAGTAGGTAATAATGGAGCACGGATGCAATTATTGAACCACGAAGAAGAATTTTGGTTCTCCAGATATATTAATCACTACAGCCCTTAGTTGCACAAAGCCGGGGCGGGGGCGGGGGCGGGAGCGGGGGCGGGGAAGCGTAAGCACCAAGAAGAATCTGAGGTTGGGAGCGGCTTGAATAAATAAATGCGTAAAGAGTATTATCATTTGTTTAGCATAGTTTACATAGATAGCAACAACAGACAAGGAGACTTTAAGGACTTGAAAGAAGAGAGAAACAAGGAATTGAGTTGAAAAGAGTTTGATTTTCATGTATTCTATCATTTGTTCCATGCATCTCTATACAGCTAGCGGGATCGAGTTCCCATCTTAGCTTGGGACGAGATCCCATGGAGCTCCTAACTTGGGATCGCAAAAGCAAGTTTCCGAGAGAGAAACGTCACCATATTAGGAGTTTCCTGCAACTAAGCTACAGCCACTAATGTGCTGAATGCCAGTAATTGGAGGGTTGACTGCACTAGATTATTGTTGTTTCTTTCAGATTATAATACAGAGAGGGAAAAAGGGGCGGTTTTTTTTTGTTGGTTTGTGGGTGGTGGTGGGGGGTGGGGGGGGGGGGGGGAGAGTCCACAAGTTGGACCACACAATAACAAAAAAGAAAAGACTACACTTGCCTGCTACAACAAGAGATGTCCAAACATGACCACAACTACTCTTGTTAACACGATAACAAAAAAGAAAAGACTACACCGCCTCCTAGAACAAGAGACATCCAAACATGACCACAATTATTGTTACTACTTTCTATATTTCGTGTTACAACAGATTGCAATTACTTTAAATTAAATGCTGATTATCAAATGTGCCAATCTCGTGTATAGGTTTTAAGTGGAAGAATAGACAAACCAATAAGTAGAACTTACCAAGTTCAGTAAAGCCAGGCTCTATTTTAGCCTGCTGTAACAGAGTATTCACAACTTCTTTCTGGCTCATGTAAAGCTGAAGACAGCGTTCAATAAGATTTTGCACCTGACATTTGAGGTCCGACAGTATCAGGATATCAGTACTGACATTTCTCCAATGCTTCCCATCAATAAAAGATAGATTTCAAACAACTTTCACGCACTCAGTCTAGCATTAACTTCCCCCTTTTTCTGCCCTATTGTCCACAATGTACTCTACTATTAGAATGTCAAGAGTAACTTCTACAAATTTTGAACCCTAGAATGTCATTTACAAATGAACTTCAGAGAGATAAAGAGAAAAGTGAGTACAATTTTACACCTTAAGAAAAATATCTCAAGTAGAGGTGCTTAACTTCTTGTGAAATCGGCTTTTATCAATACCTAAAACTTTTGGTCAAATTTTTCTTAGGTAATCAACTTTGAGAGGGAGAGTAGTCTCTTTACATTTTCCTTAAGGTAGACAAATTTTGTATTTGTCGCTAGGTCCAAATGTCGCTTCCATTTCAAAGGAATCCTCTGTTAGTTGCTTTGAGGGATCAGAAAGATTGCAATAAATGGTCCATCAAACCCTAACTCAACCGGAAAAGCTTACCAACTGTATATCTTGACGTGAGACCTTTCTGACCTCTTCCGCACTAGACATCTTCTCGTTGCAACCAAAAGAAAAACTTGCAAAAGAAAGCTTTGCTGTTCACTGTCCCTTTCAGCCAACTGCTGTCTTCCACCTTTATGTAATCCAGTAATATCTCCTGATAGCAAATATCCGAAAAAGCAAAAGAAAGTTTTCACTGAGTTAGCTAAATAGTATCTAGGAAAGAACCCAAAGTTAAAACAAAAGATGAGTCAAGATAATGTACTTTGCTTTTAAACTTTGTTTTTCCACCAGGACTAAACCTTTATCGTATTCAATCAAAGAAAATACATATGATGAGGTATTGGAAGGCGATAGAAATAACCATCCCCTCGATAACTTTCTTGAGCTGCTATTATCTGCAAGGATTTCATAATCTTTACTTTCTTGCACCACCTGCTCCGGAACACATTAAAAGGGCCATTGCCAATTCCCCCGCTTTCCCTCAATATAGTGGTAGACGAATAGCATTTGGCGAACTAAATTTTAAAGACCAAGTTTACTCATTGTCAACTTAACATTTTAACAATGTCACCACCACCATCATGAAAGTCAGTTGTGGTCCAATACATGACTTCTCCTTCAATTTCCCCCTGCCCAAGCACATAGTCTTTGATAAGTGTCTAGCAATCAATCAAGTCCCTTCTCATAACAAACCTGTCAGACCTGCAATATTCTGGAAACGTCTACCCCTACCTCATCTTAGCCCATCTACTAGGCACAAGCCACTCTTTCTTACTTGCTGGGACATTTACTGGCCTACTAAATAAAACTAAACCGTCTCAACCATCTTTTCATTAGTTGGTGCCACCTCCACCTTTCTAGCAGATATTCTCATTTCCGATTCTATCCCTCCTTGTGTTGGTGCTCATCCACCTAAACATTCACATTTCAAGCTCATCTTATCTGTATGTTGTTTCTTAGTTGCACAGCATTTTGAACCAAATAGCATCAGCAGCCTCACTACTGTCCTATAGAAATTTTCTTTCATTATGAGAAGATTGTTATGCTCGCACAGCACTCCAGAAGAACACCTCCATTTTACCCGACCTACTCTTATGATATCGGCAGCATATTCATCAATCTTCTCCTCTATGTGCAAAATTAGTATTCAGTCCAAGATACCCAAAACTCTTCTTACCCATCCATGTCAACTTTGCCCTTACGCCTCTGCCTCCTAGTTTTGCTAGAATACCTCTTCATATCACTAACTGAGCATTTAACAATAACCTGATTGCATCAATCAACACCAAAGGATAGGAGAATAACATAAACCATGAGACCTCATCCTGAATATACGTGTCAGGTAGTCCATAACGCAGATCATATTAACATGAATCCTAAGTAAAAAAGCAACAAATCTTAACATAAGATAAAGCAGTCATGGAATCCAGCAGCCAAATTTTTGATGCAGTATTGGCCGTTACGATATTCCCATTTCAGGAATATTTCTGATCATTGCTTTAGGCAGTTAAGGATCTGAATCACCAGCTTTGAATCATACTACAGTAGTCTCAGCGACAAATATCAATTGTTTAGTCCATGTCACCATTAAAAGAAATTCAAAGGTGGTAGTAAAGCATTTATAGTAGATTGTCTGGTGGTCTTCTAGTGAGAATGGGTTAGCAGCGACAAGTATTAGCTGCGCTGGGTGGGTTAGGGAGAGAAACAGACAGAGGGAGACACAATGCTCTTCATTTATCTGTAAAACAGTAAGCTATTTGCGGATGATTAAGAACATCTGGAACTTTCAAAATTGTATTGCCGCTTGGACTTAATACACGTGGGTACTGAGGAAAATAGGGTTGAAGCTATAACCGAGAAATTCCGGATCCCTCAAAAAGAGGACTTTTTTTTTTTTTTTGCTCATTTTCTGGATTCTGTTTATTTAATTAACTGAAGCAATATTTAAAGCACAAATGCGGAAGTTGTTGAAACAGTTTGAGACTTTGAGCTGAAATAGGTTCAAACAGACGCTCAGAGCAGTTAAAGAGATGTAATACGTTTGTAGATTAGAAGTACATTCTTCATCTATACTTTGCAACTGTAATGAGAAATGGGGGAAAGACCAAGTCAGCGACCAAATAACATAAGCATACATGTCTGGCTGCGCCTGTTAGAGAAGTGAAATTCATGCAACGGAATAAAACTATCGCATGAAGGAAAAAGAACACATGATAAATCTTTCGGTAGTTATGCTTGTATTGCATAAAGCAAGTTAAAGATCCACTTAGACTAAGGCAGACCAATAGCGAGAAAGGGTGATAGTCTTTGTCGTGAAATGTCACAAGTTCACAGCAATAGCACCAACTTATGCTTGTATTGCACAAAGCAACTTAAAGATCCACTTAGACAAGGCAGACCAATAGCAGTGAAGGAGGAAGTCTTTGTTGTGAATTGTCCCAAGTCCATGGCAATAGCACCAAAGCATCGGTAAACCGACACGTGGACAAGAATGGTATGTGTTCAGGACTCCTCATCTTTTATGTTTCTTTTATTCTGTTGTTGCTTGGGAACGAGACAAAATACCATGTCGTCTTACCAATAAATTTACAAGACTGAAGACTACAAGAGATACGGAGATTTAGACGTGCACCATGACATTGGTCTAAAGTTTTAGATGTATTAAATGCTTAAACATGTATTTATACCCAACACTCGTATCGAGGATGCATAGGGGGAATTAACCTACAAGCACGGAAGGGCGTAGTACCGCTGCCCCTCTCTAAGTAAAGGTAAAGGTAAGATTCTTAGCTCTGTTGATGACTCCATCTAAAATACAATAAGGAGCTCAAATAGCATCTTCTTCTAGCGTGTCTTTTCCGGTCAAATAAGTCAATTCCCCCCCCCCCCCCCCCACACACACAAAACCCTGCCCCCTTACTCATCTTTAAAGCGCAATGACATTCACACCTCCCCTTTAAAATTTGCACCCAACTTTCGTCGCTAAAGAGCAAAAAAGTGTCACTAGAAGGGGTGATAAAGCGATGAATTGGAGTGCAAGTAGCAAAAACCGGAGTGCAGTGTAACAACCTCGCACAGAGTTCCAGAGGAAGCACCATCAGCTCAGGAACTGAGGATGCCACAAGAGGAAGCTCCAGCTCGACAGGCAAGCAGACGAGCAGCTCCAGTCAAAATTAAGATCAAGAAGAAGACCTTGGCGCCACAAGGAACGACGCCGCTTGATGAGAATGTTCGCGCCAATGGAGACGACGCCGCTTAGATCATCTAACCAATTAGCGGGACGACATCGTTTGACTATATAACCCAATTAAGTGAGACGACATCGTTTGGCCCTCATTTGAATTTGCCGCTTGACTTCATCTTTCTGTTTTTGAATTTCGGGGAAGAGAGGAACGAACGAGGGGCATGTATGATCATTACGAAGAAATTGTTTCCCTCTCTCTACTTCTGTTTTCTCCTTCTCTACTTCTGTTCTCTCTATTACCCTAATAAAATCCTTTCTTCATCTCCAATTTCTGTTCTCAGTCTCAATCCCTTTCCTGTCAAATTCTATTACAATCACATCATGAATTTCAGCTCAGTAGTAAGGGAAGCAGCATCTCCATTGGGATACGCTACAACTGGTATCAGAGCTTCTTAACTGGGGCCTGAGCTAGTTCATCATCTGCGCAATATCTGAGACCACCACATCTGCTGCGAATCAATTGTCCCTTAGTATTATGCCTTGATCGGTCAGGAGTATTCAAATGGCTGAAGCTGAGTTACAAGAATTCCAAGGTACAATAGATATGAGGCTTGCGGCGAACGACATACGGATGGATTCTATGGAAGCATCTATAGGAGATCTTCAAAGAGGCCAGACTAATCTGCAACAAGGTTTTACTGAACTTAAGCTTGAACTAGCTAGCTTCATGGCACAGATTAATGCTATGCTTGAGCCACCTCCACGAATTAACCTTGAAAAAGGAGAGTCTAGCCATAACAATCATCGCATTGAGTATACTAATAACCGCCATACCTTTCCCCCGGAATGTCCACCGAGGGACAACAATCTGCCTAAATTCCCTAAACTAGCTTTCCCTAGGTTTGATGGCATGAATCCTCGAGGTTGGGTGCGGAAATGTGAACAGTACTTCGAATTCTGTCCAATTCATGAAGACTACAAGGTCTCTTATGCATCAGTTCATTTCAATGCACAAGCAGAATGCTGGTATGCAGCCTACATAAAGCCCTTAGGCAGGGTGAGATGGGAGCAGTTCGTAAGGGACCTGTATGCAAGGTTCTCATTAACTAATGGAATAAGTGTGATGGGAGATTTTAACAGGCTTGTTCAGGTTGGCTCAGTTGACGAGTATTTCAATAACTTTGAAGCAATGAGAGCACATGTGGTGCAGGAGTTTGACTATTTGGATGAGAGTTATTTTTGCATGAGTTTCATTGGTGGACTCAAGCCCGAGATCAGGAGTAGGGTGGAACAATTTGAGGTAGACACCCTATCCAAGGCTATACACGTAGCCAGAAGAGAAGAGGTGGCCATACAGAACCTATTCAAAACTCACAGAACCTTGCAGTCACCCCTCCTATCATCAAACCAAAACCATTCCTTCACCAAGCTTAACTCCACATCTCATGGACCTGGCACCACAGCTTTTCCATCCAAACCCCCTTTGCAATCCCCAATTCTGAAACCCACACCCTTACAAGCCCTTCCCTTCAAGCCTAACTCAAACCTTAACTACAACTCACCACAAAAGGGCCTCCTACCTACACCCCCCAGACCCCCTCCCAAAACCAATCAATTGACCACTGAAGAGCATCAACGAAGAATGGCACAAGGACTGTGTTTCAAATGTGGAGCCAAATTTGAAAATGGGCATAGAAATGTCTGCCCTATGAGAACAATTGCTATGATTATAGCTGATGAGGAAGAAGTCACAGAGATCACTGAGGAATTAGCTGTGACAGAAACTGAGGAATCCCTCAATGATCCACCATCTGAACTAAACTTGGAACCTGAGATCAGTGTCCATGCCTTAGCTGGCAACAGAACACACCATACCATAAGGATACCTGGAAAGGTTCAAAACAAGGAGTTCAGCATACTGATTGATACAGGATCAACTGACAATTTTCTTGATCCCCAATCAGCTAAGAAGCTAGGCTGCACCCTGGAAGGTACAACCCCATTGACAGTAGCAGTAGCTAATGGAGCTAGATTGAAGACTGACACAGTGTGCAAGGGTTTTACGTGGGAAATGGGATCTCAGAAGTTCACCTCTAACATGAAGATCCTATCCTTGGGTGGGTGTGACTGTGTTCTTGGAATGCAGTGGTTGAGACAACTTGGAAATATAAATTTCAACTTTGATTGCAACCAGATCTCATTCCAATACAATGGCAAGCTAGTTATCCTCAAAGGTGGAGAGTTCAAAGGCACTACTCTTAAGATGATTACAGCAGCAGCCATGAATAAACTGATCACAAGCAATGTAGGGGCAATCTATGGGCAGGTCTATGCTGTGACCATCCCCTCAACAGAAAGCACACAACCTGCGGAGATACAGGAGCTTCTGACAGAATATCCAGATGTATTTGAAGAACCTAAGGGATTGCCACCTCACCGAAGCCATGACCACCCCATTCAACTCATTGAAGGTGCTAAGCCTGTCAACCTGAGACCATACAGAGTCTCCTATGTGCAGAAAAATGAAATTGAGAAGATCATAACAGAGCTGTTACAATCAGGTATTATCAAACCTAGCAACTCACCTTTTGCATCACCTATTCTCTTAGTCAAGAAAAAAGATGGGAGCTGGAGAATGTGTATAGACTATAGAGAGTTAAATAAACTCACAGTCAAGGACAGGTATCCAATTCCTGTTATTGATGACTTGTTGGATGAGTTGCAAGGGTCCACCATTTTCTCTAAACTGGACCTGAGGAGTGGCTACCACCAAATAAGGGTGGTAGACAGTGACACCTACAAGACTGCCTTCAAAACACACACAGGGCTCTATGAGTTCCTAGTTATGCCCTTTGGGCTAACTAATGCACCAGCCACCTTTCAAAGCTTGATGAACACCATCTTCCAACCCTACCTAAGAAAGTTTGTCTTAGTCTTTTTTGATGATATACTGGTGTACAGTAAAAGTGTGCAGGCTCATACTTTTCATCTCAGGCAAGTACTGCAGCTGTTGAGACAGCATTGTCTATATGCTAAGCTAAGCAAGTGCACTTTTGCCCAGAGACAAGTTGAATACTTGGGACATGTGGTGAATGAACAAGGAGTGGCTGCTGACTTAAGCAAGGTTGAGGCCATGCTCAATTGGCCAACACCAAGGAGCCTTAAAGATCTGAGAGGTTTCCTTGGCCTCACTGGCTACTACAGGAAATTTGTTAAGGGCTATGGAATGATCAGTAAGCCCCTAACCAGCTTACTAAAGAAAGATGCATACCATTGGGATGGTTCCTCACAACAGGCATTTAGTGCATTGAAACAGGCCATGGCAACCACCCCTGTCTTGGCCTTACCAAATTTCACCTTGCCTTTTGAAGTGGAGACTGATGCTTGTGATATTGGTATTGGAGCTGTGCTCATGCAACAGGGAAGGCCTTTGGCTTACATCAGCAAAGGCTTGAGCACTAAATGTTTAGGGCTCTCCACTTACGAGAAGGAGCTCCTAGCCCTGGTGCATGCTGTCACTAAATGGAGCCCCTACTTGAGTCACAATCATTTCATAGTCAGGACTGACCACAGCAGCCTGAAATTTCTATTGGGGCAAAGAGTTACTTCTATGTTGCAACAGAAGCTACTCTCTAAACTCCTTGGTTTTGATTTTGAGGTGCACTATAAAAAGGGAGCAGATAATGTTGTTGCAGATGCCTTG
This sequence comes from Escallonia herrerae, assembly GCA_033070095.1. Taxonomy (NCBI): domain Eukaryota; kingdom Viridiplantae; phylum Streptophyta; class Magnoliopsida; order Escalloniales; family Escalloniaceae; genus Escallonia; species Escallonia herrerae. The sequence goes on from JAVXUP010000009.1 coordinate 298,733, forward strand.
TCTAGGCTCCCACAGCAAGGTCTTGAAGAGTGCAAGGCCATGACTGTAGTAACACCACTGTGGCAACAAGAGTTACAAGGCAGCCTGGAAAATGATGAAATGGCTCAAAGGGCAATACAAGAGATACTGATTGACCCCATGGCAACTTCTTTTTATTCTTATCAAGGGGGAATACTCAGGTTCAAAAGCAAGGTATATGTGGGACAGGGGAATCAGCTGAGGAATCAAATCTTGCAAGAGCTACACAACTCTGGTTTTGGGGGCCACTCTGGTATCCAAAACACCTACAGAAGAGCCAATATGTTCTTTTATTGGCCTAACATGAAGCAACAAATAACTCAGATGGTGAGTGAGTGTCCTTCCTGTCAGCAGAATAAGCATGAAAATGTGCCCTACCCTGGACTGCTCCAACCCTTGGAGATCCCAAGACAATTATGGACACATCTGACAATGGACTTTGTTGAAGGACTTCCCAAATCTCAGGGAAAGGATGTCATCTTTGTGGTTGTAGACAGACTCAGCAAGTATGCTCATTTTATTAGTCTCACACATCCTTTTACAGCAGAAGTGGTAGCTCAGAATTTCTTAGACCATGTCTTCAAGCTCCATGGGATGCCCACATCCATCACAAGTGACAGGGATAAGGTTTTCTTATCTAACTTCTGGACTAAACTTTTCAAGTTAATGGGGACTCAGCTGGCCTATAGTTCATCCTATCATCATGAGACAGATGGGCAAACTGAAAGGGTGAACAAGTGCGTGGAAAACTACCTCAGATGCATGTGTAGTGATAGGCCGCACACCTGGGCCAAATGGTTGACTTTGGCTGAACACCAGTACAACACCAGTTACCATGCCTCCATGAAAATGACCCCTTTTGAGGCTGTCTATGGCTATAAGCCTAGAACCCTTAACTTGGCCACCCCAGAGTCTACCAACATTACAGAACTGGACAATTACTTGAAGGACAGGAGCCGAATACTGGGCCTCCTTAAAGACAACCTGACACAAGCCCAGGCCAGAATGCAGCAGTATGCAAATCTCCATCGTACTGAGAGAGAATTTGCTGATGGTGACTGGGTCTACTTGCGGCTACAACCCAACAGACAGACCTCCCTAGCCCTCCGGAGAAACATGAAGCTCTCACCAAGGTTCTTTGGACCATATCAGGTAATTCAGAAGATCAGTAAGGTTGCTTATAAGCTAAAACTCCCGAAGACAGCTAAGATACATCCAGTCTTCCATGTCTCCCTATTGAAGAAGAAGCTGGGCAATCAGATTGTTCCTTCCACTCAGTTGCCATATCTAGGCAGTGAAGGACAATTTTTAATGGAGCCAGTAGCTGTGCTCGATCGAAGGTTGATCAAACACAACAATCAAGCTGTCATTCAGGTTTTGATCAGGTGGTCCAATGCCAACCAGGGAGATGAGACCTGGGAAGATTGGGTCATACTCAAGAACAGGTTCCCAAATTTTGACCCTTGGGGACAAGGGTCAATCGAAGGGGACGGGAATGTAACAACCTCGCACAGAGTTCCAGAGGAAGCACCATCAGCTCAGGAACTGAGGATGCCACAAGAGGAAGCTCCAGCTCGACAGGCAAGCAGACGAGCAGCTCCAGTCAAAATTAAGATCAAGAAGAAGACCTTGGCGCCACAAGGAACGACGCCGCTTGATGAGAATGTTCGCGCCAATGGAGACGACGCCGCTTAGATCATCTAACCAATTAGCGGGACGACATCGTTTGACTATATAACCCAATTAAGTGAGACGACATCGTTTGGCCCTCATTTGAATTTGCCGCTTGACTTCATCTTTCTGTTTTTGAATTTCTGTTGTAACTCCCTTAAAACAGGGAAGAGAGGAACGAACGAGGGGCATGTATGATCATTACGAAGAAATTGTTTCCCTCTCTCTACTTCTGTTTTCTCCTTCTCTACTTCTGTTCTCTCTATTACCCTAATAAAATCCTTTCTTCATCTCCAATTTCTGTTCTCAGTCTCAATCCCTTTCCTGTCAAATTCTATTACAATCACATCATGAATTTCAGCTCAGTAGTAAGGGAAGCAGCGTCTCCATTGGGATACGCTTCATGCAGATATCAATTTCCTATTAAAAGGAGGAGTAAATATTTGCACAATCTTCTACCAGAACTTATGAAAGTAAATGATTATTAAAAAAAGCCCAGATACAACGTTAAACAACAACGAATGAAATTGTATGTATTCGCCACTTAATTGCAAATCAACTCGGCGTTCCACTTTCGAATGGAAGACGCATGAACGCTGAAAAGGGTTTATGCGTGATCATTTCTCTAGGGTTAGAATTGCAATAAAAAGGAATAAACACGAGCAGTGCGCCGTAATAGTTTAATCTTCCCACGACGATCATGCCCGTCGATTAACCAAACAGACACAGATGAATCAAGAATCCCGACAGCTTTTCTTGCATGCCACGGATATAGACACACACAGATCACGAATATATTTATAGAGAAGATCAAGAATTCCGAAATTCAAGGGAATCGGGACAAATTAGCGACTCTTAACAGAGACTTACTTTGGTTCTGATTTACAGCTTGGGCTTGAGCTTACTGCGATCGAGAGACAAGACGATGGGCGTGGGGGAGGGTAATTTTGGTGGCGTGGAGGGGGTCAAACACAAATTGTCGTTGACGTGGTGAAATGGGGATGCGTGTACATTTGAGGAGTTCAGGTGTTGGGCCCCGCCCCATACGGATGGATAACGATTGGGACTATCCTGACCGTCCGATCGTTTTCCCCACATAAAATTGAGAAAGCGTACCCTATGGAGTAGGCAAAAATTCTCTACTAAGCCAATATTTGTTTTGAGTGAATTTGAAAAGGCGTTCTTTAGCGACAAACTTCAAGTTTAACTAATCAAAAATCACTTGAGGAACCGCAAACAAGAGAAACAACGAATGTTTTCCATATAGGCAAAAAGTAATAAGATCGCTCGAAAACTAACTTAAGCCATCGCTCGTCGCACAACTTGCACCACAAGATAAGCATTACGTTGCGGTCACAGTGATGAGACTTTGTAATTCTCCACTTTATATTCATAGGCTCACAACACGCCACAAAAAAAAGATTGCGTTGACATGACGAAATGACTTGAAAGCACCTGAAAGCAAAGGTAAGACAATCTAGTTGATGAGATAAAGATTATCTATTATACTGCATCTCTAATGTAATAGCTTTAGGGTTCGTTTGACAAAAAAAAAAAATTTGATTTTCAGTTTTTAAAGAGCAGCTTAATTTTTTTTTTATAAAAACAAGTGGGCGTTTGATAACCCCTTTTTTTTTTAGGTTTTTTTTTTTGTGTTTTGTAACCCTTTTTATTTTGACTTTTTTTTGTGGTTTGCGGTAGCGGTGGTGGGGCGTAGCGGTTGTCGACGGTGGTGGTGGTGGTGGCCGAAGGTGGCTGCCGGCAGTCACCGGCGGTGGTGGCCGGCAGCCGGAAGTGGCTGCCGGCGGTCTCCGGCGGTGGCTACCGGCTGCCGGAGGTGGCTGCCGATGGTCGCCGGCAGCCGGAGGTGGTTGCCTGCAGTCTCCGGCGGTGGTCGCCGGCTGCCGGTGGTGGCTGCCGGCAGTCTCCGGCTGTGGTCGTCGCCGGCAGCCGGTGGTGGCTGCCGGCAGTCTCCAGCAGTGGTCCAGTCTCCAGCGGTGGTCGCCGGCGGCCGGAGGTGGCTGCCGGTGGCCGACAGTCTCCGGCGGTGGTCGCCTGAGGTGGCTGCCGGTGGTGGGAGGGTGGTGGTGGTGGTCTAAAAAAAAAATCAAAAGTGAAAAAAAAAAAACCAGTTTTTGGAGTTTTTTTTTTTACTCTTCAGTTTAAAAACTGGATTTTTAAATTAAAAAAAATGGTTACCAAACGCTCCTTTTTTTTTCAATTTTTAAAACTGAAAAAAAAAGAGGCAAAAAAAGAGTGTCAAACCTACCCTTAGTGATATAAGATTGTCATTAAATATTTTTTTATACTTGTAGCTATATTTATGGAGACAATCTTTCGTCAAACTATTTGTGACATTATAATATATTTAATAATATTTTTTAGTACTGACAGAGCGCTATACAAGAGAGGATCCTAATCGTGATTAGTGATATTGATGATCGGTATAGTTATAGTCATGGTAGTCATGGAAAAGGTAGTTTAAAGAATTGCATTGAGAGCCTGTTGGAAACATGATGATTATAGGATTAGTTCTCTTAGGCAACGTGGAGACATGAAAATTTTGAAGCGTATTATGTTGTTTTATCCTTTTGTTTGAACGATCTATTCACCAAGCCATTGACCACATAAAGTTATTTTAGAAGTCTGTATTTAAATTTTACAAACTTAAATGGCCCTTCCATCGGCATTTGTTTTTCGTTAAAATGGCTCAAGGTGTTAAACACGTAAGCATCTAAAGATAAAAGATAGAGATAAATGTGTAATTATACTCGAAATTCATTTTCTCCTTTCCAATCACTTATTCATCCTCGCCATCTCGACCCCACCACCATCACCACCATACAAGCCCACCAACACCATTTTGAACCGAATTCTCTCTCTCTCTCCCTCTCTCTCACACACACACACACAAATTTGCCAACATGGTCACGGGTAATAGTATCTTGTTGTCATCAGATCTGCCACCATCATTACTGTACACACAAAATTCATGTCTAAAGTTACAAGATAAATCCCAAAGGGTGGTGGAGATGGCAAACGGCCTCGAGGGCCTCGATGAGTGACCTCGAGGTCCCGAGTTTGGTTCCTCATACCGACGGGCCATATATAAATTGCAGTTCTAAACATTCCCAAAAAAAAAAGTTGCAAGATAAGAAATAATGAATCAAATAAAATTTAATGATTTTGAACTACAAGGATACACCATTGTATTTATATATAGATAAGTCATCTAATTCAAACTCTGATTGCAGTCACAATCCAAGGGCTGAGACCGTCTTGTTCTTGAACCGCTACTTTGGCTTCTTCTTTGAGGGTGATTCTTGACTTCTAGAGTCACCAAGATTTTGAAGGCGAATCTCCCTTTGATATCTAGGGTCAAAGAGAGATTAATCTTCGCTGTTGAGAATGTTGGATTGAAGATGTTACCAAACTAGTGCGTACTGTTCTTCAAATAAAGCGTAATTCTCGAGATATGGTGTTCTTGTGACAGAGTTCCAGCAGAGCACTGGCTTGTTTGTAGAGACTCAATGTGTCGCTCTTCTCTACCCGAAGCCCTCTTATAGCGAAGCACCTCAGAAAAAAAATCCCCCGAAAAATGAGGATTTTAGGAAGTCGCCATTATATAGTTTAAAATAGGATAAAAAAGAAAAAAAACAAGAAATGACTCTAAAATGCCCAAAGGATAACTAATTTATCAAGAACAGGGAGATGGGGTTGGGGATTAAGTTATGTGGCGGGAAGGTGTTAGGCACCCGCCAGACCTTTTTAGTCTCCACTTCATTTCTATTGATTTTTGGCTTTTAAAACATAGAACTTGCACAAAATGCAATAACACTAATCTTAAGTTTATTTTTATTTTTTGGCTTGAACTTGACATGGAGGTCAAATTGCCTACGTATTCAATTGAACTAACCGGAATCAAAACTACCGTAATTCGACTATGGTCCTACATGAAGCAATTTACATGTCAGTCTTAAATTTAGAATGAGAAATGAAAGGACTCTTTATGATTTTTGTAATAAAAATACAATCTCGAAAAATGGGGGATAATTCTAGAATAATGATGAGCTAATCTAGGAAGCTACTAAAAGTTACTTCAGGAATTTGCCTGTCCTTGATGACTCCCAACACTCTCAGAAGGATCTACGATGCAAGAGACTAAATGACGTATAAGGTGAATATGAAGGGTTAAATTATTGGGAGAGATGATATACCACGTCACAAATAAATGGTATAAAAGCTCTAGAGAGAATACGCTTAATTGAAACTAAGACCCAGATAGAGGTGTCAAATGGGCCGGGCTTGGGCCGGCCCAGCCCAAGCCCATCGGGCCTCCAGCAAAACGGGCCGGGGCCAGGCCAAGGGGGCTGCCAACCGGGCCTGGCCAGATTCTGGGGATATCTGGGCCCAGTCCAAGTCCAGGCCCTAGGCCCAACATTTAGGGTCGGGCCGGGGCCGGGCCCATTTTTTGTTGGCATTTTCTTGTTATTCAAGGTAAGGGTTTTAATTATGGTAGTTTGTTGTTATTGTTTAAGCAAATTATACTCTAGGCATGTCCAATGTTCACAATTTAACGAACCTAATCTTTATCCTTTTATTTCATTATAAATCATATACATTGAAGATAAATATGTTTGTAGGCCCTCCTCTTTTTATTCGGGCTTGGGACCGGCTGCTTGTAAACAAACAGGCGAAGTTACCTATTTTTTTATATATACGGAAAAATATCTATCTTGCTTATAAAAACTTATTATATTATATTATATTATATTATATTATATTATATATATATATATATATATATATATATATATATATATATATATATATATATATATATATATATATGAAAAAAACTATATTTTGTGAGAAATTTTATTCTTAAAACTTAAGAGAAGGAAAATAAAAAGAAATTACCTAATCATCCAGAAGTACTTCAACATCCGAGTCACTGCTCTTCCTATCATCAATCGGTTTATCTTGCTCGCGGTATTTCGCATCAAGATAATCCTTCCAACATACACATAGCTCGAGCGACTCGGGGTTAAGACGACTCCTCCTGTCATCCAAAACCCTCCCGCTCGCTGAAAATGCCGACTCTGAAGCAACCGTGGAGGCTTGCACTGGCAGTACATCCCGTGCAATTTGGGATAAAGTTTTATACATGTTTTGATTTTGTTTTCAAAAATTTAACAAATTAAAATTAACCTGTTCTTGCATTGATAAATCAGAATAATGATCAGTATTTGAATATACACCAATCTCATTAAAAGAGGAAAAAGTAGACGAACCTGCCGAATTAGAAGTACCTTCACCTGGTAGTTGTCTTGCTACTAGATGTTCAAAGCCCTTAAGGTATGGCGCATAATACCTCTCAGCAGTCGATGATGAAGCTCGTCCGCGCACGTCAGCAGAATTACGATAGAGGTTGAACAGTTCCTCAAATGTCTTGCTCACTTTCGCTGTGAGTGCGGTTGTATCCTCTACTGTAGCACATTAATATCGATATCTCTTGTATCGAGACGTTCACGCCATGCAACTTTAACCTAGGATCTAAACAAGTAGCAACAGCAAAAATAACAGGCAGTTCACTCCAATATTTATTAAACTTTTTATCCATCACTTTTACTATTTCCTTAAAGGGTCCTATATATCTCCATTTTGTTAACATTGTAGCCATCTTGAGAATTTCTATTACAGCGAGAGGAGAGGTGGGATAGTACGTACCAGACAATAAATTGGTAGACGTGTAAAATACCTCCAAAAATTCAGCTAGGTATGTGGCCATCTGCCATTCCTCTTGAGTTGGCAAGCCGGCTGGGAACAAGGTTAGTAGAAAATGCGTATAGACTTCTCTGTATGCCAGAATGTGTAAAAGCATATGGTATGTAGAGTTCCACCTGTGGACCACATCTGTAACTGCTCTCCTGCGAGGCATATTATATTCAACACACAACGTTTTAAATTGTTGTGTTCTCGGACTCGAACTATTAACATACGCTGTCATACCCCTCATTTTGACAAGAATATCTCCTGCAGCAGCTAAACCATCTTGAACAATTAAATTAATTATATGACAAACACAACGAACATGAAATAATTTACCAGAAAGTACAGGTTTGAGGCTCTCCTGTAAAGCATCAACAGCAGCTGTATTGTTAGAAGCATTATCAAAACTAATACTCATAATCTTATCCTTTAATTTAAATGTGGTACATGCTTTTAATATAATACTAGCAATGTTCATTCCATCATGCGGAAAAGGAAAGAGCTCGAAAGCGATGATTCTCTTGTGCATAATCCAATCTGCATCAATCCAATGGGCCGTCACACAAGTATAACTAACAAAAGTAAACGGAGATTGCCAAATATCAGAAGTAAGACTAACTTTACCGTCAAATTTATCGAAATAATCGATCAGGCGTGCTTTAGCAGCATTATACTGTCGGAGTGCATCGGATCTAGTTGTGTTTCTATGAACCTTTTTGTACAAAGGTTGAACGTATGTGTTCATATATCTAGAGTGCTTAGCATTATCGGCAAAAGAAAAGGCTTGTTCATCGTGAATAACAAATTCAGCGAGACCGTCTCTTTGCTCTCGCTGATTATAAACAAATAACTTACCGTCAAAAGATAACTGCGTTTGGGTAGGTTCGACGTGGCCTTGTCGAGGTGCACACTGAGGGTAATGCCTGTTAAGATGTCCATTACCACTACCAGACGAAAATAATTTAGCACAGTACTTACATCGAGCTTTTCGGATGCCGTCCACCATAACTTCATCAAAATGATTCCAACACTCGGCTTTCTTTTTTTTTTCCCTTTTGGACTTCTGGCTCATTACCGGAGGCATTGCTCGGCCCTTCTTCATCATGACCAGGCATAGGGTTAAGATTATGCCACGGAGTAGTAGCTTCGCCAACCGAGCTGCGTCCTTGACTATAATGCGGGGGGTCTTGATCAGGCGTGTATTCAAAATCTGGAATGTTTTGATTGAACTCCCAATTGGCTTGGGTATCTATCATACAGCCTGTACTCATTCGTCCAGGAACGAATGGTTGTGGTGGTGCTTGGATTGGTGTTTGTGATGGCCGTGGTGCTGGCGCTCGTGCTGGTGGTGGTGCTTGTGATGATGATGATGTTTTTCGTGATGATGATCCACGCTTCAGTTTCTTCAGTAATCCAGCCATATTTGACGCTAAACTTTTTTCTAGATTGAAAAATAAAATTAGTAAGAGTAACTAAATACACAAGTATAAGAGCAGTAATTAGTAATTAGAAATAACAATTAAAAGAATTAAAGAGTAACAAATGAATCACTGAGGGTAATTCGAAATTGGAGAGAGTTAGTAATAGTAATTGATAAATATAAATATTCACTAATTACTAATTACTAGACAAAAGAATTAGAGAGTAACAAATTAATAAGAGGAGTGGTTAGTAATTAAAATTTAGCAAAAGTAGTAATTAGTAAACAAGAGTAATAATATGCAAGAGTACTAATTAGTAAATAAGAGTAGTAATTAGCAAGAGTAGCAAAGCTTGTAGAAATGTAGAATGTTTATATAAGAGAGAGTAAGAAGATTGGTGTGAAAAATTAGAGAGAAATGGTGTGAATTTATAGATTTTTGAAACTTCACAAAAGACCAAAATACCCCTAAAAACTATCCGTTTATAGTTGTTGGGGAGGGTAAGAGTGTAAAAACCTTAAAAGAGTTGAAAAAATTAACTTGGACCAAAATACCCCCCAAACTAGCCGTTATTTTGCTGTTGGGGGGTAAAAGTGAAATTTAGGGGAAAAAGGGGAATAAATCCGTTGGACGGAAAGGGGGGAAAATCAGAATTTGAAAAGTAAAGAGGGGGGCCAGATTCAAGCTAGACCCGGGTCGGGCCAGAACCGGGCCACTTCCGGGCCAAACCCGGGCTTTTTCCGTGCCACGGTTCGGGCCGGGCCTGACCCGGGCTTTTTTTTGGAAAATATAGGCCTAATCCAGGCCCAAGCCCTAAGCCCTAAAAGGGCGGGCCTATACTGTTCATGAAGGGGGTCGGGCCAGCCCGGGCCAAAAAGGGGCCGGGTCGGGTCAACCCGCGGGCCGCCCAACCCATTTGAAAACTTTTGACCCAGACCGTTAAAAATGAAGGCCAATGGCCTATTTATAGAGTCAAGGGCACATAATTAATAAGGCTAACTATCTGAATCAACGCCCCTCTTTTTGGAACCAAGGCCTGCCTCGGCGGGCCGATTAGGGCGAAGACATTGTCAGGTGGGGAGTTTGGCTGGGGCAGCACATATGTTAAAAGATAACGCAGGTGTCCTAAGATGAGCTCAACGAGAATAGAAATCTCGTGTATAACAGAAGGGTAAAAGCTCATTTGATTCTGATTTCCAGTACGAATACGAACCGTGAAAGCGTGGCCTAACGATCCTTTAGACCTTCGGAATTTGAAGCTAGAGGTGTCAGAAAAGTTACCACAGGGATAACTGGCTTGTGGCAGCCAAAAGTTCATAATGACGTTGCTTTTTTATCCTTCGATGTCAGCTCTTCCTATCATTGTGAAACAAAATTCACCAAGTGTTGGATTGTTCACCCACTAATAGGGAACGTGAGCTAGGTTTAGACCATTGTGAGACAGATTAGTTTTACCCTACTGATGACAATCGTAGGGTAAATTGACAAAAGTCAACATACCGGTAGGTTTGTCGAAAACCAGCCGAGTCAACCCATAATTTTAAAATGATCTTTTCCAAATTTCTTAGCATTAGCTGACCTTCATTTCAGTGATTATCTCTCCTTTTGCAGATGGGATGTATCAAATTCGACATTTATCTTTCTAAACCATATAAATCAAGGATTTTATTCATTGCATCAAGGATAATTCACAGAGAAATTTTCTAAATTATCTAGACAAAATAAAAATACACACGTGGATTGGACTGGACCAAATTACTGACTGGACCACTGGACTATACTGGACTTGAACTCGACTAATGGACTAGACCAGACCTAAATATTAATTAAGTCATATTACTAGACCTAAACTTAATAATAAAAGCTAGTTAATATTAAAGCCTAATATCTATTTAATTAATAATAACTACAAAAATTGGGTGTTTACAGAGTCCCTCGATGAAGGAGCTCACGCGCGGGCTATTATCGCCAAAAAATCACACATTTTTATAGTGAAATAAGAAAAGATACCACAAGACTTTAAACAGCTCGCGGACCATGACACAGATATGAAGTCCAACCTTTATATGGCCTCCTACTTATCCTCTGGGAAGGAATTAGATCAACGTTGTTCGTTAAGATACATAGACCATTCAAATCTGGTCCGGAGCCAACAGTCACGATGATTGATATCGAACATATGAAGGGCATATCCCTTGAACCGGAGCCAACAGAAATAACGATTAGTCGTCTGGGAATATGTGAATAAAATTTTTGTCTATTGTCTGAGCCACCAAATCAATTTGAATTGTCGACAGAAAAAATCCGTATCTAGATGCCGGAGCCTACAAATCAATTTGAAAGGTTGTCTACATATGTAAAAGACATAATAACCCTATATGTTGCAAGCCACCAAAATAAATCGGATGGTTAACAGACAGAGCCATACATCTAGATCTGGAGCCCTTAAATCTATTTGAAAGGGTCGTCTAAATGTATAAAAGAGGGAATCTTGCATGTTACTCAAACCACCAAATCAATTTGGATGGTCGATAAACAAGATGGTAGAATTGCAAAATGCCGAAGCAACCAAAATGATTTGAGTGGTCATCTAGTGGTACAATAATAACTTGGGTCGATGCTAGAGCCATCAAATTGATTTGAGTGGTGACGGACAAAGAAAATGCTTGAATAATAGCCGGGGCCAACAACACGTTGCAGCAATTGGTAGCTTAGTCAAACTGGACTTATATCTAAGACCTGGAGCCAAAAACTCATCGACGGTTGGTCGCTTATGTCACGACCCGAACGCACGGGTAAGCCCATGTGCTTGGCACGTGACCGGCCGCAGACCCATTCAGACAACTAATTAAGGACTTGCCAGGCCTTATTTAAAACTTGTACACAATTCTAAAATCATACATTAACTAAACCATAACATGACTTCTAAAGCTCTTTTCAACATTATCTCCACTGAATTCCTCCATAGAAACTGATAGTATTTATTTAAAGAAAAATTCCTGAAATTAAGTTACGAACAATTCAAATAAATAACTGGCGGTTCTACAATTTCTCGAGGGCTTAAACAAATGTCCTAATGAGCATCTCCTGCGGCTTCATTTTCATTACCCTCATAGTACTGAAGTTTATCTAGGTGTTCACCTGAAAATATTTATAAAAAGGGGTGAGCTGGGGGCCAGTAAATACACATGTCATATCCCTAAAATAAATTTGAGGGTTTCAAATATGCTATGGTTTTCCTTTTCACAATAAAATTTCAATGTTACCAAAATAAATACACCCAACATATCTACGTATATATTTATATGTTCTTGCATCAAAAGACTCTCGAATTAGAATGAAATCAACCAAAACTTTCATCAAGCATTGTCACAATTAATCATAACATGCATACTGCGATCAGCGTATGGTCCCACTGACTAGGACCCAAAATCCCTCCTCCACCAGGGATAACAAAATGTGGACGCAAGAGCGAACCACGGTGCTACAGTACTGCGCGTCAACGTATGGTTCCGTTGACTAGGACCCGGAATCCATTTTGTCCCGTGGATATGGGGCGCAACAATAAAGTCAACTATCATTCCATGCCATAGATATCGATCATGATTCAATTACTCATACAACAAATCCATGGCATTTTATTTCAGTTTTCATCAAACAATTTACCACGAACATAGGGCAATAAAATTGTTTTCAAAACTTTCATTTTTAACTGACAACATGTATACCATATATAATTTTTCAAGTAGGTATTGGGAGGAATATGACAGGGTACTTACCTCGCTCGAAATCTGCTTCTGGTATTTGCTCAAATGCCTGTCCTAGGTCTTGATTATCAAAACCTAAATAACAAACCATATGGATGTCATTCATTGTCGCTCGAGCACCTTTAGGTATTAGGTTTCTTTTATATGAGTAAGATTTTTACCCAACCGTCCCTCAACTTATGTATAATTATCTATTTGCCCCCAATTCCTAAAGTACCTCATCCATCTGGATATAACCTAGTAAAGTTCTTTTTAAACAATTGATGGGTATTTCGGACAAGAACGGTCGTTCCCAAAACTTTTCGCTCGAATCCCTAAACTGCTCGTTCAATGGAGCGTTAGTGCTCAAGCCCCAAAATATAACGAACGGTACCGGAATGCCACGACATTTCAGACACTCAAGCGTCACCATCATTTTAGATTACTATAAAATTATAGGCTAAAAATAATTTTGTTTACTATGCTAAATAATTCCAAAAACTTGTTTTATGAATAAATTTGTTTGAGACACTTCCCATGCCCAGAAAATTCTGAAAACATTCCACATTTTAGGTTTCACAAAAACAAGAGAAGTTTTTGTTTTGTACTTTTTCTAATTTTTCTCAAAAGAGATTCTTAAAAAATGATTTTACAGACTGTTGTAATAGTGAAGAGTTACGCGTTAATTGCTCGAACACTACGCAGCTAACGATGCTAAAATAGCAAACGACTTTAAAAACTTTAGGAACTACTTTATCTTGGCTATATAAGATTATTGTGGAAGTTTCATAATTTAGTAATTTAGTTTACTATTTTAAAATGCACCAAAATCTTTTGTTCGGATAAAACCAGTTAGCACGCTTCCAAGCTCTGAAAAAATCTAAAATTTTTATTGTGTGTAGTTCTTGCAAAATTAATATAAGTTACTCTTTTGAGTTTTGCCAATTAAATTTCTCAATATATTTAAAAATTTGAAAAGAAAATGCTCAATTTTTTTTACAATTAGTGTTAATTTAAAACCACAGCTTTCCCTCTCTCTACAGCACCTTCTTCTTCATGCAAACTCAGTCGTCCTCTTGTACCCAAAACCACATCACCCCACAACACCCATTTTCGTAGCCTCTCACTCACCCACCTTTACAACTCCTATGAATCTTATTACTTGCCTACCCATATGTATGTACATACCTTTTCTAAACTCTCCTCTCCATCTCCATCTCCATAGACCATAGACAGTAACACAAATCATTCATCATCCTTATCTTGCATATTGAGGAGTCTAATCTCTTTCTCATTCAATAAACACCAAGCTGCTGGCACCATATAAGTAACAAACATGAACCACATTATGTACCCAAACCACATCAAAGTTCAAGACCTTATTGTTGTCGCAAACTGTGAATACCAAAACTGATCAAAGCAACCTTCAAATCCAAACACCCCTGTCGTTGTCCGAGTTTCTTTCACCAACTTGATGATGCATAAATGGCTGGTTATTTCGTCTAACTCAGTGAAGGTGCAATCCACACTCATATGTATATACACATAACACACTAAACTCTAACACCCACAACATATACTCACAACCACTCACACCCACTCCCTTACAACAGTGGGTTTCTAATCTTTCAACCATTTCTTTCATTCACACAACTTACCTATACATTATTGACCCCCTTCATGGCATACCCATTTCCCATATAGTTTCTTACCCTTCCCATTTTACACACACCAACAATACTCACCCACATTCACTCATTATTAGCACGTGAGAGCGCGCGCGCACACACACACACACTCGGCTGCCCAGTACACCCAGTCATGCACCCACACCATTGCTATACCTAAAATTTACTCATGTACATAGCTGTCTCGGCAGCCCATGCACTCACACCATTGCCGCGACGTTCCCACAGAGCAAACACCCGCGTACGGTACCCATTAAAGCACACAAAACTCATGTAAACCCAAATTTTCATGGTTTCCTCCCCAACTCTTTAACACACACATACATATATATATATATATATATATATATATATATATATATATATATATATATATATATAATCACAGCCACCATGGCTATGACTCGATGGGTTTTTTCCATCATTTTGCTTCCCTGATAAAAAAAACGCATGATGCTTGTAATTAATCTAAAGGAGAAAGGCTAGAAACTTACAGAATCTTGCCGGAATTCTTTGATCCTTCTTCTAATCTATCTCTTTCTCTCTCCAAGTATCCCTTGCCGTGAACCGAACTACTAGAGGAGCTTTTAGGGTCGACTGGTGTTTATAGCTCATCTATATATATTAATCCCTAGACCAAAGAATTACTAAAAGCCCCATTCCATTTCATGATTCATCTAAATTCTACCCAGAACATCTATTATTACAAAAGCCCCCAATATGGTTATTTTATGAACGGTTAGCCTAGTAGGAGAATTTGACGGTCTATCACTGATCCTGCTACACTAATTCGTACTAAAAGCTGCGAATTAAAAATATTGATGCTAACTATAAGTATAAAATTTATCGCTAAAGATTTCTGAAAAAATACCAATTAACGCTAATCCTTACTAAAGATATTAAGTCAACATCAATAGTCTCTGTTGTCGTTAAATTTTACTTATGACTCTAAAATTGTCGCTATAAATCGTTCAAAATAATATGCCAACACTAGGCAAGAATTCATTGCTAAAAGTTTATTCTAGTCCGAACGAGTAATAATAATTCTGAAAGAAAATTTTCAGGCATTACAGCTTAGATATCAGAAAATTTTGAAAATATCACTTAAAACAGCAAGTTCGAGTGTTGAACATATGAATTCAATTTATATCAAGAAAATGTTACTTTTGGCAACAAATCATGAGAGATTGCACTAGCTGTACACCATACAACATCACTCAACTAAGCAGCAAGTTCGAGTAATACAATTGAAATACAATCCTAGGATAGGATAGTGGGCATGCGCATGCAAGAATGCAAGCACACAAATATTGGATAAAAAAAAGGCCCTAGGCAGAATGAGCTAGTTATCATGCAAAGTGTACAGGCAGGCAAAACATGCACACTCAGGTTACCGAGTAGTCATGCAAGCACACAAGGCACATAAGCACAGGGGTACAAAGAAGGCATCCAAACATGCAAATTTCTCTATCTATCTCTCTCTCTCTCTAAGATGGTTGAAAACTAGCCAACTAGTCAGAGGATAGAAAAAGCTGAAACATCAAGTCAAAAACTGGCTGGTTAGTTAGCAGGATTGAAAATTTTCAAATCAAAATGTCAAAAAGTTGCCGGTTAGTCAACAAGTTTGACCAATTTGAACATAAAACCGGCCGATTAATCCGTTTAGACTGGGCGCAATATTAGGGTTTTTTCAAACACTTTCAACAAAATCCAATCACTTCTCTCTCAAATTCCTTTCTATAAAGGACTCCTAATAATCCAATCTTACCCTAGTTACATCTTTAGGATATAAATCTTTCAATCCTCTTCCAATTTATGAGAAACTATGAAGTTCATCTGCACCAGAATGGGACATGAAGAAAGGTCTCAAATTGGTAGAATTTTGCAGGTCTTAAATTGGTAGAATTTTGCGCTCCCTGCTGACAAATCAGACAGATGATCACTTACTCTTGACTCTCGATCAGGGAGTTCACCTTAGCAAATATGTTTTTGTTGACGAGGTATGTCTTCCAAAGTATTATCTCCATTTACACACACCAATTCATACCTTTTAATACACAAGTCATCCTTGTGCAAAGTAGGACCACTCATGCTATTTTTTCATGCACTTCATTCACATAGTGGATGGCTCTTTGAGATTTTGTCCCTTTTCATGGTTTTGCAGCCCCTACCTATGGACATGCGATGTAGGGACTCCTCAAATTTAGTCAGGGAATGGTGGGCAGATACACAACCTATAGGGGCTTGAATAACTGGTACCAGTTTTGATCTTTTCCTAGACGGGTTACATGCGGCTACCCATAGTAAAAAGCATCTTCTATGTTTGGCTTGACATTTCACTTGCCGTTCAAGGAAGTGTCATTTACCCCTTACGATTTCATGAATATCACTAGTATTTGCATTCGAGGGAGGCCTATTCTTTGGGCCTATGCTCTGGACAAGGACTGAGACCTCGTGGTCCAAATACTTGGTTTTGATCCATCTTACAAAAAAGGCGATTCAATCTTTTTTGGTACCCTTTATTCACACTACGGGGGTTTGACCCTAGAGGGTGCTGACGAGGATGACTCCGTACATTTGTGATGTTACAGGCTTTGGAGGAGGTGGGAGAGATAGGGAGTACGACTCGGGTACTCCCGCTATAGCATACATTTATCACTCTACCAGCCTGATGTCACTCTGATAGTCTTTGAGCTTCATTGGTTATTATGACATCTGGGAGGTATGTCTATGCTCTTTTAGCCCTTTTCTGATTATTCTTATGCACACATTCATACATCTTACTCACATGTCATCTCGATTCACAGGTTTGGGCTTCTGAGGTCCTAAGATCATGTGCCCCGTAATTGGGCACTGAAGAGACCGAGCAGGCGATGTATCAATGAAATTTCAGAGATGAAAGGCTAGGGGCCACAATGGAGGCCTACAGGGATGGCTTCAACGGGCATACTTAGCGTCTAGTAAGTGATTCATTTATTTTTCTAATTTTTTATTTCACATTTATGAATAGTCACAAGTTGTTTATTTCATTTTACAGTTCTCTATCCAAGTGGGAAACGGTTGAGGCTTATCTCGAATAGTTGACACTCAATAAAATTCCAAGTGTTGCTAGTGGGACCCTGCAGGAGGAGTTCTATCTGAGAGAGTGGGTGCTCTTCAAGCACTACATGGTCATCGAGGCATGTATTTTGACAGCCTTTCCCCTTGAGATGTACCATACGGGACCCTAGACTGGGGACTGTGGCAGAGCTTGGTCAGGGGCATTGAAGTATCCTCTTGAGGTGGCCAAACGATCCCCTTCTCTAGGAGTCGTTAGTGAGAGAGGACCTGGCTCCTCAGCTAACTACAGAGTGATGAGGAGGGTACAGTGGGCTAGGACGCCCTGCGACTAGAAGGGATATGAGAATAAGGAGGCAGAGTCTGCAGATGATATCTCGTTCCCTCCTTCGGCGGTAATGGTCTTCCTGAAGAGCAAAAGTAGGGAGCAAAAGCTGATCCCCTAGCCAAAGAAGGATTTTGAGGTCTTTGAGCTCAAGGAGCTTGCACGAGTCCACACGGTAAACCTAAACCTTAACTGAGCTTAAATTGTCATTTTTTACTTGATTTTAATTCTATGAGTTTCTTGGTTATAGATCCCCTGCTCAGTCCTATTGGATGATACATAGTCTCAAGGATAGGGTATCCACTTATTGGGATTTGTTAGAGGTGTACAAGTCATTTGCCGAGACGTCTTGAGGCACCTACTTCCACTCCATCGATGCCACCTTTGGGAGGTGGGTTGACTGGAAGACAGAGCTCTACAGAACCCGTGACCCCTATTATTGCCACTCAAACTCCTAGTAGAAGAGCTATGGCACTTCGGAAAGGAAGCTAGGTGAAGACAAGGGCAACCAGTCATACTTTTATGAAGAAGATTAGCCAATAAGAGCCAACGCCATCAAAAGGCAAGGAAGTTATCGACAGAGTAAGGGAAAATCCGTAGTCGCTCCACTGAAGCGGAGACAGAGGTCTTCTCAGATTGCCTCAGTATTTTGTAAGGGATACAATAAGCCCCAACTAGATGAGAATGTGGTAATGGAATCGTCCCCTGATCCCGAGGGTGAGGAATATGAGAA
Organism: Escallonia herrerae; assembly: GCA_033070095.1. Taxonomy (NCBI): domain Eukaryota; kingdom Viridiplantae; phylum Streptophyta; class Magnoliopsida; order Escalloniales; family Escalloniaceae; genus Escallonia; species Escallonia herrerae. Next base: position 317,164 of record JAVXUP010000009.1, read on the forward strand.
AGATGATCAATCATCGGGGACTGAAGACGAGGAGAAGACTAACACGAAGAAGACCCGAAGGATTGATATTAAGGCAGTCGATTAGCTAGAGTCCCTTTGGAACTACTTCAAACTTTGATGTGTTGCACACTAATTTTTTTCTTTGATTTGATTTTGAGTTGAGATTTTGCTTCGTAATGCCTATGCTAATGATTAGTTTGAGTGTATACTCACACACTTGCACATAAAGAAATAATATTGGGCTAAGAACTGGATTGAATCTTGAGATTGAATTGAGTTGCCTAGCACAGGTACAGGGTTTGGCCTAAGAATAGGCAAACTCTGTCAAATTTTTACAAGCATTGACTAACCAGCTGGTTTGTCATTAGCAAAATCAAAATTTTGAGTGTTGCAGACACTAACCTTTTCTCACTGTGCGACCTCATGGAATCTTAACCGATAAAAATGCTCTTCAGCTAGGTATTCATTGGCAAGTTGGAAAAGGACATAGAGATCATTATTTGTAAATACAACTGAATAATATATATCTCTCCAACCATGATAATGGTATATCAACACCAAACCCCAGAACTACCCTACATAGCTAATTGCATTCATCACTCCAGTTGGAATAAATACATCTTAGAAAACTCTTTTTCACAGTCCATCTCTGATAGCATACAAAAAATATTTCTTTCTGCGACCAGATTCAAAGATTGTTTTCTAAGGAGAATTTCAAAATGGCTTTTTTGGGTTAAATCAGGAGTCATAAAGGTCTAACCGCCAAACTTCAATCCAGGATTCTCCATTCCTCCTAATATATGGTTGAGGATTTGGAAATCTCCTATCTGTATAAAATCCAAACTTTCATTTGGCAACTTCTCCTAAATAGGTTCCCTCTAAGACCTAGCTTTTTTTTAAAAAATCTAATTAACAGTGACCTCTATGTGTTATGCCAAAACCAAAGTGAGGTTGCATCACATCTCTTCCTTTGGTATCCTTTGTTAAGGGTAGTTTGGTTTGGGTGCTCACCCAGGATCTTACCTTCAGAACCCATTGCATCATCAAAAGAATGGTTAATCACTTTGTCAATTACTGGCCCCCTCGTCAACCCAAATTCTCCCTTCCGAACATGAATTTATTTATTTTCCTTAGGTGTATGTGGCTACAAAGAAACGACAGTATTTTTAGGCTAGACAATTTTTACCCTCACAAAATTATACTCCCTGCACAAAATCTTGTTAACAACATACAAGGCACATTGCTAAGAAGCCAATGTTTTCTCTCGTGATGGCTCTTGTGTCCCCACGGCCTCGATTAAGAGGCAAAACCTCTGAGAGCTGGTTACAATTCATGATAACTCGAGAACTTGTTCTGCATATATTACATCTAGTACACATCTGTAAGTGTGGAGTATTTAACCCGAAACCCCCAAGCCGGTGTGGGTCTCATTGGCATAACTAATTTGGCTTTCATGTTGGTTACTTCATCAAAAGTTGTCACACCAGTGATCAATACACAACCCAAGCGCTTTAGTGCTTCAGGCCTGCTCATGGGCACATATTCATGTGTTAACGGACATTATAATTCACTTTGCCTCAACATTATCCTTTCATAGATGATAGGTGATGAAATGCTTCTCCCCTCGGTGATGCCTATGTTGTATGATACTTGTCGCTTAGTTTTAACGTACCATCATTGTGACATGCGTACGGGTGATCTGGACATACTTTTGGATGCCAAACTGTTTGGGCAGTTGGTTAGCATGGTAGACATTATATTCAATTAGGATATGCGTTCCTTCTCATGAAACTATAGAAGATAATCTATCTGCACTACCCTAGCACATTAAAGTCATGAATTACTGATCTTTGTGTTAGCAGCTCATCACCAAGGTTCAGTTATATAGTTTATTCAGTTTTTAAATCAGTCGGGCAAATCATCCTAACAAGTATTTAAGGTTTTTTTTATAACCTTATGATATGTAATATTGGCTGCATAAAGTCTTTTTATACTCTTTTCCTTTTGATATTAATGCAATTTTCTTTTCAAGCTAAAAAAAAAAAGTTCAATGATAGTTTAGTATGTTATTGAACCACTGGGGAAAAGGTTCAAATTGCAAAGAAGACATGGAATCTATTAAAGAATGGAGTGTCATATTAAAGACAAAATGGATTTGATTGCAAGGACATTTAGATTCTCTTTCCAATTCCTCCTCTTATTTTTAAGCGTCAAGATAGTCAAGATATTGGCTTCGATTCTTGGTGATGCAATCTTATCTGACATCGGCTGAAGGGAGAATTGAAGACATAATTCATAGAGCAACAATCATTAGTAGTATCCAGCCGAAGTCACAGATTTTGGCCTTGGCACAATATTCGAAAGGCGAATAGGCCGATGTTTGCAGGATGAACAATTGAGACAAAGATATGTTTTTTCATGACATAGTGCTCTAGTTTGCAAGTTTGCTTGTTGTTAGACAAGCTTTACAAATATTAATAACATTAAATTTACACGATTAGTGATGAAAAGACACCACAAACGAGAATAAGTTCTCACAATGAGAGAAATTCTATTGACCATTTGGCAAGACCCTTGGAAACCACTAAAACCCCTATTACCGTTACAAGTGAAGTTGAACAATAAAGCTCATTCTAGAAGGAGGAAAAATTACAAAAGACGCTTCAATATTTTGAATTAGTTAAGGGAAAAAAACTACTGGACGTAATTTAGAAAAGTACCCTAGAAGTGACTTACGTGCCCTTTTTTGCAATCTAGACGCTCTAAACGACATAGCAATTTGAAGCATTGTAACGCTTGTAATCCCATGCGGTTCCAAAAATACGGCCAAAACATCCGATAAATGAGGTAATTTTTATGACCTTTTGACCCTCTAATTGTTGTTCAAGTTTTTCTATTTATTTTTGCAACTTCTTTTTATCTAACTTTGTTTAGTCCCGCATTAGTTAGAAGAGTAAGTTTTCATTCATCATCTACTAAATATAAACACAAGGGACTATTTTTAGCGGGTGTGAGGCCAAAAAGATTGGGTACATTGTGCATGTGTGAGAGGCAAGGCTCTTTTGCTAAAATCACTCGCACACACAACGAACGCACGCACCCTGCCCACTTGACTTTTTGAGAATTAGACCTATGCTTTGTTTTAAATTCTTCTTAATTAGTTGTTTCCATTAGTTGGGGAATTAACTTAAGAACATAACTTGATTTTATAGTGACCTAATTGATTGTCCTTCCTTTTAATGCCTTTTTCCTCTATTATATAAAGGCCTCTTATCAGTTTTCACCACCAAACAATATTGTTGTCTCTTACTTTTCTCGCTCTATTACTCCCCGACACTGTGCATCTTGTATGTTGGTTAGAAGCTTTTGTCGTCACTGCAGACGATATAAAGATGTCGTTGAATCCTAGAGGGTGACCTTCTCGAGCCCATCCGCACTGCTAGTAAAGGAAAAATCACAGTCCGGCATAGCAATTTTAAGTCCCTTTTTGTTTTTTCTTTGGCCTTAAGTCCTCTCAAAATCACGCTGAGCTTTTATTGACCCTTAATGTTTTTGCTACTTTTTGGTTTGAATTTCAGTTACTTGTCCAAACTAGTAGAACACAATTTCAAAATAATAAAATTGAATTTTGTGTTATGCTACAACGGTTAATCCAATCCAAAAATAAAATAATAATGGCTAATCCAGGTAAGTCCAAACTAGAACTATTTTACCACTCCGTATTTGTTAGAAAGAATAGCAGACGTTAAAAAAAAAAAGAAGTTTTGTTTTACCTAGAGTGCAGCAAGGTCGATCATGTCATGTTCAATGAATGACTGCTAATGATTCTAACGATCCTAATCATGTCAAAACCCAGACTGCATATATGATTTTACTAATCGCACTTGTATGGGACATATAGTATATTAGTCCAGACTCTCTTGTTGAGACATATCCCCAACAACTCTTCAAAACAACACTGGAAATGACTTGGAAAGAAATATGGGTGTGGAGATTTTGGCAGGAAAAAGTTTGTGGTAGTGAAATCCCTAGGTTTTAAAATGGTGAACGTTGTTGATAAACCTACTTTTGATCATTTGGGTGACTATGAATATATTCTCTTAGAAATTTTTGGTGAAGGTTTAATCATTGACTCTGCTTTTCAAGCTGTTGCCTTGATAGATGAATTGCCACCATCCTGCAAGGATTACAAAAACTGATTTGAAGCATGAAATGATGCACATGAACGTGGAGGACCTAAAGCTAAAGGCACATCTAGATTACAGACCACAATCGAATGAAGGAAGAATTGTACTCGACTCAAGTTCAAGAAATCTCTTCCAAGGCAAATTTGGTGGAACAAAAACCTAGTACAGAATTTTTAAACCGCGACATCAAACATAAAGGAAAGGTACAAAATTGACAATCGACACGACGACCAAAAGAATGGCAACAAACAAAACGACTTCGATCACCCAAGGCTCAAGAAGCCAGATGGAGTTCAGGAGAGGATGAAAGGAAACTGCTATGTTTGAGGCAAGAGTGGACACCGAGCCCTTCAACTGCGAGTATCGCGAAGGACAAAAGCAAAGTCATTCAAGGCCTCAAGCAAAACTAGCAGACTCAGACAAGATTATTGCAGTGATATTATCAGGAGTGAACCGGTTAGTAAATTTACCGAATGGGTAGTAAACGCGGGGTCATTAGTCATATAAGCATCAATAATGAAAGCTTCACGAATTATGAAGAGGCCAAAGAGGAAGAAGATGTCTTCCTAGGAGACGTTAAGGCTGGCTCAAGTCGTGGGTAAGAGTAAGGTAGTTTTGAAATTAACCTTTAGTGGGCCTTTGCCCTTACGAATTTGTTGCATGTTCCTAATATGTGAAGGAACCTTGATATGCGCAGGCTTTAGCAACAAGGGGTATTTGTCACTCTGCTGCGCTAATGGCTTCAAGAATGTAGTTTGCTAAGGAGATTCCTACGCAATCCTTTGCCACTTAGTCGTAAAATCTCTATTCACTCTAGAATGATAGCCATCATCCATCTATGTATTAGATTTTCTAGGAGTTCAACGCTGAATGTTCAACTTCAATGGTTGAAATTACAAATGGGTTGATTATGGGTCGATCATACTCTGAACAAGTGTGCGTGTGGCGACTGTAAAGATGATATGAAAATATCCAACTCAAAACCAACTGGTAATAAGGAGAGAGGTCAACAAGGCTCATATATCAAAGTGTGCTTTATTGTTTACCCAATGTTGGTTTTTTTTTCTCTCAACACCTCCCTCTCACGTGTTGAAAAACTAATTTTTGAGTTGGTCTAACACATGGAGGGGGCCTAGCACGTGAAAAAATAGACTGAGTGGCGATGGAGGAACTAATTTTTAAATTTTCTACTGGACTTAGAACAACCAGGTCCGATACCAAGTGAAAATATCTAATTCAAAATCAATTCAAAATAAGGGGAGATGACAAAGGGAAGATATCAAGGGTCAGTTGGTATTCCGCATTCCTCCTAAGGGTCAGTTGTCCATGACAAAGGGAAGATATCAAGGGTCAGTTGGTATTCCACATTTCTCTTAAGGGTCAGTTGTCCAGCTTCTTGGACAACTGACCCTTAGGAGGAATGTGGAATAATATAATGCTTCAGATGTACCGTTCGATACAAAAGAGAAAAAAAAAAAGAGTGCTAATTAACATGTTTTGTTTTGCAACATAACTTTTTTTTTATATAACATCAAAATTACATTAAAATAAGAGAACATAGAGAATATATATCATAGATCATAGGTCTCACCACAATGTCTTGTGCATCAGGAGCCGCCACCATCTGTGAAAGAATATAAGATGAATGGGCATTTGATATGATGAAGAACTGCCATCTACATGAATGTACAATGGAAAGCGCTATTGTTTCCTTAGGCCCTGATGCACGAAATGCCATAGTCTAATCTCCCATTTGTGAGTGATCAGCTCCAGTTAATATAAGGTGAAGACCAAGAACTTGTAAGTGGCCTTTCCAGCTGGTAGTAATATAGAGATGGACAACTAGAGAAGAGGAAGGTGGCCAAAGTGTTGACGGCACTTTGAGGTGGATAGGTAAACTGCGTATTGATTCAAAAGCTAAGGAGATATTGGATTGAGGTGAGAGGATGCGGTTATTCATATCATCAGTTGGTGAGAAAGCGTGGAGAAAAAGCAAATTAAGAACCCGGGCTTGTTTTATTATGGTAGATGAATTGAAAGTAGCATGCCAGAATATACACTCATTTTTGTGTCACCAAATGCACCAAAGTATAGTGATAAGGATTATTAGGGAATTGGAAGTAAAGGGATGTTGTAACCAAGCGATCAACCTTTCTTTAAAAGAAGGAACTGGGGTTGTGGGTAGAATCCCAAGGGGACAGTTTAACCAAACACTTTGCGTAGCGGGGCAATGGAAGAAAAGATGAGAACCGGTCTCGCTGACTTGTTGATAGAAAGGGCAAAGCGAATTAGGGATAATTCCTTTGGAGTACAGGTTTTCGCGAAGAGGTAAACGGCTAAGTAACAATTGCCACAAGAAGAAATGAATTTTTGGCGGAACTTTAATTTTCCACATGGACAGCCCAGAGAGATTGGGAGATGGTTGCCAGGATTAAAGGTTGGGTTTCGTAGTGTCATTCTGGTCATTTCCGTCTTGTGCCATAAGGTATATGCCGATTTGACAGAGAAATTGCCACTAGACTTAGGTCCCCAGCTATAATGATCACGAAAACCTCTAGAAGAGAGACAAATTCCTTGAATAATCGTTATAATAGGGCAGGAAAGATAATTGTGAGCAAATCAGTATTCCATGCACCGGCATTGGTGAGATCACTTACACGATCCAAATGGTGGTGTGATAATCTGAAGGAAGATAATTATTGAGGAGAAATTCCAGGTATCCAATAATCTGTCCATATACGAGTATCACATCCGTCACCAATATGTCGTCGATTACCCAAGAGAAGAGTTCTCCAGCCCGCGATGATACTGCGCCATCCCCACGAGGTTGAAGTGCGAGGTGCTATGTCTAAGAACGATTGAGATCTGAAGTACTTAGAGAGAAAAAAGATGGATAGCAGAATATCCAGTTGGTTAAGAATGCGCCAACTTGTTTTAGCTAAGAGAGCTAGGTTAAAAAATTTAGAAGAGCGAAAACCAAGTCTGCCTTGAGACTTGGGTCCACAAAGAGAAACCTAGTTAACCCAGTGGATACCATACTCAAAATGTTCCCCACGCCACTAGAACTTACTCAAAATACTATCAATTTCTTGGCACACATATGAAGGAAAAACCGTAACTTGCATGTGATATGTGAGGATGGAAGATAAAATGAATTTGATGAGTGTGGCTCTCCGACTTTATTGAGAAGAAGGCCTTTCCAACCAGCACACCAAATCTAACTTTAGCAACAAGGGATTGGAAGAATTCTTTGCGGTAGGTAACAATGTCCAAGGTTATGCCTAGATAAAGTCTGAATCGCGGGGAAAGAGGAATCCCTAAAGTTGAAGAGCAATATAGATGAAGTGGTTCAAAACAGTTCGGACTAAGGATCAAACTAGATTTTGAGAGGTTGATTTTTTGACCAGATTCTATAAGATAATTGTGTAAAAGGATATGAAGTAGTTCACAGCTTAGGAAAGTCAATTGGAAGAAGACAAGGGAGTCATCGGCAAAGAGAAGGTGTGTTATACTAGGGGACTGAGGAGTGATTTTAATTCCATAGATACCGTCATATTCTCCAGTTTTGATCAAAGATTGAGATAACACTTCAGTACATAAGATGAAGATAAAAGGTGAAAGAGGATCTCCTTGTCGGATACGACATGACAGAGTAAACGACGTAGTCGGTGTACCATCAATGAGAATAGAGTAAGTAACGGTTGAGATACACTGCATTATTAATCATATCATATGAGAAGGAAAACCAAATTGAAGGAGTACAGCCTCGATAAAATCCCAATGTAACTGATCGTAAACATTGCTCATATCTAATTTGACAGCTCCAAGTACTCGTCGACCTTTCTTATGAGTGCGAATCTTGTTAGCTAATTCTTGAGCCATAAGAATGTTGTCCGTGATCGCGCAACCTTTAGTAAACGCATTCTGTTGTGGGGAAATCAGAAAAGGAAGAACTTGTTTTATGCGATTGGCTAAGACTTTGGATACAACTTTGTACATGGTATTGCAAAGGCTTATTGGGCAAAAATCACAAGGTTGTGAGGGATTCTTTGTTTTAGGAATGAGAGTAAGAAATGTACGGTTAGTTTCACGAAGCATATGACCAGATGTAAAAAAGGAGAGGGCTGCTGAGGAGATAGATTGGTGCCTAAAAGCCCAGCATTGTTGATAAACCAGTGGTGGAATCCCATCCACTCCCGGTGATTTGAGGTGGTGTAGTTGGAAATGGCCTCTTTTATTTCCATGGCCAAATATGGGCGATCCAAGTGTAGCTTTTGATCATGAGAAAGTGCCGAAGGAATTAAACCAACTGTTGTTAATTGGCGGGGAGAAATGTTATCTAAATTAGGACAAAGTAAGGAGGTAAAATAAAGCAGAGAGCAATTTTGAGTTTCCTGGGAGGATGAACATAAGTGACCGCTAACATCATGAAATTTGGGAGAAGTTATGAGAAAGACATCGCATTGAAGTGGAAGCATGAAAGAATCTAGTGTTTTTATCCCCAATGCGTAACCAAGTAATTTTTTATCGTTAAGCCCAATAAAGTTCCTCAGCATCCAATAACCAATTAAGTTGTTGTTGAAGACCCTGTTCCTGTTGGATAGCTGTGGGATGTGATAGAAGATGTTGCCAATCCTGAAGTAAAGATTGAACTGATGAAATAAGAAGTTTAAGGTTTCCAAAGGAATCCCGATGCCATGAAGTTAGGTTAGTCATCATAATTTAACCCCAACGAGTAATGCGGAATAGAGGGGATCCCGTAATTTCCAAGTTCCAGGCCCGCCTGATAATATCAATACTGCTTGATGTCAAAGCCAGAAGGCCTCAAATTTCTGACGATAAGGTGTCCGAGGACGGACTAAAGAAAAGATGTCCAGAAGTAGTGGAGCGTGATCTGAGGTTTGAATTCCTAGATTGGTAACATTGGTGGATGGAAGGATAGATTCCAAGCAATATTACAAAACCCTTTATTTATGTTTTTGTAGGTACAATCATCTCCTTGCCGACCATTGCACCAAGTAAATGTGGGACCCTTCCACTGTATACTATGCAAGCCCAAGGAATGGACAAAGTCTGTGAGATAGGTATGACCTGGATAGGATTGAGAGTGACGGCCAGATTTTTCATCAGTTGGAAGTACTTGATTAAATTCCCCAATCATAACAAGTGGCCCAGTAATTGCTGAGAGGATGTGTTGGAGAGTGCTCCACGTTGTCTGACCTTTCGAAAGCTAAGGATGACCATAAATAAATCCAATAGTGAAGGAAGTAGACGATACCCCTTCAAAGGATATCAGAACAAGGTGTTTTGAGCTATTTTATTTTTTACAAAAATAAGTGGGTGTTTGATTACACATTTTTTATTTTGAATTTTTTTTCTTTTGGGTGTTCGATTACGCACTTTTTATTTTGAATTTTTTTTCTTTTAGATGTTTGATTACCCAGTTTTTATTTTGAATTTTTGTTCTTTGGTGATGGTTTGCAGTAGCGGTGGTGGGGCATGGTGGTGGCCTGCCCCAGACAGTGGTCCTGACGGTGGCTGCCTGCAATCGCCGGCGATGGGCGGTGGCTGCCAGCGGTGAGAGGGTAGTGGTGGTGGTGTCAAAATAAAAACTAAAACTGAAAATCGGAGAAACTCATTTTTTGGAATTTTCAAAAACAGCCCTAATTTAAAAACTGAAGAAAAATAAACAAAAGTTATGCGCTAAATTTTTTTATTTTTTTTAGTTTAGAAAATTGAAGAAATAAACTTTGTCAAATGGAGCATAAGTTATCAAACTTGGGCTTGTAAGGGGCAAAGTAGCACTCACCTGTGACACTTTAAATTCTCGTGTTTTGAACCCTACACCCAGCAGTGTTCTCATTTAATCTAGAGATCAGTTTTTATCATTTCCAGGTGTACCACGTCAAAGTCTGTCATTACATGCCAATGATTCTTTTGTTTTATTGTTTGGACTGGTCACATTTCTTTCAAACATTCCTCATCAAGGCAAACAAAATTGTCTGGTTCCAAAGCAGGAAAAAGGTGAGAAGTTTGTACTAAATGCAATACGAGTTATACCCTCTTGAGGGCATAACTCAAGAGGGTACACACACTCTACTACCTATAAAAGTATGAATCTTGTAAATCATTTTATTCATTTTTTTCCGTCATTAATCACTCCAATAACAATCATATCCTTTCATAAATACTATTATTAATTATTAATTTCGTGATCATTTCCGATTTTGTCCTCTATTAATTATTTCAATGATAACTCTATCTTTCCCTCATTTTTTTTATAATGCATTAAATGAACATTAGGTCATAAATTTAATCTAAACCTACATTTACACATTAGAAAACAAAATGTATGGTTGCGAAAAATATATTTGTGTGTGTGTGTGTGTGTGCACGTGCGTGTGTGTATACTACCTATAAAAATATGAATATTGCAAATCATTTTTTGACGATTATATCATCTGTTAATTACGTCAATTACATTCTTACCATTCTTTTATTACTCATTTTTAAAATTTTGAAAAAATGAAAAGAACATTTTTAATGAATTTACTCTATACATTGGAAAATGAAAAGTATGATTAAAAAAATAGAGAAATTTTTTTTATTTAAAATAAAATAAATATTACATATTGAACTGGTTAATGAGAACTGTGATGTTTTTCTTGCATTTTTAGGTTAGTAAACAATTAACAGGTTGAAAATTTGAAAAACAAAAACAAAATAAAGAAAGTGAAATGCGTGAAAAATCAATTAAGAAACAAAAAATTGTTGGAAAAACTATAACAGAAAAAATGAAAAAAATATTAAATATGCATAAAAAAACAAGGCTAAAATATGATATTAATTTGAACTGAAAATATGTTCGATTATTACAGTTGAAGACCGAGTGTTTTGCATTTCTTATTAATGAAATGCAAAGCACCTGGTCTTGAAAATTACAAATCTTAACCATAAATCAATTTAATAGATTACAAAAATAAAGACGTAAATTTATTTTTTTTATTTTTTCATTCTTTAATCCAGAAGCCTATAAAACATATTTTCAAATATTGAACTGATTACAATTGCGCTCATCAAATATACATTTCTTCTAAAAACAAGTCACAAAAAAAAAAATTTAAGACACAATTGAATTATATTATTTTGATCCCAAAAAAGATAATAATATCATCTCAAATATTACTCTCGACTATATTAACGTGCAATTCACGTGCTCTGTACTAATTAGTGTATGTGCGCGCGCGTGTTGGTAATTTACTCCTAAATGTATTGCGTATGCGTGTAGTAGCTGTTAGGACCAGCCTTGAAAACTATTTGTTGATTCTTAATTTTTTGTTCTTATTCAGATTTCATAGAGGATGTGATTAGGAGATATTTCCAAATTGTTTGGCTTTCCATATAGAGGGGATGATATTATAAAAGTATGAATCTTGTAAATCATTTTATTCCATTTTTACCCTTCATTAATCACTCCAATAACAATCCTATCATTTCATAAATAATATTATTAATTACTAATTTTGTAATCATTTTCGATTTTGTCCTCCATTAGTTATTCCAATGACAACCCTATCCTTTCTTATTTTTTTAATACATTTAATGAACATTAGGTTATAAATTTAATCTAAACCTACATTTCTACCTTGGGTACAAGAGTACGACTACTGAGTGTAAATGGGGAAGATGATACTGTAGCAAGAGAGGGAAAAGTTTTGTTTGTTCATAAATTAAATTCAAAAGTGTCGCTAAAAAGTTGTTCTATTCCAGTAGTTTCTTTTTGAATTTTTAAAATATATCTATAAACTTATTTGAACAAAACTCAAAGAAGTTAGTTATGTTAATTTTGCAAGATCTACACACAATAAAATTTTCAGATTTTTCGAAGCTTGGAAAGCATGCGAACTAATTTTATTCGTAAAAAAGATTTCGGTGCATTTTAAAATAATAAATTAAGTTATTAAATTATGATACTTTAATAATAGTCTTATATATCTATGATAATATATATTCTAGAGTTTCAAAAGTTTTGAAAATCGTTTACTATTTGTAGCGTTCTTAGCAGTGTAGCGCCCGAACGGATATAGCGTAACGCTTCATTATCAATAGTTATTAAATTATTTCTAAGGACCTCTTCTGAATAGATTTAGACAAAGTGTAAAACTAAAACTTCCCTTCTTTTTGGGAAACCTTTGACGATGAATTTTCTTGGATTTTTTCTGAGCATGAGAATTATCTCAAACAATTTTATTTTTAAAACAAGTTTTTGATTTATTTAACATAGAAAACAAAATTAGTTTTAGCCTAGAATTTTATAATATTCTAAAATGATGGTGATGCTTGAGTGTCTGAAATGTCGCGGTTTTTCGGTGTCATACGTTATATTTTTGGGGCTTGAGCTTTGACGCTTAATTGAATGAGCAGTTTAGGGTTCTGAGTGAAAATTTTCTGGAACGACCGTTATTGCCCGAAATACTCATCAGCTATTTAAAAAAATGACTCTTTTAGGTTATATCTGGGTGGATAAGGTACTTTAGGCATTAGGGACAAATAAGTAATTATACATAAGTCAGGAGACGGTTGGGTAAAATTTTACTCATCTAAAAGAAACCTAATACCAAAACGTGCTCGAGCGACAATGAATGACATCCATATGGTTTGTTATTTAGGTTTTGATAATCAAGACCTAGGACAGGCATTTGAGCAAATACCAGAAGCAGATTTCGAGCGAGGTAAGTACCATGCCATATTCCTCCCTATACCCTACTTGAAAAGTTATATATGGTATACATGTTCTTAGTTAAAATGAAAGTTTTGAAAACACCTTTATTACCCTATGTTCGTGGTAAATTGTTTGATGAAAATTGAAATGAAATGCCATGGATTTGTTGTATGAGTAATTGAATCGTGATCGATATCTGTGGAATGAAATTATAGTTGACTGTGTTACTGCGCCCATATCTACGGGGGAAAGTGGATTCCGGGTCCTGGTCAACGGGACCATACGTTGACGCACAGTACTGTTGCACCGTGATTCGCCCTTGCGTCCACATTTTGTTATCTTGGGTGGATGAGGGATTTTGGGTCCTAGTCGGTAAGACCATACGCTGACTGCAGTATACATGTATGATTAATTGTGACAGTTCTTGATGAAACTCTTGGTTAACCTCGTTCTAACTCGAGAATCTTTTGATGCAAGTACATATATATTATTCTGGTAACATTGGAATTTTGACTGTGAAAAGGAAAACCATGGCATGTGTGACAAGTCTCAATCTTATTTTAGGGATATGGCATGTGTATTTACTGGGCCCCCAACTCACCCCTTTTTATAAATGTTTTTAGGTGAACACTTAGATAAAACTTAGTACTATGAGGGTAATGAAAATGAAGACGCAGGAGACGCTCGTTAGGAAGTGTGTTTAAGCCCTTGAGAAAATGTAAAACTGCCAGTTATTTATTTAAATTGTTCGTAGCTTAATTTCAGGAGATTTCTTTGAAATAAATGCTATCCGTTTCTATGGGGGATTTCAGTAGAGATAATTTTGGAAAGAGCTATAAGGACACTTTTAGAAATTTATGTTATGATATTAGTTAATGTATGATTTTAGAATTGTGTACATGTTTTAAATAATGCCTAGCAGAACCCTAATTAGTTGTCTGAATGGGTTTGCGGCCGGTCGCGTGCCTAGCACATGGGCATACCCTGGGTTCGAGCTATGACAGCCTACGCCTTTTATGATCGTGAAGTAAGACCGCCACTGCAAATTCTCCCAAGAGAGTGTGCAAATCCTCCCAAGAGTGTGCATATCTCCCTCTTGATTATTATTATTGTCACCTTTTTGCTCCGGAGAGCGTCTTTTGAGGCTTCTGGTGACCGTCAAACTTCCCTGAATTGGGGTTATGAAATATTCCCAAAGATAGCCTCACTTGATGAGCTCCTCAATATGCAACTGGAGCTGTCTACTGTCTCCGGTACCATGTCCAACCTTTTTGTAGAATCAACAATATGACTCGTTCTTGTCCTTTTTACTCAAAGGGGGCTTCATTGTTCTGGGCTGCTTATCTAGTTCAATATTCTCAATCTCGTCTAGAAGTTGGTCCTTTGTAGCGTCTAAAGCAAAATTCTCAAACCCTTGCTAAGGGTTCCCTGGCCTACCCCACAACCTCTTGAATTCGTGGCTTTTTCCCAAACCCGTTGTCTATGGATTTTTGCTCCCCTTGCCCTTTGTACTTGTTACCGGCCTTGTCCTTGTTGTTTTGGGTCTATTTAGATATGATTAATTCCACTTTGCTATACTTTTTAACCCGCTTGGAAATGGCCATATTTGTAGGGGGACTTTCAGAGAGGGACCAAGAGAGCGACCTATTTCTCACACCAGCTATCATGGCTATAAAGGGGACGGCTTGGTCAAAGTTTTTTATCTGCTAGACCTCTTTACTGAAGCATGTAGCATACGCGCTTAATGACTTATCTTAAGGTTGTACCACGTCCATAAGGCTTGCTGAGGTCTTGTCGTACCTTCGGCTACTAAAAGCAATGATTGTTGAGCTTCTAAGTTAGTTAAGAGAAGAAGGTAATGGATTTGGGTATTGGGTTTCGGAACCAAGTCATGGAAGCCTTCTGCAAAGTGTTTGGAAAAGCACGACACTTAACTACATCTGAGAAGAATATCGGCTTGAAGGCGCGAACATGATGTTAAAGGTCTGTAGTGTCGTCAAGCATCTTGAGCCCAGCAAGAAGAGAAGCACACGTGATTGCGTCTATAAAAGGGGTGACTTTCTGATTCAAATTAATTTGATTGGTCAGCAGAATGACTCACCTCCAACGCTTTGATGTGGCAGTTCATGTCTTCAAGCTTCTCATCATACAAAACTGTCAGGGCATGCAAACTAGCTTCTGAATAATCAGTGCCATGCTAAAGATTACGTGGATTCCTTATCATTATAAGACACAGAATCCTGGATAGAGTTTTAAGAGCCTCCGTGCATTTTGCCCTAGTTTAAAGTTCTCATGAAATAGTACATTTAGTCTATTTCATGCTCACGTTTGGCCTGGGAGACTTTGGCTTTCGAGCGCTTATGATCTCAACGGGTGCATCTGAGCCCCTCGGGGCCAGATGTCTTCCCAGTGGTGGACTGTTGCATAAGATAAAGGTTCATTCTGTACATCCCATTAATGGGAAGGTCGACGAGGTGATACACGCCCAGAATGATGGTACTATTAACGAAGACCTTATTCAAAAATAGCTTGCATGTCTTCCACTAAACACTGAAGCGTCTCAAAGGTTGTGGCAAATTGATCATTTGTAGGAGGAGCAGGGCATTTTCGGTTGGCAGATCGGTTGAGCCAATCACTTCGTTGCAGGAGTCGATCATGAATAGCGGCGAGGGTTGCCTCTACTCTTGCGGATCAATGACTTGCCATTCCTTTTCCTAAACAACAGTTATAGCGAAGGGCCCCAGCCATGCAGTCCTACCATTCAAACTGTACGGGAAGAGATTAGTTTTGTGCCCATCAGAGAGCGTGTTCAGTAGTTTTTCGGGTCCCGTGAGATCTCTAAATGGATCCTACATGTGGCATCAATCTGTTATTCAAAAGTATCAGCATGGACCGAAGAAATCTGCACCGCACTTGCAATGACAAAAGAGACTCTGAAAAAGTAAGTGTACATGTGTGTGGCGAACCTCTTCGAAAAAATTCCTTAAAGAATTTTAATGGAGTCAGCCATCTTATATAATTCAAACTAGAAAAAAAATAAGAAAAACTCTAAAATGAATCTAAAGTATTCAAAAGGACGATTGGTCTATCGAAATCATGAGAGGGATTCGGATACTAAGTTGCACAATGAGAAGGTGTCAGGCATGCCCTTTCGGTCACTATTTCATTTTTATTGAATTTTGCCTAAAGAACACATGACGTGTAAAACATGACAAGACTTATCCCAAGTTAATTTTTTATGTTTTTTGGCTTGAACTCGACATCCGGGCCAAATTGTTTACGTTTTCGATCGGGCTAATCGTAATCAAATCCAACATAGCAACATAGTTCGACTCTAGTCCTACGGGAAGTAGTCTACATTTTGGGACTTAGACTTAGTTTAACAAATGTAAAATACTATTTTTGATGTTTTTGAAAAATTCAACTACAAGAAGGGAAGACAATCGAGACTATTATTATCTAAACTAATTTAAAAAACTATAAATGTATCTCGAGAAGACGCTTACTTAGAAGACTTTGGAACTCCCTATGATGAATCGATGATGCAAGTGACTTGTGTATATAGATATAAATATGACATGCTAAATTTCTCTTAGAAATGATCTACCACTTCTATGAAAGAAATGGTATAAAAGCGTTAGGAAGAAAAAGCTTGTACCTTGAAAATATAGCCCCAAAGGCCCTATTTACAGAGGTCCAGGCGCCAGAAATGGTAAGGATAAGTATCTCAGTCTATGATTTCATGACAGAGCAGAATATCTGATGAAAATCTAAAAATTAAAAAAAGTCTACTTACCGGCCTATTAGTCGGTAACCAGCCGATTTTTTACTAACTGGTCGGTACACCCTAGAAACATTTTTTTCTAAAATTTAGGACATTATTTGCCCCTAATTCGGGATTATCTTAAAAAATACAGTTGGGACGAAACAGATTCAAGAATTATCTCTAAATTTCACATAAATCTAGGATTAATTGCATATATCAAGACAAATCACTAGACATTGCCAAGTTTTCTAATCAACGACAATTTCTTCATTTGACTTGGGTTAAACCTAACTAATAGGACTGTTTAACCAACTGGACTGAACTTTAACTAGACTGAACTCAAATTGAATTGGATTGGACCTCGTATTGGACTTAATCAAATAAATTAGGCTCATTATATTATCATGTCTAAGCCTATCTAATAAACTTAATTAATAATAAAGTCCAACGATCATTTAATAAATAAAAAGACGAAAAAAATGAGATGTCTACAATATGTGTTGATGAGTGTGCATACCGGGCATCCCTAGGTATATATTGAATCAAAGGAGAAGTTTATATTGCATAGGAATGGAATACTAGAGTCCATAGCTTAACGTAATATGGAGTGTTTGTCACATAAGTGCAAAGGTTCTTGTGTAGTAAGAGACTGGTGATCCATCTAGAAAAAAAAGAGGTGGAATTAGGAAATGAGTCTAAACATACTTCTGAACGCGTAGGCAAAGACCTTTGACCGCTAACCGTTTTTGGATACCATTGACCTTTTTGGTGACATGTATCACACTTTTAATTAAAAACAAATTTCACCCCTAAAAACTAAAACTCCTAAATTATGGTGAATTCAAGCGCATAGTGGCTCTTTCCACCAGAAGTTTCTGGTATTGGTCTACAAAGCGATCCTTCATAAATCTGACAAAGAGATAGGTGGAAATATCACTGATGGTGGTACATTTTCTAGATTTAGCTTCAGGGATAAAGGGAAACAAGCTTATATTGGTGTCGATGGTGGTGCAAATCGCTTGGAGATAATTATGGTGGTGGAGGAGGGGGCAGAATAATACCTATGTTTATACATATATAGGCAGAGTATGTGTCGGTTGGTCTTTCACCGGAAAATAAGAACGAGACTAAGGAAGTGGACCCTGGTCATCAACATACAAATGTAGTAATGATTTTCATAAACTATGTGGTTTGCAAGACTACGATTCTTTGATGTAATAAAAAAATGTTGCTAAATGCATTCCAATCACCATAAAATTTAACAACGACAATCAAAATATTTTTAGTGACTATCTCTTATTAATAAATATGTTATAGTAGAAATTATGTCTAGCAAAAGACCATTTGTCATGTGTTGTGGTACATCACAAAAGAGAGGAGAAGAGGGAGTAAAAGGATTCAACAATATCTGAGCTTAGAGCTTGCAGCCTGTATTTCATCTAGACCTCTGGGTCATTTTGTATTGTCCATTTGGCGACGTATTTGCAACAATGACTTTGTTAACTTGTTCATACTGTTATTGTAACAGCAGCTCTGTAACTAGAAAAATTAGTGCTAAAAAGTGTCTTGTGACGTAGGATTCACTTGAACTGTACTTAATAGTACAACATATGGGACCCACATAGCAGCTGATCAGTTAGAGGTGTCAAACGGAGCAGGGGCCATGAGCAGCCTTATCCAGCTCAAAAAAAAGCCTAGGCTCGCCTGGCCACTATAATGAAAAGTGCAAGCCGGATCCGGAAGGCCTAAAGCCTGGATCCCTTTTCCCCCCAAAACAGTAGACCCAGCCCATTTTAAATCTAAGTCCGCCACGGCCTGTTATCCAACCCTAAGCCAGCACATTTTAGTCCAAACTTGCCCCAAGTCCAGGCCCGGCTAGACCCCTTTCTGCCTCGCGCCGCTTAAATTCAAAGTTTTTAGATTCCCCTCTTCCATCCCACTCCCCCCTCCTATATAACGACTAGTTTGAGGGATATTTTCGTTCAACCTTAATCCAACACCTATATCCTGTACTTTTATATATTACCCTCCCAACAACTATAAAGGACTAGTTTATAGGGGTATTTTCGTCTTATGTGAGGCTTGAAAAACATATATGTTGATTCATTCTTATCACATTTTTCAAACTAATATACAATTTCTCTTGTCTACATTCTACAAGCCCATGCTTACTTGTTACCAAGTAATAATTCTATCAGTTTTTCAATTACAAGCATTGTTTTAATTGTTAATCCACAGATTTTGGCTAAATAATATTACTATTTAGTACTTTTATTTATTACTATTTAACTAGTCTTACCAGTTTATTTCTTTTAATCTTTCAAACATTTAAAAAAAAGTCTACTTTAAGAGGATCAAAATCACATAGCCGTAAACAACCACCACCACGAGCACCATAATTTAAGAGAAACCGCTTGGGGTACAGACACCCAAAAGTATTTGGCTTTTTAACCAAAACATTTTTTATTTTCAAAATATACCAATCCAAGATCTACATCACTTCAGTCAAGAACGTTGCCCGGTTAGCTATACTAATACTCCAACGCAAAATCTACACTCGATGAGTGATTGTGGAGATGAAAGACCGAGTAATTATGCCTCAAGTTTGCAAGAAGTTGAAAAGACAGATAAAGAGTTCAAAGCTAAGTGTTGGGAGCCTTTTACAACGGTTATGATTGATGGCTTACTCCAAGCTCAATGTAAGTATAATTTAAACGATCTTAATAGATATTTCCAACAATGTGCATCTACGCAAGGACATATTGATGAGAGCCAACTGCAATCATCTTTTGAAGGTAAGTTATGTATTGATTTATAAGTAGTATAACAAAGAGACAGTCTTGCTAAACTTTTTTGTGCACAAAAAGAACCTTTTAATTTTGCTGATAATAGAAAGTATAATAGATAAAAAAAAAAGTAATTATTATGTGCAACCTTTCTGTAAAAAGGTTCATATGTCAGATGCACTTAGACAATATAATGCAACAAACAACACTTAATTGGTTATTTCATAAAATTTGATAGTAAAGTTAGTCATACATCTGACGTTCGAAGATCTCTTTAATTATTCTTGTGTGACATTACATTGGATTTTTTCTCATTGGCTTATGCACAAGAGAATCATTACTTTTAAAATATTTCTATATCCGCATATTGCATCACACATTGCTGAAATTATACTCCGAATATGTAATACCTTGTTTCCAACCCATTCTGGTCATAAAGGGCCCATTAGGGGTCCCGCTTCGCACAAACACGTCGACAAATTCAACGGTCAAACTTTCAACGCATCGAACCAGTCAGAGCGTGCACGCTCAAGTCACGTACATTTTTTGCTCCGCGCGCGCCTTGTGTGCAACTTAGATAACTTATTTTGTGTTAGCGTGACCCACGGTAGCATGACCATAGCACCAAGACCACCCGAACACCTTTTCACCAAAAACTTTGACTAACGACGCAACCGGAGCGATGGGGTCAAGGGGCAAAGGCCTTGGCCAACCCCATGGGGTCGGCCTCGGCCTCCCATGGGGGGGTTGGCCTTGGCCTCCCCCCCCCCCCCCCCGTTCTTCACTTTTCGGGCAAAGTTCCTTTTGTATTTTGTTCGCTCCGTACGCTCTTTATGTGACATCGGCACTTTGTTCGTCATGTGGGTACCATTCTTGGCAACACGCTCGTCACGACACAACTTCCGGATTTGTCATCGCTCATTAAAATACATACCGTCGGCGCACCCGAAGTTCGCCAAAAGGGGAAGTGGCCTTGGGCTCCAAAAATGGAAGAAGACCATTTGGCCTTGGCCAACCCCAGGGGGTCAACCTCGGCCTTCCCAGGCCTAGGGAGTCGGCCTCGGCCTCCAAGAGGGGTTGGCCTTTGCCACTTTCCCCCGGTGGTTCCCCCCTTTGCGCATACTCATTTTCACACTTTTTTTTTGCTTCGTACGCTTCGTACGTAATTTTGACATCTTGATCATCACATAGATATGACTCGCATCGATGCACTCGTCATAACCCAATTTTTAGATTCATCGTTGCTCATCAAGACACCAACTGTCGGCGTGCCCAAAGTTCACCAAAAGGGGGAGTGGCCTTGGCCTCCCTTCATGGGAGTTGGCCATTGGCCTTGGCCACCCCCTAGGGTCGGCCTCGGCCTCCCCAGGGGTGGTGGCCTTGGCCTTCCCCCAATTTTGGCCTATAGCCTCCCCTCGCGCGCGCACTTGTTTCCTTGAGTCTTTGCACCTCCGCGATATTTACGGATGTTCGTACACCAACCTCATGACGTCCGTCATGCATCAACCTCACAACGTCCATCGTCTGTGACCGCGCACCACCCCCGCGATACCCGTCGCCCAAAGTCGCGCGCTACCTCTGAATGACCCGTCACCGACGATCGCATACCATCACCCTCAACTTTGTCATTACTACATGTTGCATTCATTATTTTGTTATAACAGGCACACTCAACTCATATCCCATCTTTGGGACACCCGACGCGTACCCGTAGGCCGTCTCTGAGACGTTCATCGTCGCGCTCGTGGGCCATTCTCATGATAAGTGCCCCGGCACCAAGTATTGCTCCGCGATGTTTTTTGCCTCACCAGTACGCCATTCTCATGAAACATGCCCCCGGCACCAAGTATTGCTCTGCGACATTCGTTGCCGCACCCATCCACCATTCTCATGATAAGTGCCCCCGGCAACAAGTATTGCTCAGCGACGTTCGTCGCCACCCCCGTGCGCCACTCTTATGATACGCACCCCCGGCACCAAGTATTGCTCCGTGACGTTCGTCGCCGCGCCCGCGCGCCATTCTCATGATACGCGCCCCCGGCACCAAGTATCACTCTGCGACGTTCGTCGCCGCGCCCGCGCGCCATTCTCATGATACGCGCCCCCAGCACCAAGTATCGCTCCGCGACGTTCGTCACCGCGCCCATGCGCCATTCTCATGATACGCGTCCCTGGCACCAAGTATTGCTCCGCAACGTTCGTCGTCGCGCCCGCCCGACATTCTCATGATACGTGCCCCCGCCGCGACGTTCGTCCCCGCGCCCATGCGCCATTCTCATGATACGTGCCCCAGGCACCAAGTATTACTCCACGATGTTCATCGCCGTGCCCGTGCGCCATTCTCATGATAAGTGCCCCCGGCACCAAGTATTGCTCTACGACGTTCGTCGCCACGCCCGTGTGTCACTTCCATAACATGTGTCCACAGAACCAGGTATTGTCTAATGTCGTTGGCATCGCGCCCATGTGCCACAAGCATGTTACATGCTTTCGGGGGGCTCCGTTCGTAGTGCTCCGATATGAGGACTTCTCACTGTAGAATGGGCTCACAACCTTAAAGCCATCGCCGATACAATTAACTGCGGGATGGGCTTACAACCTTAAAGCCATCGCCGACACAATCAACTGCGGGATGAGCTCACAACCTTAAAGTCATGGCCGGCACAATCAACTACGGGATGGACTCACAACCTTAAAACCATCGCCGACACAATCACAGCAGGATGGGCTCAAAACCTTAAAGTCATCACCGTCACAGTCACGGGGGGGCTCCGGCACGAGGACCCCTCGCCACGGACTCTAAGCACTGAGCTGCGAGTATGTCCACTCATGTTACTATTAATCGTCGACACCACCAGGGCAATGACCCCCGGGTCATTCCTGGACGGGAGCAGGTCCTTGGAGGGCATGGCGCCTAGTCCGCCTGACAGTTGGCTACAAGGGAAACCCTCACCACTGTCAGGTTCTCTGCGCATCTCTTGACGCACTTCATGGGATTCGGTAAGGGCTTGGATCGGTGGCTGGGAAAACGAGCTTACTCTAATCATGCTGTCATGGTGTGGTCAGTCTTCTCAGACAGGTAGAGTGACGCCGTGCGAGGCAGGCAACGCGAATTTGGGAACCGACAGTCCAATGGAGAACCGAGATTTTGGGATCCCCCTGGTGACGTGTCACTCCCAAGGGATGACATGTGGCATTTTATGACATAAGCACACTGTTTCCTATAAATAGTGAACTTTATAACTCAAAAAGAAACTTTTTGCTCATTCTTACAAAACCACTTTCTCACTCTAGAATTTGAGAGCTCTTGGGTTCTAGTGAGAGAAACATAACTTTGGACCATAACATTGGACCCCGACTCGGACCTTGACTTGGACTGTCGACTGCTGGCCTTGTTCATCTCGTCCTCGTCTCTGCAGCACTACCACTCCTCAAGTCATGTCTGGGAAGCTTTTCTCTCAGCCCTTAGTCCATCTTTACTGTCTCTTATTTTGCACACTTGAAAGCTGACTCGGACTGCAGCCTTTGTGGCACCTCCACGTAGGTACGAACCCATCTTTCTTGGCATCATACCTTTAAAATAGATGACAAGACAAAAAGTGTTGGTTTTGATAAGGCTTCCAATAATAATATTGTTGTTTAATTATTAGAGACAAACCTTAAACTTATACTAAATTGAAATTTTTTTAATGTATATATTTGCCATATGATTAATTTAGTAGTTCAAGATAATTTAGCTGCTGGACGACCAACTATTTTCGAATTAATAAGAGGTAAAGTTATGCTTGTTAATTCTGCAGGCCCAAGAATACAAGAATATAAAGGTCTGTGTATTCAATATAGTATGCCTAATAAGAGACCTATTATAGATATACATCACAGGTGGACTTTACATATTATGTGCCCTTACAGGATATAGCATACAAACAAGTTTATATTCTCTGCCTACTCACCAAATTTGCACAAGGCGTGCCAACTCTCGCTGAATTGCAGTTAGCCTTTCTAATGTCTGGCAAGTACTATTCCAAATTCCCTTTTGTTATACGAAGAGTACATAAAATAGCGCAAGTTTTAGACAAATGCAAATGTTTACTGAGGTTGTGGAAGACATGGACACTAAATTTGATATATTCAAAAGGATTGCTTGTTGTATTTGCTATTGTCACTGTGTTGGATCCTAAGTTCAAGTTGCATGGTGCAATTATTCAATTATAGAAATTAATAGGTGTAAAAATAGGCTATGGGTCAACTGCGATTGACACTCTTATAACTTCCATGAGTATGTCGTTTCAACAACTTTATAACCATTACTGAAATTTCGCTAACATGCGCGTGTGCGCTACACCATCGAGCGATCAAATATATTATGAACCATATCTTAATGGCATTAAAAATGTAGTAGCAAAACAAGCATGAGTGAATTGTACAGGTTTTTCTTCATTTTCATATTTTAATGAAATTGATTTATATGCAAATATTAATAATTATTCTTCATTGTAAGCAGATGAGTAAAAGAAATTGAATTTATTAACTTTTTGAAAACAAAGTAATAAATTTTATCGCGTTTTATCCTAAATTGCACGTGATGTGCTATCAGTGCAAACCTCAACGGTTTCTTCATAGTCGTGTTTTTTTAGTGAGCACGAGGGTATTGGATGACTTGAAGGGCCGTCTTAAGCCCGAATCATCGAAAGTTAAGTATTTCTTAAAAGGATTATCTTGATGCGAAATACTGAGAGCAAGATAAATCAATTGATGATTAAAAAAGCAGCAATTTGAGCGTTAAAGATACTCTAGATGATTAAGTAATTTCTTTTTCTCAACTTTTTCAAATATATTTTTCTCAAAATATTGTTTATATTGTCGCCGTAGGTATTTTTCAAATAGATTAAACATATTTGGAGTCATAAATACATTCGAACATGCTTCACTTTTTCTAGACATCAATTTTTTTACATTGAAATAAATTTAGATTGCTTTCATCTGTTTGTTTACAAGCAGCATGTTTCATCCAAGCCCGTATTAAAAGAGGAGGGTGCGTAAATAAATTTATCATAAATTTAAGTTTTTTACAAAATTAAAAAAGATCATAGAGGGTTTTTTGAAAAAAAAAAATTTTGTTGGTTTTTGAAGGAGCTCTGTCCAAGCCCAGCCCATTTTTCAGTCCCAAGCCTGGCCCGAACTGGCCCACTGCCCACTTTGCCGAATAGCCAGTTGGGCCCGGGATGGTCCAGTCCAATCCCGGCCCATCAACACCTCCAACTAATTTTCAAACTTCAGGCCGAGAGATACATGGAGAGTGACCAGACCCATTGGAAGTCTCGTATCACTTCCTAATTCCCAGAGTTCAGCCATGAACAGAAAGCTCATCTTGACTGCAACAGCACTTGCAGTCCTATCCATCTTCTTGGCTTTCAGCACAACTCCCCATGTGTTTACCCCACCTCCACTGCATGGCTCCCACGATCAGCTCCTAGCGTTCGACCCAGATGGGGAAGGGCCCTATACCGGCGTCGCCGACGGTCGGATTCTCAAGTGGCAAGGTGTTGACCTAGGTTGGGTTGATTTTGCACTCACTTCCTCTCAAAGGTACGCAACGATTCTCATTTGACGCTAGTGCGTTTGAGTGACGAATTTCTATCTTTGGGGACACCTGAGGTCTGAAAATTCAGTCCAGACACCATAAAAGTAAGCCCAAAAGACCATCTAACTTTTCTTACTTTTTGACTTTCACGGTTTTACCTATACTTTACATTAGGAAAATTAGAACTTAGAAAGCAAAAGATCCCGCGCAATCTCTCTTGTCTCCTTAGTTTTATACATTATTCGATCTGTATCTATATATTATTCTTTTTTGTGTACACACACATTGTATGTGCCTTGCAAACATTAGTTCATCCTGAAGAACTACGGTGCTCCCATAATTAATTAGCTAGGCTTTATGCGGCAATTTTGCAGAACAGACATCTCTATATCATTAGTTATCTTTTACTAGAGCTATTAACACATAATCTACTACTTCTATCAAACTTTTTCTAATGTAAGTGCAATAAACATTTAATCTTCTTTGATAAATATTTTACGGCTGTGTTTTGCATGCCGAACAAAATATGAATAATCATATCTGACGTCTCGCCATGCATCTAAGGACGAATATTTAATCTGAGGGAGGAGTTTTATCCTGCTTGAGAGGGATAATTTTGTATGATGGGGGAGTTGTACTAACGCGGAGCCACGTGTCGAGGGAGGTAGACAATTGCCCAAGCAAGTGTTTCCATTTGCATTTGGTCAGTTAGGAAAAATTGGTGATCAATTGCACTGAATTAGACCTTTGCCAACCTTAAATTCGTCTTTTCTTATACTTAATAAGATTTTCTCACTTACCTCGTGACCTTAACTCTGCCACGTCACCAAGTAATTAGTCATTGAGTGGAAGCAGAAGCGAGAGAAAAAAGGGTGGATGTCAAAAGAACACGAGAGCATAGAGCCAAAGCAGGTGGGATAGCGATACCCGTTGCTCGGCCCGAGCACGGTCCCTGCGGCACGACCCCATCTCAGCGACACCCATCTCCGTGCCCAAGCCCCTCAAAGGCTGCCTACGCCGGAGCGCCATCTTTGCGTCACTTGCCCTCCGCACAACACCTATCTCTGTAACACCCGACATGCCCACGCATCGAGCCATGTATACAGTTGAGCCCCCTGGCACCCTCTCGCACTACCACGCCCCTGGCTTTGGTCCATCCCTTCACCAAACCATTTGCACCTTGCCTTGGTCGTAGAACATGCTTCGACTCACTCTCCGGAGTTTTGAAGCTTTCTTTAGGGTAGGTGACTCCTTCATGACACTACCTCAAGGAGCTTCAAGTGCTCCGACGAGGACTTCCCTCCCGCCAGGTAGGAGACTCTTCCGGGACATTACCTCGGCCCGTCGGGTACCTCTTGGAGACTACCTTGGTGCGCTTCAAGTGATCTGGCACAGCCATTGCAGGGATAGGTGACTCTTCCGGGACACTTTATCTCCCTAAGGGAGCCCTAAGTGTTGTGGCATGAGGACTCCCCTCTGCCCAGGTAGGTGACTCCTTAGGAAGACTACCTTGGCAAGCTTTGAGTGCTACAAAAAAGGACACATTTCAGGAATAGGCGACTCCTCTGGGACACTATCTCCATCAGGGAGTTCCGAGTGCTTTGGCATGAAGACTTTCCTTCCGCGAGGTAGGAGACTCCTTCAGGATACTGCCTTAATCCATTGGGTATGCGACTCCTCTGGGAACTACCTTGGCACGCTTTTGAGTGCTCCAGCACAAGGACTCACTCTTGAAATAGGCGGCTCCTTTAGGACACTATCTCCACCAAAGTGTCTGCATGACTAGTCTACGTGCTCCAGCACTGGGGGGCTCTTCATCAGCACCCCTAAGGACTACAACTCCCAGTTCACTCCGAGTGGGTCCTATGCGTCTTTGGAGGGCATCGCCCCTAGTCCTTCGGACAGTTAGGCATCGGGCCTTCCCGCACCGCTGCCGTCTCTTGATGCCATTGTGGGACTCAGCTAGGGCTTTGGACTGGTGGCTAGATCAAGGGGTTCACTTATTACACTGGCGCTATGTGAACCAGTATTTCTTAATAGACAGAGCAAAGTTATGCGGGCAGGCAAGGTGAATATGCGATCCGACAATCGGTGAAGCACTGGCACCCCCCTCACTAAGTTGTCACTCCCAGGCAGCAACATTGTGTTGTTTGATGATAGCACCACCCTTAACCCCTATGAATAAGGGACTTGAGAATTCCTTTTCAGTTAAACATAAATCATTTTCTCTTCCTCATTCTATAATTTTAGAGCTAAAGAATTGTAGAGAGAGAAACATTATAGACCCTAACACATGACGGCGACGCTGAACCTTGACTCTAGACCTAAGCATTGGACTGTAATTGTTGCCGTGTATTAACCATGCACCTTCACCCTCACAGAACTACCGCTTATCAGACTCTGACTAGGAAGCTTGGTCTCTGCTCTTGTTCCATCCTTACTCTGTCCCGCATCAGCATACTTTGCAATTTGACTCGGACTGCATTCTTTGTGGCACCTCCACGTCTACTATGAATCCACTTCGTTGTATTGTTTTCGCAACTTTGCTAGGAAGGTGAGCGTCGCAACACATTTCGTCCCTTACCTAACAAACCCAACCAATCGTGCCTCAGCAACGCAAGGCTATTAGGACCACTAGCCAAATCCTCAATCCTGCCATCCAAGAAAAGCATCACCAAGAGGACTAAGAGGAAATCAGTGTCGTTTGACTCTAGGCTCCCATACAATAGACTCGCCCAATGTTGTCACCATCATCAATGTTGTAGTCCAGCGCCTCAGTCCTACCATCACTGACCTCCAAGACTCCCAATCATATCTAGTGCTACGATCTTGGAGATGCAAAACTCAAATCAAGTCTTAACTTCACAATTGCCCATCTCTCCACGCCTTAGAGCTCCCCATCACGTGCCCGCTGCTTAGCCATCCCAAGCTCTAGGGTTGGCCCCTAATGCTCAAATCCAACCTTCAAGGCCTAGGCTAGTTCTAGACACTACCTAGGTCCTAATGCCGTGACCACCGCCGCCTTGGTCCTCTGCCCTCTGCGATATGACTCGTGGTACCTTTGCGCACAGCTCCCCGCCTACCCTTGCTTGATGTACTTCAAACGTATGACTCAATTCAAATAGAGCCTAACCCCAACATGGCCAACTAACACCCGAACACCATTCATGCCCCTAACTTGCTCCAGGTGACTCTTCTTGACTGTCGGCCTCCTACCGCTGGCCCTACCCCTATGTAAACCACACCCCAAGGAGTTGCTCCCCACCACCAACCCTACTTTGTCTTTATCATCCCTTCAATGTCTCAGGTCGCCTCATTTGGGGGCTCAAGTGCCAGGAATCATTCGGACCGGGCACAAACCCTCGCATGCTTCCATGTCGCCAAACATGACCTTGATCCATCATCCTCCGTCTCAAGGAATCATCCTTACCTCACTCATCCTCTAAGCTATCCAGCCATGCTCCCTACTCTGGCAACCTTGCCACCAAACCTTATTCTGTGAAGTACAAGCAACTAGCCCTCACCATGTTCAATAGCACATAGGGTAATGCTTGTGAGCACCTTGTTTGCTGGCTCCCTAAAGCACTACGGGGAGAATAAAACTTTTGAAGCTTCGAGAATTTCACAAGTCCCTGGCTGGGCTCGCCTACTTCTACTACCACCAGATCTGTAAGCGTACCATCCACTCTTCATCTTACATGATCCAGTTCTTCCTTGACAAGTTTCATTATAAAGAGGAGCATGTAACCATCGTGAACATTGTCGGCATTCGGCGGAAAACCCAGGGAGGACCTCAACGCTTATTTCAAATGGTTTCATGTCGAGTGCTTAGAATGCATTGACTTTAGCAAGGACGAGACCCTAGTACCCATTTACATTAAGAACATTAGAGACACCTACATGGTCTACCTTGAAAACCTTCAGCTTCGGTCTTGAGGTCATCTCAAGGAAGCTATGACTCAGTCGGTCCATCAAGGACCTTGAAGCCCAAGTTGAGAACTCCTTGATCGCGACAGTGGAGGCAGCCAGCTACTTTAACAACAAAATTGCTCGTCCCAGGGAGGGGACAGGCGCCCTGACAAGAGAACGCAATAGGAAGTTGCCTTGGAGTAGCTATTCGAGTTCAACACCGTCAAGGAGTTTCTCAAGGCTTGATCATCGATAACTCCATGACCCTTCCCCAAGCCTACGCCTGAGGACCTAGCGAAGCCCAACTACCGCCTTAATCATCGGACTATTGGTCATGGCCTCAGGAACTGCAGGGGTCTCAAGTTCACCTTCGCAGGGAAGATTGCATCTGAAGAGCTCAAAATCTAAGTGCGGAGACATGTGCCCATCCCCCCACCCCCAAGCCTTGGCCTGCTTCAGTGCATCTTTCCAAACTTATAATTTTTTCTTACATTTTGCAATTTTCAATGTATTCATCTCCCCTGACAAAGGCATGTTGCCTCCTATGTTATCAATGTAAAGTTGCAATTTTTAGACTTGGATAATTTTTCAAGCTACAGATGTTCTTGCACAAGTTTACTAGCACCACCCTTGAGTGCATAGTTTGCTCCCTTGGGAGCTTCACCCCTTCTCCATCACCAAGTAGGCCTGGTACTTCACCGTCCGCCTGACACTACACAGGGAGACTTGGTAGGCGGTGCGCAAGGTGGCTCGAGCCCACGCAATTAAGTCTCAACTCTGTTTACCGACATCAACTTGCCTAACCTCTCGATGCCCTTGTCGGGCACGCATGCATCATGTCTTCCCCAACACCACCACCCCCTCGGCTCCTGTTTCTCAACTTAATTCCATCGGTGTCATCTTACCGCCCCTGTACTATCTCCCCTCCCTTCGACCTCACCATGTGAAAGTCACTCTTGTCGTCGCATCGGGTCGACCCCCAAGTCTCCCCCTCCCTCTGACCTTGAGCCCTCGCAGTTGCATCACCAACCCCAGAATCCTCCCTTGGTACCCTTGCCCAAGCATTCCCTTAGCCCCTTTCTGGGAGCCAACTTTGGCAATTGCACTTTGATTTCCATCAGCTCAATGACCAAAATCAACTTCATATTACTAACTTAATATGGCTCGAGGGAATGGGTCAAGCGGGTTTCCCGGACAAGAAGTTCCTTGAGTC
This sequence comes from Escallonia herrerae, assembly GCA_033070095.1. Taxonomy (NCBI): domain Eukaryota; kingdom Viridiplantae; phylum Streptophyta; class Magnoliopsida; order Escalloniales; family Escalloniaceae; genus Escallonia; species Escallonia herrerae. The sequence continues at coordinate 347,331 of JAVXUP010000009.1, forward strand.
TAGACTTTATGGTGATGTGAGAATGCCAAAACAGAAAAGAAAGACTTTAATCAAGAATTTCAAAGACAAGAACTGGAGACGTTATAAGAGCGGATGCCTAATCCTTTCTCTCTTCTTGAAATGGTAATAGCCCAACACCAATTTTGGAAACGATAGGAAGAAAATGGGCTGCCATAACCTTTTCGGCCGGCACATACTCCCAAGGGCAGTTAACTGTGCCATAATTAGGATCTTTTATGTTGTTTACAATACCAATTTAATGTTTTTTTCTAGAAAAAAAACCCAACTTTGAGTCATATATAGCCTAATCCTGTCTGCTTTTTTGAAGTATCATGCGCAGTCTCTTATATTCTTACAATTCATATCTAGAAATGCCAGCCATCCAAATGAACAACTTTGGATGAGCCTTTGACGCTTGACAATTAAAAGTTCAAACTTTTCTTGTTAGTAATTGAATGTTCACCACTTTAACCTTGCCAATTTACGTGTAGATATCTGCATTTTTCTAGTAAAACGGCTACTCTTAGGTGAATGTAAGCTCGAAGCCTGGAACTAGATTTTCGACGACTGTCGCACAGAATGGACATGTAGAGCTATTGGGTCGTACTTTAACTTCTGAGAAAGTAATGTCGATATGTTTGTGATGCTTAATAGACACAATAATGTTTCTTTTTGAGAAGGAAGGAGTGTGTTCGCCCATTTGCACCAGAACTGGAACATGTATGCGGAAGGCCATTAGGACTATGATTTGATCAGAGTACTGGAGATCTCTATATTGCTGATGCCTACTTAGGCCTTCAAGTAGTAGGGTCAGCTGGAGGTTTGGCAACTCAAATAGTTACCGAAGTAGAAGGCCGGCCCTTACTCTTTACCAACGATATGGACATCGATGACCATGAAGGCGTCATTTACTTCACAGATACGAGCACAAGGTTTCAGAGAAGGTAATTTTGTTTTTTGAATGAAAGCAAGAAAACAGCGGTATTAGATTGCGTTCTAAAGTACTTTGCAAAGGAAAATCTAGTTCGTTCTTGTGGCACATAAATTTGGTGGCAATACAATTTTGAGAAATTAGATGACAATGGTGAGAAATTTGATGCCCCGGTTGAAAAAGTTTCCCTGTTTCAGTGTTTCCTCTTTCATGTCTTTTTAGATATGTCTTGTATCCAGTTTCCAAAAAGAAAATCTCGTTTGGATACGGCCACTAAAATTTTGAAAATGCTTAATCTTATTAGAATTCTGAAAGCACAGTTTTTTGTAGCTTCTGGGAAAAACTTTCAGATGGAGAGAAAAGTGGCTTTGAATTGTAGCCATGGAAAATGTTTTTGAGCTTTCTAAAGGAGGAAATACAAGGCCACCGAGAGAATTACATTAGTAAGTGGAATCATATTTGGGAAGTTTATAAAAAGAAAATGGGTATAATATAAATTTTCTTGGAAAGCACAAAATCAGATACACTAAAAACTGTGTTGCTTGTATTTCCCTTCTAGCAATACCAGTTTTCTTTCAAATTGAACTGTATAGACCTCCTAGAATTGCTTAAAACTTAAGTCACTATATCCTCTTGCCCAGCTTAATCTCGTAAGCACATTCAATAAATAGCCTACTAACATAAGCAATAGATGTATCTGTATAGTAAATGGGAGCAGCACTCCTCATCTTCCTGTCGTCAGATTTACACATTTCTATGCATTCATGCAGGCAATTCATCTCATCGGTTCTAAGCAAGGATGAGACAGGCAGGCTGATGAAATATGATAAAGCAAGCAAACAGGTAACGGTTCTACTGCGTGGCCTTGCTTTTGCAAATGGGGTGGCGCTTAGCACAGATCGCTCGTTTGTGTTAGTAGCGGAAACGACTACTTGTAGGATCATAAGGTTTTGGCTTCAGGGTCCTAATGCTGGAAATCATGAAACTTTTGCTGAATTGCCCGGATTTCCGGACAATGTCAGGAGGAATTCAAAAGGGGAGTTTTGGGTGGCTTTGCATGCCAAAAGAGGACCTCTAGCAAAGTGGTCTATTGCTAATTCATGGGTTGGGAAGACATTGCTGGAGCTTCCGCTTAGCTTTAAGCAACTGCACTACTTCTTAGTAGGAGGGAAGGCTCACCCGACCGCGATGAAGCTAAGTGAGGAAGGGGAAGTTTTGAAAGTTTTAGAAGACAGAGGAGGAAATAGGTTGAGGTTTATTAGCGAAGTGGAGGAGAGAAACGGGAAATTGTGGATCGGTTCGGTGATGATGCCTTTCATTGGCATTTATGATTTGTCGTAAAGATTGCACCCTCATATGATGGGCTTTTCATCTTGTGCTTTCCTTCTTTATGTTGCAAACTTGATTCTCAACGAGACAAGATGGAAAATGTTCTGGGTGGATCATTGGAGCTGATGTTTCTTTGGTGTGTAATGCAACTATCTTTCTTGCACCGTTCGTGTGGCTGGGGGCCAGGCACAAGGATCCTCTACGCGGTTAAAAAGATTACAATAAGCTTCAATCTTCGTCATCAAGTACGCAGACTAAGTTGCATTAATTTAGGGACGTTCTTACACACAAGCAACTGGCTATGTACCCTAAATAAGCCTCAAGCTATTTTGAAAATAGACTCCTCCAATGTCCAAATAATGTTAGATGTTATAGGTCGTTTCAAAGCCTGGTGTATTAAGTTGTAGCATTACACATCACCGTTCATTGTGTGGTCCAATAACTTTATTCTCATGCGCACTCTTGCACTAGCACTCACACGCACATACAATTAGTCTGTGACAGCTACCACGCCCAATCTCGTATGCCCTCTCAAAGGAGATGAAACAACTCTCCAGATTTCCGTCTTGTGCTAGCACCCCGCATACTACAACGGCTCTTTTTGACTTCGTTGCACATCTCTTGGTGCTCGCCATTAAAGATATTTCGAGCGCACTGCCTAGTGTCCACCGTGGTCTAGCATTCCAGTACAGAACTAGTTGCGACTTTGGTACCACTTCTCACAATCTTAGAATAGATCCCCCAGTGTTTTGGAGATGTTAGGGTCGGTGCAAAGTTCAGTGCATTACACTTCAGGCCCGTCACCTGATCCAATATACTTATGTCCACACCCCTACATGAGTCTCAGTGAAAAGGTGCTCACGGAAAAATTTAATACTACTTGAAAGTACTTACTCGGGGGAAAGGAATGTCTTCTGTTTTTTCTATTTTTTTCTCCTTGTAAGTAAAGTAAAGGATCCAAGGATTTCATTAACAAAAGAGTAAGGGGCTGTTCGATAAAACTGAAATTTAAGTACTGAAAAAGTTAAGTCCTGAATTCGTAAAACTGAAAACTTTAAGCGACTGAATTTTTACTGAAAAATTAGTTAACCTGTTTGGTAAACCAAAAGTAGATGTCTGAAAATTCTTTATTTACAAATTTATCCATTTCACCAAAATTATACATTTGTTTATATACTTCATAACTTTTTTTTTGGGGGGGGGGGGGGGGGGGGCTAAAATTGTGTTGGTGGTGGTGGCGGCAGTGACGATGGAGTAATAGTGGTGGTGGCGGCGGCGGCGGCGGCAAAAAGGTGTCAATGGTGGCGGTAATGGTGCGTGAAGACATAGTATTGATAATTATGATGATAGCGATAGGTGACGACATGACCGCCATGGCAGTAGTTGTAGTGTGACGGATCTTTAGATAATTTTGATGGATATGGACGTGGTGACAACAACGATGGTATGGTGGAGGTGGCAGTGACCTTGTGGTGGTGTTGTTGGTGGTGGTGATAATGACTAGGTCGTGGTAATTATGGCGGTGATAGGAAAAAGAAATAATGGTTGTTGTATTGTGGTGGAGGCGGTTACTAGAAAATTGGCGGCATTGTGGTGGTAATAATTTTTTTTCATATAAAAATATGTTAAAATAACTTTTAACCATCTCTCTTAGAATTAAGTGATCAGCATTAAGTAAGACCACCCTGACTTAAAATTTGAGTCTATTTTTGGTAAGAATTAATTTTTTAAGTGATACGAGATTTAGCGTTATCAAACGCACTTAATTGAAAATCATTAAAAATTTTAAGTTTTAAGTGCTTAATTGCGTTATCAAACACACCCTAACATACCCAAGATATATTAACAAGTATTCCATTTAGATTTGTGATAAAAGACAAAATTATGCATAGCTTCTCTTTGAAAATGTTTATCGGGTACCATCTTAGGATCAACGATAAAACTACTTGCATCAAAGATAAAATACGCGTTCTAAGGTGAGTAATCATACAATTTACCCATTCTTATCCCACATTTTAACAATCACATGACAGTCATGTCAGTACACCCTGCCATCGTTGGGATTCAACTATAAAAGAATATGTACTCAAACTTGATTTAATGAACACTTAGTATCCAGTGGAAATGTAAGCCAGCCCAGTCTAATCACATTTGAAAACTTAACGGTGTATATTACCCTCAATTCTAAGGTATACGTCCTTTTTTCACTAAAAAAAAAGGTTTCAATTGCATCGCATAACATATTAACATTTGAAGCTAGTTTCAATTGAACCCAAAATCGTATCTCCATTTAAAAAAAGATGGACAGCCGTCCACCTTAAAAGGCAAACATGTTTTTTCAGGATAAACACGCCCACAACCCACCATCAAGTTGCTAGCACGCCCACCACCCACCCCCTTCCTCCTACCACAAAGCCACCGGTAATCCCACCACCCACCCCCTTCCCCCCAACCACCCACACCAGGAGCACATTTATGACCACTACGCAACACCACAGTCTGCCACTCTCATCACCTACCACCCCCGTCACCCACCACTAGTGAATTCAAGTTTTCCCCACCCTCCATTTCCCATTTCCTATCAATCACCACATGTGCACACACAACTTGCATAAGCACGCACACACTGTCAGCCCCCCTCCTGCCCCGCCCAATCCCCATCACTAGGAGTGCAACTTGGGCGAGCTGGACGGGCCCAAGGGTCAGACCATGCCCAACTCACTCTTTAAAAGTCGTGCTTATGTCTAGCCCTACCCATTTACGGGTCTAACAATATCTGTTTACGCCAAGTCCATCAAAATTTTGATAGACACAGACTGGACACGGAGAGCCCACGGGTTGTCCATGGTTACGAATTACGTTTTTTTAGAACGATTTGGAAACATGTCATTGACCATCCAACTCTACAATTTAGTCATGATAATGAAAAAAACACATTAAAGTCTCAAAATGAACTCAAATAAAAATATGGAAACAAATATTTGGGACAAAATGAGAGAAAAAGACTAATGGAAGCAAAATATATACATGTGTGTGTGTGTGTGTGTGATTTATATTATATAATAGTTAGACTGACTGGTTAGTTCACAAGTTAGACGGGCTTATCCAAACCTTTACCCATATACAGCCCCTATTTTTTACGTGCTCATATTTCTACAGGCTGACACGGGTTGTCCACTGATTGCCCTGCCCAAGTTGCATCCATACTCATCACCATCACCGACCACCACGCACCCAAACCCACACCCATATGCACCTCAGTGCCCACCCCATCCCCCCCACCTTCCATCCCCCATCACCCACGACCAGTGCACATACACCTGCAACATATACACAACACTCACGCGCCCATATCCCCCCTTGCCCCACACCCCTCCCTCGTTCAAATTTCAATTACCCATCACCATCACCGACCACCATTGGACACGCATAAGACTCACACTCACATACCAGATTGAGAATAGTTATTGCCAATTAATGAAGAAATGTTTGTACTTGACCTAGGGTGGCCCACCACCGTGAGATTATGGATGTACGTTTCGAGTTGTTTTTGAGTGTGTGTGTGTGTGTGTGGATGGCGTTGTGTGTTGGTGTGTGATGCGAGGAGGATGGTGGGTGCACCGTGTGTGGGTGCGTGTGTTTTTTTGGGTGTGTAATGAGGGGATGTGGGTGGCGCCAGGGTGTGGGTGTGGGAAGACGTGGTGGCTAGCGACTTTTGTGAGGTATAGGTGTCTTTTCATCCGTTTTTGTCTTGTAAAGACATTTTCCACTCGAGGTTGATCGTCCACCTTTTTGAAACTCATTGGAACTAATTTCAAATGTTAAAATGTTATGTGATACAACCGAAACTCTAAAATTTGAAGTGAGGCAACTATGTAAATATGAGGAGGTTGAGCCCGATTTACCCAACTTAAAAACTCGTGTAAACAAACTTAAACAAATCACAATTTGACAAGGCCAACATGATCCATTTCTGATTTATGCTTCCAACCAACAAATCATCAATTTCCAAATCTCCCCAAGAACAATAAACTATAAATTTTCGTTCCCCGGAAAATGCTGACACTCAGTCCTAACTCCTAAATAATCTGGTGGGGACTGGGGACTGGGCCCTAAACAGACCATGCCCTCTTATCCTTGCCTTAGAATCCCCTCCACTAACAGGATGCACCAAAACTAGGCAAAAGTTAAAAAGGAATTTGACATCATGTTTCTACATGTCGGGAAGTCACTGGTGGCCATCGCCCATCAGCTTTGTCACTTGTGCCTTGTCATGGCATCAATTTCTTCAGATGCTCCAACAGGCACTGTGTGTGGAACTAAGTATTCCAACCTATAATTCGATCAATGTGCTATCATGTAGACATATTGGGCAAAATGATATTGAAGGGTCGAAATGGACATGACAAAGATTGAGAGAGGTTAAGGATGAAGAGTGCCGTGCGAAGAACTTTTATAGTCCTTGATCTATAGTCAGAATTATTCAAGACCATCGAAGCGAAAACTAGAACGTTTACGACACAAACATCTTTTATGATTTTTGTCTTTTTGATCAATGTTCTGAAGTATTCACGACCTTTGAAGCTGAAACTAGAGGACAAGAGGCAGAATACTTGGTCCCATGGAGTTGTTCTACTTGACTTCCAAAGGTTATGGTGGCTAATTGTGAATTTCTGAAACTTAGTAGGAGAAAACAAAGGGTATGCATAATTGTGAATTTTAGCTGCAACGACCTCAGTTGCTCTCTATGATAAATCTAGTTAGTTACGACTAATTATTAACGCTAAAAAGATATTATTAAGATTTTTTTTACTGATAATATATGCAAAAGTGTGAATAATCACATTTACAAAAAATAAATTATCATTAAAGGGGACATTTATAACTTGTTCCTAAAATTCGAGTTGCAGTTCAAACATGTCTGGTGTCTATTTTTACATAGTTGTGAGACTATGACGTAATCTTTACAATTGAAACACTTATTTTAACAACCTTCATATATTCGTCCATGCCTTTTTATTGTTAAAATTTCAAAATTTTTATCGTTAAAATACTTTTTAGCGACAAAATAAGTTCATCAAATGGTCATTGACAAATAGTCTGCGATTTACACATACTAGGGATACTTAGTATGCAATTCAATCTAGAGTACAATATGCCACTAGCATAGTACTTGCACGGTGGCCTCACTAACATTTATCCACAAAATCTGAGGGCAAAACTTGTAATGTAACAATCTCTATACCAAATGCCAATATGGTAGTTTACCTATCACATCTTTCATCTCTCCCCCTTATATAATCCCTTCAGTTTTTTGTGGCATATCTCTCTCTCTCTCTCTCTCTCCCCCCAACCCCTTGAACCCTCCTCCAGAAAAAAAATGAGCTCAAATAAGGTCTTTCTAACTGCATCAACTATAATCTTCATATCCACCCTGTTATCAGTTGACTACTTTAGGCTTCTCTCTCATCATTCCGACGCCGAGAAGTCGTCCGACAGTGAGTTTCAGCATTGGGAAGTGATACCAGTGGTGGGTGCAGTTGGACCTGAAAGCTTTGCATTTGACCCCAGTGGTGACGGTCCATACACCGGCGTATCCGATGGCCGGATAATCAAGTGGCAAGAACATGAACGCCGGTGGATCGATTTTGCTGTTACTTCTCCGGTGAGGTGAGCTCCCTATCTTCACATGAAATTCAGCAGCGCATGCAAACTTCGTGTTCATAGATACGTATTGGTTGAGTTCACGTAACAGTTCTCATGCACAGTGCACTATATTCGTGGTGCATCAAGCCGTGGTTTCTTATGAGCAACCACACTAACACTCAACATTTTTAGCTACCGATTGCCAGTTGGTGCTGTTAGATGATAACTCAGTTTTATAATACTCTTTAATTTAATATAATTATCTTTTCCTTTACTTTTTTCTATCAAGTGCTTCCAAATTTTGTTACTTTATGCTTTGTTTGATTGTGCCGTGTATACGACGTTTTCACAAAGTAACAGTACATGATGTGTCATTTGCAATTTAAAAAGTATCAAAACGATACCAGTAATTCGTATTAATTAGTATTATATGACAAAGTACTTGTAATAAGAGAGATACAATAGATAATTGCGCATTCTGTTTTTGTGATCTCCGAAGTATTTTGGTCTGCCATTCGGACTGCCACGCATCATGAGAATGTCTATATTCACGTCGTCAAATTAAATGTTGACTTGTTCAGTCCTTGATTTGTCAATATAAATGCATTATTGACAAATTAAATGAAACACGGTTTAGCAATGCATTATGGTCTAATTAATAACAAGTATTGAAGTGTGTAAGTAGGCTTTTTTCTTACCAAATTAAGTTGTATGGGTGAATACCAGACAAGTTGATTACTTTCGCACTTGGCTGGCCAGCATATTGAGAAACATTTAAAGGCCTACGTTGTAGTGATGCCTACCCCAAAGAATTTCGGATGCTCTACAGTTTGCAGTTTCTTCTCCTTATTCTTACATTGGCCAACCTTAAAAACTACGGTTTGTAAGAATAGAGATAACAGTGCCCTATATCCTTTAGCAGTATATATGGGGCCTCATCTTCTCAGCACCAAGAAAAATAGCGACCTCCTTTACGTACAATGATTCAGATCGACTGTTGTTTTAATTACTCCATAGATCAGGTCTCACATAGGTTCGACTCTCATGGACAAGATTTTAGGATGAACAAATCATACCATTTTGTGGTGCACAAAAGAGAAACAACAAATTCATATTACTATTCTTAGTGTCTTCCATTCGTACAGAACGAACAAAAGAAAAAGGAGCCTTACCTCCCAAAACAAGGCCACTGTGCCTGCCTATAACAAGGATGCTGATACCTCTCCTGTAGCGTTTTCGACATAAGCCAAGCCTTGCTGTAACCACCAAATCACTTCTTGGGCGTAGAAACATAAGAATGGGCTCGCCTAGCAGATGCAACCACAGTGAGTTATCACTTCATTCGATAGTGCAGAAAATGTGAATGAAGCTACAGTTGTAAGCTGGGCTGTTGTATCCTGGAGGCGACGCGTCGAAACCTTGCTGCATCGGTAATTATCCGAAGGGGCGCGAATCGTCTTAAAGAGAGCGACCTAGTCCGCGCCTCATCCTAGCTGTTAACTTATTACCTATCATCTGAGGTACTCGAGATTAAGGATACTTCGTTTGGTAAGTTTTATGTTCCAAAAAGGCAATCGAGGTAAATGGACAATTTCTTTCATACAAGTAATTAAAGGTAATTGTTTACTTGTATTGTCTTTTTTCATTTCAAGTACTTGCTTAACAAAAAGATTTTATTTTAATGGATTATTTCCAACACTTGGAACTAGGTTTAACAGGATCAATAGTCCTATAGGCATAGCAATAAATCTGAATGCCTCTTCAAAAATGGCGAGCATTGGACTATTTCTGAGAAATTAGGGGGAAACCAAGTATATGCTGTGGAAATATTGAGTCATCCATAGTAGGTTGGGTCGCACGTAATAAGTGTATCAACGCACATGGGTCTAAAGCATATGCGACTTTTGACCAAAAAAATCATAGAAGTAACCGATAGACACCCAACACATGCATTGCCTTGGAAAAAATTCGTGACCGCTTTGGTAATTTTAGGGCTACCCTATGTACCAGGAGAAAATACATAATTTTGGTCTCCATTTAGTACGGGTTTTCTATCAAAAAATTTCGATGGTTTGTAAATACACTACTTTGTTTTTAATTAGTAATATTAAAGTAATTATCGTTGAAAGTGTTTGCATAAATATCATTAATAATATTTACGACTATTACTAATCGATATGCAAAGACTATAGCCTTTCTGACGATCCCTGTTTGAAGCCAAAATGTAGACTTTTGATAATACCCATACTTATCTTTAATGAATGAGACAAAAAAGTCGATTCAATGAGAAATATTTAGCGTGACTGAGACGACCCATGACATACTATACGACGGATTATGATGATAAACATGAAAGGTACTCTCTTTTGAATAAGTTTTGCTCTTAAGATAATTGCAACTCCTTTCCGGATATCAATCATTATATATAAGTATAGTTAATGACATTTTTACTAATACTTTTATAACAATTTTTAATGACGCATCTTTAGTGTCATCAAATGATTGTAATCTTCCTACAACCTCGATAGCACAGTCAAAATTATTCCTTCCTTTATATATGGAGAGCGTTAATGATGTATAATTGATGGCTATGTTGTGTTGCGGCTCAAGCTTTGCTCTAAAAACAAAGGTTCCTCTTTGTTGCTTCTCACAACATTGAAGTTGTCAACAGAGATGGCTGTGATGGGTCACGTGGAACTGAACACATCTGTGGCCGCCCATTGGGCCTTGCCTTTGATGAAAATACCGGAGATCTCTATATTGCGGATGCGTATTTGGGCCTTCTTGTTGTTGGGGGCTACGGTGGCCTGGCTACCAAGGTTGCGACACAAGCCCAAGGTGTTCCATTCAGATTCACCAATGGATTGGACATTCACCCGAGTAACGGGGTTGTCTACTTCACTGACAGCAGCTCAAGTTATCAACGGAGGTATGCTTTACATTTCTCCGTCAATCCCACTTTTATAAGCTTTAATGAATGCCTTTTAATGAAGACCTAGAGTTGCAAATTGACTAGCTCCAATGTCAAAGTACAAATGGTGTTACGTACTTTGACAATAGGCCTAGCGTACTTCTGCTGTGTTAGAAGATCATACCTATCAGTTGTCTGCATTTGTGGTACTTTAAATTTTATCAAGAAAGGCTATAGAGGCCTTAACTAGCTGAGTAAATATGCGAAATTCTCTCTAGATACGGGGCAAGATCGTGGGCCCAGTTACAATGGAGTGAGTTGCGGCTAGGGATGCAACTTAGTCACGTTGGGTTTGGTTTCACCTCAACCCGACTGTAGTGATGGCCAGTGGTTGATGGAGGTGGAGGTGCAATTTCTAACAGGTGGTTAATGGATGGCGATAACCAGCAGCAGCAGTTGGCATCAGGTGGTGGGGCAGTGTTGGCAGCAGGCACCGGGTGTTGGAGGCCAAAGGTCGGTAGGAGTGGCAAGTGATGACTGTCGACGGGTGGTGGAGGTGGAAGGGACGGTGGCTGTCGGTGGTCCGCAAAGATGGGGACCAACGGCAGACGTCGGAGGTAAGGGATGGTAGTTGTTGGCGGTGCCTAGCAGCACCGGCGATGGTAGGTGTGTCATCGTGATAAGTGACTATCAGGAATGACAGGCGTTAATGGCTGGCGATGCAACGACAGTAGGTGGTGGCTGGTGGTGGTTCTCAATTATTTTATCTACTAATGAAACACGAAACATTACAAGAACATGTATAAATAAGGTTTTCAAAACACAACCCAAGATAACTAGTTTCATATTGCACCAACCCATCCTAACCATTTTTGTGATTAGGTCGGTTGGGTCGGTTAAAGACCAACATTTTCTTAGATTGGGTTGATTAAACCTATCTATACCGACCCAACTTTCACCCTAGCAAAGCCCTTCTAATTGTGCTATTTGGCATGCAAATTATATACTTTTGATGATAGTCTGCTTGGCATTTGATGGAAGCTTTACCGAAGATCTTATCGCTCCTTTCATGATGCTTAAGGAGTACAATATCTGCATAGTGTCAAGTTCCCCATCGACAATACATAAGCTTTGGAATTGGTTCTTATATCTGGTGGGACTCTCCTACTCTTGAACATGCTTTTGGGTTGGACACTAATTTCAACACATGAAATCGATTAGATATCCTGAACTACCACGCTTTAGTAGTATCTGAACAACAAGTGTTCAAATGGACTTAGGTTCTTCCTTAAAAATTGGGCACAAGTTGGTGTGCTTTGGTAGGTAGGGTATTTGGAATGGTTCTTTACCATAAAGTTTTCATTTTTTTCCTGGGTGGGGGGTGGGGTAATAACCCATGTTTCATACAGAGGACCGTATTGCGTTAGGCCACCCGTCTTGTTGGATTCTGGCAAAGTATCCCAAATTTCCGACATAATTTAATGTCATTTGGAGCTCCTCGCCACCAAAGTTTCTTGGCAATAGTCATTTAACATATCACAAGTTTGGGCAAGGAAAACAGCACAAGACATGGCATGCTAGTTTGAGAGATGAACTTTTGCTTCCAGCCATGCATGTTGGTTTATTGTCTTCTCCAGCAGGTATCCAAAGGTATCTCTTCTTGATTTTTTCCAAATAGATAGGAGCCCAAGGTACTTATTGGACATTTGGTCAAGAAGATGGATTCCCAAATTTGAGTGACGCGATCTCTAGTTTGATGGGTGGTATATGAGGCGAAGAATTAAGATGCCAGATTAATTTGTCAATCTATATCTATATAAAAGCACGTATGAATTTAAATGGCTGATATTTTCTTTCTTTAAAATATTATTTTCTAATTGATTTTTTCAAAAAAGCTTAAGAGTAAGTAAGGATATTTTTGACTTATTACATTTTTTTTCATTAAATATCCTTTTGAAATTAGAGTATTATGTTTAAATCAGGATGTTTTTTACTTCTCATATGATATCAAGCTTATATTTCTTAAAATACTGTTATTGTAATATATATATATATATATATATATATATATATATATATATATGTTTTTGTCAGAGTTAAGGTTTGTTTTAACTTCAATTTTTTATTAAATAACTATTTTTAATAAGAGCGTTATAAAAAAATATAACATCAAGCCTCTTTCTTAAAAATATCTTTATTGGAATATATGATTTTGTTAGAGTAAAGGGTTGTTTTGACTTTTATTGAAAAAAAGGAGGAAAAAAATTCTATGAAAATCCTATAAAATCACCCTTGAATTTTTGCACGCTCTCTTATTATTAAAAAAATTTATATCAATCCTTACCACCTCTATTCACGTTTAAACTAAACTACCTTAGAATTAATACATCTTCTCCATCATATTCGATTAAAGAAAATAACTTGCAGGAAACATAGTTTTCTATAGTTTTTCTTTTTAGAAATATAATATACCTAAGCTAAATTGAATATTTTTTTAGAAACTCAATCATTTTTAATTTTGTATTTCATATTTGTATGTTGATGCATATACTACAGATTTGAATTATTCTACGTGTATATAGACTTCAATACAAATATATTAGTATATTGAAACTATCGTAAACCTGAAGTTCAAGTTTAGATTTTGAATACAGACATATTAGTATAAAAAAGATATCGTAAAACTGGAGCTTTTAAGATTTTCTAAATGCATATATAATCCTGACTGCTAATCCCTTTTTTTCCCTCTTAAGATGTCATTTTTAAACTGAAGTCTTCATACAAAATTAGTATTGGTTACGAGTGTTCTTTACTTGAAACTTTTTTTTCCCATCAAATACCCATTATGAATTAGAGTGTTCTTTAAATAAAAAAAAAAGTGTATTTGGCTTCTCTTAAAATATTGAGCATCTTTCCTTAAAATACCCTTATAGGAATATATGCATCAGTTAGAGGTAAGAGTTATTTTTTCTTTTAGTTAAAAAAAAGGGGAAAAAAAAAAAAAACCTATAAAATCGCCTTGAACTCCTACATATTCTTCGATTACCGAAAAAATTTCTATCAAATCCTATCGTCTCCAATATTCACGTTAAAGTTAAATACCTCAAAGCTACTATATTTTCTTCATCAATTTGATTAATATAAAAACAACTTGCAGAGAACAGTATTTTCTATAGCCTCTAAGAAAAAAAATAATCTACCTAAACTAAATTGAATATTTTGTCAGAAACTGAGTCCTTTTTTTAGTTTTATATTTCGTAATTGTATGTTAATGCATATGCTGCAAATTTCAACTAATGTGCAGGTATATATATTTTAATGCAAACATATTCGTAGGTCAAAACTATCATAAAGCTGATGTTTAATTCTAGATTTAATTATCGACGTATTGGTGTAAGGAAGCTATAGTAAAAGTGGAATCTTTTATAAATTTTTAAATGCATAAAAGTCGCTAGATCGTACAATTATGCTCCTAATTATAGTTTGAGTTTATGGCAAGTACATAAACTTATATCCATATTAGAGTTATTAGAATACACTTATTTGCATGACAACATTTGTCATTTATATGATTATTATCTTTCTATAATTCATTGTGTACCAAGATATCATATATTTATATGATAATATAGTTTTTATATGAAAATTATCTTCGTATATTTCACTCTAATAAGTGATAGGATTAGATGAAACCCAATTGATAAGGATTTCAATATATTTCGGCTCAAACAATTATTATTTTTTTTAGATTGAAAGCTCTCAAGCTTCGTTACGGGAGGGGTTAAATAACTAAATATTTTTCTTAAAATACTCTCTTTAAGTTTAAAAGTTTTTAAAATATTTTGACTTTTTAAAATGTGAGACTAAATTACTATTGTTTTGGCTAACTGTAAATATTTTGACACTAAAGAGGTTCACTGGTGCAGCTTTTAGTGACAAAAGACTATGAATATTATCAAAACGCTGTGTATAAAATAATCTCAAGGTAATAAAATGGCTAAACATTTTTCATTAAAAATACATCTTTAAAAATAAAAGGTTTACAAAAATTAAGTGTATATACTTTTAAGTGTGTTTTGCTGCTAAAGAGGTTAAAGTTCACTCATGCATCTTTAAGTGATAAAAATATAGAGTGGATCTAGCTCAATATTACTTTAAAGAAAATTCTATCAAAACATAACCTTAAAACTTACCAACATCAGAATATAAAATAAATACCTTAATTTTCGCTACTCCTTAGAGAACTGTTCCTAAGTCTTAACATCATGTTCTTTTTTATACTTTTTAAGGTGCACCGGCTATTGCCTCTACTAACTTTTGCATGTGACTACAAATTAAATTTATTAACATATGATAGAGTCAAAATATCTGCAAGTTCCACTAGGCCTTCTTTTTCTTGATATTTATGATGAATCTATGTGTTATTTTGTGTTTTGTAGAATAGTGGATTGTTAAAATTTTGAGATCTATGCCCATGAGATAGCGTGAAATTATAGTCAATGGCACTAAGTTTCAAAAGGTAAAGTTGTATTGATCCGTTAAAGGTTTTTTTTTTTTGTCTTCTTATATCATCCATATGTATTTTTAAATGTCAATATTACCCTAAGTTTGTTTCTGAAAGGTATATAGAATATAAAAATTTACAAATCATAATAAATTAAGGGTTCAACCGAAAATTTTCCTTCCCCTACGTTGCAGCACCTTCCTTAGCAAGCACTTAGCTTGAAAGTTGAAAAACTGACTCAACCCCACTCGCCTCCACATTATCCCACTCCAAAGCTGAAAACACATGATGATAGTGGAATGTGATTGTGTATGTGGGGGTTGTGGCCAAAATGTTTTTTTTTCCTTTTTTTTGGGTGGGGGGGGGGGGGGGGTGGGGGGCATGTGTGTTGTCTATGTGTGGATTGAAGCTGAAAAAGTGTAAATAGATGATGGTAGTTGTGGTGGTGGTGGTGATGTTGATGAGACTGTATTATGAGATGAAAGAATGAGGAATAACATTCGAAGAATTATATTATAAAGTGATGGGCATTCTAGCCTCCCATTTTTCCTATCTTTGTTTGCTTTGTCTTTGCGAATAAATGCAATTTGATTTGATTAAACGAAAATATTCAAGATATGGTTTTGGATGGCAATAGCAAGGTTTTTAGATGTAACTTGGTGATAAAGTTATAGAACTTGATGGGTCGTTATGGTTTAAGCGAATAGCGTTTTTGGGATAAGAACGATGATGAAACGGTGCCATCAATATAATCGAGTTGAGTTACCACGGTCCTGCTCTATTTCTTGTCTAGACAGGGACGGATCTACTCCAAGGCCGTATGGGGCCTTGGTCCCCAAACCCTATCCCCTACTTTTGGTAATGGATTCTATTAAGTATGTACTGCACTTTTGTTATTTTCAATGACCGGGTAAGACCAAATGAAATATTTTCAGCCAAATTGATTCATAAGCAATAAAGCTCTTAGGCCCATGAACACGGTATAATTGGAAGCTGTGGTATAACCGTGTAAAATATTTGAATGAGACCCCTTCAGTTTGCTTTCTTTCTTGGATTAACGAAATAGATTAAAAATTAAATCCTATATACCGTGAATTCCATATTAATGAGATCGGTAATGTTCAAGAAAACATCCAAATACGTTATCGTGTTATAAAAACCAAATTGTATTTATCTTCGATCATAGGGATATGTCACGGAGATCATATAACTTTCACATATCTTGCAATACAAAGAACTTTAGAACTCGCTAAATTTAAGTGACAAGTGGAGGCTCCGGTGATCACAAAGCGTTATGAGTGGTCAAATTAACATGCTTCTGTTAAGCATATCATGCCAGTCATGATTAATGTGAATATACCATAATGCCAAAACAAAATTGTTCATTTCCTAAAGCAAGTACCTTTAGGACAATATTATTTCGGTCCTTCACGGTATAGGATCCAGGATCTGTCCGTGTCTAGGTTCAGTTTTTAGGGGGGCTCGGGAGGATCTATGCTGGTGGGATGGCATTGGGGCTCTAAGGGCCTCTAGGCTTTTGGGTAGCCTTGTTCAGGTTGCCCCCGAGTTCTGCTTGGTGTCCGTCCTTATTGTCGTAGCTAGTTTTTGGGGTGAACCTTTAAGGAGTTTGTTTTGAGAGGCATAGTATTTTTGCGCGCTTCAATTTGCCATGGTGTGTCTGAGAACAGGTGCTTGGTTTGCGAATGATGCTTTGATTTGGCCTCTACGGGGCGGTGGGTTTGCAGACGATCGTGCGGCCTCTTGCGGTTCGTTGGTTCATCTTGTTTATAGTGTGTAGGGTGTGGTTGTTTTACAATTTTTGGCTTTCTTGTGTAGCTTAAGGTTTCATGGATAGGTGATTGGGGCTTTGTGAGGTCGGTTTATTTATTTTTATTGATCATCCAATGTTCTCTTCTTAAGGTTGTATTATTAGCATGACGTGAGGCTATGTGCTGTCATCATGTGGCACTCTAAAAAAAAGAGTACGAGTTACATTTTCTTGTCACTGTACCATGTAAATTGATGACAAACCAAGTATCTTTCGGCCGCCCTTCTTCCACAAACAGTAGCTACTCACGTAAAGAGTTGTCTCGCTTAGAGAGCTATTCAGTAGAGACTTTGTTGATGAATCTTCCTCTAAAAAATTTTGCAGGAATTACATGTCTGCGATAATCAGTGGAGAGAAAACGGGAAGGCTAATGACATTCAACCCCAAAACCAAAGAAACAACTGTTCTCCTCTACAATCTCTCATTTCCAAATGGAGTTGCACTAAGCCAAAATGGCGACTTCCTCCTTGTGGCAGAGACCACAAATTGCAGAATATTGAAGCTTTGGCTTGAAACATCAAAAGCTGGCAGAGTTGAAGTTTTTGTGCAACTCCCTGGATTTCCAGATAATATTAGAAGGAACCAGAAGGGGGAGTTTTGGGTGGGAATTCATTCAAGAAGAAGCAGTTTATTGAAAAGGGTTCTCTCATTTACTTGGATAGGGAATGCATTAGTTAATTACTTTCCAGTTGACATTACAAACTTTGATTCATATGCAGCTAAGTTGAAAGGGAGTGGATTGGCAGTGAAGTTGGGGGAGGATGGTGAGATATTAGAAATGATAGAGGACAAAAAGGGAAAGATATGGAAGTCTGCCAGTGAAGTAATGGAGAGACATGGATATCTATTGATTGGCTCTGTAAAGATGCCATTTTTAGTTAAGCTAAAGAATTAGTCTATATATATATATATATATATATATATATATATATATATATATATATATATAGACACACACACATGGCTCTTTGCATATTTTAGAAAGTGGGACATTATAAAAGTCTGCCATTATTCAGCCAGAACAAAGTTCAATTTTGCCAAGAGACTTCTCTTTTCCGGTTGTTGTTTCTCTCAAGGTGATTGAGGATGATTGTATAGATCACCACAACTGATAGTCTAATTCAGTGCATCTTATTTTATTTTCAGGGTACACTTTAAAAATATTATTGTATGTGCAAGGGCGGATGGGAGTGTAATCGTCAGCGATCAAACTTTCGTTTCAATTGAATGTTTCGAATGGAAAAAAGTTAGAAAGGTTGTAATAACTTTTTGACCATTTGGATAATATTTTGATAGGTTTCAATTGTTTTGCTCGAGAAAATAAAATTAGTCGAAATTATATTTCGAGAGCCTCACAACAAAAACATTAGAGTTAGAGCATAGCAAGTAGAAGTAGAGAAAATCCAGTCATTGAAGTCTGATAATTCTCTTCTTCTGAGTTTGTACAATGGTTAACCAGAGTTAGCTGGTTAACCAGAGTTAGCTAGGCATCATGCTTCATTTTGCGGATTGGGATTTCCTACTACAGCAGGGGTGCTATACCCAACAATGTGAGAGGGGGAAGAGAGAGAGAGAGAGAGAGAGAGAGGCGAATCTTGTACACGCCGTGTTATCTGCAAATGGCCTATCTCTCTTCCCTCTCTCTCTCTCTTCCCCCTCTCACATTGTTGGGTACAACACCTCTCATGGTTACAGCAGGGGATTTATATCCTTATTTTGCATGTTGCCACGATTGAGACTAGTGCGTGAGATTTTATTTCATACTTCAATGAAAAACGATGCTCGAGAATCATTGAGATTTGCAAAAAACGTGGCGTGTACAAGATTCTTAGGCGACGGATGCACAAAAAAGCTATTGTTCTTTCATCATATACACATGACATGAAAATTCTCTTCTCTAGCAATAGCGCTTATCAAAGTTATTCCTTACTGTTGCGGTACAAATGACATGGACGTAGTAAAAAATTTGGGTACTAACCGGGCTGGAGAAATATTTTTCCTACCCCTAAATAGTGACAATCAATCATTTCTAAATATTTTTAGTGACTTTTATTTAGTGACATTAAAAAATTGCTTAAGAATTATCGCTGAAAGTGATAGAAAAAAAATCACTATAAACATCTAGTGACTGTCAGTATACACGAGATTGAAGAAAGACTTCTATAACCTAAAGAGGAGCTAAAGTTTATTCATGGATGTGTCGCTGTCCTGGAGCTAATCATATAAGAGAGTATAGAGGCATTTGCTTGATATTTGAGTGGAAACATCATTTTCCTTTGATACAGTTTGTCATCATGAGTCATGGAAAGTTCCTTTATCAATATTTAAGATCCGGTTGAAATCACTTTCAGTTTTAATTTTTTATTTTAAAAAAAAATAAAAACTAAAATCAGTTTAGTTTTTATTTTTTATAAAAATAAATGAATGTTTGATTACTCAATTTTTATTTTGAGTTTTTTTTTTCTTTTGAGTGTTTGATTACCTAGTTTTTATTTTGAATTTTTTCTTTGGTGGTGGTTAAGGTGGCGCTGGTCTGCGCGGTGGTCGGCGAGGTGGCCTCGACGACAGAAACTATGGCCGGTGGCTGCAGGCGGTGGGAGGGGGTGGTGGTGGTCTCAAAACAAAAATAAAAACTGAAAATCCAAAACTCCTAAATGAGATTGTTTAAAAAAAACAATCATGTTTTAAAAACTTATTTTCAAATGGTAATGGGAAAAAAACAAAAATTGTAAGTCAAAGGCGTTTATTTTCTCCATTACAAAATTGGAAAAAAAAAAAGAAAATCAAATGATTTTCAAAAGCTACCATAGTGTTCGGAAATTCTTTGTTTTGGACCTTTGGCAGGAGATGGCCATATTGCTCTGGTATAGCTCTATGCTAGGTTGGAATACGCTTTAAGTTGTTTCCATTTTTTTGTTTAAAAAGGATGAAAAAGATTTGCTTTTAGAGGAACACGTATTAACTTGTTTTATCATCGAATTCAAAAGATACCAAGATTTGTATAAATATTTATTACTTTGAAAAGTATTAGAAGCATCTTCAAAAGAGGAAAATCTAACGAGAGCCAATAATAGCCATGTAAGGATTTAGTAAATGGTGTATCGAGAGAAACGTAAACGTAGTTTTCAAATTGAATTTTATAAACGATAAACAAATATAAATTGGCAAAAAAATAAACAAAAAATGTACTAGCTACGAAAAATCCAATGTTAGTTAGTTACCGAGTATGACAATAACATTAGAAGCTCATTTTATTTTTGGATAGATAAGGAGACTCGAGAGTTATCAAGAAAATTGGCATGTACATAACAAAGTCTAATTGTCAAAAACTATGAAAATAATATTGGGCCTTGTATTTCGTGATAGCTGGTTGTAAGCAGGTACGTACTATTATGTTGGTAAATCATGGTATGCCATGATTTAGTTAGAACTGTTGTTACCGTAAACACCATGAGGTGTTGAGGTCAAACTATAAAGTCAATTAATTATCCTCATCTTACTTTGAAATTTTGCGAAATAGGAATAACGATTCACATAACAACGTTATCAACTCCGACGACGCGCGCAACCAGTAAACAGACCTCTCTTGCTCCGGGCATAAAATGCCAACGCAAGTATGACTATTCCATTCTCTAAATATCTCGTGAAGGATTACACATACTGG
Source organism: Escallonia herrerae (assembly GCA_033070095.1). NCBI lineage: Eukaryota > Viridiplantae > Streptophyta > Magnoliopsida > Escalloniales > Escalloniaceae > Escallonia > Escallonia herrerae. The sequence goes on from JAVXUP010000009.1 coordinate 368,144, forward strand.
ACTGGACGATAACTTGTGCGTGATGATGACTAGCATCTATTCCACGTCGTCTGTGTTTATCTGCGTCTCGATGAAGTCGTGAGCCACATTTCAGCCCCAATGTCAACTGATGGCAGTTGGTGATAACTATGAATATACGTGTGTATCTGATGAATATATGGTTTATCCTGAACTCCCGAGTACCTGGATAATAGGTCTGAATCAGCAGAGCAGGGCAAAGGTGTAGGAGAAAGTGACCTCTGGCTCTGCTGGAATCCGAATCCAGGGATTGAGGTCGACAACATGTCCAGCCATGCTTTCCCTGGGCCTGCCTTATCGCCATATCTTAAACCCTCGAAAGCGCCCACTTCAAGAAAGTCACCACCTTCAGGGGAGTGACGGGACCACCCTCACACACCCTATATTTGTCACTAATTTTATTTCATTTTATTTTTTTTGGGTTGACAACATTATACTCCCTCCCTCCTTCCGTCCACATAAATTGATTGCATTTCTTTTATACACAGATTAAGAATTTATGTCATATATTATGTATTTTTCGTTTTATTCTTTAAAGAGATAAGAGGAAGAAAGTGATTGAGAATAGAGAAAATGAGTTAGTAGAATGTTAAATGTGAAAAAAAAAATAGAATAAAAAAGTGTAAGAATGTGAGTCAGAAAAGAAAAAATGGGTTGGTGGAGAGATAATGTGCAGAGATAAATAAAATTATAAAAGGATAAATATGTAAAAATACTTACATAATCTTTCTTAATTTGAAAAGTGAACAATTTTTGTGAGACAATCCAAAAATAAAGATGATCAATTTATGTAGGATGGAAGGAGTATTATCTAGTTCAAACATTAAAGTTAAAAAGTTGAAAATTTCTAACGTTTTCTGGAATTTGAACTCTTAGACTTTATTTTTTCTGTTAAACTTGTGCCATTAATGAGTTTCACTAAATTCGTTAGGAGTTTGGAAGAATTTAAGTTTTGAGTGAATTTATCAGTTTCCTACTATAATTTGTTATTTTAGTTCCAATTTACTAGATAATTCTAGTTATAGAGAAACTCAAAGTTTGACAAATATTTTTTTTCTCACTACCGAATCTCAAACTATATTCTTTATATACATACAATTGATATACTCACGAGTCCTATATATGAATAGCATTCAATATAACTGTTTCTTAACTATTGTGTATGTATACAAACAAAAAGTCAATAAACTAAAAATGTATAAACGTACGCAGATTATATAAATTCAATATAAATGCGAAACTAGTCCTATTGCATGTATCTTTTTGCACGTCTCATAAAAATGAAAAACCGTAAATATTTCAAACTTATTCGACATCGCATGTTTCACTAAATACTTGTATCAGACTAACTTTATTACATTAAAAATTAAAATTATACGTAACTTTTGATCCAAACGTTACGTTCAGTACACCTCCCCCTTCCGCCACACAACCCCCCCCCCCCCCCCCCCCTCCTCCTACCCATTCCCAACCGCAGCCACAAGCCTGCCTCCTACAGGACAGGACCCTACTTTCATTTTGTCCACAAGATTGGAAAGAAAGAGGATGTCAACCACGAAATTCATGTAGTAGAATCAATGTTTGTACTTCTGTTTTCATTCTCGTCCTCAAAGAATCTCGTGGCTCCAGTTTTAGTAATCATGTACTTGCTCGGAAGCATGTTAAGTGTTCCCAAGTTGGCAGATTATCTAACAGAGAGAACGTGTTAGAGGTGCTTCCTCGAAAGCATGTTAGTCCTCCAATTCAAACAATCAGTTGTGCTTCCTCCAAAGCCTGATGGTGTTCCCAAGTTGGCAGATTATTTGCCAAAAGCTGTCTGTTAGAGCTTTGTTCATTCTGACACCGGATTACATTTCGAGTAAAGATCAGACAAGCTCTATATGGAACGAGAGCCACTTCTTTTGATGTTAAGTGTTCATAGAGCTGCAACATATAACGCACAAGCTCCTAACAAAATAAATTTGTTTCGTTATTTCAAACTGTATATGATAATATTTTGTTTCAAAAAATTTTGGATGACAACAAAAGATTTTAGTTATTGCCAATTTTTATCTTTCTAACGAGATACCAAAACTTTTGAGAGTGTTAATAGCATTAACATTTGCACTCCGCTGCTTGGTTAGTATTTTGTTTATTTTTTGTTGTTTTACTTTTGTGTTTTTGAAAATAAGAAGAAGATGCATCAATATTTAAATTCCAGTTGGTTAGCGTTTTCTCAGTTCTCGTTTAGGTGTTCTTGGCGATAAGAAAAAGATGTCTTTTCAGAAGAAAAAATGAATTAACTCGTTTGAATACCATTTTCAAGTTTACAAAGATAAGAAAATCAACCTCAAACGCCTTTATATACCACGCAAAAAAATCTGTAGTGTCTCTTTTTTGTTCGGACACCATTTTAATTTGGATGACAACAAAAGATTTTAGTTATTGCCAATTTTTATCTTTCTAACGAGACACCAAAACTTTTGAGAGTGTTAATAGCATCAACATTTGCACTCCGCTGCTTGGTTAGTATTTTGTTTATTTTTTGTTGTTTTACTTCCGTGTTTCTGAAAATAAGAAGAAGATGCATCAACATTTAAACTCCAGTTGATTAGCGTTTTCAGAGTTCTCGTTTAGGTGTTCTTGGCGATAAGAAAAAATTTCTTTTCAAAAGAAAATAGAAATAATGAATTAACTCGTTTGGATACCATTTTCAAGTTTACAAAGATAAGAAAATCAACCCCAAACACCTTTATATACCACGCAAAAAAATCTGTAGTGTCTCTTTTTTGTTCGGACACCATTTTAATTTGCACACATCTATTAGTCAAATCGAGTGAAATTTTGTACAAAGAGTCAATAAAAGTGCTTGAATTTGATATTTTAGAAAAATATTTGATGAAAAATTCAACAATACGAAAGAAAAAACAGTAACCAAATCGAGTGTCACGCTGACTTGTACTATTGCAAGAGATGGACAATGATCATAGTATTAAGAAATCGTCCTCATAAATAGAATCGGTCAATCTGTCTAGTACACCAAGTTTTTGCACCCCCCGCATTATGGAATTTGGGTAGAAGACAGTGAGGAAGTGAAAAATGAGAAGGAGCCTACGCATGGTACTGTCACCAGTCATTATTAATAGTGATTTAAAGCTCAATAATGTTACGTATCATTTTCAGTTGTTAGTCCAAGTGCCTCCTTATCAAACAATTCCTTATCCTAAGTAGGATCATAGTTTAATATATATATATATATATATATATATATATATATATATATATATATATATATATATATATATTGAGTTGAAGAATGCATATAATAATTTACTTAAAGTTCCCACTACTATCATTCACCTATGAGCTTTTATACCCAAACAATTTCTCCCGGCAGGACATGCATGTGATTTAATATTTTAAGAAGGAAATATCTCTCTATGTGTGTGTGTGTGTGGGGGGGGGGGGGGGGGGTGTTAATTAGACCAATCAGTTAGAGCTAGAACATCGGCACAAACATTAGTTTCCCTCCAATAAAAAGTAAGTAGGCACACAAGGTCTTAATATTTTGTTTTGAATTTTCCTATATATGGCTCGATGTAGACAAACTCTGTAGTGGCTCCGATAACCTCTAATGCATTAGGCTCGAGTTTCAAGCGTTACATGAGGGAACTTCGGTCCCATATAATTTGCAAACCATGCTAAACGGCCCGAATGGGTCGCACAACGACAATGTGTATGATCCAGCATATTGTGTTAGAACCCCGGAAGCGAAGTTCTGCTAATTCCAAGACATGTTGATGCTTTTGCACTTTGGTCAACGAATTCTCTTCATAAAGTACTGCTGATAAATTTAATTTAGATTTTGATAAGTGAGAATCATGATTAATTAATACAGTATATAAGACGATAAAAATAAGTACTACTGTAATTTTTTCAAATAGCAAGATGACCGATGTCTTTTAAACGTATAAAACATGTCCTTTCCACTTTTTTGCATCATAAATCTCATTCCTGATTCTTTATTCTTACATGTGATTATCCTTCATAAATAAAAAAAATATCCATTTTCACATTTCAAAATTTTGTTTTTTGAAATGTTATTATCTATACTACATATAATGAGAAGTCCTTTTTTGGTGTCCTACCCTTTTGGTGTTACACTGAAAATGAATGAGGTGCTGACAAGTGTCCATTTTGAGGAGAAAAAAGTAAATTAACTATTTCCCACTCACCAAATCTTCAGTTACCTAAAAACTCTCTCACTTCTTCAGATTACGTAACTGCAATTTTCTGCATCTCCATCATCTCCATTGTGAAGCTCCAACCTGCAGAGAATTTCTTTTTCAAAGTTCTGCATTTCTTTTTCAATTAAGTGGTAAGCTCTATTCTTTTTCAACGTTCTTTCTTTTTTTATTACGTTCTGCATTTCTTTTTCCATTAGTTTTCCGCCCCTTCTCATTTCAACCAGTCTGCAGACAACAGAGACAACTGCCAACTTCCACTTCCATCGGCTCCAATTATCAATCAGAAATTAAGGTACTTCTTTTTTCCCAATTCGTATTTCTCTTTGTCGGCCACCAATCGGCCGGCGTTGTTGTTGGAAATGGTTGCTGGGAAGTTGGATTGCGGTGACCTATTCGTCGTTGATTGCCGCCTGTGCTGCCTCCAATGTGGTCGTCTGATGTCGGCGGTTTGTTGGTCGGTTGCAGGGAAAATGGGTGATGCGGTGATGGGTCGTGGTAGTTCAGTCGTCGTGGTGGCTGCGCGGTGGTGTTAGATCGGCCGCGGTGGTCGTTAGTTACAGCGATGTCGGCGGTATGGTGGTCGGTTGCAGGGAACATGGGTGATGCGGTGCTGGGTCTCGGAAGATCGGCCGCGGTGGTGGCTATTCAAACTTTACGGCGGTGCTCGGTCGTGTTAGATCGGCAGCGGTGGTGGTCGGTTGCGGTGCTGGGTCTTGGAAGATCGGCCGCGGTGGTGGATGTTCAAAGTTTACGGCGGTGCTCGGTCGTGGTAGATAGGCAGCGGTGGTGGTTGGTTGCAGGGAAAATGGGATGTCGGCGGTATTGTGGTCGTCGGCGTAGTTGGTCGCCGGTTACGGTGTGTTGCGTGACGGCCGATGGGTGGCTGTTCGGAGATTTTGGGATGGGTGGTAGGTTGCGTGCGATGCCGGCGACGACGCCGGAGATTGTTGCCGACGTTGTCGCCAGTTTTGCCAGATGGTGCCACCGGAGGGTGTTGACGGCGGTCGGCGGTGTGTGACAGGCTGACAGCCCAATGTGAACTGCATTTGTACAACATGACGAGTTATTTAGACAACATGCAAAGTTTTTTGTACACGATTGTAATATTATTTGCATCTTTTAATAAATATTAGGTTTGATTCTATAATTTAAATACTTATACATGATACTCAATTTTAACCATACTAAAAGATATATTAGAAGTTAATTTTGTGGTTCTCAAAGTTATAGTTTATCTATACTTAATTTTATCCGTACTCAACGTTGACTTAAAGCTAATTTATAATAAGATTCTTTTTTTACTCATACTAGAATTGATAATATTCAAATTCAAGTCGATCTAGGATATAATAACAAATGAAGTTAATATTTATAATTTCTTTTAGTTCTCTAAGATAAAATGAAGTATCATTTAGGGTAAAATTTATCGAAGAAAAGTCTTTATATGAAAACGAAAGTCTTTATAGAATAAAAAAATTAAGAAAATACCTTTTAGCAAAGAAAAAGAACAATTATGTTGCAAAACTTATAACATTTGAAGCTGATTCTCTATAAATTTATATCAAATTTGAAAGCTAATTGTGTAAGAAAAAACCTTCTGAAAGTAAAACCAATTTTTTTATTAACACCCTTAGCGACGATATAATTATTTTACAAGATGTAATGAAGAAGAAAATAGTCTAATTGGTTTTTTCCACCTAATCTTTAGTGTTACTTATTTCAAACTCTTTAGGTTTAATATGTAATGTAGAATAGACTTCCTAAAAGGGATAATAAATACTTATACATGATACTTAATTTTAACCATACTAAAAGTTATATTTGAAGTTAACATTGTGGTTCTCAAAGTTATAATTTACCCATAAACTACCTTAAATAATAACTAGTAGTTACATAAGACAGAAAAAGATACATCTAGCGTTGCAACCACGTTGCTTCGCTGCACATTATAGAAATGTCAAAATTTTAAGCGTCACTGACATATTGCAATCTATATATATGGAAATGGATCGTAGGCATGAAACAACTGATTCAGATGACGTAGAGAGACACCGCCAAAGAGAACGTAGACGGATTCGTAGAGAATTGATATTCAGCCGGCGAACTTACCCAAGAAGACTGTCTACTGTTGCAAGCGAACGTCATCAACCACAATCAAGAAGTGAACAAATGAGACAGAGAAGAGAAAGTATGAGTGCTGAGCAGAGAGAAGTACACCTCGCAGCACGTCGAAACAACTATCAGCGACGCACATTGCAAAACTCGAGTGTTAATGCAAACGGAGAAACTACAGAAGCACTTTCCTTTGTGCAAAACGAAGCATCCACAATTGTCCAACACATGCCTCCACGTGCATCAAGTGTAGAACAACAAAGGGAGCGATTGAGAAATTATCAAGCTGAACGAAGACAGCAAATGTCGTCCGAACAACGAGACGCACATTTACAAAGACGTCGTGCAACTTATTTGTCACAAAGATCGACAACCGTTGAAGGTACGACTGGTGATGAATATTCTACTGGTCTTTATTGCATTTACTATTACTAATAGCAATGCGATTGACACAGTTGATCAATTGGTGACTGCATAAATAACAAATGATGTTCCTCGGAGTTTGCCTCAAACAGGTATGCATGATAAAAGCACTATTTATTGTAATTATTCATTCTATAGATAATCTGAATGCGTACTTTAAACTTTTCGTGTCATAACTTATTTGCCCCTTTCCATAACAATAATCACAGAAAACTCCATAAGACGTAGCAGAGTGCATTCAGCTGTATCTTATAGAGGAAGGGTTAGGGGATACCATAACTTAGCGAGAGATTATCATGAAAGTCATGGCATACCTAGGTTTCAGATTCCTCCGATGCGCACATGCCCTTATTGCCCTGCAAGCCTATCTTATAACGAATCGTTCGATTTATGTTGTTCAAATGGGAAGACTTCCCTTCATCTGGTACCGTGCCCCCCAGAGATGGTTGCTATTTTTTCAGACCAAAGTGAAAGTGGGATTCTTTTCAAGCAACATATTCGAGCATACAATCATGTTTTTGCGTTTACATCAATGGGTGTACACATCGACCAGGCACTGGCCACGAGTAGGAATAGTGGCGTATATACATTTCGTGCACAAGGTGCAATTTATCATAAGATAGGTGGCCTACTTCTGGACGCATATGCTAGACCACGTTATCTACAGATGTACATATACGATACTGAACATGAAAATGACAACACATTGGCGGAAAATGAAGTTCTGCAACGCGAGATTTGTGACAAGTAAAAGCAAATCTTGGATGCCCATAATCCTTTCGTGCGTATGTTCAGACATTTGTCGCAAAGATCAGATATAAGAAATTGTAGGCTACTAATAAAAGAGCAACCATCAGAACGTCGCCAATACAATCTCCCATCTGCATCAGAAGTTGCTGCTATATTAGTAGGTGGTGAAGAGGGAGGCAATTGAAATCCAAGAGACATTGTGGTTCAAACAATATCTGGAAACCTTATGAATGTTCCAGATGTTGCTGGATATTATGACCCTCTCCAATATCCATTGTTGCTACCATGCGGGAGCTATGAGTGGGATATTAATAGCAGAAACAATGATGGCTCAAGTGTCACGTGCCTCGACTACTACGATTTCATGCTACAGGTAAAGGACTCTTATTAACACATTGAAAATATTGATCGAATTCAAAACATTCCCTTAACCCAAGCCTACTTAAGTGGGATAATACTTCCCACTTAAGTAGCTTGCACTCGACGTGGTTCTCAAAGTTATAGTTTATCTATACTTAATTTTATCCGTACTCAACGTTGACTTAAAGCTATAATGAGATTCTTTTTACTCATACTAGAATTGATAATATTCAAATTCAAGTCGATCTAGGATATAATAACAAATGAAGTTAATATTTATAATTTTTTTTAGTTCTCTAAGATAAAATGAAGTATCATTTAGGGTAACTGCATAAATAACAAATGACGTTCCTCGGAGTTTACCTCAAACAGGTAAGCATGATAAAAGCACTATTTATTGTAATTATTCATTTGATATATAATCTGAATGCGTACTTTAAACTTTTCGTGTCATAACTTATTTGCCCCTTTCCATAACAATAATCACAGAAAACTCCATTAGACGTAGCAGAGTGCATTCAGCTGTATCTTATAGAGGAGGGGTTAGGGGATACCATAACTTAGCGAGAGATTATCATGAAAGTCATGGCATACCTAGGTTCCAGATACCTCCGATGCGCACATTCCCTTACTGCGCTGCAAGCCTATTCTATAACGAATCGTACGATTTATGTTGTTCAAATGGGAAGACTTCCCTTCCTCTGGTACCGTGCCCTCCAGAGATGGTTGCTATTTTTTCAGACCAAAGTGAAAGTGGGATGCTTTTCAAGCAACATATTCGAGCATACAATCATGTTTTTGCGTTTACATCAATGGGTGTACACATCGACCAGGCACTGGCCACGAGTAGGAATAGTGGCGTATATGCATTTCGTGCACAAGGTGCAATTTATCATAAGATAGGTGGCCTACTTCCGGACTCATATGCTAGACCTTGTTATCTACAGTTGTACATATACGATACTGAACATGAAAATGACAAGAGATTGGCGGAAAATGAAGTTCTGCAACACGAGATTTGTGACAAGTTAAAGCAAATCTTGGATGCCCATAATCCTTTCGTGCGTATGTTCAGACATTTGTCGCAAAGATCAGATATAAGAAATTGTAGGCTACTAATAAAAGAGCAACTATCAGAACGTCGCCAATACAATCTCCCATCTGCATCAGAAGTTGCTGCTATATTAGTAGGTGGTGAAGAGGGAGGCAATTTAAATCCAAGAGACATTGAGGTTCAAACAATATCTGGAAACCTTATAAATGTTCCATATGTTGCTGGATATAATGACCCTCTCCAATATCCATTGTTGCTACCATGCTGGAGCTATGGGTGGGATATTAATAGCAGAAACAATGATGGCTCAAGTGTCACGTGCCGCGACTACTACGGTTTCATGCTACAGGTAAAGGACTCTTATTAACACATTGAAAATATTGATCGAATTCAAAACATTCCCTTAACCCAAGCCTACTTATAATTTCTTTTCTTAGATTCGTCAAGCTCATCCATCGCTTCTGCTTCGTGGTGGACGCTTACTTCAGCAATATGTTGTCGATAATTATGTGAATCTTGAGTCTCATAGGTTAAGATGGATAAGTCTGCATCTGGAAGATATACGAGGAGAAATGTATCAAGGTTTACAGGATATGTTAGACATAAGTGAAAATGATTCAGGTATAGCATTTACTTTCCTAACAGTACTTGAATTGAAATTTTTAGAATAATATACTTTAATGCATTTACTTATGTCATAATAGGACATGTTGGTCGACGTACGATATTGCCATCATCATTTACTGGAAGTCCCCATGACATGTACCAACGCTATCAAGATGCAATGACATTAGTACAAAGATACGGGAAACCAGACATTTTTCTCACCATGACATGCAACCTATCATGGCCAGAAATTGCAGCTGAGCTCCTACCAAGACAGAAACCACAAGATCATCCTAATTTGCTTACTAGGGTATTCCGAGCAAGATATGAAGAGTCGAAGAAAGATATTATGGATAGAGGAATATTTGGCAAGGTGGTTGTCCATGTTCTGGTGTTTGAATTTCAGAAATGAGGGTTGCCACATGTTCATCTGATTCTAATCTTGCATGAAGATGATAAGTTGCACACCCCTCAAGATTATGACCGCATTGTCAGAACTGAGATACCTTACAAGGATGAAGAGCCTGAATTGTATAATGCAGTTTTAAGGCATATGATACATGGCCCATGTGGTGTACAGAACCAAAGAAACCCGTGCATGAAGAACGGAAGTTGTAAAAGACAATTTCCAAAAGCATTTTCTGCGATAACAAGATTAGGGGATGACTCATACCCGGTATATCGCATGAGGGATGATGGGAGGTCTATTGCTTTAGATCGACGTGGGGAGGTTATGGTTGATAATTGTTGGGTTATGCCTTATAATCCATGGGTGCTAATGAAATATGACTACCACATCAATGTTGAAATTTGTGGTACACTAACAAGTGTCAATTACCTGTACAAGTATGTGCACAAGGGTCCAGACCGAGTATGTCTTGAAGTTCGTCCAGGTCCTTCTTACGATGAAGTTAAGCAGTTCATAGATGCAAGATGGATATGTGCACCCGAAGCATTCTGGCGATTGTTTAAGTTTCCAATCAGTCGTATGTATCCGTCAGTTGATCGTCTTCAGATTCATCTGCCAGGTCGGCAACATGTGAGGTTCTATGCTCATCAAACCATTTCTGATGTGCTGTCCAACGATCAAAACAGTCGTACAATGCTAACAGAGTTCTTCAGATTGAATCGTGAAGACGAAAGTGCAAGGCAATATTTGTATCGCGAAATTCCAGAGCATTACCGATGGGTGTCGGGTGTAAAAACTTGGAGCAGAAGGCGTAGCAACCAAAAAGTAATTGGAAGAATTTATACAGTTCCGCCATCTGATAGTGAATTATTTCATTTAAGGATCTTGCTTAATCATGCAAGAGGGCCACAATCTTTTGGAGATTTACTCACTGTAAATGGAGTCATATATCCAACTTTCAAGCAAGCTGCAGAAAAAAGAGGCCTACTTGAGAATGATAATAGTGTCCATCAGTGTCTGTTAGAGGCAGCTCGAACACGCATGCCTTCAACATTGCGGTGTTTGATTGTGACAATATTGGTGTACTGTGAACCGAGTAGAGTACACCAGTTATGGGATGATATTTATCCTTTTATGGTTGAGGATTACCCATCTTCGAGCACTACAACCAATGTTTATATCATGAACAAGCTTCTTAGAGACATTAATGATTTATTGCAAACTCATAACAGGAGTGTTGCAGAGTTTGATCTCCCAAGGATGAGAGGAGATTTTGATGATAGTGTCGAAATCCCAAAAATAATACAAGATCAGCTATCTATTGTTATTTCACAAGAAGACTTGGATTCGGTTAGTACACTTAATAATGACCAGAAGCATGCATTTGATGCTATAATGGGAACGATCGAGCGCAATGAGAGTGCAATATATTTTGTTGATGGCCCAGGAGGAACTAGAAAAACATATCTCTACCGTGCCCTTCTGGCAACAGTTAGAAGTGATGGTAACATAGCGATTGCAGCGGCATCTTCTGGAATAGTAGCAACATTATTGCCTGGAGGTACAACGGCCCATTCCGTGTTAAAGCTGCCACTGACTCCTCAGGCTTCGTCTATTTGCTCAATAAGCAAACAATCTGATCGAGCTGAATTATTGAGGTGGGCTTCGGTTCTAATTTGGGATGAAGCAACAATGACTCGTAGATATGCACTTGAAGCTCTTGATCGAACCTTACATGACATCGTTGGTGTTAATCTTCCTTTTGGGGGAAAGGTTGTGGTTTTGGGTGGTGATTTTCGTCAAGTTCTACCGGTTGTGCCAAAAGGGGGAAAGTCAGAGACGATTGATGCGTGCATCGCGAGATCATACTTATGGTCCGAGGCCAAGGTTCTTCAGCTGAAAGAGAACATGAGAAGTAGGAATGACCAACAATTTTCCAAGTACTGATTACGAGTTGGAGAAGGAACTGAACCCACTGTTGCTGATGAGATGATTGAGGTTAATTCAACCATGGTTGTAGATTGGGAAGGATTGCAATCCGTCGATAGATTAATTGATGAAGTTTTTCCCAATTTAGATTTGCATGCTAACAACCACAGATATATGACTGACAGAGCACTGGTGATGCCACTAAATGAGCATGTTAATATGTTGAATGAGAAGGTGATTCAAAAATATCCTGGGGATGAACGTATTTACTACTCATATGATAAAGTTGAGAATGACACACGTCTTCTGTATCAGTAGGAGTTTCTCAACTCTATTACACCCGGTGGTTTGCCCCCACATGTTCTGAGACTGAAAAAAGGGTCTCCTGTTATGTTGCTAAGGAATATTGATCCAAAGATTGGTTTATGCAACGGTACAAGGCTGTTGTGTCGTAACCTTAATGACACTTATATAGATGTTAAAGTTCTGACGGGACAGCATAAGGGCACAAGGGCATTCTTGCCTAAAATAAAATTGAGAATAACTGATAGCGCAAATCTTCCATTTGAGATGGTTCGTTACGAGTTTCCAGTGCGCCTCAGTTTTGCTTTCACAATCAACAAAGCATAGGGTCAAACAATACCAAATGTGGGGATCTACCTTCCAGATAATGTCTTCAGTCATGGGCAACTATATGTGGCATTGTCCAGAAGAACACCAAAAGAAGCGACAAAGATATTGGTTAAGAAATGAAGGATTGACAACATGGATGCAGTGTACACAAGAAATGTTGTTTATAAAGAAGTGTTACAAGAATCACATTTATGAGTAAGGACCCAAGTAATATTCATTGTACTTTTACTTCCACCTATTACACACATATTATAGTTTCCAAAGAGTACTCTGTCTCTGCATTGAACTCAAGGAATATAAAGCTTCTACATGTTTAACATCATAACTAAAAATGTAGGAAATAAGGTCGACTGCGGCATGTACAGTGTCAGAGCTAATAAACACACCTTCAACAATCTTCTTAATCAATTGGATCTTTGTTACACGTGGATAGAATGCAACACCGGAAGCACAGTGGACAAGCCGAAGGTAATAATTTTTTTTTTTAAAATTTATAATCACCATATAACATCTTACAAAAAAAAAATGTCTGATTATATGAAACTAAACTTATAGGTAATAAAAAAAAAATAGGGTCATATGCCCTGGGTTGCCCATCACAGTTAGAATGTCTGGATTTGACTTGGGACGAATGGTATTACGAGAGTTAAGAACACAGGAGCAAGAGCGGTATATTCACCATCTCTTATAGCATTAGCTATTTTACATAAGGCCTTATTGCCTTTAATATTCTTTTCTATGTCTGCAGGAATAAGGTATTACAAAAAAATGAGTGGGACTTAACAAAAGTGAATAATAAATGACATACTTTAACCTTCGACTTCCATACAATTCAAACAAACACTTTTAATAGTATCTTTATATAGGTTAGAATACAATATCGAAGACATGAGTGAGACGAAAATAAATGTTTTACGTATGTAACTATATGAAATTAGTGTACAATTTGAGATTCATAGGTTAAAACTTTCGTGAAATAATTACAGACACTTGCTGCGGAAGGAAGACAACAAAGACATAGGAGTGGTAATTACACTATTCTAAATGCCACTGATTTTCATTGTCGTACATTTTTTCTAAATACAAGATGTTGCTCATTATAAAATCAAACTCACTATCACACTGTTTTTGAAGTTTTTCAATAAGTACTTGCGGAGAAAGAAGATGCACATCACTGAATATAAAGTGATATGTCGTTCTTTGACTAGGTACGGAATAAATTTTTTTTTGCCAAAATTAAAACTTAAATATGTTACTAAGATTGTAACTCTGTGATGTGTAAACTATATTTTGCAGGGCTATGGCTGAAATTTCAGGAAATCAATTATAACACGCAACGGAGAAGAAATAAAGTCTAATTGTTTACTTATGCAAAATTTAGTGTTATTTATTTGAAAGTGAGAGGTTTGACATGTAAATTAAGATAAACTTCTTTCAGTTCTATGATGTTATTTTTAATTTCGAGATTACATTATTAAAACAGATGTTTCATGACTGATACAATAAATAACTCGCGTGTCCTTGTACTAATAATAATCAGGCACAAGGCCCAAACGGGGTGGGGGTGGGGGAGGGCGGGGGGGAGAGAGAGGGAGAGATGGGCAGTTGAGACTTGGCGATAATTCAGGAAACAAAACGGGGCCCAGCCGAAGAAATGTGAGACTGGGCCCCACATTGTGTGATATGGATCTCATGAAAATGCTGACGAGGTTTTCAACAACCTCCTCCGTCCGCCACATCACCACTTTCGTATAGAGCGCATCTCTTGCCGTTCGGTCATCTCAAAAAGGCCTAAAACACTCGACTTTATTACGCATTGCCCCTCAACCCCATTACCGTATTTAACTCGTATCTGGGGGGCATTTTCGTAAACCTCCCTCCATTTTGATTCTCCTCCTCTTGGTTATAAATAAACACATTGTTATAGTGCCCATCGTTTACATTCAACCCACTCGAAGAAAACAAAAAACCAGAGACTAAAAACGGAGAAATATTTTGTAATATAATTCGATTAATGGTATTCGACAAAGATTTGGTGTAAGAATTGGGTTTCTGAACATGAAACGAAGCTGAAAAAATGGCCACAATGGCGACGTGGACCAAGATCGGTAGAATTCTGAGCTCTGTGACGCACAAAAAGCCTGATTTCCTTTCTGGGTCTTGCTGTAATGGAGTTGTGAGCAAGAATCGGGCCGACCCATTTGCAGATATCAGGTCATTCTCCTCCTCGACCTCGGCGGCTTCTTTGGATACGGAGGTGTTAGGCTCGAGGTGGGTGGGCTTGAAGGATTATGAGGAGTATAGGAGAGCTCTGTACGGTGGGATCACGCATAAGGCGCTGTTTGTTGATGCTGTTGGCACCCTTGTTGTTCCTTCTCAGCCCATGGCTCAGGTTGGTTTTTGTTCTTGTTCTATCTATATATGCTTTCTCTCTCTCCAACGGGTTGTCAATCCACTTTTGGAAAGAAACCTGGTTTGATCTTGAACAAAATTTTACTTTGGAACTGAAGTGCTAATTTCTCCAGCCCTCTGTTTAGTGAAAAAAAATCATCGCTAAACCTCATTAGTGACGCGTCTGGCAACACTTTAAGCGAGAATTTGCTGCCACTAATTTGGTAAATGTAGCCTAAGCGTTACTGAAATTTGTAGCGCAGTTCGGAGCAAAAATCTTTCCACTCTGTCTCTCTCATTTTAATTTTGCCTTTGATAATTTCACGTTCTATCTTTAGTTTTATTGGATTTGCATTCTCAATTAAGCGTGCCCGTTTTGGGGGTTTGTTGAGATGATGTTTTGTTTGTGTTGTAGATTTATAGAGAAATTGGGGAGAAGTATGGGGTGCAGTATTCTGAAGGTGAGATACTGAACAGATACAGGAGAGCTTATGAGCAGCCATGGGGAAAATCTCGACTAAGGTGACTTTTTGTTCTAAGCCATTCATTTCTGTTCCCTCTCGTTATTTTGATGGATAATTGCCCAGTAATTGCATTAGCACGACTATTTTTTTTCTTTTCCTATTTTCCCTTTGCTGTTGATTTGTTTCGTTATATAATATGGAAAAGGATAAATTACACTAAACACCCCTGAGGTTTTACGTAATTACACTCCACTACCGCTATCTTTAAAATTTACACTCAGCTCAAAAAGTAAATTTACCCCTCAGACTGTTTTCTTGGAATTTTGGAGGGAAAACTTGTTTTTGGAAATTATTGGAGGGAATACCCTAATTCAAATTGAATGTCCTAATTGAACCATAATTTAACGCCCTAATTCACTTAGACACATAATTGAGCCCTAAATTGAAGTAATTAAACCCTAATTTGAATGCCCTAATCGAATCGAACCCTAAATTAAACTAATTGAACCCCTTGAACCCTAAATTGAATGCCCTAATCGAATCGAACCGTAAATTAAACTAATTGAGCCCCTTGAACCCTAAATTGAATGCCCTAATCCAATCGAATCCTAAATTAAATTAATCGAATGCCATAATTCAACTGAACCCTAAATTGAAGTAATTGAATCCTAATTAAATCCTAAATTGAATGCCTTAATCGAATCGAACTCTAAATTAAACTAATTGAACCCTAAATTGAATGCCCTAATCCAACCGAACCCTAAAATTGAACTTATTGAACCCCCTAATTGAACCCTAAATTGTATGCCTTAATTTAACCAACCCCTAAATTGAACCCTAATTGAACCCTAAATTGAAGTAATTGAACACTAAAATAAACTAATTGAACCCCTCATTGGACTCTAAATTGAATGTCCTAATCCAATCGAACCCTAAATTAAACTAATTGAACTCCCTAATTGAACCCTAAATTGAAAGCCCCAATTCAATCGAATCCTAAATTGAACTAATAGAACCCCCTAATTGAAAACCTAAATTGAAATAATTGAACCCTAGTTAAACCCTTAATTAAATGCCCTATTCGAATTGAACCCTAAATTAAAACCCTAAATTGAATGCCCTAATCTAACCTAATATTAAATTGAACTAATTGAACCCTAAAATGAGCTAATTGAACCCTAAATTGGCTAAATTGAACCCCCTTATTCACTTAGAGTTTGTGGAGTTGACTGAAATTTTGGAAAACCCATTACTACAAGAAGACCACACGGGTGAGTAAAGGACAAAAGGGGAGGTATTTTGGATATGAAAATTGCATAAAGTAGTGTGACAGGGAATCTTTTCACGGAGTTGGGTATGCCGTTTAATATGTGTAGTTGTGTGTAATGCGGGTACAAACCTCGGGGGGACGGAGTGTAATTTTTAAAGATAGCGGTAGTGGAGTGTAATTACGTAAAACCTCAGGGGTGTTTAGTGTAATTTACCCTATGGAAAAGCGACTTTATCTTCTTGCAAAGTGGTGTATTTATTAGCTAACAAATCATAACTCTCCTTTGATGTGAGAATCAGTTTTGCGGATTCGGCACTTAGTTCACATCTTTAGTTACAACTCTGTTTGTACCTAAATAAGTGTTCTCTTGAGACTCAGTTTGTGGAGAACTGCTTGAGTACGATAAATGACAATCTCAGTTGTTTATATTTTCAGTGCTACCGCTATTAATGATGTTTCTTACGATATTGTTTGTGTAATTACCAGTAATTAATGCATAACATGTTGGAAAGTCTCTCATTTGACCCCTAGTTCTTAGCCAACACCGGTTTACCTGGAAAACTGGCATTAATGAGTGCCTAACTTTCCAAAGTATTTCAATTATTTTGGGACAACTAGAAATAGAGAGGAGGACATTTATTTAAGGACGGGGGTATTAGTCCCGTAGAACTTTCCTTTATCACCTGGATATTATTTGCATCTTTACCGTGAAACTTACCATAAATCAGAGGCTTGACGAATTACTTCTTGAAGGGACTCGAATATGATACCAGAGTCCTATGATTCCTCCGTGTACAAAGGTTATGAATCTTTGGGTCCTCCTGCTCACCCGCAAGTCGGAACAAATTTCCTCACTAAACATAGTCTCGGCTATGGAAGTAGTCTCGGGACTGTTAGGCCGCGTCTTTCTTGTTGTTTCTTTTTGTGTGTCCTTTGGTGCTGGAGGGGAAGGGTTGGGGATTACAAATCAGCTGAGACTAACTGTCACTTGTGTCAATCTCTTTTAGTTAGTTGACTCTATCCCAAAATTTGCGACCGTCATTGCTTAAATACTTCTTTCGCATAATCGAAAGAGCTACCCAGTGGTTAAGCGATGATACTTGGGGTCTGTACCTTCTTTCTTCACCTTTCTTATCTTTTGACAAAAAGCTAGGTGATCTCTCTGTATAGGTGCATAATAGTTAAGCGATGATTCTTCGGGTCGTACCTTCTATAACATTCTCAATTACCTGGACTTCATGGATCTATCAAAGACCCGTGAAGAACAGCCACATGAGGATAAAGCCAGGGCATGTGTCTGGCATCTCTCATCAGATGTGCCACTAGCATGTATGTCTGTTAACTTGAGTTCGTGAAACAATTGTAAGGAACAAGACCTTTGTGTGCTAGTTATGTTGTGTAGTAGTTTTGAGACAAGCCCAGCCGACAGATTCTGTGTTATTAGAGACATCAAACATTCAATCAGCCGAGAAGTTTTAGCATTAAAATCGATCCTCTGGTAATCTATGTGACAACTTCCATCTTGAAATGGCAAGCTTGTAATAAGGAAGTGTAAAAGTTTGCCCTTTTAGTTTCCAAAAGCTCCATTAACCACCACTGCACTGATTGCTTTATTTAACTCTTTTTATGCTAAATCTGTTTGTGCAACTCCCCATGGTTGCTCAGATTGCTAGAGTGGGGCTTTCTGATGCTGTTTTAATCGAGTCCATGAAACTTGAATAATTTGTGGACCATATGAATTGATAAGTTTTACTGTTAGTGTCGCGTAAGCATACCACTTATTTATTCCTGTGAAATTACTTTTCCCACAAGTATTTTTTATGCGTTTCTCTTTTCATCTGATATTAGTGTGGTCAATTTTTGAAGATAAGTACTTGTATATCTACAGATATGTGGATGATGGGAGACCATTCTGGCAATATATAGTCAGTTCGTCAACTGGCTGTTCGGACTCTCAGTACTTTGAGGAACTGTACAACTATTATACCACTGAAAAGGTAGGCTTGCTTTAGTTTTTCATTACTTGCCATTTACTAAGACATTATCCTGCTTCTGTGTTTCGATTGTTTGCTTGTATTTCATCTTCGGAATGATAAGCAAAATATTTTCTTCCAAGCTGCTATGTCACTATGTTACTCCTATGTTCAGCCTTAATTTTAGCTTTCAGTTGCAATAACATTTTACTCCAAAACTTATTTTTTGTTGTTTCTATTAAAAGGCTTGGCATCTCTGCGATCCAAATGCTGAGGAAGTATTTAAAGCCCTTCGAAAAGTGGGCGTAAAATTGGCTGTTGTGTCAAACTTTGACACGAGATTAAGACCTCTGTTGAGAGCTCTGAATTGTGACCACTGGTTTGATGCTGTGGCAGTGTCAGCTGAAGTAAGTGACAGCGACACTACAATTAAATTTTGCCTTTGGGTTGCCCAGTCTCTAGATTTTCAAGTCTGTCCCCATCTCACAGGTTGCAGCAGAGAAGCCAAACCCTACGATTTTTCTCAAAGCTTGTGAGCTGTTAGGAGTAGAACCTGAGGATGCTGTTCATGTTGGGGATGATCGTCGGAATGATATATGGGGTGCCAGAGATGCAGGTTGCGACGCTTGGCTCTGGGGAAGTGATGTTTACTCCTTCAAGGAGGTATATAATGAATTCACATTTCATCTGCATGTTTTGTACTCTTTCCTTTTGTCGGAAACTGCATGTTCTCTTTAATTGCTATATAAATCGCATGTTAGAATTCTACTTAAATGCAATGTGCTTTCTGGCAAATCCTAGAGAAAAAGGATGAGGACAAAAAAGGGGAGGGGGAGAGAGAGGACACCTAATAATGACACTTGTAATGAAACAGTGGGAATGCAGAAAAGAATCCACTAATCTGATGATCTTGCCCTATTGAAACCGTAACTTTCCTAAAAACAGTTGGGACATGTTACACTGTATAATCGCGTATGCACAAAGGGTATTCAACTCGATAGTACTAGGAATACAGACTTTGAAGGCTTAAATACTATAACATGATATGATTACCTCATCCGCCCAATTCATTCAAGACGCTTGTAATAACACAAACCATGAACACGCTTGAACAACTGCTAATATCTGTTGGTGATCTGTACGGAACTCCCCCCCCCCCGCGGCTGGAGACCGCCTCCCCTCCATACTTGTTGATACTTGACCAGAATCAGTTAACGTTTCCTTTTACCTGCCCTTCTTTTGGTATATGTATTTTCGCGCAGTGGCGATACTTTTAGATGTTAGTTATTTTCTACATCATCTGTGGCTCGGGGATCAGATTACGCTTGTTGCTTAATTTTGAAACCTGGCAAGTTTATCTAGTTCGTTGTTGTCCCAATTCTGGTCGGTCAAGTGGTAAAAGGAGCCACGTGCATTCCCAACTGTTAATACGCCTAACAGCGTTATCTTGTCAAAAATCCTAAAAGAATGAGAGCCATTGCATATCTTGCTGCAGGTTGCACAAAGGATAGGAGTTCAAGTCTAAGCAGAGATAGTCTCCATCAACAACTCGTAGGGTGCAAAAGTTCTTCATCCTGCATCTCCTCATGCCAGTTGTGTATATATTCGGCTCGTGTAATCTGTATGCGGGGGATCAGAGATGCAAACTAGTGTTAAGGTAAATAAAGCAGCAGTTAGTAGGATATCCTGTTAGCGAGCCCTTCTGCTATTTTGCTCAGTTGGACTTTTCAAGTTGATGATCTTAGGCTGTAGTCTCGAATGGCTTTTAAGAATGCACAAGAAATGTACTAGTCATCTGTGCTGTTTTACTTGAATCTGGCCGTGGTTATATATTAGAGAAGATCTTCTGTTTGACTTCTGTGAACATTGTCTTGGTAATTTTCTTTCGTCATAGCCCATGATTTTGAAACATATTAGGTTTGCTCCTTAAACCAATACATGCCAATACAGCAACGGATTAAGGCCGTTCGAGAAAATGAAATACTGTATAATGAAGGCCGACTGGTACACACCAGACCTGAAAACTGAGGCCAAGACCCAAAAATAAGTGGTTTGAGGAATCAATGGCGCCGTCCCGAGGAAGTCCTCTGTATCTGGCTAGGTCTAAAACGGAAATGTTTGAAGCCGTTGAAATGGGTCGTTACAAGTACCCTCTATTAAAGTTATATCACTCACCATGCATTTTTGTTTTGCTTGATACCTCTTCTGTCCAAAATATTTGATCGTGTTTGACTTACATGTTTATTTTGGATATGAATCATATATTTATTAGTTTTTCATTCTATTCCAAGACACAAAGAAGAAAATGGATCAAGAGAGAGAAAGTGGGTTGGGGGAGGATTAAATGTGGAAAGAGAAAATAGAATAAAAAAAGTTTAAAAAGGTAAACATGAAAAAAATACATACAAAATCTTTCTTAATTTGAAAAGTGATAATTTTTCTGCTGCAGCTGAAAAAGAAAATACGATCAATTTTTTGGGATGAACATAGTATGAAATAAAAGAAATTTTTTTATCCCTTCTCTCATCAGCGATAAAAAGTGTCATTTGTTTCTTTTGCTTGTTTCTAGCTAAAATGGACTTTCGTAGGTAACTTTTCGACGATCCAAAAAGTAAAGAAATGGGCTTGCTGTATATGGGTGATGTTACAAGGAGTGTAATCTGAGTTAGCTTCTCAATGTCATAGTGTGGGACAGAGCAGGGGTAAAAAATGGGGCAACCTCGACGGAGCCTGAGCACTGAAGCGTTGTCGGGGCAAATGCACAGAGTGAGCAAGGAAGCGACAGCCACAAGGCCAATGCTCATGTTCTTTCTATATCTAGAATTCTTTACATACAAAGTTCTAGATTGAGCAAGTAAAGTGTGCAAATGAAGTGCGTTGTCGTGCAGATGCATTCCAAGTCTACAATGTATAGACAACTGAAAGTGTCTTGCATCAAGTGACACGGTGCTCCATCAGAGTGAATACACCAAATGTGCACCATGTGCTAGTGTTTCATCGTTCTGACATCGGATTGTCATACTTGGTTTGCCTTGCAAAACTTCATTTTGTCTGTGTAGAAAGGTATGCCATCGTGGCTAGAGCACACCAATCCAATACCTTTATTAAGTCTCACAATGGCATCAAGAGACACGAAGAATTTCGATAGTGGTGGGGAAGTTCGTGCCGCAGTGTCAGACAGATTAGGGGCGATGGCCAGTGGAGACCTACTCATGTCTTATAAGTGACTTGAATGCCATGATATTACCGTATCTATGATTCGGGGTGATGTAGTGATGGATCAAGGCTTAAACATGCGTAGTCTCACGCAAGTCGCCCAAGCAAAGATAGTATATTAACCTGTCCTAAAAAAAAGGTCTTTATGTCAGGGTAATATATACGAGTCAAGCCCCTCAAAATGTCACTCTCATTAAAGAGTATGTTGAAGTATGTTTCACGACGAGGGGTAAGGGTTTAGGGTGCAGTGAAGATAGGGACTAATGCCAGAGGTATGTTGCCACGTCACATAGGCACGACGGGAGTTTGCAAAAAAGTAGGTGATGTTGCGGGGATTGAATATACATGGCAACAAGTGGGTGTTGCACCGGGGGCATGTAACACAAAAATGGTGCATGGGCACCACGATGGATTAGTGCTAGGTCAAGTAGCATAACGATGGTGCTCGGGCGCCGAGGGCAGGACGATGCACGGATTAGTCATAGAGCCCTCAAGAGCCAAGATATGGCTAAGTACGAAAGTCTCAAAGAAATATTGGCAACTTGGTCGGCTAAGTAGACGAAAGTCTCAAAGAAATGTTGGCGACCCGACCAAGTGAGAAAAGGATATACATGTGGGGTTATGGGGTGCCCAAAGCAAGGTGCCAAGGCATCCACAGGTGAAAACGGTGCTAAAAATTTCATAGGTTAGAAGAAAGGACATGAAAGCTAAGTGATCGTAAAGGACTAGCCGACCTCTTGAGTGGAAGGCACAGGTCAACCTTCTTGGGAAGGAAGGCCGGCAACCCCCCTTCGGAGAAGGCACGTGGAACTCCTGTTTGGCGAGGGAAGGCACAATCTTTCAAAAACCTAGATTATTTTTCAATAATATGACGGGATGTGACATTGAGCGTATTCTCTGGGTTCATTCATTCAGTATTTGAATGAACTTAGGGAGCTAACAACAAGGGTAGCTAGTTGTGACATTGAACGTATGATGGGACGTGACATTGAACGTATGCTCTGGGTTCATTCATT
This sequence comes from Escallonia herrerae, assembly GCA_033070095.1. NCBI lineage: Eukaryota > Viridiplantae > Streptophyta > Magnoliopsida > Escalloniales > Escalloniaceae > Escallonia > Escallonia herrerae. Next base: position 390,994 of record JAVXUP010000009.1, read on the forward strand.
GAGTATTTGAATGAACTTAGGGAGCTAACAACAAGGGTAGCTAATTGTTACTTTTTATGAGATAACTATCAGTTGTTATTCACTGGAAAGAGGAAATACAGTAAATCATGTTGACAAAACAATTATCTCCCCGCACTTCATCTTCATGAACACTGTCGCCGCAACACCACCTCCACTGCGCTACAATCATCAACCTCTAAACTCCGCCACCACGTGGCCATCATCAACATCCAAATGCCACCGTAAGCCCACAACCACGTCGTGACGGCCCTTCACTACAAACTCCCAACCATAACCTACCTATTTTTTGCCATAACTCAACTAGTGGTGGGCGGCGATGGTGGTGAGCCATCTCTAACAATTACGACAGCACCACCATTGACAGTTAGCCCAGCATCTCAACACCACCCCATTACTAAGGCAGCACCACGACCCCTTATCAACCACCACCAAACACCATCAACTCCACCTCATCACGCACATATACACACTCACATCAACTTCTCTACTTCCACCAAAAGCACAGATTCAACCACCTACCCCAACTCTGCTCCCACAAACCTAAACTAACTCTGCTCCCACCCAATTGTCAAATTGATTGACGAAACCCAATAATCGTCGAACCCACCATGTCCACCAACAGGGCAATGTAATGATGGTGATGGATCTCATACCATGACTGTGACTATGGTAGAGAGCAAGCTGGCACGTTGTACGCTAGGATGAGGGATGTGGCGATGACGAGATAAGGTTAAGGAAAAGGCGCGTTGTGTGGTGGGTCAGGGAAGGTTCATCGTTTAGGGTGGGATGAGGGATGTAGTGGCAACATGGTGAAGGGAGGAAGGGGTAACGAAGGGCTAGGGGGAAGGAAGGGGCGACAACGGAGTAAGGAGAGAAGTTTTGGAGAACTAAAAGGGTTGGCGAGATGGAGACCCTAATTTGAATATCTAAACAGTATAATGTATATATAAAATAAGGGTAGTATTAACATTTAAAAATAATTATTGATGACATTAGCAAAAAGGTACATTTTTTAAAGGGTCAACGGCTCAAAAACCCTGGCTGAGATCTTTTCAAATTTGTTGGTCACAGTCTGTTACATTTTAAAATTTAATATCTTTGACTGGAATTTCATCATAACCTCAGAGATTTAGTATAATTAAGCCTTAAAAACATTGTGTCTATAAATGGATTTGACATCCAAACACAATTTTATTTGAATGTTGAACTCAAATTTGCTGACCAAATAATAAAAGTGAGTTACTATATAATTTTAAGACAATCTTAAGACAACTACCCGGGTGGTCCCTCAACTATAAGTGTTTTTCCATATTAGTCCTTAAACAAAAATTTTCGCCATATTAGTCCTTAAATACTGTGCCATTTTGCCATCGTGGTCTTTTTCTCCATTTTCGTCCAAAAATTCCTGTTTGTGAATCCCATACTAGAGGCATAAACGACACTTCCCCTCTAGCGTAAACATTTTGTTTTCTTTCCCTCCAAGACAACACACCCTTTCTCCTGCTCAAATGTAAACTTGCCAGCCCTAACTTTTTGCAATCCGTTTAATGTATTTCCTGTCTAAAACATTAAGACCCAACATTGTTGTGTTGGCAAGGAAAAATATCCATAGAGATATATTGCTGATATGGGCTGAAGGTTGTACAATACACTTGTGAAGTCATTGGTGTAAGTCAAAGTTTTTTCTTGTGTGGTAGCTTGCCTCCCCGTGCGCTTCAATCTTTATTTACAAAATTTCCAATATAATAACTTTTTGCACACCAAATGTTTGACAAAATGCCTCATGTCGATTCTTTGAATGGTGTGACCCCGCAATGTTTGCTAGATCAGTTCAGTTGTTCACTGGACTATTGTGAAGGATTAGAGAATTTGAAGCCAGTAAGGCGAGGGCAAGAACTAAAGAGAAGTCATTATGGATTAGTATGATTGGTACGAGTGCATAGAGATATCAATGGCCTGGGCTTGCCCAACCCGAGCCCAGCAGGCTAGTGGACAAAACAGGCGGGCCTGGGCTTAGGGGCGAGGAACCAGGCTGAGTCGTGCCCACTTCCAGGATATCTAGGCCCCAGTCCAAGCCCAAATCCTAGGCCCAATATTTAGGGTTGAGCTTGGGCTAAGGCTGGGCCCAGAAAAAAATAATTATTCTTTTTCCAAAAATTCTTCTTATTCATTTTTAACTTTGCAGATGAATTAAATTGAAGATAATTTGTTCATAAGCCCTCCTTTTTTTATCCGAACTTGGGACCAGCTGCTTGTAAACAAGCAGACGAAGTTATGTGTGAAAAATATCTATTTTGCTTGTAAATAGTCACATTCTTATCTGCATTGTTTACTTTAAATACATTTAATTTGTTAAAAATAATCCACGGTGAACATGTAAACTATATTTTGTGAAAAAATTTATTCTAAAAACTTGAGAAAAGGACAAGAAAAGTAAGGTTTATGGCTACGTGATCTAAATAATTGAGACATATTTGATGCTAAAATTGTTTGACAAGAATAAAAAATCAAACTAGTAATAAGGAATTGAATGCAACTTGTAATTGAAAATTTTAGAGAGTTAATACTTAATAACAAATAAGAATGGTAGGAAAGCATATAGAATTTAGATAAGAGAGAGTGAGAAGATTGGTGTGAAAAATATAAAAAAGAGGATGTGAATTTATAGATTTTTTAAAATTCACAAGAGACCAAAATACCCCTAAAAATTAGTTGTTTATAGTTATTTGGGAAGGGGGAGTGGAATTTGCCAAAAGGGGGAATATAGCCATTTGGATGGGAAGTCAGGATTTCAAAATTTTAGACTAGGGGCAGGCCAGGCTAGGCCAGATCTGGGCGTGCCGTTTTTAGGCCTGACCGGGGCCTTTTTAGGGTCGGGCCAGGCTGGACTTTTTTGGCAAATTGCTAGGCCTGGCCCATGGTCCAGGGCTGGCACTGTTCATCGATAGGGCCGGCCAGCCCGGGCCAGTTTAGGGCCAGGTCGGGCCGGCTCTTTTGTCATCTCTATTTGTGCAATTGTTGCTACGGTTTGCTATATGGTGACAACCAATGCTAAGTGATGATGTGTATAGGTGTTGTAAAATCTATGGCTAGGTTTTGAGAAGTAATGCTAAGTTGGAATTTTTGGTGTCAATGTAACTCTAATTCTTGTGTTTACGTAAGTAATTAAAAGCAAATGAATGAAATCTATCACTTTGTACTGTTTAATGCCCAATTTATCTTTATTTACACATGAGTTCACTGGAATGCATGAGTTATGTGAAATGGCAACTCATAATATGAGTGCAATGCAATTCCAAATGACAAAAATGTTATCATAAGTCAAAAGCAAAGCAAAGCAAAGCTGGCATTACCAATTACCAAGCTACCAAAAGTTACAAAGTTGGTCTCCAAATTGCAAAAGTTGCCAAGTCTGATACGAGTCAAAATAAGAAATACATATAGCATAACTTAAATAAGAAATACATATAGCATAAGCAAAAACGTTTATAGGCAATTTTTGGCTCTGCTCAACTGTCTCAACCAACTCGTTTTCCTCTATTTTTGGTGCCTTGCTCTGCCCTTTGCATGTCCTCATATTATGCGCATAATTACCAGAGTTAGCACATGTCATTTTCATTATCTTTCTCCCTAGGTTGGTAAGGCCCTTTAGTTCTTCTGCTTATCTTCTTCTTACCTTCTTAGGCCTTCCTAGTTGAGCATGATATACTGGGGGTAGAAGCTCAGGCTTGTTAACAGATTCCTAGAGTAGAGGACCATTAATTGGGTGGATAAATTTGAATATATCTTTAGCTATTTCTCTCTAGTATAACAGTTATCCACTCAATCCTCTGGCTTTATCCCTCTGTGTCTGCCATTTGCCTCATTATAATAAATGGTAGAGACATCATGAGAACATTGAATGCCACTCAAGTCCTCATATTCTACAAGTGCAAGTCTTCTTCTCTAAGTTCACGACATATTGAACCCCATGTGGAAGCTTAAGCTGGTACTCACTCCCTCAATTCCAATTACGTATACAAATATTACTTCTGTTCTTGTTCCTTTTCCAAGATTTCTTGAATGTGATGGATAAGGCTATCATGTTATTTCTTCATCTCATATTTTTTTTTATATATATACATTCTCTTCATTAGTAGTGCCCTTATCGCCTCAAACATGGTTAATTTAGGCTTATCCTTAGTTTTTTTTAAGATAAATCTATTAAATTGCTCACACTAGTTGTTCAATAGCTTATCACATTTGGGAAATGTGGAGAAATGAGACATACTCCAATGTTTAGGATGCACATTTATTAACCAGTCATGTGTGCCTGAGGGTCTGTCTCTTTTTTTAGCACCATAATTCTGGTAAAATACTTGACACGTGATACCTTACTTGCATTTTGCATAAACTCTTTCATCTTCTAACCTTTGAATAGTTTTTTGAAGTTTTTATACATGTGTAAATTGCAAAATCTGTACTCTGCATTTGGCAACAAATCATGCAATGCTGGAATCAAACCCTAATATGCAAGTTATTGTTCATTGTTAGCAGAAAACTTGGATTATTAACAATGAATTAATAAATTCAATAAATTATAAATAATTTATGTTGATCTGAGATGAATGTCCACATAAACTGATTGTGACAATTTATTCCAACATCTCTGCAAAATAATTGTATGAACTATGTCTAAGAACTTTTGTTTTCAACTTCCACAACAGCATAGGCAATTGGGAATATGGAATTTTTATATCTATTCTAACAGCAGCCAATAATTGACAAGGGAATGGCCCCTTCAAAAAACAACCATCTAATCCCACAAATACCCTACAATGCTTAAAAGCTGCATTACATGCTCCCAAACAAACATATAGTCTATGAAATTTGTTCTCTTTCTGCTCACTGTCAGCCATTTTTTTTTACAACCATTGTTGTGTTGGGATTGGTCCTGCAAACCGCACCACAATAATCACATACCCTTTTTGTGTTGTTCTTTATGGCTTCCATTAATCTGGTGTAGGGCCTTTCTCTTGGCTTTATAGGCCTGGGTCCTGTTAATACCAAGTGTGAACTCTTCCCTTGTAGCATATTTCAAAGTTGGCATTGGCATTTCAGGATTTAGCCTAATTTTGGCCACATAGATCTTCGACAACCACTTTGCAGTTGCCCTCCTATGGTAATAAACAGAAGGACAATCAGGTTCCTTAAAGTATGTCTTTATCTGACAGGCTGTGGTCCCCTACATGATTGACCCTAAAATGCACTACTGACACTGCACACTCCCAATGCATATGGCCCGCAGTCTACACTTGTCATTTTTAAGAAACTTTATCTCATTCCTATTCCTAATAACATATTCTTTAATTGCATTTTTAAGTACTTCTTTACTAGAAAATGTCATGCTGAAAGCAAATTCAGATTTTTCATGTCCGTTGCAGGCTTAAACTGTGGATACCTCACTCTGCCACCTTTTTCTTTGGAATCTTCTTCTGAAAGTAAACTCCTCATCTCATCTGATAATTCATAAATTTCATCTCTTCCCCTGTCCATGACCTTATTGACCTCCAGATCATAAATGCTTTCATCAGTCACCTTTTCCTTCCCTTTGTCAACCTCTATATCGTCCTATCCTTAAATGTCTCATATTCTACTTCTAAGTCGTTGTGAGCTTCACATTCATTTCGTGTTCCTGCTCTACAATCATTCCTTCTATCTTAGTCAATGTCTGCCTTTTTTCATTATCATTATGGTCTAATTGGATATTAAGCTAAGTTGCATTTTGACTATCAACTATCATTCCCTCTATCTGTCTGTAGTTGACATCAACCTCATTCCCTCTATCTGTCTGTAGTTGACATCAACCATATCTTGGGATAATACAAATGAATGACCACCATTTTCTCTAGTTACTATTATAAATCATATACTATTGTCACCCACTGTTGTATGCCAAATTCTATGTAAACTTCTATTATCTTATTGGTACCAACAAAATTCAGCATTTCCCTAGCATCTGAATCATTTCTTAAACTTCTTAACCCCTCACATAGATTTTTTTCAGGTACTTTTATAATAAAAAATTCATTTCCCCTTATACCTTTCTTTTACTACCATCGAAACTACCTCGCACACAGAAAAATAATCACTCTGACACATGTCATAGTGATCAACCACCCCATTATCAAAGTGAAAAATGGGAGTGCCCACACACTTTCCCCTATGGTGGAATTCAAATGTGAAATATTCTGAGCCATTCAATGTAAATAAATTAAGGCTAATATTATGGTACAAGAAAAACATGAAAAATGGTTATCTATGTTATCTGATGTCGGGAGAAGGGGAATTAGGAGACCACAAATGTACAAGTATAACATATGACAAAACCTATGCACGACCATTACCAATTTTAAATCAAGCACTAACATTGTTTAACCAACCTAACTATAAAATAGTGATAATCAATCTGACAGGGTTGATGGAACAATTATATTATATCACATGTGGATTATAAAATGGTGGAAATCTGTAAGGAAACTTTCAGATTAAGTAAGCAGACATACCATGAAGCTTTGAGTTGTCCATCATCGCGTCCTTTGACCTCTTCTCCTAACTCATTGTTCTCGATTGCTGTCCTAATCTCGATTCTTGTACTAATTGAAACCTGATCTTCACTTAAGGTCTAAAAAACCTAATTGTGATTATTCTACAGTAATTGTTATTGTGCACTCAGATTTTGTAACCCTAGTGTATCTGTTCCAAATTTTAACCCTAATCTCAATTTCGTTGACTCTTACATCTGTATTTTTCTCTCTCTTTGGAATAAATGCAAGGTTTTTATTCCTCAAAAGCTGCGAAAGGGTGTCTTGTTTTGGAGGGAAAGGAAATAGACGAGTAGGGGAGAGGGGAATGCCTTTTGTACCCCTCATGTGGTGTCCACAAACGGACATTTTTAGACAAAAATGGAGAAAAGAACCACGGTGGCAAATGACGTAGTGTTTCAGGACTAATATGGCAAAATTTTGATCTAATGACTTTAATGACAAAATACTTATAGTTGAGGGAACAACCAGATAATTGTCTCTAAGATCTTTTTAACAAACTCAGAAACATCAAAACGAATGCAACAAATTTGCAAATCAAATAGAGCATTTATTACTCACACACCGTGTAATAAGATCTATTCAAAATTGCTTTCCTTTTCGTTGTTACCATTGTTAATGATGTTATTGCAATCTATACTATATATATATATATATATATATATATATATATATATATATATTTACATTTAGTTGGCATCCTCTATGCCTTGCAAATCCCAAATCTTATTTTCTTGAATTATTGCAATTTTAAAATTAAATTAAGTAGATGTTAAATTTTGATTAGTTACAAAATAACTTCTAACCCTAAGAATTCAAACCATCCAACTCATGACCTCTATTCTTCTATTTTATAATTAATTAATATTATTTATGTATATAACACGGGATTTTAACGCACATTTCCCTGTAAAGCACTGGGCTTAGCTAGTATTGGTATATACATATCAACGGTTGTATAATTTCTTATGCCCATGGGAGCCGCACATTCCGAAGAAACGGAGGCCACTTTTAGGCGGGAAAATTAGGAAAAACTCGAAAGCCCTCCTTGCACTGACATTTGAACTTACACCCCTCCAATTCTACCGAAATCCGCGAAACGATGGAGCGAATCCACGTGTCCGTTCGTTCACGGCCGCTCTCGGCGGAGGACGGCAAGACCAGCCCCTGGCGAATCTCCGGCAACTCCATCTTCATCCCTAACCAGCCTTCCAAGTTCGAATTTGGTAAGGTTTTCCCCCTAATCCGTCCAATTTACTATTTTAAACTCAAATTTGAGCCTTCTTTTTTGAAATCTCCCTCTGTCTCCTGCCCTATTAGATCGTATTGTCGGGGAGGAGTGCAAGACCATAGAGGTTTACAAAGCTCGCACTAACAACTTGTGGACGCCGCTGTTCGCGGATTTAATGGTATCGCCTCACATTTTACTGCCCTATCGCTCGTTATTCTGGTAGTTACTGGTTAATTTTGTACTAATTTCTTGCTCCTAGGTGTCTGAAGTTGATTAATAAGGTTATGTGTTGGGAATGATGCCAAATTTTGCCTTAATCTGTTGATGTAAATTGAATCAAAGGTATAATCTTTTGACAAGGATACCTCTCCACGTGAATCAAATATTATCTTTAGTTAAATGTTAATTGATGTGGCTAGGTTTTGTTTTGTAGACTTGTTGTTTCTTGAACTTTTTAGGGCATGATGCAAATTAGGTAGTGCACTGGAGCTCGTAGGGGGGTCATTGAAGGACTTGTTATTCTGTTCGTATCAATCTAAAAATTAATGATACCTTTTGTTTCTAAGGAATTGCTTATCGTCATTTTTGGATTAAAGCACCAAAAGAAGAAGGAAAATAAACATTCTCAATGCCGAAAAAAAGAAGTTGTTGTACTTATCGTTAATAGTTATTTGATGGGTATTTGTTGAATTTAATTAAGATAGTAACACGTCACCTACTAATCTCTTTGCATAATGAGACGTACATTTACCATTCTGATAGCGGACACGCACGGTCTGTTTCCTCCCTTCAAGAAGCCAACATCGTAGACTCTGGGCTTCTTAGCATGTTGCCATGATAGTTTTAGAAGGCCAGTTGGTTTGGTGGACAAGCAGATGATGTTTTTGAAATGATCTGATTATAGTTGGGTCTCTTCTTAATGTCTGGAATTTCGGTGACCTCAATGAACTTGAGTCTCTTCCTATTGTTCTAAGCTTTGACTCCTTTTTTAGTAGGATTTATTCTTAAGGTGGTATGCATTTTCCTTAGGCTCTTAGGTCAACGACTGTAAGATTTATAATGGCAATGATGCAAGACATGTCTTGATATTGTAGGAAATCTCTATTTGAGTATTTGCTTCTTGTTGTATATCTTATTCAAGGAACCTTGGTAAACAGTAACAAGCAGTAGGCCAATGTTTATAACAGGTCTCTTGAAAGTCTAGCAAGAGCTCTTCTCAAAACTACCCTTGCTCATCTATCTCATTCGACCAACCTCACGAGTCCGTAATATAGAGTGATTATATAGTCCCCTAACTTGTCGTAGCCCTATCACTTGGTGATTTGATTCTTAATGTTGTATTTCCTGTCTGACGTTTTTAGCATAGTTCTAAATCACCCAAGTTGCAAGTAAACTTGTTTGACATAAAATTTACGGTTTTTAATAATCTTAAGGTCTTCTCTGTGTTGGGAGTGTACAAGACGTTGACTAGGAACTTGCTTTTTAAGACCAAAAAAAGTAATAGAGTCACTGCTTTCTTTTTGGTAGGATCATTCTTATGTTGGCCAAGCCATTCCTTAAAAAGGTCAAAGTGCTGTTGAGCATAGCAAGCCTTTGCATTTTGCCCTAGATAAGAGATCTTAACTTGCTGATTATCTGCCGTTATTCTTGTTGCTTCTTTTCTACCCTCAATTTTGAGGAAGTGTTGAGCCCAATCTTAGAGATTTTCTGTCTAAAGTAGTGGTGTGACTGTCACCTCACTTTTCGTTTAAGGCAAGGTCTTGGAGGTTTCTGATCATTTCTTAGATGTATTACATATTTTTGTTGCTGTGGATGGTTAAGGTAGCAGCTTTATTCAAAGGTTGTTGATAGTCTTTTCATTGGTTTTTCTTGGTTCCTTTACATGGAAAACTACTGAGATGCCTCTTAGGCTCACATTTTCTGTGGTGTACTTTTCTGGAAGTGGGGTTTAGCTGCATGTACAAGAACCACGGGGTGGAGGCGGCATCTAGTAGTTGTTGGTTCTTTATACTCGGTTTTGTGATGTCTTGGTTCCTGCATCATGCTTTTTTGGTCTTTTCCTGGATATGTCTAGTGTTCTAGTTATGCATATGGCTAGTGAAATAATACGCAGCTTGAAGTGTTGGATGATTCTTCTATGGATTTAAGCCCCTCCTTTGAGGCTTTGTTCATTTGACAAGAATGTCATGTTAGAAACAGTTTTTTGGGAGAAATGAGATAAAGTGAAGTAAAAGAAGAAGAAACTTTTTTTGTCATGTTCATTTGGCAAACAAAGTTTTTCAGGAAATATAAATTTGGTTGTTACTTTATTTTGGATTTCAAAGATTTGGTTGACGAGCTGTTAGGAAAGTTAGTAGTAACTATAGTCTATGTCACTTTTTGTATGCTAAGAAATATGGGAGCAATGATGTTTATCATGTACAAAACGATAAAGAAAAAATTACTCGTATTTTTGAGATACAAAAATAAGAAAAATTGACTTACGTTATTCAACATGTTGTGAAGAAAGTAAATTTGAAGGTTTAAGTTGATTAGGATTGTAGTATGACTTCTTATGATACTTCCTTTCAAAATCTTATGAATTTTGCATGACAGCATTTTTGGGAAAGCTGATCTTTTTTGGGGAACTTAAGGAAAATGCTTTACCACTTTCTTGCTAAATGGGAACTTAAAAAATGCAATAAAATTAACTTTCCTTTCCTTTTCATTTCTTTTACCGTCAGCTGGACTATAGTGAACCGCTATGGCTTTTTGAGTTAATTTTTTTTTTGGGCTTGCATATAGGTTTTACCCCTCGCTGGCTTTACATCTTGTATCAGACAAATGCTTTGCTAATTTATGTCCTTTCTAATGGTCCTAATGGCTAAAATATTATGCATGGGTTAGAATTTGAAGCTCTAGAGTTCTGACGCTTGGCACAAATTGGCTTTGTTCTTATATTATCTTGCTCAGTTTCTTATGCTCTCTCTGTCTCTCTTGCTCAACACCTGCTCTTTTTAGGCACTGTCTTTGCTTATGGACAAACTAATAGCGGGAAGACACATACGATGCGAGGAGTAGCTGCCGAGCCTGGAGTCATCCCTCTCGCTGTGCATGATCTGTTTGACATCATAAAAGAGGTATCTCTTAGATTTGCTTTGGCTGCTTCCCTCACTAGGCGATTTATGTAGCAATGCGATGTTTTGCTTGATCAAGATAGAAGGTCAATATACGAAAAAGCATAATTATCCCGAAGAGCGGTAGAAGATGAAATAGGTTGACTGACCTACGTATTGTGTTGCGGTCCTTGTTATCAATTAACTAAGTCGTAAGATCCATTGGCTCAACTGATGTCCACTATGCAGGGTCCATGAAGTAACTGGACTAGGTGTCTTGAAATACTTGGAACCCTCAAAAGTCGTCCTTAGTGAGTGCTTTCTATCGTTTTGATCTTTAGGCTTGTTATGTAACACCCCGGAATTTCGGAGCGTTAACAATCATTCAATCTGTTGCAGCTAAAAACTGGATTCGGAACCACACCAGAAAATAGGCCTGCAAAAGAGAACACAGAGTGACCGCCGGGTGGGGTTCCGGCAGAGGAACGCTCCGATGCTTTAAGTCAGAGAGGGTTAACAATATAAAACTTTGAGAAAGCAATAATACATAGTGTATATGTGTGTGTAGTTGTCCCATACCTGGGGGGCAGACCCTTTTAGGTGTAGGAAGAAGAGCCCCAGTGGGAATGGGCCGTGAGCAGATCCAATTAGGATTGTATTAGGATCCTTGAGGATCATGTGTCTATCTTTGAAGATGGAGTTAGAATCCTTTTAGGATTTTATTCGGAGACTATATAGGAAGTGCCAAATCAATAATGATCCGGTGGATGACTATGTGTCATAACTGCCACGTGTCATCCACTGATTGGAGGCGTATTTTTAGCTATATCACAATCGATACTTAATCATTCGATATCTAAATTTGATAAGAAAGCCCCGATGTATATTAGAGCTTGTATAATAACTCAAACTCTCAATTAATTGTTCTTAAATGAAGCTACTAAATTAATGTGCCCAATTAAGTAAATTTACACAATGATTTCTTCGCAGGGCTTAACTCAACGAAATAAAGACTTCGAGCTAACTTCTTACTTAGGCTCTTATCATTCCTAAGTATCCCACTGATGATTATTACATGCAGAAAGAGAACAAAAGAGGGTGAGCTTTTGAGAACTCAGTAAGGTTGCTGAAGGACCAAAAGAAGTGTGTACAACGATTCACAAATAATTCGATAACAATATGGGAAGCTTTTTCAGCTCAGTCCTATTCGATGAGATATCAATATTACTTTCAGATACAATGCAAACAATTTCAAATGGTATTCAACATGAGCACTGGCAAAGCAATACAGACAATGCAGGGTAACAGTTTAGCAAAGCCACGCAGGCAATGCTCACTAACACAAACTTCGTATGCATATGTATACTAGCTAGTCTATCAAGGTACTAGCCCACACCAACACACACCAATGCCCCCCAGTACACACTAACTCCCGCCAATACATACCAATGTAGAAATCTCATGTCAATTTACCGAATATAGTAATTGCTAATTTAATGAATAAACTGATGCTCAATGAGTAATGAATAATAAGAATCGAAAATAATTTTTAACGAATGCCTAAAGCTCAAAGCAGGGTTTTAAAGGCAAAACTACATGCTCATCTCAAACATAACAATTCCGAATAAAATTTCACGAAATCAAATTCGAAGAAATAGGTTTCGGATAGAAATCCCTTACCTTAATTTAAGATATGCATTTGTTGCTATTCAACCTCATTCAAAAACCTCGAATTAGCTTAAATTGACAAATTAATTATTAGAATATAATCTAGCCGTATAAACTATGCACTCAATGCTAATTTTTTAAATATTGGTCACTCCGCCACTCTCAACACAGCCTAGATGAAAACAGGTCCTACGTACAGTCAAAATTAACTAATAACCTAGCATACTCCGTAAGGCATCATGAGACCCAAAATTCATAGCAATTTCTCATAAAAGGCTTAGAAGAACATAACATGTTAAAATATGACTTTTTTGAATTTTCAATTTTTTGAATTAAAATAATTTTCTTAAATACCAGAACAACCCAAAAAAATAACCATTAATACTTCTAGCTCAAATCAAAGTCCCATAATTTTTTATAATAGCTTTACAATATATAAGAAAAATACAGAAACTGAAATCAGAACTTTAAAAGCATTGGAACCATTTTAAAATCATCCATTTGCTAAATCAAATGCGATACGGATAAAGGTTCCAATTCAACTTTAAAATTCATGAAACTTGAAATGAGACTTCTTTATGTCATAAAAATATTATTGTAATTTTCTCAGAATTTAATAAGAATTTTAAAGACTTAAAACAAATTTTAGAAAAATTGAACTCGCGGAAATTATTAAAAATACTAAACGATTCTAAAAAAAATCTGAAATTTGACCAGTGATTCTAATATTGCCCTAAGAACTTTTTTGTAAAGTTTTAGCAATTTTCGAAGACCGTAACCTATCCGTTGGTCGCATGGTACAACTATGCAAATGCAGTTGACAGTCCCACTGCACAAACCCATTACACTCCAACCCATCTTCTTCCTTTCTCCCTCTGCGCACACAGACTTCTTCCCCTTAAATAAACTCACAACCTCAACCCCCCCAAAACACTTGCTCCTTATACATGCTTACAGACACACACCACTTACACACTTTACACATGCTAACACACACACACACTCTCTCTCTCTCTCTCTCTCTCTCTCTCACTCTACACGCAGCTGCTCATAACGCTCACACATAGACATACACAAACACACTCTCACGGCATTTCACTCTATACACACACATACATACTATCTACACACATACATAAACACACACAGCCACTCACATTACAACTACTGCTGTGTGTAGCTTCTTTCCTTGTCCAAGAAACACCCACACACACATTCACACACTACACTCACCTCACGGCTGCTGTGCAGCCTTCCTTCCTTTCCATTTCTTACTTACACACACATACAACACACCTACACTCATGGACACACGCACGGACACACATTCATGCACCCATTTCACCTACTGTTCCCTCCTTCCTTCTCGTCATACCCACTCAAACCTACGCAAACACACAACATATACACAACATACCCCCAACACACACTACACACACTCCTTCGCTGCAACCCCTTTTCTTGCTCCGTACACACATACAACACAATATACAACACACACAAAAACATAATGTAAACCCACAATTCTTCCACCTGCACACCCATTAAACACACGCACATAACACACACACAGGCTGTTTTTTAGCCCCCCTCATCGGAACCATAATTGTGCTGGCGCATATACCCAAGGCAAGCCCTCACGGTTGTTTTCTCTCTCTAAATGGCAGCCCTCATGGCTGTCTCTCTCTGAAGGCAGCCCGTCATGGCTGTCTCTACAACATCATCCCACCATCACAGCAGCCACCATGGCTGCCCTCTTCACTCACTCACGATCATAAATCAAACTCATACATCTTATTGCACAATGAATTTTTCAAGAAAAAGAAGGGTCAAAGCCCTTACCGGAGATTGATTTCCTTCGCCGGGTTCCATCAACGAGCAGCTTCTCTTCTGCTCTTTCTATCCTTTTCTTTCTGTTTCTCCCTCCCTCCCCCTTTCTCTCTAGCCGAAAATGGATTTATGGTAATGTTTAATTTCTCTCTCTAATTCCCTCCATCTATTTCTCTTGGATATTGTTTCTATAATTAGAGTTACTCCCTCCGTCCCTAAAAAACTGATCATATTTCCTTTTTGAGTCTTCTCAAAAAAATTGATCACTTCCAAATTAGGAAAGATTCCGTAGGTATTTTTACATATTTACCTTTTTTATACTTTTTTTATTCTATTTCTCTCACCACATTTAATTCTCTACCAACTCATTTTCTCTCTCCTGGCCCACTACTTTACACTTTTTTATTCTATTTCTCTCTCTACATTTAACACTCTACCTACCAATTTTCTCTCTTATGGCCCACTCTCTTCCCCTCTCTCTAAAGGTAAAATGGGAAAGACACACAATATATAACCTAAATCCTTAATATACGTGCAAAGTCAAATAGATCACTCTTTTAGGGACGGAGGGAGTACATTATTATTTTTTTCAAATAAATTAGATTTTGCTGTAATCTTTTGTTTAATTATTTATTTTCTAATCCACGCTTCAGTAATCGTCGCTAATTGTTGCCGATAAAACATTACTTATGCCAATCGACGCTAATATTGTGTACAAAAATTGTCGCTAAAGAAATAAAATAATCGGTTAGAAAATACCAAGGTTCGGGGTATTACATTCTTTCTAAATTATAGAAATTTTGTCCTTGAAACTTGGATTCCTCAAATTGCTGCCCTTAATCATTCTTGATCTCACATATCCACCAACATACACCTCGAGTCCTTATATAACCGAATCCATTTCAACGGTTGGCAAAACTCTCAAATACAATTTTGAGCGAATTACAAAGTATATGTGCTAAAAAACCTTAACATACAGCGCTGCTACGTAATGAAGTCTCACCAAATGAACAATGGTCGTTAATAGTTAAGCAAACTTATAATAACTAACAAAAATCTTAATTTGAGACCGGAACATTACATTCCGTTAAAAGAAGTTCGGCCTCGAATTTCACGATACCTATAATATTCAAGCACTACGCTTTCACTATATAACTCCCAAATGAAGGTGTCATCGAATGTTACATATAACCTCCAAAATAATAGTTAAGAACATCAATAGCAGCCTCGACAATTTCACAACTTCAGATATTCCACCATAGTATAAGATTCAGATTATAACTTAGGATATGATGCCTCCAAATCAAAAAAAATATAAGCATCTAAATAAATTAACCGGAAGTGTACCTGCCACCACATCGTTGGATGTTACTGCATCCTGAGCAGACATTGTAGAAATTCTGGCTGATGTCCTGGGGCTTTGCCCTTGTTGAGTCTTGCCCTACTGATTCTGACCTCCTCGCGGACGAGGTGCATTACCCGTTGCTTAACTGCCTGTAGGTATGCGGCTGAGAGCTGATTGGTCCTCCCAAATTGAAGGACAATTTCGAACCTGATGCTTCATATTGCCAGACTTGAAATATCCTCCAGTAATTCTGTAGCATGGCTTACCACTATGGCTCCTCGCACACGTAGGACACAGAATTGCCGAAAAAGCTGACCCAGTACTCTGAAGTCTGAACTGGTCTAGCTCCTGCGCTCTGGGCTCCTCTGTATTTGGCACTCTGCCCTGACCTAATTCCCTGAGCCTGCCCCATCCTGACTCTGGGCGCCCTGTTGTGCTGAATAAGATAACTGTTGATGTTTGTCAACCTTTGAAGCTCTACTCTCCTCTTTATCCCTCTTTTGGCCAGCTTGTCGTTGTTCAAACGTCTTCTCGTTGTCCGACCTGGAATGTTCAAATGGACGTGCCAGATCTATGCACTCCACATAACTCGATAATTGAGTTGAGGTCACTGCATCCATCAAACCATGCCTGAGTCCCAATCAAATTTTCGGCATCTGTCAGCCTCTGTTGGTAGCATCTTATCCGCAAATCTTGTCAGCGACGAGAACCTTATCTCGTACTCATCTACTGTCTTCCAAACCGCCTGAGTCAGCATCTGCTCACGGCATCTCGAAGTGAAAACAGTTCTTTGAAGCGTTCCCAAGTCATCTCAGCCTTTTGCTGAGGAGTCAAACCAATCTCCACCATCTTCCACCACTAGTCGGCCTCACCCCTCTGCTTGTACGCCGCAAATTCCATCCTTTGATTCTCACTGCACTGGATAGCCCAAAAGATCTTCTCCATCTTAACTATCTAACCCTCGCTTCTGTAGGGTTCACTGATCCACTAAACTTTGAAGCATTCTGCTTGTTACACTCACTCAGGGTACTAACCTCTTGAGGTTGTGGCTGCGGCTGAATAGGGTTTTGAATACCCTTATGTTGACTAACCAAATTCTGGGCCATGAATGCCAGAATCTGATTCATGGTATTCAGAGCTGTAGTCACAGGTTCCAGGTTTTGTTGTTGTCGCTCTGTATGAGGTACTTCCCAAGCTTGGGATCTCTTGATCTCCTGTGCGACCTCCCCGGCCCCTGGCTTGGCCTCTACGACCCCTGTTGCCAGCTCTACGAGTGCGGGACATACTATAACAAGTAAACTACTGCCAGAGTCGTGCAAAAGCATTTCAGAAGGACGATGCAATTTAAAGTGAAACACAGACTCCCTAACTCTACCATCATCTTGTCCCACTTTCATTAGCCTAGGTACGAGTCTCATTAACGTATGCTCTGATACCAATTATAACACCCTGGAATTTCCAGAGCGTTAAACAATCATTCAATTGATACTTAAATCATTCGATACCTCATTTCAATAAGAAAGCCCGATGTAGCTTTTACAACAACTCAAACTCTCAATTAGTTGTTCTTAAATGAAATTACTAAATTAATGTGCTCGATTAAGTAAATTTACATAATGATTCCCTCTTAGGGGCTTAATGAAATAAAGACTTCACGCCAACTTCTTATTTAGGCTTTAATCACTCCCAAGTATCCTACTGATGATTTTACCTGCACAAAGGGAACAAATGAGGGTGAGCTTGTGAGAGCTCAGTAAGGTCGCACAAGGACCAAAAGAAGTAAGTACAATGATTCACAAATAATTCAATGACAATATGGGAAGCTTTTCTGCTCAATCCTATTTGATGAGATATCAATATTATTTTCAGATACGATGCAAACAATTTCAAATGGTATTGAACATGAGGACTGGCGAAGCCACACAAGCTATGCAGGTTAACAATTTAGCATAGCCACATAGGCAGTGCTTACTAACACAAATTACATATGCATATGTATACTGGCTAGTCCATCAAGGGCCCACACCAATAAACACCAATTCCTCTAATACACACGCCCACACTAATAAACACCAATTCCTCTAATACACACCAACTCCCGCCAAAACATAGCAATGCAAAATCTCATGTCAATAAGCAAAAGAACAATAATCGCTAATTCAACATATTATTCAACGCTCAACGGGCAAAAAATGATGAGCATTGATAAGAGTTTTAAAAGTTGTTTAAGGTTCAAACTATCGTTTTATACGCAAATAATGCATTCTCTTGTCAAAACGTAAACAAAGTTCAATGATATTCGATAACAAATCAGACTAAAAATATACGAGGTCAAATATAAAGAATTGGGTTTCGGATAGAAATCCCTTACCTCAATCCTAGCTATGCGCTCGCTGCTATTCGATCTCATTCTAAAACCTCGAATTAACTTAAATTGGCAAATTAATTATTAGAATACAATGTAGCCTCATAAACTATGCACTCGATGCTAATTTCTTAAACGTTGCTCATTCCGCCACTCTCAACACAACCCAGATCGAAACGGGTCTTACGTACGCACAAACTTAATCGATAATCTCGCACACTCCGTAAGGCATGGGAAGCACGGACGCGGGTGCGGATGCGATTCAGGTGCGGATACCCGGATACGTCATTTTCAGAAATAATAGGATATGGGTGCGACGGGAATACATCAGATAATATAATTTATATTTATAATATATACATGTGTAGATATGTGAAAAAATAATTTTTTTTTACAAAGTAGTTAGAGTTTGTTAAGTCTAATGGGTTATTTCATAAAATGTTGAAATTGCATAGCTTAATATAATGAAGTGTGTTTGTGTATTACTGAATTTCTTCTAAAGTATTGGGCTAATTTTAATAGTAACAAGTTAATAAGTGAGTATTGAAATTAAATAGCCAATTGAAATCAGCTGTCAAAATTATGGATGGTTAACATCAAGAATGTTCTGCACAGGGAGAACAAATAAAGAAAACACAAATCCAAGCAGAGAAACCACCAAGACAAGGAGAAAAACGCTGCTAGAATCACAGCCCAGGTGGGTCGCCGGTGACTTCTTCTTCTTCCCCCTTCTTCTTCGTCTTTTCTTTCTCACCAGTCTCCTCTCTATCGTAATCTTCCCCCTTCTTCTTTCTCACGAGTCTCCTCTCTATCAAAAAACCCTAATATGTGACCTCTCTTGGGTCGTCGTCCAAGTCGCCGGTGGTCGTCGGCGTCGCGGGTGGTCGCCGGAGTCGCTGGTGGTCACGGGTGGTTGCAAAGAGGCTACTGCCGCCGTTGCTCTCTCTCTCAGACTCTCCCAAGACACGATCTGCCGTAAACTTAGGTTTTTTCGACTATTTTATTTATGTTTTTGCCCCCCAAAACTAAGATTTTATGTTTAAATTATGTTTTCTACCCATAAGTAGCAGATCCTCACCTGAAGCGTATCCTATCTGCACCCGAAATTCAGGAAATAAATGGAATAAGATGGATCCGCACTCGACACGTACCCACCCCTCACCGGTTCCGCACCCGCACCTGACGCGCACCCTACCGCGGTACTTCCCCTCCTTTGAAGCACCCGTGCTTCATATCATTATGAGACTCAACATTCATAACAATTTCTCAAAAAGTACTTTTGTGGCTAAAAACAGGGTAACAAGTTAACATATGAATTTTCTGAATTTTTAAATACCTTCGAATCAAAATGATTTTCTTAAATGCCAGAGAAGCCCAAAAAATAGCCATTAGTTACTTTTAGCTCAAATCAAAGTCCCTTAATTTTTTTAATAGCTTTACAATATATAAGAAAAATACAGAAACTGAAATCAGAACTTTAAAAGCATTGAAACCATTTTAAGATCATCCGTTCCGCTAAATCAAATGAAAATATAAGAAAAATGCAGAAACTGAAATCGGAACTTTAAAAGCATTGAAACCATTTTAAGATCATCCGTTCCACTAAATCAAATGCGATACGGATAAAGATACCGATTCAACTCTAAAATTCATGAAACTTAAACTGAGACTTCTTTATATAAATAAAAATTTTACAGTAATTTTCTCAAATTTTAATAAGAATTTGAAAGACTCAAAACGAATTTAAGAAAAATTGTATCACTCCCCTTCTTCTTTTCACTCACTCCTTTTACACATTACACACACACACACACTCTCTCTCTCTCTCTCTCTCTCTCTCTCTCTTACTCTTACACACACACACCCACTTACACACACTCTACACACAGCTGCACATAACGCGCACACACATACACACACACAAACACACGCTCTCACGGCACATAGTAATACATGTACACATCTTCGGTGCACACCCACCATTTCACTCTATACACACACATATACTTACTATTTACACACAACATACACATAAACACACACAGCCCACTCACATTAAAGCTGCTGCCTCACGGCAGTAGCTTCTTTCGTTGTCTTAGAAACACCCATGCACACACTCACACACTTCCCTCACCTCACTGCTGCTGTGCAGCCTTCCCCCCTTTCCATTTCTCAAATACACACACATACAACACACCTACACTCACGGACACACACACAAACACACACTCATGCACCCAGTTCACCCACTGTTCCATCCCTTCCTTCTCGTTGTACCCACTCAAACCCACACAAACTCACAACATATACACAACATACCCCCAGCACACACTACACAAACTCTCACAACACTCCCTCGCTGCAACTCCTTTTCTTGCTCCTTACACACACACACACACACACACACACACACACACAACACACAGAGCATAAATCACCCACAAAAAAACACTGTTAACCCACAATTCTTCCATTTGCACACCCATTAGACGCATGCACATAACACACACACACTTACACACTTACACACTCACACACATATATATATGTAGGGGTATATATGTGTGTGTGTGCGTGCGCGTATATATATAGGCTTTTTTGCAGCCCCCCTCTGCCGGAACCATGACTGCACCGGAGCACATACCCAAGGCAGCCCTACACGGCTGTTTTCTCTCTTTAAACTGCAGTCCTCACGGCTGTCTCTCTCTCTTAAGGTAGCCTCTCATGGCTGTCTCTACAACATCCTCCCACCATCACGGCAGTAACCATGGCTGCCCTCTTCACTCGCTCACGATCATAAATCACATTCATACATCTCATTGCACAATGAATTTTTTGGGAAAAAGAAGGGTGAAGGCCCTTACCGGAGATGGGTTCTCTTTGCCGGATTCCGTCAACAAGCAGCTTCTCTTCTTCTCTCTCTCCTTTTCTTTCTCTTTTCTCCCGCCCTCTCTCTCTCTCTCTCTCTCTCTCTCTCTCCCCCTCATCTCCCTCTCCTTCCCCTCCCCCCTTCTTCTCCGTGACCGAAGAGCAATCTGCTCTCTTTCTCTTTAGCCGAAAATGGATTTGTGGTAATGTTTTAATTTCTCTCCGTAATTCCCTCCATTTGTTCCTCTCTGATATCATTTCCATAATTAGAGAGTTGAAATTATTATTTTTTTCAAATAAATCAGAATTTGATGTAGTCTTTTATTTATTTATTTACCAACCCCACTTCACTAATCGTCGCTAACTATTCCGATAAAACATTGCTTATGCCAATCGACACTAGTATTGCGTACAAAATGTCGCTAAAGAAATAAAATAACCGGCTAGAAAATAACAAAGTTCGGGGTATTACATGGTATAGAGGAATTTGTTCTCTAATCACTCAACTAATGACCCATCTTTAAGTTTGTGCACCTCAATTCCAAGTACCACTATGTTTTCTTTGTTAACTTTGTTGAGGTCTTCACATACACGACTATCTTGGTTGATTTTTTTTAAGCGTCTTGTACCCTGGGGTTCTTTTCGTATCAGCAAAAGGATCGGGAGTTTCTTCTGAGGATGTCCTATATGGAGATCTATAATGAGGAAATTAATGATCTCTTGGCTCCAGAACACCGAAAGCTACAGATTCATGAAAGTATTGAAGTATATTGTCACCACGTTGGGACCTACTTAATTTGTATGTGTTTGCAGTACTTAATGTTTTGCTGCAATTAACTTCAATTAACTTTCCATGTGAAGCGGGGAATATATGTTGCTGGTTTAAGAGAAGAAATTGTTGCCTCTCCTGAGCAAGTCCTTGACTTTATGGCATTTGGGGAATGTAAGTTTTAGAAATCCATCCACACTCCCCTCTCTCACCAGTGCTCTCTACACCATTTTTACTTTTATAATTTTCTTTCTTCTTCTCTAGATGACTCACATGTGGCATACTTGTCTACCTTATTCCTTTTATGACGGCATCATTGACATGTCACCTATGGTTATGATACATGTCTTGCATGCTAAGGTTCTATAGGAAGCTTCCACCTACAGTCTCTCTCTCTCTCTCTCTCTCTCTCTCTCTCTCTCCTCCCCTCCCTCTCCCTCTCTCTATCTCTCCCTCCCTCCTCTCACGGCTGATTGTTATAGACATTACTGAAAGACAATGCCTTGATATATTCTCTTTCAAATTTCATTTTACAGCTCATCGTCATATCGGGGAGACAAATATGAATGTTTACAATAGTAGGTCTCATACAATTTTTCGCATGGTACAGATACTATTTCTAAGAGTCAAATATTTTAGGGTGGGATTAGTTTATCTACCTGATATATCCAGCTTTAGATAATTGAAAGCAGGGATAAAACTGAAGATGAGGATACAAACAGTTCATGTGATGCTGTTCGAGTATCAATCTTGATATGCAATCATTAAATTCCTTCCTACTTTTTCCATTTTTAATTAAAAGAGTATCTCCAATCCTCAAAGATGGGGCTCGGGAGCTTCGTGCACTTGGCAATAGCAAATACGCATGCTACAGTTCTTTGTTGTTCTCATGTAATTTACATTGTGGATGTCCGTTTCAAGAATTTGGTCGACCTTGCTGGTTCAGAGCGCGCTGCAAAGACTGGTGCAGAAGGTGTTCGTTTGAAAGAGGGTTCACACATTAACAAAGCCTGATGACACTAGGAACTGTGATAAAAAAGTTAAGTGAAAGTGCCGAGAGCCAAGGGTATGTATAGAGTTTTTCCAGAACTCATGCTTACTAGGATTTGCTTCCTTGTTATGTATCATCGAGTATCTGCTACAGGAGTCATGTTCCCTACCGAGACAGCAAACTCACACGAATCCTGCAGCCTGCACTCGGTGGAAATGCAAATACAGCCATAATATGCAATATTACACTTGCACAGGTAACACTTCATGGTCTTACCTGTGTATAATTCTTTCAAAAATCATCCTCCACTAGACAACATACTTATATTAACTTGTAAATAGTTGATTATTTCTCTTTTTTCCTATTTTCCAAAGGTTTCATTTGGTAAAAGAATTTCTAGAGATAGAGTTGTTCACTTCAAGAAAAAGAAAAAGGTTTCCAGGCTTTTATCATCTTGGATACTACTTCCACAAATTCAACGTTCAAACTATCACTTGAGAACACGCTTTTAAGACCCCAAATGTGAAAGACTCATTGACTAGTCATCTTCCTACTTTTCTGTTAGTTTTCCTAGTATAAGAAAAATATGGGACATGCCATAGCAAATGAAGAATTCATTATAAGCAAGAGTTCATCAGTTCAATGCTTTTCACCATTTTCTAGAGTACATCTGTTGAACTGTATGCAACTGATTTTTCTTAGTCATGTGCTTAGTTGAAGAAAAACCACTCTCATCATTGGGTTCTACCATTGTCTATTCCTGCCATATTATGCATTTTCAAATATTAGACTCAAAATTACAATTACGGGACATAATAATCTAATTCATTGGTTGGGTCCAAGTTGAGTTAGATTTATATCTGGACCATTCTCGAACAAACTTTTCCTTCCTCTGAAGCAGCAGAGTTTCCATTAGATGAGTTTCTCTTGATTTCTTGAACTTCAAATTCTTTTTTGCATCCACTTTCTCGATTATTTTATTTACTGATGGCAGATTCACGCTGATGAGACTAAAAGCAGTCTCCAGTTTGCAAGCAGAGCATTACGCGTCACAAACTGTGTCCACGTGAATGAGGTTTTCCTCTAGATTGTTTTGCAACTCCCACATAATGTCGCTCTACCCTATTTTTCAACTATTTAAAGAAGTTTATGTTAAAGTATTTCATACCTAATTCTATTTCTTGCCAGATTCTGACAGATGCTGCTTTGTTAAAGCGTCAAAAAAAAAAAGAAATTGAGGAGCTTCGAGCCAGATTGCAGTTTTGCATATGCTATGATTTGGCACTAACGGTGGCTTTTCTTGGAATGAGTTTTTGTGAAGTATATATCTTGTCCGTTCAAGGGTTCTCATTCAGAACATTTTGAAGAGGAGATTCTTAATCTGCGGAACACGCTTCTACAGGTACTGACATGATTTATCATGTTTTAATGTACTAAGAAGTACGTGCATGAGTGAATCTTATAGCTTGCAATTCTTGCCTTACAGATGGAATTGGAGAGGGAGAGAATAGCTTTGGAGCTGGAGGAGGAAAAGAAAACTCAAGCTGCACGTGAGAAGAGGCTGCAGGAACAGGCCAAGAAAATTGAGAATTTGAGTTCAATGGTGTTATGTTCAAATAGGGATGAAAATCGGGATCGCTACAAGAAGGTTTGTGCTAGACAGTCATAGTTTTCGTTGCAATTCTTTTGGGGATCTATTTTTCTGTATTCGATCATATGTACTTGGTGGTCACTATTTCCTCTTCTGTTCTTATGCTTGTTTGATCCATTTCAATTTTTAATGCACTTGATGCAAATGGGGGACATTCCATAAACAATAAAAGTTAAGCATATGCTTTTGTTTGAAAGGACGCTCGAGTGATTTTAAAAGGATGTACCAGAGATAACAAACCCAGAACCCCAAACCAAACCGCAAGTAGTAATATGATAGGAAGTAAAGAATATACATGTGTCAGCTCAAAGCTTACGTCCATGGGAAAGCATAGCATGAGAGTTCACTATCGTGAAAGATAGAGTTCAAACATATGAAACCTTGCCCTCAAGGGCTATCTCCACGGGTCTATCAGTCGTAGGCCTTCCTTTGGGAACTATGACCTGTTGCTGGATATTAGGCATCATAAGAAAGGAAATGCTATTTACATATTCTTTGGAAGAAAGAGAACGTGAACAAGACACAATGAGCAGACAGGGAAGTACAAGGGAAAAATTCTAAGTTCTTTATGAGACGTGATTTGAAGATAGAAATTATACTTAGACACGTCGGTCTAGACATGCAGAACAATCAACGAGTGGGATAGAAACTTGTTGTTTGGTTTCTGGAACAGAGTAAATCGCATAGGAAAGTTGGTGGGGGGAGTTGGGGTGGAGTTGAGGATGCTTGAAGCCTTCTAATAACAGGAGGAACAAAAAAAAAAAAAAAATGAAACTGGATTATTAGTTTTTAAAAGGGTATTGTGACAAATGCGATGGGAGAAGTAGGAAGAGGGCCACTAATGAAAATTTTGGAAGAACTGATGATCTTATGAAAGATGTATGCTTAAAAACATATTTTAATGCAGTGATAGACTTTGACTTGACATATTTATGATGAACATGTCAAACACGAGCTAAGGACTTATCCTTCTGGTTCTTTCGCCAGTAACATCTAAATTGAATAACTTGGGACATTTATAGGATTATCCCATATATGGCTACTTGATTCACTTACACCTCTTGGTTTGAGTAGGGAAGTTGCCCTGGTTGAGCAAATTCTGTTGAACGTTGGGTTTATATTGTCTACAGTCCAGTACTTCGCATTTCCTTCTTTACTTCTGGGGAGAGTTACACTAAGGAATAGTACTCTCACTAGCCCTCAAGTTTTGGTAGTTGCACTCAATTCCCTTGCATTGGAACCTTTCTTACATAGGATTTTTTTTTTGGAAAACTAAGTCATCAATGGCATTTTTGAGTTCCAATGATTTTCTGGCAAGTTTTCAAATTATAAATCCACATAAGGATGAGAGTGTTACCAAACTCAAAAGTGAAGGGATGTAAGTTTACTTAACAATATGAGAGGGGTGGCAAGTGCATTGTTTTTTAAATGAGTGGGATTGGGGGACATATTCTACCCTTGGTTGTTTCAGTCCCGACTACCTCAACATGTTTTATTTTCTTGCAATATTTTTAGAAGGTAACTTGTGTTAGAATATGTTTTTATGCTGGTTTGTGTATGTTATATTACGCTACATGTTGTCAGGAGTCCTTTCTGGTTGGAACCTTTAGAGTTACTTGGTTTCAGATTGATTTGACTACTGGGTGGTTCCAATCTCGATTATTTTTACTTGGTTATCTGTTCAGGAATTCTGTGGCTTCAAGTGAACAAGATTGATAGGAAATGCTCTCTGTTTATTTTTGGAACATAGAGGATTCAAAAAAATCTTTTCTCTCTATTTTTTGTTCTTCATCATTCTTCTTACATTTGGCTTCCATCCTTACCCTGTGTTCTGATTATTAATAGCCAAGCCCTCGATAAGCCCATCCTTCCCCCAACATCTGGACAACTGACAACCTACATACATAGAGTATTATTTCCATTGCAATTCTTTTGGTTCTTAAGTACGATAAGACCCAAAACTTGACTCTCTGCATCCATAATACTCTTTAATATTATATTTCCTGAATCAAGTTCCAAATCGATTTGTTCTCTTCGCTTTACACAAGCTACTTCACCAAAGAGAGCATAATATAGACTCCAACTGTCTTCATAAAATGAACTCAGTTGACTGATATATCTTCCAATTAAAATGCACGCCTTGTATGATTAATTATGGGGTATGGACTCCGATTGAACTTCCCTAGATGAGTGGCGTAGTCTATCATATTGCCACTGTGAGCCACGTTAGCAATGTGTTCTGTTGCTACCAAGCTGATGCCTGGCCAGGAAATGAATTACACAATTGCAGGTGCCAGTTTAATCTATCGGCTAAAGTAGGGCACAATCACTATGAAATTCACAATGATTGATCCGTTTCGTTAATGTTAACATTAACCTCACCTAAGCATGCTTCAGAGCCCTTATCTTCTGAGTGAAAGTTATTTTTGTAGATTATGCATGGCAGATCAAAGGAATTAAATTTGCAAAGATATTCTCACTGGCTAAGTTCTTTGCCACATTTGTTTTCTCTTAGTAGTATTTGGTGGCTTGTGAAACATAAATATAGTAGGGACTTCGGATGAGACACTAAACTCCTCTGATATCTAAGTGGTTTTCTGGTCTGTACAAGGGACCCTTTGTTGTAGCAACTTTTATTTCCTGACAGGTTTAATTTGACGTAATATTAGACCCCATATGCTTATTATCACAGGCTTAGTTTACTAGTGCTCTTATCACTTCAGTTGAAGTCAAAGCAACTAGTATGCTGCTATAGATATTCAAATAGAATTGGATATCGAACTGGTTAAGGGTTGGCTAGCTCGTTTAACCACTAGGGTCTATTGATTCAGCTGCTTCTGCAATTTGATTAAATCAAGTAGGATCATGGTTCCCGTTGTGAAAAAGCTACAGGTTTGGGCTGGGGTGGGGAGTGGGGTGGAAGCTTAGCAGTTTCTTACTTGTTTGTCATTTATTAGAAGTACATACCAGAATCATCTCTATGTGAACAAATGAAGCACTTCCATCAACGGCTCCTATCATTATATTTTCTAAGCAACATTCTTGCTGTGATGTGATGTGATATGATGTCAGCTTTTGGAATTTCATTTCGTGTTAGTGATTGAAACTCAAGAATGTAATAGCTGATTCACGCTCTTTCATGACATACTAGTTTTGATCTCGTGCGTTGCACACAGAAGCAATTATAGTTAATAAATTACGTAAATAAATTAATAAAAGCACGATACTAAAGTTTTTTTGACAAAGAATAGAACAAAAAATGATATAATCCATATAATGGTCACCTAAAATAAACATCTAACATTAAAACTTAACCAAAAAACTAATTAAAAATGATAAAACAATGGTAAAAAATCTCTCATATTATTATATACAGTACAATTCAACAAAATCTAACAATGAGAAAGTGACAATTTAATTGAAGAATTATGAACATCGCAAACAAATCTATCGACAAAAAAAATTGGCACAATAAAGGAATAGAAACGTGGAGAGGGTCATTTGAGTCACAAAATGAGCGTTATCCCAAGTGAACAAAATATGACGGCTAGATGAAAAAAAAAAAAAGAAATGAAGCAATAAAAGAGATAAGTGATACGTGATAGAGAGAAAATAGATAATTGCCAAATTTTAAGTTTCATAAAATGAGATTATCTCAAGAGAGGCTATGGTCAACTTATTATCATTTTGTGAGAGATATTTTTGAAACTTAAGTAGGATTAGTAGGTTTAAAAGTTTTGAAAATCTATTTTACAAATTTAGAATTTATAAAAGGTGATTTTCGGGAGAAGGTAAACTTATGGGCTGTTTAATAAAACTGAAATTTAAGTTCTGAAAACGTTAAGCCCTGAATTTGTAAAAATAAAAATTTTAAGTAACTGAATTTTTACTGAAAAATAAATTAACCTGTTTGGTAAATTAAAAGCAAATGTCTGAAAATTGTTCTATTTACAAATTTATCCGTTTTACCAAAATTATGCATTTATTTATTTACTTATAACTTTTTTTCGGCCAAAATCGTGTTAGTGGTGGTGGCGGTAGCGGTAGCGGCGAAAAGTGTCAATGGTGGCAACAGTGGTGCGTGAAGATGTGGTATTGGTAATTATGGTGTTAGCGATGTGCAACGACATGGCAGTTACGATAGTGGTTGTAGTGTGGTGGACATTTAGATGGTTTTGGCGGACATGAACGTGGTGACGGTGGTAATGGTCTGGTGGAGGTGGCGTTTCCTTGTGGTGGTGGTGGTTGTAGTGGCTAGGTCTTGGGAATCGTGGTGGTGGCAGCAAAAGAAAATAACGGTTGTGGTGGTGATTATAGTGTGGTAGAGGCGGTGTTGCCAGTAAATTAATTAAGGCAGCATCATGATAGTAATTATTCTTTTTATGTAAAATTATATTACCTTTTAATCATCTCAATTAGAATTAAGTGATAAGCATTAAGAAAATCCTAATTACATTCACAAATTAAGCAACACCATATAATAAGCACCATGAGAAAACAAAGAAATCATTTAGTTGCAATTGTGGTTGGAGAGTACGTGAGAAGAGATTGCTGCTTCAGCTCAATCTGGAAGAAGAAGAAGAGATAGTGAAACAATCGGAAAGAAGAAGAGGAGGCAAATAAGGAGCTATTGAGGGCAAATTAATCATTTATGGTTAAATGTTTTAATGACCTACCATTGAGCATTTTCAGTGATAAGTGATAAATTAACTATGAGTGACTTAAAATATTGATCTTTGATTGACTTGCCACTTATTACTTTAAGTGGTAGAAAAAGTTGGTTATCAAATGCACTTAATTTTAAGTCATTGAAAATTTTCAGTTTTAAGTGCTGAATTGGGTTATCAAACACACCCTTAAAATTTTATTCTGAGAGATAATTTTAGAATTTTAAATAAGATCATTGAGTTTAACATTTTTGAAATCCATTCTAAAGTTAGATTGCCATAATAAAATTCTAAAAAGGGAAACAAATATTTAAGTAAACATATAAAGGGACATTATAAAAAAATCATCTAAGAAGATAATTACTTAGGTTTAAATTTTTTCCTCAATAAGATTAGATATTTTAGGTATGAAGATAATAATAGCTAAAATTTAGGTTGTTATACTAAAGATTGTCTGTAGAGAGAGAGAAAACGTTCAAGATTATAATTAAAAAGAGTTATAAAAAAAAGCCTACGTGGCAAGCTGAGAGAGTGTCCACATAAGCAGTGATGTGGTAACTCTCTCTCAGCTTCGGCTTTCATATATCTATCTATACATATATAAAAGCATGTATGGGCTTAAATGGCTGATATTTTCTTTCCTTAAATTACCCTTTTTTAATTGATATTTCCATAAAAGATTAAGGGTGAGTAAGGGTCTTTTTGACTTATAACATTTCTTTCCTATTAAATACCCTTTCTAAATTAGAGTTTTATTTAAAAATGAGGGTGTGTTGGACTTTTCATAGCATATCAAACATCTTTCCTTAAAATACCATTATTGGAATATATATTTTTGTTAGAGTTAGGGATTATTTTGACTTTTGATTAAAAACTTTTCTTTTCATTAAATACTTATTCTTAATAAGTGTTTAAAAAAATAAGGGTGTTTTTTTTACTTTTCATATAATATCAAGTCTCTTTCGTTAAATTATCTTTATTGAAATATATGCTTTTATCAGAGTAAATGAATGTTTTGACTTAAACTACAATAGAGTTACTACGTCTTCTCTGTCATATTCGATTAAAGAAAAGAACTTATAGAGAACATAGTTTCTAAAGCTTTTTTTCAAAAAAATATAATATACCTAAGCTAAATTCAATATTTTGTCAGAAATTCAATCTTTTTTAATTTTGTATTTCATATGTCTATGTTGATGTGTATGCTACAGATTTAAATTATTTTGCACGTATATAGATTTTAATATAGACATGTTAGTACATTAAAACTGTCGTAAACCTGAAGTTTGATTCTAGATATTTAATACGAACACATTGATATAAAGAAGGTATCATAAAACTAAAGCTTTTAGGATTTTCTAAATATATATGTAATCTTGACTGGGGTTAAATGGTTAATTTTTTTATTATTTTTTTCCTTAAGATACTATTTTTAAACTAAAATCTTCACTTGAAACATTTTTTCCCATCAAATACTCATTTTGAATTAGTGTTCTAAAAAATAACAGTGTATTTGGCTTCTCTTAGGACATCAATCATCTTTTCGTAGAATATCCTTATAGGAATATATGCTTTAGTTAGAGTTAAGGGTTTTTTTGTCTTTTAAAAAAAATTATGAAAACCTATAAAATCACCCTTAAACTCCTGCATGTTTTTTGATTACTGGAAAATTTCTATCAACACCTATTAATTTCATTCACATTAAAGTTAAACTACCTCAAGCTACTACATCTTCTCCATTAGTTTTAATTAATAAAAACAACTTGTAGATAACAATGTTTTCTATAGCCTTAAAAAATATAAACATAATATATTTAAACTAGATTGAATATTTTATCAGAAACTTAATCCTTTTTAAATTTTGTATTTCAAATTTGTATGTTGATGTGTATGCCACAAATTTTAATTATTGTGCATGTATATATATTTCAATGTAAACATTTCCGTACATTGAAACTATAATAAACCGAAGTTTAATTCTAGATTTCAATTATAGATATATTGGTGTAAGAAAACTATAATAAAACTGGTGTTTCTTTAGAAAATTTAAATGCATAAGAATTGATTTTATCATACAATTCTGTTCCTAATTATAATCTTAGTTCATGGCAACTACACAATTTTATATTCGGATTAGAGTTATTAGAATACCCTTATTTCATGAAAACATATTCTTCATATAGTTATTATCTTTTTATGATACATTATATCCTGAGGTATCATATATTTACATGATAACATGTTTCATATGCCTATTGTCTTCACATATTTTACTCTTATAAAGTGATAGAATTAGATAAACTCCAATTAATAAAGACTCTAATTTTTTTCGGCTCAAATGATCATTAATAACAAGTGATAGGATTAGATGAACCTAAATTAATAACGACACCAATTGTTTTCAGCTCAAATGATTAATGATTTTTTTTAACTTGAAAACTCTCAAGTTTTTATATGCAAGGGGTTAAATAACTAAATATATTTTTTTTAAAAAAATTCTTTTTAAGTTAAAAAGTTCTCTAAATATTTTAATTTTTTAGAAGGTGAGACTAAATTACTCCTGTTTTGGCTAACTTTGAACATTTTGACGCTAAAGAGGTGCATTAATGCATTTTTTAGTGACAAAAGACTATTAATATAACCAAAATGGGTAACGATCTCACCCCAACGTACAAAATAATTTCAAGCGATTAAAATGGCTATAGATTTTTTCATAAAAAATATCCTTTTAGAAATAAAACGTTTACTTAAGTGTATTTTCTCTTTTAAGAAGGTGAGCCTAAACTACAATATTTTTTATTATTCATAAATAATTTACTATTAAAGAGGTTAAAAGTTCACTAATATATGTTTAAGTGACAAATACATAAGAGTGGACCTAACCCAATCGTATAAATATGATAATAAGTCTTTGTTCATCTTTAAAGAAAACTTTATCAAAGCGTAACCTTAAAACTTATCAACATTAAAATCGATAAAATGAGCACCTTAATTGTCCTTGCTTCTTTGAGAACCGTAACTAAGTCCAGGTATTATCATGTTTTTTTTCTTCTATAAATTAAGGGGCACCAGAAATTGCCTCTATTAACTTTTGCATATAACTAAAAATTTAAATTTATTGACATATGATAAAGCCAGAATATCTACAAGTTCGAGTACGTGGATTCTTATAATTTTGGGACTCATGTCCTCGAGGTTATGGTGAATTACAGTCAATGATATTAAATTTAGAAAGGTAAAGCCATATTGATCCGTTAAAAAATATATTTTTTTCTTATGTCGATATGTACTTTTTAAATGTTCATACTCCCTTCATTTTGTATCTACGTACAAAACCTATACAATATAAAATTTTACAAATCCTAATTTTCCACACTAGGGTTTTAACCCAAATTCTCCCCCCATCCCATCACCCGCACCTTCCTTGGCAAGCACTCTGCGTGAAAGTCAGCAAACTGGCTTAGTCTCACTAGCCACATCACCCCAGCACCGACGAACGTCAATGGTGGAAGGCTGCTCTGGTGGTAGTTAATGGCGACAGTTGCCATGGTGTTACGTAATAGTTTGATGCAAACAAGAAATTTTATACATCTTATTCCAAATTTTAAAGCGCAAATTCAATTTTTCATTAGTGTTCATTTGGTTTGTTGAATTGTGATAATTTGTTGCAAGTGAGTAGGATTAGAAAGCCGTG
This sequence comes from Escallonia herrerae, assembly GCA_033070095.1. Lineage (NCBI taxonomy): Eukaryota > Viridiplantae > Streptophyta > Magnoliopsida > Escalloniales > Escalloniaceae > Escallonia > Escallonia herrerae. The sequence continues at coordinate 423,773 of JAVXUP010000009.1, forward strand.
AAAGTTGATTGGGGTGAGAAGGTTAAAGAAAAGTGAAAAAGCTAAAGAGCATAATGATGGTTGGATGTAATTGTGGTTGTGGCCGGTTGGGGGGAGGGGGAGGGGGAAGGGGCGTGTGTGTGTGGGTATGCGTGCATATCGTCTGTGTGTGGATGGGTGCACACATATGTGTGTACGCATGTATATGTTGTCTTTGTGTGTGTTGGAGCTCAAAAATCTAAATGGATGATGATGGTGGTAGTGGTGGTGGGGCTGTATGGGTGAGATGAAGGGAGGAGGAATGACATTTGAAGAATTACATTCCTAAGTGACGGGCATTTTGATATTTACATCCTTTCAGTGTTTTCGTTTGGTCAACAGACATAAGTGTTATTTGTTCCAACTAATGGACATACTTGTAATATTACCCTAACTTCAAGGTCATGGATGTAATTAACCCTATAATTTTCTTAACTCTCAAAACCTTATGTCATAGGTAATATGTTTTTTTTTCTTTATTTTGATGGTACATGCCTTTATTTAATGAATGATCTGGGTTACAAATTATTCTTGATGAACTTTTATTGAATTTGTATCTATATTAAAACTATAATGCATATATATAAACATACGGTGAAAAATAAAGGTTTGTGATTATTATTGAAGTTACTTAGTTTATTTATTACAATTATCTGATATCAACTTTGCACATACATATGGATTTTACACATAGACACATGTATATTTACTTTTTAGATGAGTAGGTAAAGTATGTGTTAATAATAAAAGTCTTAAGGCAAATAGTTGCTAAATTACATCTACAACTAAATTAATAGCCTTATTTTACTACTATGATGAACAAGGTCATGTTAGATAAATATAAAAGAGAGCTTTAGAGTACACTATCAAGAGAAACTTAGACTACATTATAGATTTTTAATTGAAAAGTAGAAAAAAAAGTATAATTAAGATTAAGTGTCGTTTTAGACAAATTATACTCGAATGTTGGAACTTAAAAATAGAAAGAGTTGAAAAGATTTGCTTTGTACTTTAATCCTAAAATAAGAGATACATGAAACTTATACTCCCATCGTCCCAAATTATTTGATCATATTTGACGTAGGTTTGTTTAAGATTGATTCAGTAAAGAAAAATAGGTTGGTGAACGACTAAATGTGGAGAGAGAAGTAGAATAAAAAAATATTTTTCATGGGTAAATATGTAAAAACAGTTACAAAATATTTTTTAATTTGAAAATTGATCAATTTTTTTAGGACAGTCCAAAAAAATTTTTTTAGAATGAGGGAGTTATAGAATAGATCTTAGTTGCAGGAAACTCCTAATATGGTGACGTTTCTCTCTCGAAAACTCGCTTTTGCGATCCCAAGTTAGGAGCTCCATGGGATCTCGTCCCAAGCTAAGATGAGAACTCGATCTCGCTAGCTGGATAGAGATGTATGGAACAAGTGAGAGAATACATGAAAATCAAGCTCTTTTCAACTCAATTCTTTGTTTCTCTCTTCTTTCAAGTCCTTAAAGCCTCCTTGTCTGTTGTTGCTGTCTATGTAAACTATACTAAACAAATGATAATACTCTTTATGCATTTATTATTCAAGCCACTCCCAACCTCAGATTCTTCTTGGTACTTACGCTTTCCCGCCCCCGTTCCCGTTCCCGCCCCCGCCTCCGCCTCCGCTTTGTGCAACTAAGGAATATATCATTATCAAAAGCAAATAAGCTGCAGGGGATATTTTGACCCCCAATAATCATCGCTACAAGAAGTGACCATAACTGGGTAGAAAGAAATATGATAGGTAATGAATGATACTGAAATTCATAAGTGATGATATTTTGAACTTTAGTAGTGATGCTTGCAGGAAAAAGTGCCAATACTCCAATATAAACACTTGTATTAATTATCTCTAAAAACTTTCTTCACTTTTATTATTGTACAATCAAACTTGTAGTGTTTCGTGAGAGTTAGATATTTGTGGGAGATGTTTGAGACTAATTGCAATGTCAGTGTACCTTAGACAACAAGATATAATATGGAACAGTCAGAATTCTATTTAGCGGTAACTTGATGTGACGAAAAAAATAAGTATGATAAATAATAAAAAATAGTAGTGATAATTGATGTGAAAAATTCGGTTTTGAAAGTAAAACCATGTTTTGAGTAAAGAACTTTTCATATTTTGAGTATTTGATTAGTAGTTAACAACTGATATGTTATTATCGTTTAATTTTAATAATCGTATTGATTAAGTTTAATTAATTTTTAACCAAGAGTTAGAATATTCTTATTCAAATCACTATATATCGTGCAAAGCACGTGATCCTTACTAGTATATATATATATATATATATATATATATATATATATGTATATATATATATGTATATATGTATATATATGTATATGTATATGTATATGTATATATGTATATATATGTATATGTATATGTATATGTATATATGTATATATGTATATGTATATATGTATATGTATATATATATGTATATGTATATATGTATATGTATATATATATGTATATATGTATATGTATATATATATGTATATATGTATATGTATATATATATGTATATATGTATATGTATATATGTATATGTATATATGTATATGTATATATGTATATGTATATATATATATATATATATATATATATATATATATATATATATATATATATATATATATATATATATATATATATATATATATATATATATATATATATATATATATATATATATATATATATATATGATTTGATGCAATTGCTAAACTGAACTGGTTGACTGGCCTGTTTTGCACTCGTTTTGTAGACAAACATAACAAGTGTCACAAAGGTTACTCTCGAAACATTACCAGAATTGCACCATGAGTTAATTAAGACTTACGAAAACGCCTGACAATCTTTAGTAGATTAACATTGGAGCATACCAGTGTTTTTCCCTACCCATAACTTTGCATGTACTCAGCTCAACTAGTCCGTTAGTTTGAGTGTTCGGACCGAATATTGCAGTAGGCTCGCATACTACCATTCAGCAGATTTGAAGAGTGAGCTAGGCGGCTAGGCCTAGTACATATAGCACCACTTGGGAGATTTTAAAAACATATTTGATTTACGTCATAACTTGCAAAATAGTAAGACGTCCTATCCTTCTAGAATAATTTTTATGCCCTGAATCTACCATATGCTGGGAACGTTTTATCACTACGAAAAGATGATGAATTTTTACCTCTAGAGAGAGGAGAAATGAAGCTCATAAATCAGTTTAAACGTACCTTAAAGCAGTTATGAAGGTGAATAATGGAGAATATATATTCTAAGGGTCGGGTGGTGTGGTGGGAAAGATTTACGCACTGCTTCTCTTTCAAGTCATACTAATTGGCTTTGGAAGAGTGTAAGGGTGGTCGTCCTTGATGGCACAGGGAAACCTTGTGTGGCACTCTACTTGCCACTTACAATTCCATGGGTAGTGCCAAGAGGCAGCCCATGACACTTTGGAAGGCCATCTGGAGGGTTGCACTCTTATGAAAGTCTGTTTCGTCACTTAAAAGGCCCCCTGAAACTGTCAGAAGGATGTACTGGATTTGGTTGGTTGACTGGACCCACCTTAGACTTGTGATCAGAATGTAATTAAGGTGCATATTTTTAAAAGATATAACAATAGAAGATTTTTATATATAAGTATCGGCTTATTTGTTATAGCAGATTACGGAAGATTTAAGTGGGGAAATAGTAGGTACATCGTTCAAATATTTGTGGGAATTGTTAATCCCTGCAATTCTGAAACGATTGCATAATCCCTTTAATCGTGTAATTTTCGTACATATAGATAGAGGAGTAGCCCAGCAGGAGTTCGTTGACTCAAGACTGTAGAAGTCTAGTTTTTCACTGCAATCATTCTTCCCTGCACTTGCTTGAACTTTATCAACCAGATTTGTTTTCCATCTGTCTACTACAGCCGTCAGCCAGTAGTAGATTTCGTAGACTTCAGAAAGAAGTTGTCAACTTTTTCCAATACACGAGGACAAAACGTCCTTGTAAGGATATTGAAAGGGTCTTGATTGATCGCTTCAATGGGAAGTATTGTTCCCCGTGGGAAGCCAATTTTCATTTCTGAGTGAAGGGAAAGGAGTTGTGGTGTATTGTGGATGGAACTCTGCAGAACCAAAAGATACAAATCTCCTGAGCATGACGAGTGGCATATTCAAAACAGGAAGGTGGTAAGCTGGATGCTGTCCTCGGTATATCCTCAGATTGCAGTAAATCTACACTCTTCCAAGACTGCAGTTGCTGTGGTTGTATCTAAATAAAGTGTATTACTAGGAAAATGAGACTTGTCGTTTTCAATTGGAGAATGAGGTATCAGGATATATTCAAGGAGAGCGGTCTATTCAAGACTAATTTCTGATTCTGTGGCATCATGGCAAGATTAGAGTTCCTTCGTACATGCAGACAAGCCAGATGATTTCATATCATCAAGAGGAACATGAGCAAATCATGGAACAATTCCTTATAAAGCTTCATTGGGAACTTGAGCCTCTTAAGGGGTAGTTTATTTATGGGCTTGTGTACGTAATCTAGCTCTTTGCTTTAATGAGTTGCTAAGAAAGGAACAACTTCTTTGTACGCAGCACGTATAGACGCTCACTCCACACATGGACCTGGTGTTGCCTTTGGAGTAACGTTTAGGCCCAAAGAGAAGGACATGAGAAAGATACAACGTCTTCATGCTATGAGTATGCACATTATGCCTCTCAATGTCACCGAAAGCAAAATTCTGTAACTATTGCAAGAGAGATGGGCATATCATATTTAAGTGCCAAAAACGTTATAAGAAACGAACTTCTCAAGATCTTCATACTTTTGGTGTTGTGCCATTCTCTCCTAGTTTTTTGTATTTGTTTGAGGTTTTGTTATGCATAATTCTGAATCTTATCTCACTCGTGAGGTAGTGCAAGATATAATTCAAGCTAACCTCACTGCGGGCTTTTCATCTATGGTACTTTCAGGTGAGCTCACCTTTGTTCCAACTAAATGGTATCTTGATCTCGTAACTTCTCATCATATGACTTGGATTGTAAGCCCTTCAAATCTTGCAATCCACATACACCTATCCCTTATGTTTGAACAGACAATCTACGCCTCTTCGAGCCATAAGTGATCTCTAACATTTTATCTCTTAGCCATGTCGTAATTTACCTAATGTTCTTCATATTCGTCAATTGTAGGAAACTTATAATCTGTTGGATAGCTTGTTGATGACAATTGCGATGTGTTTTTCGCTCCAAATGGTTGTATTAAACATGACTAGAGAACGGGGCAGGTGATTGGGTAGGGGAATAAGGAAGGGTCGCCCTTCTCAGTGGATCTTTATAACCAGCCCTGTCATAATCATCCGTCGGAGATTGATTTTTCAGCTTTTTGTTTCCCCTCTTTTTCGGGGTACTGTGGCATTGTAGATGGGTCAACCTAATTGAGAAAGACTAATTTCATGATTCCAAGTCAAATTTTTCCTACTATTCACTCTATTGACAACGACTTCCAATGTCAAACATGTTACTTCAGCAAAACCAAAGACTTTAACTTCCCCAGAGCACAATAGAATATATGGTTCTTGTTTTGATGTGGTTCATAGTGATATTTTTACTTACCATCAGCTATATCTCTTTGCAGATAACAGTGTTTCATGACCTTTATCGAAGATTTTAGTCGATAGACATGGGTATATTTCTTACATGCCAAGTCTGAAGTATTTGCAGTATTTGAGCAACTTGTTTGTGGATAGATACACAGTTATCATCCAAAATACAAACTCTTCGTATACCTTTACCCCTTTATAAGAATCTCTACTTCCATTTGGGATTTTATGGGAAAGGTCTTGTTGTTCTATGCCACAACAGAATAACGGAAAAATTGTCACATCTTAGTTGTCATTCATGTTATCTAATAGAAAGTTTAGTGCCCAAAACTTTTGGGGTTAAGATGGTCCAAACAGTCACCTATTTCACCAATTAACAATCATCCCCTAGTTTGGGTAACGAGACTCCATACAAAATGATGCAATTAAGGATGCAAAGATATGCGCATACCTAGATTACATTGGCTGAATACTTAGGAAATTGAGACGAGTACTCTACTTCACAATCTAGCATCAAGAAACTCGTTAACTTCTTACAAACTTTAAGACTTGGCAGCAGAGAATAGCACAGGAAGCAAACAGTGGCTTTATGCTGGCCTCTCTCGCATATAGCAACGGTAAAGGATTGAAAGGCGCCACGGGGTTGAATCCTCAAAACCTAAGCCTCCAATGCTTGAGAACTCTAATTGGGGTGGGGTTGAAGCTCAATCTTAATATTCTTCTTTTTTGTCTCTTCAAAAGTGCCCTAGAGAAGGCAGACTTACCTTCTTTTATACTAAACCCAAAGCTTCCTAGAGAAGCTGACTTAATCTTCCAGGAAAAGCTAGAACTTTGCACACATACCCCTCTCACTAATCTCGGGCTTTTCTAGCTCCTCAAGCATATAAGTACTTCTACAAAAGACCCCAAAACTTAGAGAACAAACTGAAAAGATAATATGTTCCCTAATAAAAAGTACTACAGAAAATACCTGAAATAAAACTCCTTAGAAGCTGTACATATTTACATGACATTGCATCATTCTCCCCCTGTTAGAAAGAACTTGCCTCTTTGCGAGTTGCCATTTTTGTGACTGGACAAATCTCAGCGTCAATTTTCATAAACAACTCCTCGCTTAACCATGAGTTCTCATAGTCAGGCTGTCCCGCCCATTTCACGAGAAATCTTAAATATGCTGTTGTTCTTGTCTTAATTTCTCAGATGTCGATCACTCTTTCAACGTTGTCTTTTTGTTTTGTGGAAACCTCACTTGATGTTTTAACTCCAAAATCACCTAATTTATCATGTGTATCACCATAAAAGGTGTAAATATCTGCCACATTGGAGATGGGAAATATGACTAGACCACGAGGGAGTTCTACTTCATATGCATTATCACCAAATTTCCGCGATATCTTGCATGGGCCAACCTTTTTGCTTTTTAGTTTGTGATAAGTACCTGTTGGAAGCCTTTCTTTTCAGAGGAAAACCATAACGAAGTCTGCAACCTTGAACTCTTTGAACCTCTTTTGGCGATCAGCAGCTTCTTTGTACCTTTGATTCTTTTCACCAATTTCTCTTGAACTTCTTCTTGAAACTCCTTTAAATTTTTCAGTGCAGGCTATAACATCGTCACTGGCTTGTGGCAGATTTGACACATCCATAAGGTTGACAACCAGGTTAGGTTTCGCCCCTAGATGGATTGGAAAAGGGCTCTTTCCGGTAGACCTATTCACGGTGCTATTATAAGCAAATTCAGCTTTAGACAAGATTAGATCCCATTGCTTAATATTGTCCTTTGCTAGGCATCTCAACAAACTTCCCAAACTACGGTTTACTACTTCTGCTTTCCCATCTGTTTGAGGGTGATATGTGCTGCTATATTGCAATTGAGTGGCTAACAATCTCCACAAGATCCTCCAAAAATGGCTAAGAAACTTGGTGTCTTGATCGGATGTGATGGTTTTAGGCAAACCATGTAATTTAACCCCATCTAAGAAGAAAGGAGTCACCACATGGGTTGCATCTAAAGTCCTCTTACATGCTATGAAATAAGCCATCTTTGAAAATCGATCAACTATGACGAAAATGGAATCAACCTCTCTTGCTGTTCATGGTAGCCCTAATACAAAATTCATAGAAACTTCAACCCACGGAACCATAGGAATTGGTTGTGGAGTGTACAAACCTGTATTTTGTTGTTGTTGTCTTTTTGATACTTGGCATATATAACACCTATTGACATAGGGATACACATCTCTCCGTATTGTCGGCCAAAAGTACCTTTGAGACACCCAATTCAGCGTCTTTTCATGGGCCCTTCCATGCAGTTCATCAATCGAAAGCTCTGTCAACGAACTTTCTGGTATACATAATTTCACGCCTTTGAACAAATAACCATCGTTAACAACAAAGGCAACACATATATTGCTGTCTCGAGCTGCGTGCTTTTCTAATATTTCTTGAAAATAAGAATCTTCTTTGTATTACTCTTTGATCACTTCTGACCCAACAACACTAGCTGACATGGCTTTTAACAAATAAACTCTTCTACTCAAAGAGTGGACAACTTTGTTTTGGAAACCAGCCTTGTGTCAAAGAGAAAATGTGTATTCTTGTAGAAATGCCACCCACTTTGCATGCCTCCGAATTAGCTTCTTTTGAGAGTTTAGGTAGCGCAAAGTTTCATGGTCCAAATGCAAAATAAACTCCCTTTCGATAAGATAGTGTGGGCAAAATTTTAATGCTTGAACAATAAGAATAATAACATAAAACTCCATGTCATACGTGGAATAATTTTGTTGAGCTTGGTTGAGCATCTCAGTTAAGTACGTGATTGGACGCCTGTTTGACTTAAAACGACACCAACTCCTACCTTAGAAGCATCACAATCCACCTCAAAAATCTTTTCAACGTCTGGTAGAGTTAGTATTAGAGGTGTCAATGGGCTGGGCCCAACAGGCCAGAAGAGGGCCCGGGCCCAATGGGGGGATATCTTAGCCTTGTCCAAGACCGGGCCTGAATAAAAGATTATTTTTTTAGAATTATATTTATTCATGTTTTATGTTGCGAAAAAATTAAATTTTAGATAAATTTGTTTGTAGGCCCTCTTACTTTTATCTAGGCTTGGTACCACTTTGACGCGTTTGATGTTGCGAGGAATCATGGGAGGTGTCATTCTGAATGTCGATGGATGATAACCAGAGAAGGCTTATTGTTTGGTTATGTTCCATAAGATGGTCTCTGGGATATGTTTCCCATGACACCAACATGATTTGAACTACATCGGTAGTCACATACAATCAAGCATATCAGTAGATTGTCTTGGAAAACATTTTTAGGACACCGTTTGCTTTTATGGATAAACTAATCTGGCAAAACAACTTTGACAATGAAACCCCCTTTTAATGTGCATGTTCACCTGACTAAAAACATAGAAACTCCTATATATTTTATAGATCTCTTGGACTAAATTTTGCTTAATTATCAAGTCCATTTAAAAATTTCTTGCCTTTCTTCTGGTAAAATGCATGTTCCTTGTAACCAACTGACCCTTTCAGATCTCTCAGTTCATATCTGGCATGGTTTTCATGTCCTAGTTTGTTGTGGACTCCGGAGTTAAGAAACTTGAAATAACACCTGACCAAAAATTGTGAGAGTAAGATGGATAAACCCATAATAGCCTGTTTTTAGAGCTTTATCATGACAATAGAAGTTTATTTAAGAACAATTTATGGTCGGGTTTGACCAATTAAACTACCATAGTATCCTAATTAATTAGACAGACATTTAACATATGTTATCTGAATGTTAAATTATTGGTCATTTTGTTACATTAAAATTACTTTTAGTACTTAAACGAGAGCATGAACATATAAAAGTGTTCATGAAGATGCTCTCGAACGGCTCGTTAAGCATGAGATTTTTATATAGAGTTTTTATGTTGAAGTTGGACTGTGCATAATTGTCAAAAAAATTAGAAGGCCTAAATCCAGATAACTTAAAAAGCCAAGCCCAAATAACCTAAGCCACATAGATATTAATCATAAAAGCCAAGCCCAAATAATTGAATTTTCGGGCCCCGGCCAGGCAAAAAACAAGCCTGCCCTTTATGGATTGCACCAGGCCTAACTTGGGCCTTTTTAGGGTAGGGCCGGGCTGGGCTTTTTTGGCTAATTTTTCTGCCTGGCCTTTGGCCCTATGGACCGGGGCCGCATTGTTCACCTTTAGGGCTGCGCCAGCTCCGGCCATGTTAGGGCCGGGTCGAGCTTGCCCGCGGGCGGCCCGGCCCTTTTGACATCTCTAGTTAGTATAGGTGCTTGAGTCATTTTCCTCTTTATCTCTTGAAAGCTTTTTTCAGCCTCTAAACTCTTCAAGTAAACTTTCCATCCTTCGTACATTCAGTAAATTGGAGCCATTATAGTGCTGAAGTTTTTGATGAAGCCTATAATATGTTGCTAATTCATGGAAACTTTTGACTTCAGTTAGTGTCCTTGGGGAAAGCCAGCTTGTAATTGCTTGAATCATTACCGGATCAACCTCTACTCCTTTGGCTGACACAACAAATCCTAAGAACTCCAATCAGTCTACGATAAATCTACACTTTTTAAAGTTGGCGTAAAGCTGATTTTGCCTCAGAAGTTGTAGAACAGTCCTTAAGTTTCCTGTATGGGTTGCACGATCTTTGCTATAAATCAAGATATCACCAAAGTACACAACTACAAACTTCCCAATAAAAGGCTTGAGTACTTGATTCATGAATCTCATAAATGTGGTTGGGGCATTTGATAGCTCAAACGGCATAACCAACCATTCGTAGAGCCCCTCCTTGGTCTTGAATGCATTTTTCCATTCATCTCCTCGGATTCTTATTTGGTGATAACCACTCTTTAAATCAATCTTTGGAAAAACTTTTGAGCCATACAACATATCAAGCATATCATCCAATCTTGGTATGGGGAACCGGTACTTGATGGTTATCTTGTTTATAGCCCTGCTATCCACATACATTCTCCAAGCCCCATCCCTCTTCGGTGTGAGTAAAGCTGGCACAACACAAGGACTTAGACTTTCTTGGATAAACCCCTTCTTGAGTAGATCAGAAACCTGCTTCTACAACTCCTCGTGCTCCTTGGGACACATTTAATAGTGCTGTAGGTTTGGTAGGACAGCTCCAGGCACCAAATCAATGTGGTGTTGTATGTCTTTTATTGGCAGTAATCCTTCGGGCAGCTCATCAGGCATAACATCCTTAACTTCCTCTAGGAGTTCCGTCACACTTGCTGGCACAACTTGTGGCTGCATCTCATCCTTCCCAAAAAGAACACACAATCCCACTCTCTTTACTTTCTTCCAAAAAGTCACGAATATTCATAAGTGTGGCGGAGCAACCCTTTCCCTTCCTTGCTATATCGTCCTTCGTCGGCTTTAGCACAAGCTTCTTCTTTCTTTCACCATCTTTTACGAAGAAAGTGTAAGTGTTTTGAAAGCCATCATGCATTGTTTGTCAGTCATATTGCCAAAGTTGACCAAGTAAAATATGGCATGCATCTATGGGAACAACATCACAATACACCGCCTCTTTGAAAGGCCCAACAGAAAAGTTAACAAGGCATGTTGATGAAACCATTACCTCATTTTTGTTATTGAACCAAAGGATGCGAAATGGCTGCGGATGTCTCTTGGTTTTAAGCTTTAACTTGTCAACCATCTCTTGAGAAATTAGATTTTTGCTGCTACCAATGTCTATGATTAGATTGCAAAGCTTTCCTTCTGTCATACAACCTGTGCGAAAAATATTCTTTCGAAGCCAATCATCTTAGTTGTTAGCTGGTGGCGCAAGCATAGAATGCTGAATAACAAGTGCTACTCCGGTGACATCACTTTCAATTCCCTCTTCGTCGAGAACATATGACTCACATGCATCCGTGTGGTCTTCACCTTCAAAATTAGCAAAGTTCTCCTCGAATCGAGCCTCTCGGTCCTCCGAAAGATTAACCCAAATATCAGTTCTTTTTGGACATTGGTTAGACTTGTGCCCAAACTCAAAACACCTGAAACATTTTCCAGCCATTTCACCCTGATTATTGGGTTGCCCTTGGACAGCTCTCCCACCGTTGGTGTTTGCTTGTTGTTGAGGATGCAGCAGAACAGTTATACAGCCACCACTATTGCGTTATTTCCTCTGCTAGTTGAAGTATTCTTGTTGCGCTCGTAAACAAGCCTTCTAGAGGAATTACGAGTAAGATGGATTTCAACTTTCAGTGCAAGTTGATAAGCATCACTGACTTTATGAGGGCGCTGTAGTTTCACCTGATCTTGAATGGCTAGTCGAAGGGCAGTCACATATCGACTAACCTTTTGGCTCTCCGTTTCAGCAAGATTGCTCCTCAATGACAATTTATGGAATTCTTGTGTGTACTCCTTCACAGTCTTCTCATGTTGTCTTAAGTATTGCACTCTTTGATACAGAGTTTGGTCATAATCCCGAGGCAAGAACTGAGCTTTCAACTTTTCCTTCATTTTATCCCACTTCTGAATTTTTGCTTTTCTCCTTGAATCTCTATCATTTTTGTAATGCTTTCACCACGTAGAAGCTGGACCTCTTAGTTTTGCTCCTACAACCTTCCTCCCTTTAGGTACGTCTTTCCAATCAAAGTAACTTTCAGTGCTGTCCATCCAATCTAAGAGACCCTCTGGTTCCATGTCACCATCAAATTTAGCTATATGAACTTGGACGCCATACTCTTTCGAATTTTGTATAGCATGTACTATGCGATCTTCCCATCCTTGATGTCCTCTACTATTTCGAACACCCCTATGCATCAGGCCTTCTGCCATCACTTGAACTATCACTTTTTGCGTCATAATCACTGTCATTTCCTCGGTTAGAGTAATTAATTAACTGAGTAACCAGTTGGGTGAGATTTTGAACTTGGTCCTTTCACCTCTTCAAACGTACAACCACTTCCACCTCTTTCAACCACGCTTTTCGCAGCTCAAACTAGCCAAAATAAGGAAACAAGCAGCCCCAAAGAAAGATCTTGCTCTAGATAGTAGTTGATGCAATTAAGGCGTCACGGGGTTGAATCTTTAAAATCTAAGCCTCCAATGCTTGAGAACCCTAACTGGGTGGAGCTGAAGTTCAATCTTAATATTCTTCAAAATTGTCCTAGAGAAGGCAGACTTGCCTTCTTTTATACTAACCCCAAAGCTTCCTAGAGAAGCCAACTCTAATCTTTCAAGAGAAGCTAGAACTTTGTACACATACCCCTCCCACTAATGTTAGACTTTTCTAGCTCCCCAGGCATATAAGTACTTTTATAAAAGACCCCAAAACTTAGAGAACAAACTGAAAAGACAATACAACCCCTAATAAAAAGTACTACAAAAAATACTTGAAATAAAAACTCCTTAGAAGTTGTACATAATTACATGACTTTGCATCAAGAAATTACCTTTCTATTTGGCATTTCAGTCTTTTGGTTGTATATGCTTTGTAATGGTGCCCCACCACTGAAAGTCACAAATTGTCTGCTTAGTCTTCAAAGTGTGTGTTCGTTGGCTGCGCAACTGGCGAAAAGAGTTTCTTATGTTATGATCCGTTTTCGCAGAAAATATGAGTCTCTTGCAATGTTATTTTCCTTGACAATATTTATTATTGTCAGTTTAAGTTCGTCCCGCCGATCTAAATGTGTATTGCGTTTATTTTTTAACATTCTAACCAATGAATGTTTATCATCGCCGGTCCAAAGAGTTAGAGCTTCCTTCTCCTTCCCCTAACGAGTCACACCTCCATTGCTCCCGTCCCTAGCTCTTTAAAACAAGTTACTTTGTCTGATTATTGGGATGCGGCTACGCATGAAAAACTTGATGCCGTAGATGAGAATCACACGTGGGACTTGGTTCTTTGCCCTCCTCACGTCATGGATGTAAATGTGTCTGTACTACAAAGCTTCACTCTAATGCAACATTAGGTGGTTACAAGGCCAGACTTGTTGCTCTTGGTAACGGATAACTACAGTTTGATTGTTCCTCTCCTTAGCTGCTTCCCAGAACTGGCCATTACAACAAATTGACGTTAGGAATGCTTTTCCTCATGGAAACCTCGCAGAGTACTATCGCCCTCCACCTGGTCTTGACAATGTTAGTTCCAATCTTGTTTGTCGCTTGAGACGCTCTTTATATGAGCTTAAGGAGACTCCTCGTGCATGGTTCATTCAAAAGTTCTCTTCACCTGTTGTGGCAGCACAATTACATAAGAGTAAGTATTATCATTCTATGTTCATTCGATGCCAAGTTTATGGCATTACTATTCTACTTGTTTATTTTGGTGACTTGCTTATTTGTGGGAGCAGTCATTTGGGCGTACTTCATTCGGAAAATGTTACTCTAAAATCACTTCAAGATGGAAGACTAGGGGACTGCAAAATACTTCTTGGGAATGGAATCGTTCTCCTTCTAGAATTTGTTAATCAACGCAAATATACTCAGGATGTGTTGCAATTGGCTCGCCACTCTACCGCTCGTTCTTTTGACACTCCTATGGAGCTATTGTTGAGTACTGCAAAGACTCGGGACCTCTGTGGGTGATCCAGTTCTCCGTCAGCGGTTGGTGGGTAGTTTGATCTATCACTAAATTACCAGGCACGCCATATCATTTGCATATCGTTAGTCAATTTATGACTGATCCGAGGCATCTTCATATGGCTGTTAACGCATCTTCCGCTATCTATGTGGTCATCCTAGTGATGGACTGTATTTTCCTTTGGTTAATACCACATGCCTTAAAGCTTATGCAGATGCTAATTGGGCAGGTTGCCCTGATAGCGTCGCTCAAAAACCGGTTGGTGTATGTTTCTTGGCCAATCTCTTATTCTTTTAGAAGTGTAAGAAGCAAGAATGTGTTCAAAAATTTTCTAACAAAGCAGAATATTGTTCTATGTTATCAGCTTGCTCTGAGATTTTGTGGCTGCATCGCGTGCTTTCCGAACTTGGGTTTCCACAAGACGCCTCAACTTGTTTTCTTGTGGATAATAACAGTGCTATTCTTGCATGTAATCCTGTTTTTCATGAACGGATTAAACTTATTGAAGTGTACTATCATGCAATCCGCGATGAGCTACTTCGATCTATCTCCAACTTGCAGATGTACGTAGCAAACCCAGCTCAGTAGATCAATATGAGCTTTGTACGTCCAGTTGAAGCTTCATTCTCCCTCGCATCAATTCGAGGGGCGGTGTCGGAGTTTTGTATTTCCAAATTGATGCTTCATCTTCCTCACATCAATCCAAAGTGTGGTGTCAGAAGAATGGACCGAATCTGGTTGGTCGACTGGCCTCACCTTAGATTTGTGATTGGAATGTAATTAAGGTGTATATCATAGAAGATCAGATATAACCATAGAAGATTTGTATAGTAGAAAACAGAGCTTATCTATTGTAGAAGATTACAGAAGATTTGATTGGGGAAATAAAATATCTTTTGGAATATTTGTGCGATTATAAATCCCTTTAATCATGCAAAGATTGTATGATACCTATAATCGTGTAAAGTGAGTACACAAAAGATAGAGCAGTAGCCCATCCCATCAATAAAGGCAGGCTGTTTTAGCCAAATTCATTGTATATGTCTTCTTTATTTTGTCACGAGGTGCTAATTAGTGATGATTTGTGTAGGAAAATTAATGTTAACTGTGCTACACGTGTGAAGAGGATGGGGAGTTGGGAAATCACCTTTTACATCATTGTCAGGTTGCTGCAGAGATGTGGAGTTTTGGCCTTTGCTGTGTGATGCCTCGATCAATTTTGGCTGTTTTGAGGTGTTATTGCTGGTGTTTGTGGAGGGAAAGAAGCCGTAGGCTTTGAGTTATCTTTTCCTAGGATCAAGGACATCTTTTCTCTTCTTTGTCGGGCACGAGTCCATATACTTTTTGGGACAGCTTTTTGCTGTGTATAGTCATATGATTTTTACCGGGTTTCACCCCTGTTTTTGGCGGTCTTTATGAATAAGACATCTCTTGTAAAAGAGGATAGAAACGAAATCTTACAGCTTGTTTACTTCTGTGGTTCGGTCAAATGTATGCTTCTTCACCTTTTTCTTAATTTAATTTATTAATGACTGGACTTTTACTGATTATCTAATGCTAATATTATTGCAATTTGCAACACTCACGGTGTTAAGTAAATACAGTAGACTCGTGGAAATGTAACATCTATCAAGTACAAATGCCTTGTACCTTTTCAATCTCGATCGATTATTAACTTCGTCTTATATTAGAAAACTAAGTATGAACACCTAAAGTTTAAGAGTGAAGTGTTCCTGAAATAAAACCAAGGGAAAATTAGAAGAAGGTGGGTTTTGGGATAAAACTTTTGGGGATGGTGGTTTTTTTTTTTAAACTTGTGAAAAAGTGGAGCAACTTTTAAAAATCTCTTAACAAGGTAAGGAGTTAAGAAAAAATGGATTTTTCCAACTCCTCATTTTTGCCTACCCAAAGTACCCCTCCCCCATTTTCTTCCTCCAATCATTTTCTTCCTCCATTTTCTCATTAACCCAAGCTCGGGATACAACTATCGGACCGGCCCAACCGAGAGCCTCTCATCGTTGCCGTCTTGGTGGGGCTGCTTGGCATCGATCTAGGCAAGTTTGCACTCCGCCACGGGATCTGCCTCATCGCGGATATCAAATGCACGGTCGGATTCAGCGAGGGATCGGCGGAATTAAACTTGCAGCAGAAACTCAAGTGCCGGTTCACGACCACCTCCGTGCTCACCAGCCTCTCGCACCGCACGATCTCGTCCTTCACCGCCTCATCGCACAGCCTGCAGATCCACCTCCCGTTGAACTGCTCGCGATTGTTGTCTATGTACGCCGCCGTGCACTCCTCTGTCAACCCGCAGCAGTCGCATTTCACTTGGCCTTCTCCAGATCGCCCTCTTGCTCCTTGGGTGTTTGACAATCTTGAGAAGAAATACTGCGATGAGACAACTGGGCTGAGATCCGAAAGAAGGCTAGTGTTTGATAGAATAAATTCAGTGTTGTTGGAGATTTTCCAGCGGTTATTGGGCTCGTACGTGCAGGCAAGTCGCATTTCACGAACTCAACGTCAACGTTCGGCTTCGGTTGCGATTTCGCTGCCATTATCACCATTGCTTCGCTAACTAATGTTGCCAACATCCCTGCAAATCCAAAAAAAATTCACCAAACAAATCAGTGATAACACTATCTAATAAAATTCAAGTCGCAACAAAAACAATCCAAAACCAATTCAAATTACCTACAAAAGAAGTAGAACGAAACCAATCAACGGATTCCACCAACACGCACACGCCCCGTAATTTCTGCATAAATGACTTGGGCATCAGCACAATTGGACACGCACTTTTGCAGAAACTGACTTGTCTTTCCACAGAAAATGAGTGGTGTCACCACAAACCGTTTGCGTTTACAACGTTCTTCTCGGTTTGGGAAAAAGTCTCGATTGGAGGGAAATATGGGGTGGGGGTGGGGTAGCCGCAGCAAGGTGGGGGGTAAGGGTGGGGTAGGTAACCTTGCGAGTGGGAGGGGGCGGAGTGGGGGTAGGCCGCATTTTACACATAAGTGTTGAGGAAAAAATGATCCACTTTGGAGTGTGTTTACCGATCAATCATAGAAGAACGGTGTACGTTCTGGGTGAAACTAGTCACTTTCTGCAGAAACCCAAGTCCTTTTATGCAAAAGTGCATGTTGGATTCTGCCGACGCCCCAGTCTTTTTATGCAGAAGTTACGGGAGCACAAGCGCTGCTTTTGCTTTGTTGGGACTCCTAATAAAAAGGACCTTGTGGGAACTACGCTTTCCCTTGCTAAGGGAGTTGGGATTGAAGAAACGGATGCGCTTTAGCCGTTTTGTTATGAAAAGCAAAGCGTTTTGTCATCTCTCAATTAGGCCGCATTTTTTCGGTCCAAATATACACGTAGTTGTTGATGAGATAATGATTGGAGGAAGAAAAGGGCTGCTCTGTTTCTTTGTTTTTGTTGTGAAATGTCTTTGATGGTTTTTCAACCTTTTAGTCTCGAGCATAGAGTTCTATGCTCGAGACTAAAAGCTTGAGCACACACTATTATGCTCGAGACTAAAAGCTCGAGCATAATAGTCTCAATTAGGGCGCATTTTATCATCCCAAATATACTCATAGGTGTTGAGGAGAAATTGATCCACTTCAGAGTGTGTTTACCGATCAATCATAGAAGAACAGTGTAGAAGCACGGTCTAGGTGAAACTAATCAATTTCTGTAGAAACCCAAGTCGTTTTATGCAAAAGTGCATGTCAGATTCTACCGACGCCTCAGTCTTTTTATGCAGAAATTACGCCGGGGGGGGGGGGGGTGGGGGGCACAAGTGCTGCTTTTGCTTCAGTGGGACTCTATAAAAAAGAGGACCTTGTAGGAACTACGCTTTCCCTTGCTAAGGGGGTTGCGATTAAAGAAATGGATGCACTTAGGTCGTTTTGTAGTGAAAAGCAAAGTGTTTTGTCACCTCTCAATTAAGCCGTATTTTTTCTATCCAAATATACACGTAGTTGTTGATGAGAAAATAATTGGAGGAAGAAAATGTCTGCTTTGATTCTATGTTTTTGTTATGAAATGTCTTTGATGTTTAAATTTTTGGTTCTGGAAGAGATTGAAGAAGGAGATTGGGAGAAAGAGCGATAGGAATTAGAAGAACTTCGACAGGAAAGCATAGGAATCCGTCGATTGATTTCGTTGTGCTTCTTTTGCAGGTAATTTGAATTGGTTTTGGATTGTATTTGTTGTGGCTTGAATTTTATTAGATGGTGTTATCACTGATTTTGTTTGGTGAATTTTTTTTTGGATTTGCAGGGATGTCGGCAACTGTGGTTAGCGAAGCAATGGTGATGACGGCGGAGAATCGCAACCGAAGCCGAACAGCGACTTTGAGTTCGTGAAATGCGACTGTTGCAGGTGGACGGAGGAGTTCACGGCGGCATACATAGACAACATCCTCAAGCAGTTCAATGGGAGGTGGATCTACGGGCTATGCGGCGAGGCGGTAAAGGACGAGATCATGCGGTGTGAGAGGCTGGTGAGCGCAGAGGAGGCCATGAACCAGCACATGAGTTTCTACTACAAGTTTAATTCCGCCGGCCCCCCGCCGAATCTGGCCATGCATTTGATATCTGTGATGAGGCTGATCCTGCGACGGAGTGCAAACTCACCAAGATCGATGCCAAGCAGCCCCACCAAAACTACAGCGTCGAGGCTCTCGATTGGACCTGTCTCACAGCCGTATGCCGAGCTTGTCGCTGGTTGATTTGTCGCCTTATCGCGGTGTAGAATAAGGTAGTAAATGAATTGGTATGACAATCTGGGCATGTCAAGTTTCATAATTTCTCTTCCTGCAGATGAATTGGTAGAATGGTATAGATGCACAGTTTGGGTGACACTAGTCGTTTTATGTGGAAACACAAGTCTATTATGCAAAAGTGCATGTCGAATTCTGCGGATGACCCAGTCTGTTATGCAAAAGTGCATGGAGGGAAATAGAGGGGCAGGGGGTGGGGTGGGTATCCGCAGCAGGGTGGGGTGGGTGGAGTTGGAAGAATTTGGAAGGAAACAGATTGTAAAGGGGAATAAAAGATCAACCGGGATTGGGAGAGAAGTGGAGAAGAAATTGGGGAGGGGTAATTTGGGAAATGGAAAAGTAGGTTGTAAACAAAAACCATTTTTTTCCAACTAATTCCCTTTTTCAGAGATTTTAAGAAGTGGCCCCCCTTTTTCACAATTTTCCAAAATAAACCCATCATCTACATATATTTAACTCCAAAACCCATTTTTTCCTAATTTTCCCTAAAACCAAGTTGCTTTTTATTTCAAAGAAGAGAATTTGCATTTAATATTCTGAACTGATTGTTCTACTTCTACTCAGGCGTGCCTGCTTTTATGATGGCTTTGTGATCTTGCTTTCCTCTGATCCTAGCTGCATAAGTAGCCCACCCCACTCTTTCAGACGCTCCCGTGCACTCACATTAAATTTGGACCTTTCGTTTTGCATTCCAGCTGCAGGAGAAAAGGCGTGATACCTGGTGCCCGGGAAATCTATCAAATGAGACTTTGAGGGAGGTAATAATCACTTCCACATGCGTATAGTTCATGTTGTATTTAGAGGGTATCAGTTACTTCCTGTTGCACTGAAACAGGCAGAAAAGTTCTTGTGCTGTTACTAAATGCATTGCAATTAAGAACCAGCGGGGCACTAACAGCTAAGAAAAGGCTTCTAATAAAAGCCAAAGCAATAAAGGCCGGCTGATTGCTATTAAGAACCGTGTGACCTACAGTGCTTTTATCAGTTTAGTATATCCAAGGTATTGTGCTTGGTTTACTAACGAATCATGCTTGAAAGCGGGGTCAGCTAAGAAACTGTAAAATAAGCCAATATTGCATACAATTACATATGACTAGTTTTGGATTGCTATTTAGGGGCAAAATCGGAACGTGGACTAAAATGAGGAGGTTTTGATTTCCATTCTGCCATTTCGTAACACCATAAAATTGGATACTCTAAGACAATGGTCATTCCGATTCCGCAGGTTTGGCTGGACACAATGGGCAAAATCTGAAAGAGTCCCTTTGAATTTGAATAGTTTTGGACTTTTTGACCATATTTTTGGATTATCTTGAATGTTAATGAAGGAAAAAGATATAACCATGCTCAAATGGTAATTACACCTCACATTTCTACTTGATAAATCAACTTCAGTGACATATTAAGAGTAAGGATCATTTTTTATGCACTCAAATAGTTCTCCAAATATGGTTGGAAATCCAAACACTACTTAGGTGTGGGATGGAGGATAGTATGTTTATTCGAGCCAAACATTGTACTTGATCTACATGACATGATTGCTGACATCCTTGTTAGGATTGCTGTTAGTATTCTATTTATCGTGTCAGCTAGGTGGTGTTCATTATGGTTTGTGTATTCAAATGTCATAGTTTTGTTTGGAGCGACTCTAGAGAGTCTCCATGTTCAGGGTTGTTGGATAATTTTGCCTGCTGGCTGTCGTCTTCACTTCTTTATATTCTGCAGGCCACTTTATCTTGGTAGATAACTTTTTGGTAGGCGCTCATGGATTAAAGGTGAAATGATTAAGAGAGCAAAATATTCATTTTCTATATCTCATTGATCTGAATAGAGGACAATTTATACAAGTTTACAGGATCTATACTAGAAAAATATACAAGACAAGAATCCCTAGAAATTAGTTGCCTACAAATCAGCCTTCTCTACAAGGTAAGTCAACTATACAGCTTGTATATTAACACTCCCCCTCAAGCTGGAGCATAGATATTGATCATGCCCAGCTTGTTACAAAGATACTCAACCCGAGTCCCATTTAAGGACTTTGTGAGAATATCCCCCAATTGCTCGCCTGTCTTCACATAACTGGTTGAGATCAAATTCTCCTGAATCTTCTCTCGAATGAAGTGACAATCTACCTCAATATGTTTAGTCCTCTCATGGTAAACAGGATTTGAGGCGATATAACGAGCAGCTTGTAACATCCCGGAATTTCCGGAACGTTAACACTCGCTCGATCAGATACACTCAGACAATTACGACCTCAAACTCAAGCAATTTAGAACCATCAGTCCGTCAGAGCAACTAAACCGTTGAGTAAAATAATACTCTTAGCGTACCATTATACTTGAAACATCAAATCTAAGCTAACAATTCTAAATAACAATAATGGCCCACGCAGGGGTTCTAAAGGCTAATACTGAAACTTAAGTTCTCTTTCGCTCGGCTCAGATCTAGTCCACACCCAATGCGATCTATTGTTGGTTATCACCTGCGAAAAGGAAGTCAAAGGGGAGTGAGCTTTTGAGAGCTCAGTAAGGTCGCTCAAAGATAGAAACTACGAAACAATTTCAGATGAAATTCATAGATTTTCAAAAAGAATCATAACTAGTTTCATTAGATATCAATACGATTTCCAGACACGATACAAACAATCACGAATGCAATAACATGAGCAATTGCAAAGCCACACAGGCAGTGCAGGGTAATCACTTAGCAAAGCCACAAAGGCGATGCTCATTAACACTTTCCACCGGCTAGTCCATCAAGGCACTAGCCCACACCAATACACCGGCTAGTCCATCAAGGTACTAGCCCACACCAATATCCTCCACTATACACCAACTCCCGCCAAACACACCAATGCAAACTCTCATGTCAATATGCAGAATGAGAACAAAGGATAATGCAATTCTTAAATCGATGCACAACGAGAAATAAACACAGTGCATCGAATATGATTTCCAATAAACGCTTAAGGCTCAAGATAGGTTTTTAAGGCAAACAATGCGACTTAATCAAAATAACAGAATCCAAAAGAATAGCGATAACAATTCAAAGAAATATTCGAGGACAAATAGAGAAAACTGGGTTTCAGAAGAAATCCCTTACCTCGGTCCAAGTTATGCACTGCTAAACAGCCTCGATCCAAATCCTTTAAATTAACCTAGGTCGGCAAATTATTTATCAGAATAAACTCTAATCTCAAAGTACTATGAACCCAATACTAATTTCTTAAACGTTGCTTGCCCCGACACTCTTAAAATAACTTAAATCGAAATGGGTCTCACGTACGTCCAAACTTAGCTAGGAACCGTACCCCACACACTCCTTAAGGCATTATGATATCTCCAAATTCATAATAAATTCTTATGAAGTACTTTTAGAGCTTAAGACATTATAAGAAGTTAAAATATGAATTTTCTAAAATTTTGAATATTTTCAGATAAAAATAATTTCTTTAAATACGATAAAAACCCTAAAATAGCTATTAATATTTTCCGCTCAAATCAAAGTCACATAAATTTTAAAATAGCTTTAAAATATACAAGGATAATACAGAAATTAAAATCAAGAATTAAAAAGTGTCAAAATCAATTTAAAATTATCCATTTAGCTAAATCAAATGCGATATGCATAATAATAGCAAATTAACTCTAAAATTTACGAAACTGAAACTGAGTTGTCTTTGTGATACAAAAACATTACTGAGAGTTTTTCCATAATTTAATATGATTTTCAAAGGCTCTAAACAAATTTTAAGAGAACTGAAATTACAGAAAATATTAAAAAATACCAAACGATATCAGAAAAATACGAAATCTTAACAGAAATTCTAATATTACTCGAAAAACATTCCTGTAAAGTTTCATCATTTTTCAACACTCGTATGAGATCCAACAGGGCCGTGGTACAACTGTGCAAGCACAGTGTACCACTCCACTTCATAAACCCACTTACCCACTTTCTTCTTCTTCCTTTTTCTCAGCCACACTCCGGAAACGCTTACAGTTCACGGCTGTCGTCCCCCTTCCTCATGCACACTCATTTTCACTCACATTACTCACACACACACACACACACACACACACACACACACACACACACACATATATATATATATATATATATATATATATATATATATATATATATATATTCACACATTAATCATTTACACTATCCCACATACATACCTACTCATCATACATAATTCACCCCACCATCATCTTCTGAACACCCAACAACCCACAGCAAGGCCACTGTCACGGCAGTGGGTTTGTTACTACTCAACAAACATGACTCTCATATACACAACTCTTATGCACACAATCAACACTCTCCACTACCCAAATACTTACACTAAATCACACACAATACACTCACTGAAATCACACATTCAGTTTATACACACAAAAATTCTCACAAACACTCCTTCACGGCTATTGTGCAGTCTTTAAACCTTTCCATTTCACCTACACTCACACTCACACATACACCTTACCACTTACCCTCCAAAACTCACACAACCATAACACCATTTTCATCTTCTCCCTCGTGCAGTTTACTCCATGACACCTAGACCTAAATTACAGCAGATTGGACCCTTACAAAAACTCACACACACAGGCCTCACATCGCTGGGTTAAACACATACACATGCCATATTTCACTACCATTTCACCTACACCATTTTTCAGTCCACCACAATTAGTTATATGTAAACACTACACACACAAGAATTTCCAGCTCACAGGCTGCCTGTGACAGCCTCTCTTCCCTTTCCCTTGCACCCCTGTCCACGAGCACAGTCACAGCCACCATGGCTGTGACCTTTTCAACCCAACCCATAACTCCATCTTACGGAATTAAGCTTGCGCACACCTTACGGCACCACCGTGCACACAAGCAAACACCCGTATACACATCTACAACCATTTCCTCTCAAAATCACAGCCCCCCATCACAAAACCACTCACAGCAGTCCCATGCCCCCACTTTAATTCCCCTATACCATTAACTAAACAAGAGAGGGAAAAGGGGTGTAGGAACTTACCGAAAAAGGTCTCGCCGGAAAACCCTTCTTCATCTCCTTCCTTTGTTCTCTCTCTCGAGATCTCTCTCTCTTTCAAAGTATCTTTTCAGAAAAATAGGGATGGGAGCATGCGGCTGCTATCTCTTAAAGAAGCTTTATATTAAAAACCCTAAATTGAAAATTTACCAAAACCCCCATAATCTTTTGTTAGTCATTTCAAATTTACCCGAACCTTTCTGTTATTACAAAAAGGCCCAAAACAATTTTTGACGATAATTTACGTGTTAGTAAAATTTTAACATGTTGTTATATAACATTCGCTTTGCATATCGCCGCTAAAAGTTACAAAATAAAATATCAACGCTAATTTAAAGAAATATTTGTCGCTAAAAATATACGTCAACGTTAATAAAAATATTGATGCTAAAAAATATATTTGCCGCTAAATTTTATTTTAATAATACGTTAAAATATCAGGGTGTTACACAGCTTGGTTATCACACCAAAGTTTTGCTGGTAAGGGAGGCTTCAAACTGATTTCTTCTAATATGTGACAAATCCACATGATCTCACAGGTGGATTGAGCCATGGCTCTATACTCTGATTCTACACTGGACCGCGAGACGATACTTTGTTTCTTACTTTTCTAAGAGACTAGATTCCCACCAACAAAAACACAGTAGCCCATAGTGGACTTTCTATCAAGATTTTGGGATTACCTGTCATATGTGGCACCAGAATCAATGACTCATTTGTTTGAGGAGAAAATGAGACTTTTTACCTGACTCAGCAAAATCAGCAACTGATTCTTGACGCTGAGCCAATTTGGCATACTCATCAACTGAGATTGTGACTGTTTTCTCAGTAGATGGATCTGAAGTTGCAGCAACAGTAGCAGTGGTAGTTTGAACTCTCTGGTTGCGATTCTGTAATTTCTTACAGTAATGCTTTGTGTGTCCGGGCTCTTTGCAGTAATAGCAAACAATCTCACTTGTTCCTCCATTGTGACCCCCTCGATCTCCACCTCCTCTGTCTCTATTATTACTCCCCCCTCCTCTGTTAGCAACAAGAACACTGCTTTGCTGATTAGAAAAAGTAGACTCTGTGCGGAAAACTCGACTAAACACCTCTTGAAGAGAGGTAATATCAGTACCAGAAAGAAAATGAGATTTAGCAGTGTCAAACTCAGGTGGAAGTGCACCCAAAAAACTCATCACCGCCATTTGTTCCCTTTGAGCCTGTTATACTATGATATCTGAACTAAAAGGCAGCAGCAGCACGTTCAATTCCTCATAAGTTTTCTTGAAATCCATGAAAAAAGCCGTGAGATCAAGACATAGAAAGCCTTACAGACGTCATAAATCCGGGATACATTGCCTTTTCCAGAGTATAAGAACTCAAGATAATCCATAAGTTCTTTCACAAATTCACAATGATTAATCAAGTTAATAACTTCACTATCAATGGAATTACGAATCTGTAAAATGAGACGCGCATCTTCCCTTAACCACAATTGCTTAGTGTCATCAGTTGGGGGATCATTTCGCAAATGATCATCCTTATCAATACTCCGTATATATATTCTAACAGTTTTGCTCCAATCTAAGTAATTAGTACCGTTTAGCTTATTTTCAGTGATTTTAGATAGTACTGGAACCACCTCACCTACTTGAACCTTACTATCAGCCATTGTTCAACACAGTACCAAAAGCCAACCCAAAAGAAAAGTAGATAAAACTGGAACAAAGTACGGATTGTGTACCGATGACCGCAAGATGAAGATTGCCTTCAAAAGGTATCTGAACAGGAAAGCACCATCGGAGACAGGCCGGAAACGTTGGGGCGACGTCTGAATAAGAAGTTGACGCTGATAGGAACAGCCACGCGCCTCCACTCGCCGGCGCGTGAGAGAAGGATAGATCCTTCAGCTGGCGCGTGAGACCAACTCGCCGAGAACCCAGCCACCGGACTTTGAGGACTGGCCGGAAACCACGGTGCGCACCTCCCTGGGGTGACGGTGAGACTAAACTGTCACCGGAACTGGTGACGATACCAAATCAGCTCCGAGACTGAAAAACAAACCCCGTGAACCCAGAAGAAAAACCCCAGAAAAATCGAGCCAATTGCTCTGATACCATGAAATGATTAAGAGAGCAAAATGCTCATTTTCTTATCTTATTGATCTGAATAGAGGACAATTTATACTAGTTTACAGGATCTATACTAAGAAAATATACAAGACAAGAATCCCTAGAAATTAGTTGCCTACAAATCATCCTTCTCTACAAGGTAAGTCAACTATACAGCTTGTATATTAACAAAAGGATTAGAGATAGTTTAACTATGTTTTTGTGTCTTTGTACTTAGGGACTGGGGAGGTTTTACCCAGTCCATTGACGCAGCAGCCAGTCCAAGGTTTTGGGGCGGGGAGCTTCACTCCCATAGAAGCTGGAGCTGGTGCATAACTATGTATATGAGCCTACTGTTAAACAATAACTAACTTTAAATAATACGAGTTTTCAGAATATATATTTGGAAGCTGATTTCCAAAGAAGTAGATTGTGGTGAGAAGGGAAGGATGCGCCTTTTTCTACTGCAGGTCAAGCCGAGGTTATGGAATTTCCAGAATTAATTGGTTGATAGAAGCGACATACCTATTGATTATTGCTCTCCCCCCTCTCTCTCTCTCTCTCTCTTTCTCCCTCTCTCTCTCTCCCCCTCTCTCTCTATCTCCCTCTATCTCTTTCTCCCTCTCTCTCTCTCTCCCCCCTCTCTCTATCTCTTTCTCCCTTTTTCTCACAATTTTTTTTCCGCCTCACGCCCTATGCCCTTGGGTTGGGGCACTTGTTGTTATTGTTTACCTTTACACTCCCTTTTCTTGTGTGTGTTGTTTCCTTCCCTTTTCTTGCCAAATGTAAGTTGTAGGATGTTTCTTATTGGGACCCTTTTGTGCTAACTGTTTTCCACCTAGCAGTGTTATTAGTCACTCGTCTAAGTTCATGGGTCTCGTCTTGGTTAAGCCTTTTGTTTTTGTACATTTTGACCTAACCTGCTTCACTTACCCATTTCCAACTTGTCCATCACCTACCACAGAAGGAATACTCGTAGTCTGTAGCTTCAGTATAGGACGCGAGGAAAGCCGAGACAAGTGATTCAAGCAGTGGCTTCTATATTAGTGTCAAGAGCTGAGTGATTGAACTAGATGTGTACCTTAACTTGAAGACTTTGAGTTAGGACTTTGTTCAGTTCAACTAAACCATGTAATCAATACTTTGGAAGGGTAAGCTTCATTAGTAACTTCCAATAAGTAGATGGTGGAATTAGGTACTTGCACATTTAGAGAGTCTGATTCCAAAATTTTCTGCAGATATTTCCTTGCTCTGGTAATGTTGCTACGTTCTTGTTGTTTAGCTACCATAAAAGTGTTGAAGTAAACAGGGTTTTATTACTTTATTTCCTTTTCTGACTATTTCAGAAATTTCAGTAGCTTAGTTGTCACATAGACGTATTAAACTTCTCGCTTTGCTATTTAGTTGCATTATGCAGTTCAAGAAAAGGCTTCTGCTATGAAACCCGTGAGAGATGAGCGAGACACCGGTCCACTTGTACCTTTTGAAGAATTAATAAATGTTGCAAGTAAAAATGCCTCGTCCGAGCAAAAAGAAGATTGTAAAACAAATGGATTGGAGAACTGTAGTCTTCCAGATCGACATGCTTTGCTGCATGTAACTAGCAGGAAAAAACTACCACTCAGAAAGAAAATCTTACCGAAGGTTTGTACTTTGTTATTCTGCTCCTTCACTTTATTAAAAAGTTTTGGCAGCCCATGTAATTGTTTTCTGGCAGGAAAACCATGAATTGGTGGAAATGCAAGCAGAATATGAGGATTTGCTTCAAAAGTTTGAAACTCAGGTAATTGCTGTTGCTTCTTTGCTATTGTTTTTGAGAAAGTACAGTGGGATAACTTGTTTACTTTCCTTTCTTGCAGAAAACTATCAGTGATATACAAATTGACTACTTAACGAAACAACTTGGCGATGCTGGTTTCTATATGGATGAGAAATCTCAAGATTATTCCTCATGTCATATTAATGAGTGTACAACACCTGGGAAGTCACACCTACTTATGGCCGAGTCAGAGGCTATTTTCGTGATCAAGCAACTTCAAGAAAAGGTTTCATCTTCTATTGGTTTTTTGTTTTACTTTGCTTTTTCTGGATTTTTCTTTGGTTTGGTTTAATTTCATTTTTCTGTCCATTCTTTACCATCAGATCAGAATCCTGGAGACAGAGAAGTCTTCAAGCCTGAAAATTTTGAATTCAGTTGTTGAGTTAGCAACAGAACAGAATATATATTCAAGGGAGAAGTATGAAAAGGTAATCATTTGTTGAATCACTTTATGCTGCAAATGGATTTTCTTGATAAGTATTCAAATGCATATTAGCTGATGGGGTGCTTCATTAGTTTTATAACTCATTGGATGAACTAGGTCAATCATCAGGAACTTCAAATGTTGTTGCTTTATTTAAGTTGATACTTATCAGTGCAATTCATTATCATTTCGAAGTTTGATCTCTGTTTGACGACGAAATTCCCTGTGAACATCATGAATGGTAAGAATAGTAATATATTAACATTTAGACAGAGGATTTGGAGAAAGTTGAATTTGTTACATGTTACTGCTGTTAGTCTCATTTTGTCTCCCTTTTTCCTTTTCCCTTTCACTAAAAGACGATGTATACCAGTGAGACTTAACATTTGTGTCTGGTCTATTTGACTGCTCTAAGTAATTTCTCTAGTTCAATTTCATCAAGGAGAAACGTCTTACATGGTTGCAGACTTATAAAAGAGAAACACTTGCCAGTTCTTCTGGAAAGTTTAGCTAAAAGAGATACAAAAAGTTAGCTCGTAGAAGCTTCTTTTGTAGTACATGTGCACTGTGCAGTGTATGCAGGTCTACTTTGTAGTATGTTTGTTGGTGGCTTAATTTTTTTTTATTTTTTTATTGTCATACTTGTAAACACCTTTAAGATTGTAAGAGCTCTCTCTCTCTCCGTGCCTCTGTCTGTCTTGTGCACACACACGCCCAGCTTCTGGGAGATGAGGTCAGGGGTTGTGGACATGTTCATTCCTCCTCCTTTGTTTCTTAAAACGTACAGATCATTATTCTTCGTGCCTATTTGTGACCTAGAAATTTCTCCTCTGGGAAAACCCAAGCAAAGAAAGAGCCGCCATCCCATTATTTACTAAAGGGACACAAGGAAAACCCTAAGCACACTAGAGACTGGACGCAGTGTTCAGCATCTCACCTAGCCCTAAGCACAGGGCGCAAGACTTCCTTCATCTATTCCTGGCACAAGTTCTCTTAAACCATGGTTCTGATGATTTTTCTTAGGTCGGTTGGTAAATAGGTTGTACTAACTGAAAAATAAACACGATCTTCATCAACCTAAAGTTGGTAAGAGTTGCAGAGATGTGCCTCTGTTTGCCGAGCAGAATAAATGAAGAAGAAGAAGTGTATCAATCAACTATATTCTCCAAGTACTTGAACTTCTTTTCTAACCTGATTGACTCAACCCGCTATTTATCATATTTGATTCTAAAGTCTTGAGTATAAAAGATTTAGATAACAAAATCTTTGCATGAATTAGGATTGAGATTCTTTAATGTCGTCTTTGCTGGAGATGTTACTAGAAATGACTGAATGTGGATAAATAAATTGCTGATGTTTACTACAAA
The DNA here is from genome assembly GCA_033070095.1 of Escallonia herrerae. Lineage (NCBI taxonomy): Eukaryota > Viridiplantae > Streptophyta > Magnoliopsida > Escalloniales > Escalloniaceae > Escallonia > Escallonia herrerae. The sequence goes on from JAVXUP010000009.1 coordinate 453,539, forward strand.
ATGCTATGTTTGTGAATGTAAGGCTTTGTTGGTTTGATGCAACAGGAATTGTTTTTGTGATTTACATATCTGTTGCTACTTTAAATAGGCGGCGTCTGTGTCACTTTATTATCTGTTCTGAACGCTCAAGCTATTAGAGAATGGGCCCAACGCTATGTAACTTGGAACCAAGTGTAAGCAGGAACAATAGAACCCAAGGCCTTGCCAATCCAGAGCTTTGATCCCATTTAAGTTACCATTTGCTTTAAAAGCTTAAGGTGTTAGAGAATGGGCCAACGATGTATATCTTGCTTTACAGCTTGCACCTTGTGCCTAGACTCAAAGAGCCATTCACGGGCGGCATATGCCTGCGCCTTAACTGAGATGTCACGAATGGTTTTCTGTGTGGGAAAAATTGGGATTAGGTGCACTTAAAGGTTTTTTTGAAATTGTCCCCTTGACCTTTGCCCTAAGACCTTTTTCCGTTGCTTTCTGTCAATCTTTGGAGGTGAGAATACATGCAAAATCATATATTCCTGAACTCTAGATACCACTAGCAGAACATTCTGGAAATTGAGGGGCAGGCCTGATATGAAAGAGTTGCATGCCAATCGGCACTCCACACATGTCTTTATTCTTTTCCTCTTTTTTTGTTTTGTAGAAAATTCCATTCGAGTGGCCCTGCTATTATATTAAATGATCAAACATATTTTGAGACTGTTTAAAGACACATTCTACATCAGTAATTAGCACATATCTCAATTAAGGATAATGAAAGAAAAGAGGAAGTTCGTTCCTGTTAAAAATACACTGGCTCAAAGTAATAGTCCTTTAGTGGCAAAAGGAGAGAATGCAGCACGTAGGAATAGTTGTAAATGTCAGCTCTTTATTTTGCCTGCTTCTGGAACAGGCTAAAATATAGACGTTTCAAGTCTACAAGCCTCAAGCAAAAGGGTCCCAAGTTCTGAGTTTGACATGCTATGTGTTGCTATTTCTTTGCCATCGTGTTCTGGCTTCTTTGATACATAAGGTTGTGTATTTTATATATCTACTTAGCTCTATGAAGATGTTTTGAAAGCGCGGGAGGAGGCCAAGGTAGCTCGTGAGCAGCTCACATCTACGGAACATGTCGGAAAAATTGACGTATGAATCTTTCGCTTCTCTCCTTCTCTTTCTCTCTCTCTCTCTCAAACGATACTTTTCAGTGATCTAAACTTAATGTGGTAATATTATCCTGTTTAAGCATGTAAAACTCATATTTTGCGAGGTTCTTTTAGGTAGATAATCTCAAGTCCTTTACCAACTTATTAGCGGGAGTCCAAGAAATTATGTTCGAAGTTCAAAGCTCAACAAATCTTTCTGAGGATGTGTCTTCTGTCGTCGATGAACTTTTCCAGACCATCAAAGCCGTATGGGCACAGTTGGCTGTGAGTACTCACTCAGTGATAATTTTAAATCTGCAGTTATGTCTAGTATTTAATTGTCAATTTGAGCCTTTACTCTCCTCCCTCGATTATAGCAACCAAAGTGTCTAGCAAGGTTGTATAGACTTGCGGAAGACACCATTTTAAATTTGTTTCTTATTTTCCTTTGGTTTTATGTTTCGGTTACCTTGTGTGCTTCACACGTTAGTTTAGTTATTCACTTAAGGATGGTATAGTTGTTCTGTCAATTTGAGGTTTTTAGAAAGGACCGGACTGGCCGGTTCCAATAGCGGAGTTGTCAACTGATTTAAGTTCCGCTCCGGTTGTATATGAAACAATTTATCTATGGTAAAAATTGTTTGCACCTTCAGTAAACTACGGAATAAGCAAGACTCACAAAGGCTGGTGGTTCAACTGGTAAATTAAAACTAATAGCCCCACATTAGTTTGTGTTTCAAATTGACTTTGCAGCATTTTGACCCCGGTTTTGCAATATTTTTACCCAGCATTGATGGAACTTCGCTTAAAATAATTCTTCTCTGTCTCCCTCTCTCTCTGTTCCTCTCTCTCTGTCCCTCTCCCTCATCACCCTTGATTAACTGTTTATCAACTTCTATTCGAATTTAGAGTCAAGGTTCGGGACACCTCTACTTGAAACGCAGAGCTACGACTTACAAGTTTAACGTTGATGTTTATTAGCGTGGAAGTTAATTAGAATTACCGTGTAATGTAATTATTGATTAAAATGATGAAGTCAGGGTTCAATCACGGTTGGCCCAAGGTTTGAATTGCCGACCTTTGACCCAGTTATTTTTCAGGTTTAATTTATAAATAATGCTAGAATCTTCTAGCTACAGCCTTACTCTGTTTGTAGCAGTTGCATTTAAATAATTTATGAATGAATATCTGAAATGCTACATCTCTTGGGTACCTTGAAGCATTTATCAATGAGTTCCCTCCTTCCCGGCCCCCCCATATTCCATGTTTTGCTGCTGCTGTGGTTTTGCTACATTCTGCCACCCCCCCAAAACCAAAAAGAAAAAAGAAGTGGTAAATAAGTTTTGCTACTCATGAAGTAGCTGTTCATGACGACATTTCCCTATGATCGTGCAGGAGTTTAAGGTTTTTGCTTCGCAGAATTCTATGCAAGTAAAATCAATAATCAGAGATCATGAGAAGTTGCAGTCTTGCATGAGAAGCAAATTAAACAAACTTAAGAGTGAGAAGGTGTGTCTCTTCTACTTATTTACATCTCAAACTTTACATTTCCCAAATGATCTTTGTGGTCCTTTGGTTGGATGTAGATTTTGCTGTGCAATCAGTCTGTGGACCTTCACAGTAAGATTCAAGAATTAAATCTCAACTGGCAAGATTCAGAAAAGGCATTAAAGGTGAGTTCCTCTACATCTTTCTGCATCGAACTTCTTGCTATACCCCCTTTTGACTTATCCAATTTTCTTGCAGGAACTCTCTGAACAAAATGAAATGGAAATATCTGAATTCCAATACCATATTGAAAGTCTTCAAAAGGAAATATCCTGTTTATCATCTTGTTCGTTGGCTAAGGAGAAGGAAAATATGAGAAAAGACCTTGAGAAAACAAAAGCAAAGTTGAAAGAGACAGAGTTCAAGCTTAGGAATGCCATCCAAGAGAAAACAAAACTAGAGGTATTGTACCATCTTTTTTTATTTTTCTTTTGTGGCTTTGGCCTAAAATCTAGTGTCTAATACATTCATGATAGGGTGAAAAAGCATGTGCAGAGAGAGAAATAAAGCAATTGCATGGCCAGAAGGTTATCCTTGAACGTGATATCAGCAAAAGTGACAGATGCTCAATTGGGTTTGATCCGAAAAGAACAAATGCTGTTGCTGTTTCTGTTGATCAGACAATGCAGGTAATAAGATAAGTCGGCTTTGATTAAATTGTCACACCAAATTTACATACATCTTTCTACATTTATTATCTTGCGTGGATAATTGTGGTCGTATTGAGCCTAAATATCCTTGTTATAGTTAATTAAGCAGTTGGTGGTGATGCTATAGCAGTTCGATTTATCACTGAAATCTTGTTGGTGGCACCTTCATTTACCTCCAGATAAGCTCTTTTATTCCAGACATGCAGCTACCAGAAAGAAATAATCTTCTTCCTTATTATTAAGTTATTCGGAATAAGTAGTTTCTCTTAAGCACACCATGTGATATAAGCCAAAGGTGACACTCTCTTGCAAACAGTATTACAAGGAAAGTTGCTCCCAGGACTTTAGGAACTAGAAAAGGAAGTGTTAGGTTCAGAAAGGCTGTGGACCTTAGAGCTTCCATCACTATTTATCCGCCCTGGTCATGTAATTCTTATGACACGGGGGGTCCGGAGAATTTGACTCCCTCAATATAGAAGCATGAAGAAGTGCCTACCTCTTGATCCACTGCAAACATATGTAAATATGGAACCTGCTTTGAGAGGAACGTCTCAACACCATTAATCAAGCCAAAATCTTATCTGATGCCAAGAGCCCACCGAGAACAGTATGCTTCAGTAAATGATCACAATAACTTTCACTTCTCTTTCATACGAGTATCCCATTGAATTGATTAACCTTCTTTCAAGTTGCCCAAATAATCCTGTATCGCATACAATGACATCTCTCCAACAAACATTAATTTCGACCAAAAAACTTCATAACTTCTTATGCAACAAGACTTTGTTGAAAAGAGCTGAATTTTAAATTCTTAATAAATCAAACTGAATTGGCGTACTCATCCTTTATCGAGAAACAAGAGGCTTTAGAAACATATTCACACTATCACCCACAAAAAGTCACGCTTAAGCTTGATTAACCATTCCTATAAACATTGAAGGATCGGAAACTAAGACATGAGGTACGTTTAAATGCTAGATATGAATTCTATCAATCAAGTAAGCTTACAAGTATTTCCTTCTTATTTCAAAATGTTCACATGTTAATGAAGTTGACGAAACTACCGAGTAATTTGGACTTCCCACAGAACAGCCCACAAGTCCTTGAAACAGGTCTAACTGCTCTATCAAGCGTTGCATTAAAAAGATGACACAGGAGGAGAAAAGTGTCACCTGGCCGGATTACTCGAGAACCCAAAATTGCTGGGGTTAGAGAAGCTTTAGAAAACAAACCACATGACAAGAACTAGACGCCCTCGAATAATGATAGACTACACTTGGTCTTTCTAGCAACATGTTGATATGGTAACGAAGTTTTCCAGATGAAGTTTAATCATGCTATGATCTATTCCCTGCTCCTATCTCTGAGTTTGTGATGGATTGCTTAGCGATGGTTACTAAGTCTAGTAACTATATGGGCTGTCAAGGCCAAGGTGATGATGGTGGAAATCATGGAGGTTAAGAAGGTAGGGTGGTTACGGTGGCGGACATGGACATATTTGCCGTGTCTGAGACTGTAAACGAGCCTTCTGGCAGACTTGATGTGGTTTTTGTTCTGTTGCCTCAGAAATATACGTGTAGTTTGTTGGAATTGGGTTTTAAACCCATTGTGAGAAGCAATTTTGAATCAATTTTCAAATGGGTTCTAAACCATATTTTGGTTAGGGCCAAATTGATTCATGTTCATCTATTGGAATAGATGATCATGGTATATTCACATGTCTAAAACAAATGGAAGGTGAATGAGAAAATTGAAGTTAAAGTTGGTAGATCAACTTGAAGGGAAGAGAGAATCCCACATAGAAGAATTAAAGCAAATGTTGTCTCCTTATAAGGCTTAGCCTTGAGCTAAGGGATGGGCCCCTTGGGGGTACCCATGTTTTGTAAGGAGGGAGGACCTAGGTTGACCCAAGGTCCACCACGCGCGCCGCCCCGTCCCGGTCCGTGGCTTGGGCTTGGGCCCATTAGGCTTTATTCTTTTTGGGACAAAAATATTTAAATAAATAAAGTTTATTTATTTATTTATTTTATTTTCCGGAAAGTTGTGACCTTTCCAGCTAAACAGTTTTTCCTGTGAAGAGTTGCACCCCCCAGTGGATACTGTGTATAAATACGAGTCAGTTTTACAAAAATAATCTAATCCCGAAATTATCTTCTGCAATTTTTCTTCTGTCTCGTTCCTGTGTCCGAAAGAGTTCTGTGCTTTGTTTTGGTTCGCCGGGTCTGCAATTTGGAGTGCTCCTATTTATGACGTATTGTCGTTGTATCCTGGGAGACTGTCGTCAAGAACCGTCAGCACCATTGCGGGACGAATAAGTCTTAAGGACAGTGAATCAAATTCACGCCTCGACCTTTTTCCTTTGCTGTTCTGCAATCTTCTTGTGAGTTGTTAAATAAACTATTATTTCTTTCCTTACGTTACTGCTGTTTTTTGGAACCTTAACATATGACTGTTAGTATATTTTCGATATTGTTTTTTTGCACAAATATACACAAAGTATACGTAGAAACCAACATTCTTAAGACTTATTCACTTGTTTTTTGCATACTTTGTGTTGCATGTGTAGAATCATTGCTTTCGAATTTCGTAATAGTGTTCTCAAAACAGTGTTTTCAAATCAGCGTTTTCTAAATTTCGTTTTCTTATTTGATTCTGTCAATCTTTACGAAAATTATTTTCAGATTCAAAATTTAATTTTAGTGATACTAGACTCTGATTTATACTATTGTGATAGACTGGACTGTTTATTAATTGTTGTTATATTCTGTTGATAGATTTATAACAATGGCTACTAGTGAAACCAATTCGGAAAGTGGACCGATTAATCCCAACGTGCAACACGGTGGTGGGACTGTGTATGCGACGCCTTATGTGGCACCAACTCATGGTTCTGTTGGACTTGGTGAAAGACCGGAAAAGTTCAATGGAAAAGATTTCAAGAGGTGGCAACAAAAGATGTTGTTTTACTTGACCACTCTTAACTTGGCAAGATTCTTGCAAGAGGATGCACCAGATCTTGGTGAAAATCCTGACCGGCAAACTGTGGCTGCCGTGGAAGCTTGGAAGCATTCGGATTTTTTGTGCAAGAACTACATCCTCAATGGATTGGACAATGCGTTGTATAACGTATATAGTCCAATGGTCAATGCGAAAGCATTGTGGGAATCCTTGGAAAGGAAATACAAGACGGAAGATGCCGGCTCAAAGAAATTTGTAGTCGGCAAATTCCTTGATTTCAAGATGGTGGATTCTAAGACAGTGATTAGTCAAGTCCAAGAGTTTCAGCTTATTCTACATGATATTCATGCGGAAGGGATGGTACTTGGAGAGTCTTTTCAAGTGGCTGCTTTGATAGAAAAATTGCCACCTACTTGGAAAGATTTCAAGAACTATTTGAAACATAAACGCAAGGAGATGAAGCTCAAGGATTTGATCGTCAGATTAAGGATTGAGGAGGATAATCGCCAGTCCGAGAAGAAGGCCGGTAATTATCATCAAGAGGCCAAGGCAAATGTGGTCGAGCAAGGTCCATCAAAGAGGAGGAAAATTTCCGATTCCGATGGTCCAAGCGGAGCAAGAGGCTCACATTTCAAAGACGGTGAGAAGAAGAAGTTCAAAGGGAACTGTTTTGTGTGCGGCAAAGCTGGCCATCGTGCTAAGGATTGTCGCAAAAACAAAGGAAACTTTAAGAAAGGAAAGAATTCTCAAGCCAACGTGACCGAAGTTACCAAAATCACCGAAGACGTGACAGATTTGAATTTATCTGCGGTGGTATCCGAAGTCAACTTGGTTGGAAATCCCAAACAGTGGTGGGTAGACACGGGCGCTACTCGACATGTGTGCTCCGAGCGAAATATGTTCACTACATATGAGAGCGCCAACAACGAGAATCTGTTCATGGGAAACTCTTCTTCTTCAAAGGTGCTAGGAATGGGAAAGGTGGTCTTAAAGATGACATCCGGCAAGGAATTGAGTCTCAACAATGTGCTTCATGTGCCAGACATTCGGAAGAATCTAGTGTCAGGCTCATTGTTGAGTAAGAATGGCTTCAAGCTAGTGTTTGAGAGTGATAAATTTGTACTCACTAAAAGTGGGATGTTTGTAGGAAAAGGGTACTTATGTGATGGTCTGTTTAAGTTAAATGTAATGACCATCGTGCCTAAAGTTGTACCAAATTCAGATATTAATAAAACTATTTCTTCTGCTTACTTGTTGGAATCTCCTAATTTATGGCATTGTAGATTAGGTCATGTAAATTATGGTTCCATACAAAAGCTAGTGAAAAATGGATTTTTGCCTAAAATGAATTTTGACTCACATAAAGCATGTGAAATTTGTATTGAAGCTAAAATGGCAAAAACGCCTTTCAAGTCAATTGAAAGAAGTACGGAACCTTTAAGTCTAATTCATAGTGACATATGTGACTTAAAGGTGGTACAATCTAGAGGAGGAAAAAAGTATTTTATTACTTTTATTGATGATTGTACGAGATTTTGTTATGTATATTTGCTTAGAAGCAAGGATGAAGCCTTGGAAGCATTTATGCAATACAAAATTGAGGTTGAAAATCAACTTAGCAAGAAAGTCAAAGTACTAAGAAGTGATAGAGGTGGAGAATATGTTTTCCCTCTTGAAAAATTTTGTGCTGATCATGGAATCATTCATGAGACCACGGCACCATATGCGCCTCAGTCAAATGGAATTGCTGAGCGGAAAAATCGTACTTTAAAGGAAATGATGAATGCTTTGTTGATAAATTCTGGACTACCAGATAACTTGTGGGGGGAAGCGGTCTTAACCGCAAATCATATACTTAATAAAGTACCTCACAAGAAGCTACAAAAGACACCTTATGAGCTATGGAAAGGTCGTCCTCCTTCCTTCAAATATCTTAAAGTGTGGGGGTGTCTAGCAAAGGTAGCTATCCCACCACCTAAAATGGTAAAAATAGGTCCTAAAACGGTTGATGGACTTTTCATTGGATATGCAAGCCATAGCTCGGCATATCGGTTCTTAGTGCATAAATCTGAAATTGACGATATACACGTCAACACCATTATGGAAACAAGGAATGCACATTTCTTCGAGGATGTATTTCCTTGTCGAGTGGCACAAGAACGGAGTTCTTTAAAAAGAACTAGTATGGACCAAGAACCCTCACAAGAGGAAGATGAGCCAAGACGTAGCAAGAGAGCTAGAACGTCTACATCTTTTGGTCCTGATTTTCTAACATATTTGTTAGAAAATGAGCCTCGTACTTACAGTGAAGCAATGTCGAGTCCCGAAACTCCTCATTGGAAAGAGGCTATTAACAGTGAAATAGAATCCATCATGCAAAATCATACGTGGGAACTGGTGGATCTTCCTCCTGGAAATAAACCATTAGGGTGTAAATGGATTTTTAAGAGAAAGATGAAAGCTGATGGAACGATCGAAAAATATAAGGCCAGATTGGTTGTCAAGGGATATAGACAAAAGGAAGGCCTTGATTATTTCGATACATATTCACCAGTAACGAGAATAACATCCATTCGAATATTGATAGCTATTGCAGCTATCAATAATTTTGAGATACACCAAATGGATGTGAAAACAGCCTTCCTAAATGGAGATCTAAATGAAGAGATCTATATAGAGCAACCCGAGGGGTTTGTAGCTCCGGATCATAAGAGGAAGGTGTGCAAGCTTGTTAAGTCACTTTATGGACTAAAACAGGCTCCGAAACAATGGCATGAAAAGTTTGATAAAGTCATGATCGAAAATGGCTTTAGAATCAACGAATGTGATAAATGTGTCTATGTTAAAGGGACGGAAAAAGGATATGTCATTGTTTGCCTTTATGTGGATGATATGCTCATTATCGGGAGCAATAATGAATTCATTAAGGCTACAAAGAAAATGTTGGCCAGTAAATTTGATATGAAAGATATGGGTGTGGCTGATGTTATACTTGGTATGAAAATTACCAAAACATCAAATGGACTAGTCTTGTCACAATCTCATTATATTGAGAAAGTGCTAGACAAATTTAAAAGTTATGATGATAGTTCGGTTAAGACACCGCTAGATGTAAATTTACATCTAACAAAGAATACTGGGGAAGGAATATCTCAATTAGAGTATTCGCGCATAATTGGTAGCCTAATGTATATCATGAATTGCACGAGACCCGATATAGCATATGCTGTCAGTAAACTGAGCAGATATACTAGTAATCCGGGAAAGAATCACTGGTTAGCTATTGTAAGAGTTTTAAGGTATTTAAAATATACCTTAAACTTTGGTCTGCATTATACAAGATATCCAGCTGTATTACAAGGATACAGTGATGCCAACTGGATATCAGATTCTAATGAAACAAAATCCACAAGTGGATATGTGTTTACATTAGGAGGAGCAGCTATTTCTTGGAAATCCTCTAAACAGACATGTATTGCCAGATCCACTATGGAATCTGAATTCATTGCTTTAGATAAAGCAGGAGAAGAAGCGGAGTGGCTTCGTAATTTCTTGGAGGATATTCCAAATTGGTATAAACCTGTGCCACCAATTTGCATACATTGTGATAGTCAATCTGCAATTGGAAGAGCACAAAGCAGTATGTATAACGGCAAGTCTAGACACATACGTCGCAGACACAATACCGTTAAAGAATTACTTTCTAGTGGAATTATCTCTATTGACTACGTGAAGTCAAAGGATAATATTGCGGATCCGTTAACGAAAGCTTTGACTAGAGAGAAAGTAAATACGTTATCGAGGGGAATGGGTCTTAAGCCTATGAACTAAAGAGTTGCCATAATGGAAACCCTACCTAGCTGACTGGAGATCCCAAGATCTAGGTTCAAAGGGAAAACCGAATTATGTAAATGCGACTCAGACAGAGCACTGTGGGGGTTAAAACCCTAATATCCATTCCTATGATGAGAAGACAGTGGCACCTTCAAAAGTTTAGGTTAAGCTATGCTTTTAATGACTCTTATATCTTGGAAATCCAAGTGGGGGGTGCAGTAGGAACCTCTAATAAGAAGTCACCTATGTGAGTAAGAAGTGGGCCGCTTCTATGAGAATTGTAAGGCTGAATTCTCAGAGAGTACTCATGAAAACCAGGAGTGTTCAGGGCCAAAATGAACACAACAATGAGAACCTCAAAACAATGTTTGAACGATACTGTGTGAAATTCTATTGTCTTGGTTTACACTAAAGGTTGAACAGTTCAAGACATCATGTTCACTGGTTAACCAGTAAATCCGATAGTTCTCACTAGGGAAGGTTCAAGGCCATCGACTACCTATCCCGATGCAGTGTCGTTCTAAAGAACTCTTTCTTGTGTCAGTGTTTCTTTGTATTAGTGTCCAGTCAATTTTCTATTCATGTGGGGGATTGTTGGAATTGGGTTTTAAACCCATTGTGAGAAGCAATTTTGAATCAATTTTCAAATGGGTTCTAAACCATATTTTGGTTAGGGCCAAATTGATTCATGTTCATCTATTGGAATAGATGATCATGGTATATTCACATGTCTAAAACAAATGGAAGGTGAATGAGAAAATTGAAGTTAAAGTTGGTAGATCAACTTGAAGGGAAGAGAGAATCCCACATAGAAGAATTAAAGCAAATGTTGTCTCCTTATAAGGCTTAGCCTTGAGCTAAGGGATGGGCCCCTTGGGGGTACCCATGTTTTGTAAGGAGGGAGGACCTAGGTTGACCCAAGGTCCACCACGCGCGCCGCCCCGTCCCGGTCCGTGGCTTGGGCTTGGGCCCATTAGGCTTTATTCTTTTTGGGACAAAAATATTTAAATAAATAAAGTTTATTTATTTATTTATTTTATTTTCCGGAAAGTTGTGACCTTTCCAGCTAAACAGTTTTTCCTGTGAAGAGTTGCACCCCCCAGTGGATACTGTGTATAAATACGAGTCAGTTTTACAAAAATAATCTAATCCCGAAATTATCTTCTGCAATTTTTCTTCTGTCTCGTTCCTGTGTCCGAAAGAGTTATGTGCTTTGTTTTGGTTCGCCGGGTCTGCAATTTGGAGTGCTCCTATTTCAGACGTATTGTCGTTGTATCCTGGGAGACTGTCGTCAAGAACCGTCAGCACCATTGCGGGACGAATAAGTCTTAAGGACAGTGAATCAAATTCACGCCTCGACCTTTTTCCTTTGCTGTTCTGCAATCTTCTTGTGAGTTGTTAAATAAACTATTATTTCTTTCCTTACGTTACTGCTGTTTTTTGGAACCTTAACATATGACTGTTAGTATATTTTCGATATTGTTTTTCTGCACAAATATACACAAAGTATACGTAGAAACCAACATAGTTTTCTTAACCACGGAGAAAATAAATCAACCAGCAACCACAAAAACACTACTTGTGTAGTGTTGGATTTAGGTCGACGACCTGGATCTTCCCCTTGACGCAATGTAGGCACTATAGTATGGGCAAAATGGTAAGATAATTAGTTGTCTAAAGGGGCTTATGGGGCCCACCCTGTTTAAAGGGATAAGCCTCAAAAAGGTAGAAATCCAGAGGGGAGGACCCAGTTTCCATGACACGGTCTAGCGTTGCACTGATGTCATAGGAATGATGGAATACCCTTGCCCTCTATTTCCTGAAGGGGATCACGACCTTCGGGTTGCCCTGGGCTCGGAGCAAAAATGCCTTAGCACCAGCCCCAACTCGGCTGAACAATGCCCATCGGCCTATATTTGGGATAAATCAAAGTGTTGACACTACAAGAAAAGACATCTTTTGCGACGGAATTTTAGCGACGGCATAAATTCCGTCGCTAAAATGAGTTTTACCGACGGAAACCTCCGTAAGTAAAACTCTGTCGTAAAATATTATTTAAGCGACGGATTTATTCCGTCGCAAAAAATTCCGTCGGTGAAAAGGCATTTCCGTCGGTAACACTCCGCCGTGAAATATTATTTAAGCGATGATTTTATTCCGTCGCAAAAAACTCCGTCGGTACAAATAAGTCTTCACCGACGGACTTTTAGCGACGGAATAAATCCGTCGCTAAAAGTCTATTTAATTCACAAATCTGCTTCTCTCTTCGAAAATCCCAAAACCCAACTTCCCTCTACCCCGGCGGCGACCTCCCTCGACACCGGCGGTGACTTCCCTCGACCCCGGCGGTGACCTCCCTCGACAACGGCGACCACCTGCAACTCCGGCGACCACGGGCCCTCACCTCCGGCAGATCTGTGAAGAGGAGAGAGACTACCCCGGCGGCGACCTCCCTCGACACCGGCGGTGACTTCCCTCGACCCCGGCGGGACCTCCCTCGACAACGGCGACCACCTGCAACTCCGGCGACCACGGGCCCTCACCTCCGGCAAATCTGTGAAGAGGAGAGAGACTACCCCAGCGGCGACCTCCCTCGACACCGGCGGTGACTTCCCTCGACCCCGGCGGTGACCTCCCTCGACAACGGCGACCACCTGCAACTCCGGCGACCACGGGCCCTCACTTCCGGCAGATCTGTGAAGAGGAGAGAGAGAGAGAGCAGCGTCGACCACCGGGACCACCGGAGACGACGGTTTCTCACCTTCGACAGTATTTCTCGTGAGGTAAAGTTCTTGTCTTCCTCTCTATTTGCTCTACGCTATACCTTCTGTCTTCCTCTTATACATGTAAATTGCTGTGAAAAGTTAAAGATGATTTTAGATTGTTAATTGTGCATTGAGCATTTGAGATATTGAGATTATTGACGGAGGATGGGACCCAATTGGATTGAATGTGTGATTTTTGTTAATTTTTATTGTATTGAGCATTTGAGAATTAAGAATTGAGATTGTTGACGGAGGATGGGACCCAATTGGATTGAGATACCTGTTAGTTAGCGCAGACACGGACACCACGTCTGATTGACGGTGTCCGACATTTAAAAAACAAATTAACGTATGCCGATGTGTCTGGAGGTGCGTGTCGGTAGGCGTCGGACACGTGTCCGGAAGCGTCGGACACGTGTCCAAAGGCGTCGGACACGTGTCGGTATGTGTCGGACACGTGTCCAGAGGTGTCAGACACGTATCGGACACCATATCGACACCCTATATGAAGTGTCGGAATTAAGGTTGTTGACGGAGGATGAGACCCAATTAGATTGAGATACATGTTAGTTAGTGCAGACACGGACACCACGTTTGATCGACGGTGTCCAGCATTTAAAAAACAAATTAACGTATGCCGATGTGTCTGGAGGTGCATGTCGGTGGGGGTCGGACACGTGTTCGACGCCGTCGGACACGTGTCCAGAGGCGTCGGACACGCGTCGGTATGTGTCGGACACGTGTCCGGGGGTGTCAGACACGTATCGGACACCATATCGACACCCTATATGAGGTGTCGGAATTGAGGTTGTTAAATGTGCATTAAATTTAGGTTAGTTAGGTTAATGCGACATTTTTAGCATGCACCCCCTGGAATCTAATCGTGGCTCCAGCGCTGACTATAATTAGCCCTAATTAGTCCTGATTAACAATATTTTAGTAAATCAATTAACCCTAATTAGCTTTAACGAGCCTAATTAGTTTTAATTAACCCTAAGAACCTGATGAAATTCAAATTAGCTGTAATTACCCCAAATGAACCCAATTATGCGCATATTGATTGTAGTTAGCCTAATTAGACATAATTTGTACTAACATAACCCAATTACGCCTAATTAGCGCTAGTTAGGACTAATCAACACTACTCGGCACCATCAAAACCCTAATTAGGACTAAATAACCCTAATTAGTCCTAATCAACCCTAATTAGCTATAATTATCCGAAACTAGCCCTCATTAACATTAATTAGCCCTAACATAACCCAATTAAGCCTAATTAGCCATAATTAGGACTAATCAGAACTACTCGGCAAAATTAAACCCTAATTAGGACTACATAACTCTAATTAGTCCTAATCAACCCTAGTCAGCTATAATTATCCGAAACTATCCCTCATTAACATTAATTAGCCCTAACATAACCCAATTAAGCCCAATTAACCCTAATTAGGACTAATCATCACTACTCGGCACAATTAAACCCTAATTAGGACTAAATAACCCTAATTAGTCTTAATCAACCCTAATCAGCTATAATTAATAATCGTAATTAACCCTAATAACCCAGTTAGCCCTAATTAGCCCTTGTACATCCCATAATTACTCAATGTTGCCCAGAGATGATTCAATTACTCGTTGTTTACAAACCCTGCCTTCTTTATATTAATTGTTGTTTTGAGAAGTCCATTGGCAACGAGATGGTTCAACTCGTTGCCAACGAGTTCTATTTAATGTGGAATTGGTAACATATACAACGATCATTCTGTAGTTTTGATATTTCGAAAAGATTCTTGCATATCTTATCAATTTCTGAACACATGCATGCATAGAAACTCTTAGTTCCCTTTCAAAGGTACTCATTACAAAGTAATGCCATGTAATGAGCCTTTGGATGTCCAGTTTGGACAGTTTGGAAAAGCTAATTGTTTATAAAACAGTATTTTGACTTATGCTTTATCACTACAAGAAAACAGGGTTTTAGCGACAGGGTAATCCGTCGCTAAAAGCCAAAAATCCGTCTCTAAAAGAATTAGCGACGGATTCACCGTCGCTAAATATCCCTCGTATGAAAGCCCGTCACTAATAGTTTAGCGACGGAATGTTTTAAATCCGTCGCTAAATATGTCATTTTTACCGACGGATTTATTTTAATTAGAGACGGATATTCCGTCGCGAATTATATTCTTTAGAGACGGATTTATATTTTTGAGACGGAATATTCCGTCGCTAAAAAACTTATTTAGCGACGGAATATTTTTGAGACGGAATATTCCGTCGCTAAATAATTGATTGTAGGAATACTTTAGCGACGGAATTAATCCGTCGCCAAAAGTCAATTTTTTTTTTGAATTTTTTTTTTTATTTTTCAATTACCCGAACCTGTAATACAATTTTCAAATCTCAACAACAACGCGCAATAATCAATACAGAAAGAAATATATATAATCAATTATAAAAAAAATTTATAATAAAAAAAATTTATATATGTACAAGCCGGGAACCGGATATAGCCGGTTAGGAGAGGGGAGAAGAGTACAAGGCGGGCACGGGGGGGGGGGGGAGCTAGGAACGGGCACGGGAAGGGGCTCATCAGGGGTTCCCGAGTCCCGGATCTGGATCCTGCTGATCCGGGGCAGGGGCGGCCTGTCCAGTAGTGCCCTGCTCCCTGATCATCCGGCACACCACTGTAGCAATGCGCTGGATCTCCTCGTCGTCCAACTGAGGCCGAGGAGCCGGTGTCTGTGGAGGGGCAGCAGGGGGTGAGGACGCTCCTATCACGGCACGAGCAGTCGTGCTAGGCAGGCCGCGTATGCGGCCTTTCGGCCGATTCACGACCTCCGGCGTATCCAGCCATCGCTTCAACCCCCCAGTACTCGCAGCCTTACTAGTGGACGCTGATGGCTGTCCGGACTGCTGCTTGGACCCCCTTAGCTGTTCATACGAGGCCTGCAAAAATAGTGGTTTAACGATATGTTAGGGCATTAATTAACGAAACAGACATTGAGGATAGAAAGAAAAAAATATTAACTTAAATAAATTGACTCACATCGATCCGCCGGGCAATATCTGAAATATAGTCGCCCGCCCGGTGCGTCTCGTCCTTGTCCTTCTTCCGCACGTGCGTCTGATTATACGTCAGAGCTACGACCTCATCGTCCTCCAGATCCGGGTGCTCGACCGCATTCTTGTGTCTGACGATGTCGTGTGGCACCGACCCCCCCGTGTGCGTCGGATCTTTGTTCTGTCTGTTCTCAGTCTCGCTCTTACTCTTGGCGTCCCAACCTGGATCCGTAGCCCACCGATCTATCATCTCCCCCCATACACGGTGAGATATCCAATGTGGGGGATATCTCGCCATGTCCGTCATCGGGGCACCCGCGGGCAGCGCCTTCTTCGCCCGGTCCCGTGCATCGTGGAGCCATCGGTGGTAATTCTTGCCGATGTAGGCAAAGAAAGCCTGCTGCCCCAGTACCTGCTACTGAGGCGTGTCAAACGTGAACCCCTCCTGTAAGGCATTCAATAACACAAATTAACAACATAAAACAAACTGTAATTTAACATTTACTAACGCTGAAAAAAATACTTCACCGTACCAGCCACTCCTCCCATAGGGCCTCCCTCGCAGCGGCATCCCAGTCCTTCCAGTACAGGCGTGGCTCGAAGAATCGGCCCTTCACAAGAACGCCGATCTTCGTCCTCGCAATATTCTCCAGGATCCTGCAAAAGAAGTAATTAAATTAATTAATACAGTTCAAATATAAATTAACACCCCAAAATTTTAAACATAAGGCATGGGGTGATATTTTTAGTACTTACAGGCCCTCCTGCGTGAGCGTAACTCTCTGTTTACGATGGGGGTCGATGCGTACCCCGCGTGTCGGACCACGGCCTCGTCGAGATCCTACAAAACACAGACATTAATACAGTTCAAATATAAGGCTACCGAAAATGTACGAAACACCGTTATCAACTATACCTGAGGTAGAACCCACGGAAGATGGAGAATACACGCGCGTGTGGGATGAATCTGCATCGGGCTGGGGCTACGGCTCGAGCTGGGGCTGGGGCGACGGCGATGGCTGGGGCGACGGTGACGGCGACGGCTGGGGCTGGGCCCCCGATGGCTGTCCGCGATCACTCTGTGCCTTGTCATCAGTAGGCAATGACGAGGTGGGACTAACCGGGGAGGAAGCAGCTCGGCGTCCAGCCCGGCCACGAATAGCCCGTATCCTATCCATATCTGACTTCATATAGATTATATACAAAGACATTAACACGTGAAAAACAATAATTTAGGCATACATCATCATCGGCACTATATATATATATATAGTGCATGCCCAACATAATCTTAGATTTGTATGTTAATTGAACCTAAATTGAAAAACGATCGGCGGGTACGACGGTGCCGTGACATGCAGGGTTAGATTCGTCCACCCTCTTTTGTAATTATAGAAAAAGAATTGATTGACGCCTCACTTGATATGGCCGACCAAAAAAATTTCGAGCGTTTACGAACTGAGCCTAAGTACTTAGACCTACGTACTGAGACGACTTTAGAGACCAAATCGAGAACTATATCATTACTCCCAGTTACTCATCCTTCCATTCAAGTATAGATTAATACCCATAAAAAAATAGAAGAGAAGAAGAAATTACTAGGATGGAAAAGCATGACAGTTTCACTCTAAAACTATTGGATCCCAGATTGTCCACGTGTGCACATGGGCACACATGTGCACACCCACATGTTTATATCCGAATTTAGGTTGATCTTCTCGGATACTATACTGCCTTACTAATTTGTTTGTTTTTGTTTAGTTGCGTCCGAGGGCTGTCTGATGTTTAAGGAAATAATCCCTGCATATAAATCTTATCTCAATCTTTCCACTAAAAGTTAGTACCAAAAATGAAGAAGTTAAACATATTTGAGGACACTTTTGATAGTCTTTTGTACTAGTTTTGCAGCAAAACCTCATACATGTCACTAAGTGTGCTTTCACTGCTTTCAGAAATTAGTGCAACTATGGCCACACCATGTTGGTTGGTCACGATCTTGATCAGATAATCGTCGAATTTCCTTTCTTGTATTTATCCTTGTATTTATCTTGATCAGGTTGTAACGACAGTCCACAACCTGCCCACCATATATGCTAATTTTGAAAAACGATCTTGATCAGATAATCTTAGATTTGTATGTCAATTGAACCTAAATTGACATACAAATCTAAATAATTCAGATAATTTAGGGCATGTAATCTAAATTGAAGACAAATTAACAAAAAATTCAGAAAATTTAGGGCAATTGACATACAAATCTCGAGGTGGGTACGACGGCGCCGGCGTTGGTGGTGCGGCGGCAGTGGTAGGCTTCCTTGCGCGGCGACAGTGGAGGCTTTGTGGCACGACCGGAGTGCAAGGCTTGGTGGCGCGGCGTCGGGTGGGGGACGGGAGTGTCGCCGGAGCTGGGTCGCCGTAGAGAAGGGTCGCCGGAGGTGAGAACGGCGGTGGGTGGGTGGGAGCAGAATTTCAGAGAGAGAACGGGGAGAGAGAAAGAAACCAGATCTGAATTTAAATGGAGGATCTTTAGCGACGGAATAAGACCGTCGCTAAAACTCCGTCGGTGAATATCTTATTATAAAGACTTTTGCGACAGAATTTTTAGCGACGGATTTATTCCGTCGTTTAAATAATTTTAAAAAAAACTCAAAATTACTAATTTTATAAAAAATATTTAGCGACGGTAATTCCGTCTCTAAAAGTCCGCCGTTAAAACTCCGTTGCAAAATACTTTTACCGACGGTGTCTTCCGTCGGTAATAGTATTTTGCAACGGAGTTTTAACGACGGTATATTCCGTCGCTTAAAGACATGTTTAGCAACGGAATACCTTCCGTCGCTAAAACTCCGTCGCAAAATACATATTTTCTTGTGGTGTATGTTCTATATCGTGGATATATGGTACACGTTCTCGTGTGTTTCTCCGGGTGCATACAGATCTGGTGTTCTAACATCCGTCAAACCTTCCTAAGCAAGGTTAGATGAATGTTAGAACACCTAATCGATGTGGTGTACTTGGAGAAATGCGGGGAGGTGCTGCCGAATTTTCCACAGACATCGGACTAAGCATGAGTTATTCACTGTTTTATAAACATGTACTTTTCTGAATGGGATTGGACCACTACCTGTTCAAGAGTGGAGGGGAAATATGTAAACATGTTGTAACATTCATGCATTGATATTTACATCGGCAATGCTTAATCACTAGTCATTATTGAAGGTGGTATACAGTACGATAATTCAGTCGTCATGTCAGTCGATCGAAGTTGGATGAAAATGAAGAATGCTGAAGATTTTGAGTGTCGCGTTGACGAATTTCTCGACTTCGCTTATGCGCATCCTGCACATGTTGACCTTGATAAGATAAGGTGTCCGTGCGGTAGATGTGAGTTGTTGCACTGGAGAAAAAGAATTGAAGTAAAATGGCATCTTCGTCGGTACGGTTTTATGGGTGGATACACAAGGTGGACGCAGCACGGGGAAACGATAGTATTGTCGTCCAACCTGGCTAGTCAAACTGAAGTTAGGGAGGAGGCACGATATGATTTCCGAGATATGATTATGGATGCTGGGCATGCTAATGTTGACTGGGGTAACGACAGTCCACAACCGCCGATCGAGGGGGCTCATCAGTTTTATGAGTTGTTGAGAGCTGCGGAAGAGCCGCTGTGGGATGGAGCTCCGAAACACACACGGCTGTCTGCGGTTAGTAGGTTATTACAGTTGAAATCAGACCACAGGCTGAGTGAGAAAGGTTTTAACGAGTTTGTTACCTTCATCAAAGAAATACTGCACGAAAATGAAAAGCTACCGCCGTCGTACTATGACGCGAAGAAGATGATGAGGAAACTTGGGTTGAGCTATGACCGGATAGATGCGTGCAATAACGATTGTGTATTATTCTGGAAAGAGAATAAGGATTTGTCATTATGTCCAGTATGTGATCATTCGAGGTACAAACCGGACAAAGGGAAGAAGAAAAATATTGCATGGAAGATATTGCGATATTTTCCTGTCATACCACGGCTTCAGAAAATGTACTACTCCTCCAGTACAGTTGAACATATGAGGGCTCACCGTGAGACTCGCAGCAACGATGCCGATGTGCTGACACACCCAGCTGATGGAGAGGCGTGGAAGGAGTTTGACCGCAGGCATCCAGTCTTTGCTCAGGAAGTTTGAAATGTTAGACTTGGTCTGGCAACCGATGTGTTCAACCCTTTCGATCAGTTTACCATGCCTTACTCCTGTTGGCCTGTTATTATTGTCCCTTACAACCTTCCACCAGGCATGTGCATGAAGAAGCCGTATATGTTCTTGTCGTTGCTTATTCCGGGGCCGAAGAGTCCCGGTAAGGACATAGATGTGTATTTAAGGCCGTTGATTGATGAGTTAAAACAATTATGGAATCATGGAGTCGAAACATATGATGCATCCCTTAAACAAAATTTTTAGATAAGGGCTGCTTTGATGTGGACTATACATGATTTCCCCGCATTGGGAATGACGTGTGGCTGGAGCACACATGGGAAGCTAGCATGCCCTGCTTGTATGGGCGTGAACCCCGGTCATACGTTAAAGCACGGTGGAAAGGCCTCGTGGTTCGGATGTCACCGTAAGCTGTTGCCACCGGGCCATCAGTTTCGTAGGCAGAAGGATAAATTTGACGGGACAATCGAGCGTGAGGTTGTCACACTGGACTACCCATCTGGTGAAGAAGTACTCTCACACCTGGAGGCACTTGATACTGACATACCACACGGTAAGGGTGTGCCGGATCGGAAGATTGCAGGGTTCGGGAAAGAGCACAACTGGAGAAAATTTTGTATCTTCTGGGAGTTAGCCTACTGGAGGACGCTCGTTATCCGAAACAACATGGATGTGATGCATATTGAGAAGAACGTTTTTGATAATGTGTTCAACACAGTGATGAATGTCAAGAGCAAATTGAAAGATCACCTTAAAGCGAGAAGGGATCTACAACAGTTGGGTGTACGCCGTGAATTGCATCCTCGGACAGTCAGTGGGAAGACCATACTTCCGAAAGCACCTTACTGTCTAGACAAGAAACAAGTGGAGAAGGTCTGTCAGTGGGTTAAGAATTTGAAGCTTCCGGATGGGTTTGCGTCCAACATATCTCGTTGTTGCAATGTATCGGAATGCAAGTTCCAAGGGATGAAGAGTCACGACTGCCACGTATTCATGGAGAGATTCATTCCTATTGCCTTCCGGGGACTGTTGCCACGGGTTGTTTGCGAGACTTTGACTGAATTATCTCATTTCTTTCGAGATATATGCTCTTCTACGATCCGGGTGAGTAACATGGAAGTGCTTGAGAAGAACATTGTGGTGACGATTTGCAAGCTAGAGAAAATCTTCCCACCTTCGTTCTTTGATTCAATGGAGCATCTGCCTGTTCACTTGGCGTATGAAGCTAAGATGGGTGGACCCATGCAATATCGGTGGATGTATCCCTTCGAGAGGTAATCCTTAAATTGTTACAGTTGTTCGTTTACACTTAATGCGACATCTGTTATCATTGATATTCCACCTAACTCGATTCGCTAAACTTCTAGGTTCATGTTCCATTTAAAGAAAAAAGTCCGTAATAAGGCTCGGGTTGAAGGCTCAATTGCGGAGGCTTACGTAACGGAAGAACTTGTAAACTTTTGTAGTCAATATTTCGGGCCTAATGTTGGTACGAGGTTAAATCAACTAGGCCGAAATGATCCCGGAGCAAGCACAAATTTGGAAGGGCAATTGTCAATATTCAAGCAGCCAGGGAGTCCGTTCGGCCGAACGTATACTCGATGGCTAACAGATGAAGAGTACAGTGCTGCAACAATATATGCCCTTCTAAATTGCGATGAAGTTTCGGCATTCGTTGAGTAAGTTAAAGTCTTAATTCACTTACATTGCTGTACATAATTGAAAGTGTGTGTTAAGCGAGTTAAATGCATATTGGTTTGCAGTGAGTTCGATGCGGAATCTTTAATCACTGATCCCGCTGGACTTGAATCTCATCAGAAATCACAATTTGTACAGTGGTTCAAAATCCGTGTAAGATTATTTAACGAAATTATATTATGTGTTATATACAGTTCTGTGGCCAATTAGTATACTGATTTATCCTTAATTTTTACCGTCATCTACAATAGGTTCAGTCAATGGATAGACCAGTGGCCTCATGCTTGAAATTACTAGCCGAAGGCCCTAACAAACAAACATCCTGTTACGGAGGCTATATCATCAACGGGTTTAGGTTTAACGTAAAAGATGATGACCGAACAAAACAAACCCAAAACAGTGGAGTCTTGGTCAACGGCTACTGTTATGCCGAGAATTGCATGGATTTTTACGGAGAGCTAGATGAGATTGTTGAGCTAACATATCTGGGTTCCCAAAACCGCCTGGTAATGTTCAAGTGTACGTGGTTCGATGTCACATGCAGTAGAGGAATCCGTGTTAGCTCTCAAGGGATTGTAGATGTCAATGTCAAGTCAAGACTTGCATCAGACGAGCCCTTTGTGTTTGCTAGTCAAGCTGTACAAGTCTTTTACGCAGAGGACGTCGCCAATCCCAAATCTCATTGGTATACAACTATCAAGTCCAAGAAATTGCCCGTGACATATGACAGTGAGCTAGACTCCTTTCAAGCCGACCAACCACGTGTCTTGTTTCCTGTTGAGGTCAACAACGAGGAGGACGATCTTCCTCTTCCAACAACACTTCTTGTGGGAGAAGAAGTCGTAGATGATGACGCGGAAGATGTTGAAAGTGTTGGAGATGATGTGACCGAGTCTACTGATGAAGAGGATGAATTAGAAGATGAAGAGGACGACGAGTCCCACGAAGAAGAGGGCGACGAGGAAAGTGATGAAGATGATTCGCAAACTGAAAATGATTGACTTGTAATGTTGTAACATCACGGGAAAAATGTAGTAACATTTTAGAACTTGGTGTTTATTGATGTGTTTTTGCACATCCGTTCATATATATATATATATAGTGCCGATGATGATTTATGCCTAAATTATTGTTTTTCACGTGTTAATGTCTTTGTATATAATCTATATGAAGTCAGATATGGATAGGATACGAGCTATTCGTGGCCGGGCTGGACGCCGAGCTGCTTCCTCCCCGGTTAGTCCCACCTCGTCATTGCCTACTGATGACGAGGCACAGAGTGATCGCGGACAGCCATCGGGGGCCCAGCCCCAGCCGTCGTCGTCACCGTCGCCCCAGCCCCAGCCATCGCCGTCGCCCCAGCCCCAGCTCGAGCCGTCGCCCCAGCCCGACGCAGATTCATCCCACACGCGCGTGCATTCTCTATCTTCCGTGGGTTCTACCTCAGGTATAGTTGATAACGGTGTTTCGTACATTTTCGCTAGCCTTATATTTGAACTGTATTAATGTCTGTGTTTTGTAGGATCTCGACGAGGCCGTGGTCCGACACGCGGGGTACGCATCGACCCCCAGCGTAAACAGAGAGTTACGCTCACGCAGGAGGGCCTGTAAGTACTAAAAATATCACCTCATGCCTTATTACAAAATTTTGGGGTGTTAATTTATATTTGAACTGTATTAATTAATTTAATTACTTCTTTGGCAGGATCCTGGAGAATATGGCGAGGACGAAGATCGGCGTTCTTGTGAAGGGCCGATTCTTCGAGCCACGCCTGTACTGGAAGGACTGGGATGCCGCTGCGAGGGAGGCCCTATGGGAGGAGTGGCTGGTACGGTGAAGTATTTTTTTCAGCGTTAGTAAATGTTAAATTACAGTTTGTTTTATGTTGTTAATTTGTGTTATTGAATGCCTTACAGGAGGGGTTCACGTTTGACACGCCTCAGCAGCAGGTACTGGGGCAGCAGGCTTTCTTTGCCTACATCGGCAAGAATTACCGCCGATGGCTCCACGATGCACGGGACCGGGCGAAGAAGGCGCTGCCCGCGGGTGCCCCGATGACGGACATGCGAGATATCCCCCACATTGGATATCTCACCGTGTATGGGGGGAGATGATAGATCGGTGGGCTGCGGATCCAGGTTGGGACGCCAAGAGTAAGAGCGGGACTGAGAACAGACAGAACAAAGATCTGACGCACACGGGGGGGTCGGTGCCACACGACATCGTCCGACACAAGAACGCGGTCGAGCACCCGGATCTGGAGGACGATGAGGTTGTAGCTCTGACGTATAATCAGACGCACGTGCGGAAGAAGGACAAGGACGAGACGCACCGGGCGGGCGACTATATTTCAGATATTGCCCGGCGGATCGATGTGAGTCAATTTATTTAAGTTAATGTTTTTTCTTTTTATCCTCAATGTCTGTTTCGTTAATTAATGCCCTAACATATCGTTAAACCACTATTTTTGCAGGCCTCGTATGAACAGCTAAGGGGGTCCGAGCAGCAGTCCGGACAGCCATCAGCGTCCACTAGTACGGCTGCGAGTACTGGGGGGTTGAAGCGATGGCTGGATACGCCGGAGGTCGTGAATCGGCCGAAAGGCCGCATACGCGGCCTGCCTAGCACGACTGCTCGTGCCGTGATAGGAGCGTCCTCACCCCCTGCTGCCCCTCCACAGACACCGGCTCCTCGGCCTCAGTTGGACGACGAGGAGATCCAGCGCATTGCTACAGTGGTGTGCCGGATGATCAGGGAGCAGGGCACTGTTGGACAGGCCGCCTCGGCCCCGGATCAGCAGGATCCAGATCCGGGACTCGGGAACCCCTGATGAGCCCCTTCCCGTGCCCGTTCCTAGCTTCCCCCCTCCCCGTGCCCGGCTTGTACTCTTCTCCCCTCTCCTAACCGGCTATATCCGGTTCCCGGCTTGTACATATATGAATTTTTTTTATTATAAATATTTTTTATAATTGATTATATATATTTCTTTCTGTATTGATTATTGTGCGTTGTTGTTGAGATTTGAAAATTGTATTACAGGTCTGGGTAATTGAAAAATAAAAAAAAAATTTCAAAAAAAAAATTGACTTTTGGCGACGGATTAATTATTTAGCGACGGAATATTCCGTCGCTAAATAAGTTTTTTAGCGACGGAATATTCCGTCTCGAAAATATAAATCCGTCGCTAAAAAATATAATTAACGACGGAATATCCGTCGCTAATTAAAAATAAATCCGTCGGTAAAAATGACATATTTAGCGACGGATTTAAAAATTCTGTCGCTAAACTATTAGTGACGGGCTTTTATACGAGGGATATTTAGCGACGGTGAATCCGTCGCTAATTCTTTTAGCGACGGATTTTGGGCTTTTAACGACGGATTTTCCCGTCGCTAAAACCCTGTTTTCTTGTAGTGTGAGGGATGGCGGCTGAGATGGGGGGCTCTCGAGGGCCGGTGCGTCTCTACCCAATCCACCATTTGGTCTGTTTTAAGACTAGTCTAGGGCATGTCGAATGTGGCTGGGGAAGGCGTAGACCCTAGAGCTCCCCTGGTAAAAGAGACTAATGACGCCTAACAACTACGGCTATATACGAACCGAGTTCGAGTCGAACATGGGTGTGTTCGAACTCGGTTCGTTTAAATTTGGGCATGTTCGAGGTCGGCTCGAGTTCGTTAAGAGCCAAAATATTAATGTTCGAACTCGGCTCGAGTTTGTGAGAGTGAGATTCAGGCTCGGCTCTCTTAACTTGTAAAATAATACGAGCCGAACTCGGCTCGCATTCATGTTCAATTCCAATCAAACCTCTAAAATTACTCAAAATTCTCAAATCATTCAAGCATAACTAATAAAAACGATAAATAGAAGATACAGGAGAGATGCAGAATCAATTAAAAACACTAATTGATGCAGATCGGAAACTTGGTTTTGCCTGCAATGGCTTTGCAGATCGGAAACTTGGCTTTGCAGGCGATGGTTTTGTAGATCGCAAACTTGGCTTTGCGGCTTTAAAGGTTGAATCTGACGACAGGTTGAGTCCGGCGACTTGGAGATGATGGCGGCGAAGACAGCGATGTGATGTCCGTTTGTTAAGAGTGAAGAGAGAGAGAGAGAGAGAGAGAGAGAGAGAGAGAGAGAGAGAGAGAGATGGAGGGTCTGTGCAATCCGTGTGTGACGAGGTAGGGGACGGAAGTGCGGTTGTGTGTGAGTGCAGAGTGTGGCTGTGTGAGATATGTGTGGTTTAGGTTTTAGTTTGAGATTATATACTTAGGGTTTTTAAGGGTTTGGGCTTCATAGATTGGACTATCTAAGGGTTGAGCTTTATATTTATAAGTGGGCTTGGGGTTTTGGGTTAACTTAAAGGCTTAGCCTCCAGGCCCTCTACCTTAAAATTTAATTTAAATGTAAATATTAATTTTGTATACATATTATAATTAATTTATTATTTATACGAGCTGTTCGCGAACATGTTGTGGATATTTTAGTGTGTTCATGCTCGACTCGTTTAATAAACGAGCCCTGAAAAC
Source organism: Escallonia herrerae (assembly GCA_033070095.1). Taxonomy (NCBI): domain Eukaryota; kingdom Viridiplantae; phylum Streptophyta; class Magnoliopsida; order Escalloniales; family Escalloniaceae; genus Escallonia; species Escallonia herrerae. The sequence goes on from JAVXUP010000009.1 coordinate 479,908, forward strand.
CTGTTCATGTTCGGTTCGTATATTATATGAACGAACGTGAACGAGTTTTGTGGAGAACGAACTACGAGCCGTTCGTGAACGGCTCGGTTCATTTATAGCCCTACTAACAACATTGAAAATTAGGTCAGCACGCCTATTCCACTTTACACTCGAGTAGTCTTATCTCATGGAATGCAGATTCGGAATGCATTAGTGCATATCAGAGCCAAAGCCGACGGTTTAGAGAAGCAACAAGGTCTCACGAAATTCATATTTATAATACGAACCTAAACCTCAAGTGAAATATTAACTTACAAAGGTGGCCATTGACATCCTCAGCAAAGCTTATTACAAAGAATCATGTCTCCTCTCTGCTGAAAAACAAGAAAACAAAGGCAGACAACTCCCAAACCATTAAATTGCTCTAACACGTCTTTCTAATTAACTTTTACACCAGCGCTTCACTTCATTCATTAACGTGTAAGCGAGCATTTCAAAGTGCATTCTATAATCTGCTCTTGATCTCAAATGGTAAAAGAAAAAAGAGCTATGCATGCTCAATAAGTGGCCAAGTATCTTTCTAGTTGGACCAGACATGTAAAAACGAATCAGAAGCTCATAACAACTATTTTAGGCGAGAAAAGAAAACTTATAGAGTGCATACACATCATATTATAAGAAAAAACTTGCATTAAAAATCATTCGATGATTATAAAGCTGGCCAGATTCTCTAAACTTGACTGTTCCTTACCTTCCATGTCTGGATAACCTCCCCATTCATGGAAATCATTTATTTATGCCTCAAGGCCTTCGTACGGAACGTGTAACCGGCCTACATACAAGTCCGTTACATGGCACTGGAGAGCAAACGGTTCATGTTCTGTATGAATACATGGGCTGCCCTTACTTATTGATATCTATTTATTCATCTTCAGTTCTCTCTCTCTCTCTCATCATTCCTCCACAATTTGACTCTGCCACCGCCCTTCACACAGGTGCAAATGTGCTATCTCCTGCTCTTTGCCAACCGAATGACTTATCTCATTTGTGTCACACTTTGCCTCATACCCCTGTAAACTTTTTGGTAGTTTGGCAACTTGATTTTAGGAAAGAAATAATGACCCCAAACCTAAATGATGATAACCTCTAAGCTCCCTAACAACAGACTTACTCATCTTTAGGCATTATTTGTGTGTTGGTGACATTAGTGATATCCTTTAAGCAACCTTTTGTCATTGAAATGTGTCACTGTAAATATTTCACGGCATATTGCCATATTGATAGCCAAAAACAATACAATTATCTTCATGAGCTCCTTTTCTAGTGTCTTATTTCATCTTATGCCTCTCTTATTGCCAGTATGTCTGGCATTGCCATATGTCTGCTATCCCCTGCCCTGCCCTGCCTTGCCTTAGAAATATATAAACATTGTTACTTAGGCAACCACTGTAGTAGTCTTAGCAATACAATTAAATTTTTTTTGTTGTTTGTTTCTTATGCATATTATGTCTTACCGCATCATCTCTCTTTACCATTATGCCATTGCACACTGGTTCCGATATGCATAAATGTTGTTGACAGACTGTAAGATTTTGTTATGACGTTTCAAAAATGCCTTGTCAAGGAAACATAGTGTGGATCGCAAACTGAATGCCTTGTTTCTTGTCGCCAATTTAGGGCTGAAGTTTTTATGGATAAGTGGTAGGTTTCAATTTGCCCCTTTCCTTTTGTTTGTTAAGGAGGATTTCGGAAAGCTTGAAGTTCTGCCTTTGAGATGGAAAGAAGAATTGCCTCTTTGGAAGATCAATTGGCTGCTACACTTGGAGAAAAGGAAGAGGCGTTATCTGGTATTGAACATTACGCCTTAGAGATGCAGGTCTTGTCTGACAAGTTGAAGATGTCAAACTCAAAACTGAGTACCCTGCAAGATGTGGTTTCAAGCCTTGTAAGTTTTTCTGAGTTCGCTTGGCATTTTCTGTCGGACTCCTTTTAATAGACTTTATGTCCCTGTTTAACTTATTATTAGCATGATTTATTTGTTCCATGTTTTCAATTATTAACATATTTTTATCTTTCTAGAGGTCAAGTCTGGAAAAATCTCAATCCTACGGTCAGAAGTTGGACGCCTCTCTCAGTGTGTTGGCACAAGAAAAGGAAGAGTTGGCAATGGTAGCTGCGCGTAAGGTAAATTTTTTATTTTAGACCTCTCAAATCGAGCATAATCTTGATTGTTAATCATGGCTTCTATAGTATAGAGACTTTCTGATACCCTTTTGGAAATAGAGGAGGAAAAGGAAATGTGGTATGCTAAGGAGAACGCATCTGTTGTAGCCATTGAAGAGAAAACAAAGACCTATAATGAGGAGATTGCCTATTTATCTAAGTGTCAGAGACAACACCCGAATTTAGGAGTATTTTCATAATTCTCTTTTTCAAGTTTTTGACCTCCGGAGGCATTTCTCCAGATCAAAGTTCCCATAAATGAGTTATCATTTAATTTGCAAATGCCATCCTATGCAACTAAACTACATTTTCTTTTAGCCTTCGAGTTTCCTACTTAGATCAGCCAGTTACAGATTAAAATCATGAAGGAAACCTCTGAAATTTGTTGGTAGAACTGCAAACCTTCCATTCATCTTTAGTAAGGAATCAGTGATATTGGCCAAAGTGGCTAAATAGCTTTCTCGGAATCAGGCCACTTACAAATCCTGTGCGGCCCTGCAACCGATCTAGTGTTTTATGCATATTGCTTTCAGCAACCAATTCATAGCTCGCCATTTCATAGATGTATAAAATATAAGAATCTATCTTGGAATTCACATCTTTGTATAGCTTTTACATGTCTATTAGGATTTAATCCTAGTAATTTTGGAAAGACTAAATACACCAGTTGTTGGGATTTAGATACATATCCTCTACCGGTGGTTTTGGTCATGCTTATATAATTATACTATAGGCCTTTGTTGTAGGATACGTATCACATATTGTGTGATATGGAGAACTATGGAATGCGCGGTGTGAAAGAGTGAGCGATTGATATTCTATTCGCACAGTATAATAATTACATGATTTGCCATAAAAGTCTTATGCGTAAAAGTTTTTTTCATTATTACTCGAGCATATTTGTTACCAATGCCATCGGTTTGTGCGTTGTTTCCTTACTTCTTCATATCCCTAGTGATGGGACGAATCTTTCTGATATCAAGGCTATCAATTCCTTTTCTTTTTTTTTTTATGGCGAGTTGATATTATAATGGAACCCCTTTTATAACCAAAACTTTTTTGACATTATTAGTTGCTCTATTTTTATCAATTTGATTGCTAAATCCTGATGAGTACGTTGATTTACAAGGTTAAAAGTGAATGGGAATCCTGCAGAGAAGAGTGTAAGATTTTGGGTGAAAGATTAACATCTTCGGAGGAAAATGCAGAATTGGATAATAAGTGCAGGTACGTCTGACCATGAACCTATCAGCAGGTTTCATTTAGTAATAGCAATATCTATAAATCTATGAAAACATACATGACAATATCTACAAATTTAGCATAGATATTTTAAATGTTTGGATCACTTCTAATCTCGATCATTAAGTCTTTTGTAATAATTATCTATCCATGATCCGTTTGATCCCCACCCAACCCTCAACCCTCAACCACCCAATCCTCAACCCCCCCTTCCCCTGTCCCAAACCAAAATACGAAAAAAGGCTTCCAACTGTCCTGATACTAGACAACGGTAGAAAACATTATTATTCGCTACATTTTGCTCATGGACAAACCGGTGTAACTCGGTACTTTCCTGCTCTATATTTTGCAAGGCCATATAGTAGTTGCGTGGCTACTTAGTTAAATTTTATTTTACCTCGGTCACAAGCTTGAGGAAGCGTATATTCTGATATTCGAGGGTAGGGAAATTAAGAGATAGAGTTGTATTTGGGTACTATTTTATAAGATGGTGATTGTGATTTTTGTATGTCAGTCATTGCACTGTTGCGTTTATAAGAATAACTATTTATGCTCTTGTGTTGGCTTATAAGAAACTAAAGCTGTCCTAGGCGAAAGAAGAGCAGATTGAGAAAAAAGGCTAAAATTGAAACATCCCGGAATTTCCGAAACTTTAATACTAACTCGATCATTTACAAACAGAAAGTATTATCCTCACAATTCAATGAAAAACTATTATCAGAGCAGCCAAACCATTAAGTAATGTAATCCTCTCAGTGTACAATCATACTCGGAAACTAAGTTTAAACCTGAATAATAAACTAGCAAAGTTCACCCACGCAGGGGTTCTAAAGACCAATACGGTAACTAAATACTAATTCTCATGCTCGGTTCCCAATCCTGAACAATTTAATGGTGAGCATTACCAACAGGAAGTCAAACGAGGGTAAGCTTTTGAGAACTCATTAAGGTCGCTCAAACGAAAGAATTATGAAATAATTCACAGATGCAATTTGATGTTGGTTTTCCAAGAGTTTCCAAATGATCATACCTAGTTTGATTTGATTAGATATTAATATGACTTTCAGGTATGATGTAAATAATTACAGATGCTATTGAACATGAGCAATTGCAAAGCCATATAGGCAGTGCAGGGTAATCACTTCGCAAAATCACGGGTGCGATGCTCACTAACATTGATAACTACATATGCATATGTACACCGGCTAGTTGGCCCTAGTCCATCAAGGTACTATCTCACACTGATACACACCAATTCCTTCAATACACACTAGCTCCTGCCAAAACACACCAATACAAAATCTCATGTTAATACATAAAAGGACAATAATTGCTAATTCAACACAAATTCGTTGCTCGATGGGCAGTAAAAGATGCGCATCGACATGAATGTCGAAAATTGCTTAAGGCTCAAAATAGGGTTTTATGGGCAATCAACACATTTTCATGACAGTTCAATGGAATTCGAGAAACAAATAGAATAAAACATACGAAATCTAACTGATGAAGTATAGTTCGGATAGAATTCCTTACCTCGATCCACGTTATGTAATGTTACGCAACCTCGTTCGAAATTTCTTGAATTAACCTAAATTGACAATTTACTTATTAAAACAAATTCTAGTCTCATAACATTATGAATCCTATACTAATTACTCACTCGGACACTCTTAATTCAAACAAAACAAAACAGATCGCTCAGACGGCCAAACTTAACAGATATCCCCGCACACTCTATAAGGCATTAAGACATCCCAAAATTCATAATAAATCCTTATAAAATATTTTTATAGCTTAAAACAGCAAACCAAGTTATAATATCAAATTTCTAAATTTTCGAATATTTTCAAATTAAAGACGATTTTCTTAAATATTAGAAAAACCCAAAAGTAAAAATCAATACTTTTAGTTCAAATCAAAGTCCCATAATTTTCGTGATAGCTTCTTAAAATAAAGGAGAAATGCTGAAACTGAAATTAGGATTTAAAAAGAACGGAAATCATTTTAAAATCATTTGTGCTGCTAAATCAGATGCAATATTAATTCTTATATCATGAAAACATTACAGAAATTTTTCCAGAATTTATCGAGAATTTTAAAGACTCCAAATGAGAAATTAAATTATTAAAACTAGTAAATGACTCCAGAAAAATCTGAAATTTTACCAGTAATTCTAATATTGTCCCAAGTAACTTTCTGTAAAGTCTCAACATTTAATGATAATTGGACAATGCCTAGCAGCCACGTGGTACAACTGTAGAAGCACAGTGTACCACTCCACTGCACAAACCTTGTTCACTTTCGCCGATTTTCTTCGTCCTCTTTACACTTCACTGTTTAAACCAGAAATCACCTCACAAAAAATACCCACGCAACCTCTCCCCTTGTTCTTACACACTCATAACACGCACTACTACACATGTACACATTAAGTCACAATTCACACACATTACACTGCTTCTCTCTTCTTCCTTCCCTTTCCAAGACCCACTTCACACGCACACACGAACACAAACACACACACGATAGGCTGCCTTACATCCTATCTTCCATCCCACAAACACACACTTCCTAGGTAGCACGGACACGGTTTCGGACACTGACACCAATGGGGACACCAGACACCGCAATTTTTAAAAAATCAGATTTTGGACACCGCAGGACATCGCTATTTTTTAATATATTTTGATTATATATATATATATATATATTTAATAAATATCAAATACATTCCACAATCTAAAATAACAAATAATATTGAAAAACTACCAAAACAAGGAATTCAAATAAATACAAGTCATACTTAAACATTTATTTGGTATTGGACAAAAAAACTAAGTCAAAAAAAAAAGAAGAGGAACTTTCTGTAGAATGCACGACAGAGGGAGAAAAAAAAGGAAAGACACGAGAGAGAAGGGACTTTCAGTAACTAGAAGAAAAAAGGAAGGAGACGACTGACGAGATGAGGATACAAAGAGAAGGAGACCTGTAGGTTAGCGATGGCTGCGGAGGACCTTCAGTGACGATGGCAAGAGCTCTGGCGATGGCGACGGTGGATAGATCTGTCGACTTCGGTATCTTCCTGACTGAGCTCCGGGAACATCGGCGACAGCTCCAGCAACCCCAGCGACAAGAAAGAAAAAGACGGCCTACATATTAGAGCACCCGTGAGGTGAGAGAGAAGAAGACGACCCCTGAAATTAGTTCAATTAATCTCAAATTGGCCCCAAAAGGTCCGACACTGCTCCATGCTGTGTCCGACACTCCTCGACGAAGTGTCTGACACGATGTTGGAAATTAAAAAAAAATAAAAATAAAATTTCGGACACCGATTAGGAGTGTTCGACACGTGTCGGCCAGTGTTCGGAGGGTGTCCGTCCGTTTAGGATACCATACCTCCACCTAGGAGAGGTGTCGGTGCTTCCTAGCACACTTCTCATTCGTTAACATGGCTACCCTTTCTTCACCCCTCTTAACACTCCGTTCTTCTTCTTCTTCTTCTTTTTCCTTTTTTCGTTTTTTTTTGTTTTTTTTTTCACGCACACATACACTACAATACACTTGTTTTATGGCTGTTTTTCAGCCTTCTCCATCCCGAAATCCGGTGGTTAAAGGTTTAGATCATGGATAACCCTTCTCTAATGGAGGGTTTTTAGACTGAAATTAGAGAGGCGCCACTAACAAATACAAAAGGTTATGAAGCCGTGAACACACATACTTCTACAGTTGCCCAGGTTCCCCAGAAATTGTAACTTATGGCAAGAATAACGTTCTTCAGCCATGACAAATTAAACCCTAAATCCAGAAGACCCTACTTGCCTTCTTGCTCTTTTGTCTAGGAGGCGGCACATCACCTGTAGCATGGCTTGGTATAGTATCATGCTAGCGCAAGAGTTTTGCAATATAATGAGTGAATTTCATCATCCCACTCTTCCTATTTCTTACTCTCGTTTAGTCAGAAAAAGCGGTCATCTTGAATTTCTTCCACTTTACACACACACACACACACACACACACACACACACATCTAACACTTGTTTATCCACAAAATACCCTTCTTCTCTTTACTTTTTATACACGTACTCACCTATAATATGCACACTGGTGCACTCACTGTGGCAGCCATGGCTGGCCCCCCTTGCTCCCTCATTACACACCTACAAACACACACAATCACTCCTTCACGGCACACCCAAAACTCACACCAACACCCACTCACGGCTGAAGGAGAATCCTTCACACACACACACACACACACACACACACACACACAAAATTACTGTAATGCAAGGAAAAAAAATAAAATAAAAAGTAGAACGAAACAAACTTGAATTTTCACTTTGGCGGATTCCGACACTACTCTCCTTCGCCCCCCCCCCCCCCCTCCCTCTTTCTCTATAACTTTCTCTCTTTTCCTTTGTTTTCTTAGTAACAGAATGGAATACATTCCCTTCCATTTTCTAAATGCCTCAATGTATCCCTCTTTCTCCCTTTTGTTCCCTCTTTAATTTGTTTCCAAAACTAGAGGGTTGACTAAAAAAGAAAATCAGATATGTGATTTTTCACTTATTCAATATACCCAATTTATGTTTAAATTTTTTAATAATCCTGCTTCACTAATCGTTGCTAAACGTTTCCAAAAATATTGTTTATGCTAATAGCCACTAAAGACCTCAATCAATATCACGTATAATTGCTATCGTTAAGTTATAACTTATGATTTTCAAAAAAAATGTCGCTAAAGGTTACTGATAAAATTTCGCTCATGCTAATCGACACTAAATTTTTATGAAAATCATCTCTTAAAATAAATTAACTGGCTAGACAACATCAAGGTTTGGGGTGTTACATTTCTCCCTTATAAAAATTTCGTCCTCGAAATTTGGTGTTCCTTATGTAGCTGCTCATAATCATGTCCACTCTCAGATATCCAGTGACACCTCAAATGCTTATATAACCTGACCCATTTAAATAGTTGGCAATCCAATACAATTCCAAGCGACTTACAAAATATATGCTTTAGGACTGATCGATATGTGTTTTACTCTCTTCAATTCATCGATAAACATTGCCTCAAATATTAGTACTCTTAAATCACAAGCCCTGCTGCACTATAAACGCTATCTCTACAATTTAGGCTTTCTCCATTTATACCATTAAATTGTCACTAATACTCCATGTAAATTTATCATAATTAATACTAATCTTAATTTGGGACCATCACTTACGCTTCAACGTTCGTAGAACCTCAGATCCAAAGGTTATGAAGTTTGAGAGTTAGTTCTCTTTCTATGTTTTTTCACAATAAAAGAATAAAACTTATAAGTCTTTAATCGATACCTAACCTCACGGAACGCAAGCCTAGTCATTGACTTCCACCCATAGTGCATTATTGTAGAATCAAGACTACCTAAGTACAACACCCACTACATTTCTTTTTTTGGGTTCCTTTTGCTTCAGCAGAAAACTAATTCTATCAATATCACCTTGCTAGAAGAGCTAAATTTAGAGTTTACGGGACCTATGTTTGATACTTAAGATCTATGTTTCCGATCCTGCTGGTAGCTCAAAAAGTTCATGACCCTTAATATTGACTAGCCATTGCGTAAACTGAATTCCTTCAACACCAAGCTTATGTCATCCACTAATTTCTTGAACAACTTTGTCCCTGAATTTCTCAAATCCAAAACCTCAAGGTACGCTGATATCTTAACGGACCACTATGCATTCGCTACGCACTCTGATGTCAACTCAAAACCAGTTTAAGTTATTACCAAATCTATCACATAGAAAGTTTTACCTTAAAGGACCTAAAAATCTGATTCTACACACATGTATCACACATTCACTAGCAATCACAACCTTCATCCTTCATGGCTTCTATTTGATGGAGCTACTCAAGGAAACCAAAATATTGTATTCTTATCCTTTAATCATCTTCTTTGGTTAATAGTTAAAATCCCAGAATTCTAAGGTAAGTAACACGTCAACACAATCTCAACCTAATGCTAAAGCATCAAATAACTTTTCAGAACCTAGTACACGTTTTCAAAGTCCAATCTCAATCACAGATTATCTTAGGCTTATGAGGTTACAGAATCTCATACCTACGCTCTGATACCAACTGTAACATCCCGGAATTTCGGGAACGTTAGCACTAACTTGATCATTTACATACAAACAATATTATTCTCACAATCCAGTGGCTAACCTTTATCAAAGCAACTAAACCATTAAGTAATGTAATCCTCTCAGTGTACAATCATACTTGGAAACTAAATTTAAACCTGAGTAATAAACTAGCAAAGTTACCCATGCAGAGGTTCTAAAGACCAATACGGTAACTAAATACTAATTCTCACTCTCAGCTCTAACCTAATCCCGAACAATCTACCGGTGAACATTACCTGCAGAAAAGAAGTCAAATGAGGGTGAGCTTTTGAGAGCTTAGTAATGTCGCGCAAGCGAAGGAATTACGAAATAATTCACAGATACATTTCGATGTTCGTTTTCCAAAAGTTTTAAAATAATCATATCTAGTTCGATCAGATATCAATATGACTTGCAGATACGACGCAAACAATCACAGATGCTATTGAACATAAGCAATAGCAAAGCCCCACAAGCACTGCAGGGTGATCATTTAGTAAAGCCACAAGGGCGATGCTCACTAATACTGATAACTACATATGCATATGTACACCGGCTAGTTCATGAAGGTACTAGCCCACGTCAATACACACCAATTCCTCTAATACACTACAACTCCCGCTAAAACACACCAATGCAGAATCTCATGTCAATACATAGAAGGACAATAATCGCCAATTCAACACATAATTCGATGCTCGATGGGCAGTAAAAGATACGCATCGACATGAATGTCGAGAATCGCTTAACGCTCAAAATAGGGTTTTATGGGCAATCAACACATTTTCATGACAATTTTATAATCAGAGTTCAATGAAATTCGAGAAACAAATAGAATAAAACATACAAAATCAAAGTGATGAAGTAGGGTTTAGATAGAATTCCTTACCTCGATCCACGCTATGCGATGTTACGTAACCTCGTTCAAAATTCCTTGAATCAACCTAAATTGACAATTTACTTATTAGAACAAATTCTAGCCTCATAACACTATGAATCCTATGCTAATTTCTTACTTGGACACTCTTAATCTAAACTAAAACTAAACAAATCCTTCGGATGACCAAACTTAACCGATGACTCTGCACACTTTATAAGCCATGAAGACACCCCAAAATTCATAATAAATCCTTATAAAATATTTTTATAGCTGAAAACAGTATAACAAATTATAATATGAATTTTTAATATTTTTCAATTAAAAACGGTTTTCTTAAATACTAGAAAAACTCAAAAATAAAAATTAATATTTCTAGCTCAAATCAAAGTCCTATAATTTTCATGATAGCTTCATAATATAAAGGAAAAATATTGAAGCTGAAATTAGGATTTAAAAAGTACTAAAATCAATTAAAAATCGTCTGTTTTGCTAAATCAGATGCGATATTGATTTAGAACCAAATCAACCCTAAAAATTATGAAACCGAAACTGAAACTTTTTTATATCATAAAACATTACCGAAAATTTTCCAGAATTTTAAAGACTCCAAATGAATTTTAGAAAAACTGAAATTTTTTGAAATTATTAAAAATAGTAAATGATTCCAGAAAAAAACTGAAATTTTACCAGTAATTCTAATATTGTCCCAAGAAACATTCTGTTAAGTCTCAGCATTTTATGATAATTGCATGATGCCCAGCGGTCAAGTGGTACAACTGTGCAAGCACAACTTACGACTCCACTGCACAAACCCTCTCACCCATCTTCTTCTTTCTCTTTACATGTCACTGTTCAAACCAGAACTCACCTCCTCACAGAAAAATACCCACGCAGCCTCTCCTCTTTTCTTACACACTCATAACACATACTACACATATATACACACAATAAGACACAAGTCACACACATTATACTGCTTCTATCTTCTTCCTCCCCATTCAAAACCCACTTCATACGCACACAAAAACACAAACACACACATGGCAGGCTGCCTTACAGCCCATCTTCCAGCCCACGAACACACTTCTCATTCACTAACATGGCTACTCCTTCTTCACCCCTCTTAATACCCCCCTTCTTCTTCTTCTTCCTTTCTTTTTTCTTTTCTTTTTTTTTAACGCACACATACACATACAGTGCACTCTCGTTTCATGGCTGTTTTTCAGCCTTCTCCATCTTGGAATCCGGTGGTGAAGGGTTTAGATCCCATCTTCCTGTAACGGATGGAGGGTTTCGATTCTGAAATTAGAGTGGAGCCAATGACAAATACAGAAGGTAATGAAGCCGTGAACACACGTACTTCTACAGCTCCCAAGGTTCCGACGGAAATTGTAACTTAGGGCAAGAATAACACTCTTTAGCCATCACAAATTAAACCCTAGATCCAAAAGACCCTACCTGCCTTCTTGCTCTTTTGTCTAGGAGGCGGCACATCACCTGTAACATGGCTTGGTACAGAAGAAGGATAGCGGATAATATCATGCTAGCTCAAGAGTTTTGCAATATAATGAGTGAATTTCATCATCCCACTCTTTCTAATTGTTACTTTCGTTTAGTCAGAAAAAGCGATCATCTTGAATTTCTTCCACCTTACAAACACACAAATCTAACACACTTGTTTACCCACAAAACCCCCCTCTTCTCTTGACCTTTATACACACTCACCTAGAATATGCACACTGGTGCACTCACTACGGCAGTTGTGGCTGCGCCCCCTTGCTCCCTCATTACATGCCTACAAACACACACAATCACTCCCTCACGGCACACCCGAAACTCACACCAACACCCACTCATGGCTGAAGGAGAATCCTTCATGCACACATATAATACACTCAACACACACATGCGAAATTACTGTAATGCAAGAGGAAAAAAATAAAAAAAGATGAAATTTCACTTTGCCGGATTCCGACGCTACTATCCTCCCCCTCCCCCCCCCCCCCCTCTGTAACTTTCTCTCTTTTCCTCTATTTTTCTAATAACCGAATGAAAGACATTCCCTTCCAGTTTCTAAATGCCTCGATATCTCTCCCTCTTTCATTTGTTTCCAAAACTAGAGGGTTGACTAAAAAATAAAATCAGATATGTGATTTTTCACTTATTCGACATATCCAATTTAAGTTTTCTTTTTTTAATAACCCCGCTTCACTTATCTTTGCAAGATTTTACTTTGTCGTCTCAACTGAAATTGGATTTATGACACTAATTTATCTTTTCTCGTCACTCTTCAAAGATTTTGTTTCTCGGTGTTGAAATATCTGGTCCTCCTTTTCCTTTTCTTTGGTTGGAAGGGGAGTGTTTGGGGGCTTGGGTTGGGGGTGGGGGGTGGGGTTGGTGGGGTTATGGGGAGGGGGGATGTGGAAAAGCCTCTTGGATAGCAATGATGTATTTTTTCTCGTTGCCTTCCTAAACTTCTCTGCAGGGTGGAGAAGTCCCTCGAAAATGATCACCTACGAGATGATCCATGTGCGGCCTGTGACCAGGGTAAAAGGTCGCAAGACGTAAGTCTCGCGAGAAGTCCCTCGAAAATGATCACCTACGAGATGATCCATGTGCGGCCTGTGACCAGGGTAAAAGGTCGCAAGACGTAAGTCTCGCTACGCTCATTTGTTACGATTCTTTGGTCTCAGAAAAGCATTAAGATATTACAGCGTCCTATACCTTGCAAACTGGTTCTACTTTCAGATGTTGGAGGCAAAACTGGAGATAATTTCAATGGAGCATCGCCATGCATCTGAGGAAGTGGATAGACTTCGGACAGAGTTGAACTTGATCAATAAAGAGAGAAAAGATTTGTCAGCAGAGAGAAGAGAGTTGGATTCACGATCAGTCCTTATGGATGACTTTCAGGTTCCATTTTTGTTTTACTTGGACAATGCATTATCTACGAAAGGAGTAAATAATTACTATATTTTTAGGAACATAATTAAGTTTACCCGTCAAATATATCATGGAAGGTATATAGGATTGCCTTGGATATAGATATTTAACTTATGACCTCTTGCTTGACTGGCATTTATATATGATGATGACAGCACCTTAAAAGCCAGCTTCTTATTATGACAAGGGAAAGGGATACGCTAATGGCTCGGATTGAAGAGTTGCAGAGACATCAGGTTGAAGTAGAATCTTGCAACAAAAGTTATCATGAAAAGGTAGGTTGTCTGAAAGTTCGTTCCCCAATTTGTTGCGTTTCTTGGGCCTAACATGAAAGTTATATTATCTTAGTTATATATGTCAAAGGCTGAAGTGGATGAGCTAACTGGGAGGATTTCCAACCTGGAAGTCAAGATGCACAGTGTAAGTGTCTGTAGAGCTGTGGTTCTGCATTTCTTGTAGACAAAAAAGGTTCTGCATATTTTAGACTTAGAATAGTTGGGACACTGTGAGTAAACAATGTTTCAAGGGTAATATTCATAGCAAATGTAACCCTGCAATTCCTCCAGTCACAGTATTGGCAGCCAATGCAATGCATTTGTCACATTGCTGCCCGAGATGTAATTCATAGAAGCATGTTTTTGCCTTTCCTTCTCATACGTCTGAGCTTACTGTTACAAGTGTCAAACATCTACCAGCTTTACATTAGTGAGTTTGCCATTTTTTTTAAGCCTTATATGAAGTCTGTTGCTTCACTTGACCACTTTGACAAGTTAAAATTTGTAGTTGTTCTCGAAGAAAAATACGCCTAAGATAAGGTCTTATTAGTTATACTGTGATTAACCGAGACACTAAATTCCTCTCAAAGTTGCGTGGTATTCTTCACGCCTAACTTTCTCCCGTGTGCTCGTTGCCTTATGGCTTGAAAGATGTTTAGACGCCCCCATTGATAAAACTTCAAGTTTTCTCTGATTGATGATGCTATATATTTTTAATCTGGTTCAAGATCAAGTCCGGGGGGGGGGGGGGGGGGGGGGGGTCAGATTACCCACTTTTCTCATATTCTTTTCTCCTTTCCCTTTCTGATTTTGTAATTTCTCTGGTGTTTTTCTGCCCGTTATTGGGGAGCTTTATTTTATTCTTTTTTGTGCAAGGGAGAAAGGGATTTGTGGCTGTGAGGCATGATTAATGCTGTACCTCGAACCCCCTAATTGCATTGATAGTCTTTGTCAGTGTCCCAGATCTGCCACATGATAGGTCATCCACGATTTAAGACGTCCACAACTATGTTTTTCTCATAGTGTAGTAAAACATTTAGCAGCCTGATTTATGTCCCTGTTTTACCCTACTGACATCAGGATGAAGTGAACAACAGCAAGGAAAGGGCAAAGCTCAGGATGAGGCTCTGTGGGGCACAAGCAAGGTTGGATACCTTTCGTGTCAGATACGACGAGGCAGTGGATGAGTTAGAATTCATGAACGGGCAATATGAGGCGGCTTCAGCAAAGCTGAAGAACCAGTTGGCCTCGTATGGCATTGAAGTTCTTAACCTCAAGAAGGAGCTTGCTTCCGTAAAGAGCCATTGAATGATCGTTTCCCCAGTCACCTTGTGGCCCCATCATGTTGTATATCAGTGTCCACGGGACTGCTTCAGAGGGCAGGAAAAGCACTCAGAACAATCAGTAGGCTATTTTGCAGTTGTGTCATATGACTGCTTTTCTTGCATATAAAGCTTGTCTTTAGAAATTATCCTACTAGATTACTGGTAACCAAAGAAGTGGTACTGCTAGATGACGAAGTTTGAAGAACTAAAAAGAGGAACACTAAAATCTTTTAGGGCTAATTACATCTATGTCCCTGAGGTTTGGGGGTAATTACACGCGAGGACACAAAGTTTCAAAATGTAACACTTATGTCCGTTGACAAACGGAATATAAAAATACTTAACGGTTTTGACAAAAAGACCAAATTGCCCCTAAATAAAAGTTGAAATCATAATTTGCCCCTGGGACCACCCACCAACCCCCTCCCCCTTCCCACCCCCACCCCCCAACCCTATTCCCACAGCACCCCGTCGCCTGTGCCTCCCCCTTCCCCTTCCCCGTCGCCCCCACCCTACCCCTACCCCTTCCCCGTCGCTCCCACCCTCCCCTTTCCCTTCCCCGTCGTCGGCGTCGCCTTTACTGGTCGATCGGGAAAAGACGGGTGGTTGACCTCGAGATGGCACCGGTGATAAATCCCGGGCGGTGGTGGCAGCGGCGCGATGGTTGCAGAGGCGTTGGTGATGACGCTCGGTGAAGGAGCGCCGGAGTTGATCGCGATGCTTGCAGCGGGGACAGAAGTTAGTCGCCGGCGACCGCTTGTGCGGCCGGTGATGGGGCAACTGACCGAATTTGTTGGCCGTCGACAGGTGGTGGCAGCGGCGCGATGCTTGCAGCAGGGACCGGAGTTAGTCGCCGGCGACCGCTTGTGCGGCCGGTAGTGGGGCTGTCGGCGAGTTGGGGGGGGGGGGGAAGACAATGAAAATTAGGGTTTATAGTATTAATTTAAAATTTTTAAAAATTACTCAGTATATACATACAAGGGTAGTTTTGACATTTTAAAAATACGTATTGCTGACATCATTAAAAAAGTATACTTTTTGGACGGAAACCTGACGGATGGACCCGGGTGATACATTTGAAACACTTTTGGTCACGGAATGTTACATTTTGAAACTTTGTGTCTTCGCGTGTAATTACCCCCAAATCTCAGGGACATAGGTGTAATTAGCCCAATCTTTTATCTTAGATACAAGATCGCAAAGAAAAATGAGTGGAAAATCAACATGGATGAAATATAAGAAAGGGAAATACTTCAAAGGAAAATGATAGGCAGAAATCAACAAGGCAAGAGTTGTGTCAAACCAGGTACAGTAAAACCATTATAGAACAGCAAGTGCGGATTGTCTTAAAGGCTTTTGAGGTAACAGCACCAGAGCAGAGACATAACATAACACTGGCATCTTGATTTTCCGTTTCTCATGAAGATGTGTGTGCGTCCTCTCATCCAGCATGGGCAGAAAACCATCCCCAACATTTCTACTTTGTTGAAGATCAGCAACCACTCTGCGGTTCAAGGCATCCTGCCTGCCTTGATTGGCGCCCCTTCTTACCACTTCTAGTCCAGAAGAACGAGCAATCAAGACACACATTGAGTCGACTAATCATAACGATGGATGCCTGCCGTGCACTCTGAACGCGTCTCTCCAAGTCATTGTAATGTCTCTGGCGGTCTTGCTTTGCTGGTGTCATCACTAGGAAATTTATCATCAACGTAGTTATCATCAGCAAGGTTATCACATTCACCCGTCCTCGCAAGTACTTTGTCCTTCAAATCTCGCAGATACTTCAATTCTTTCTTGATTTGCCTGAAGAAACTTGTGCGCAGTCCAAAGTTCCTTATTCGATGAGCAGCATGCTTCTTCAACAGAGTGATCCCAACTTCAGTTTTTTGCCCAAATACGCTGCAACAGGACTTATGGCTATTGTTTGGGACTGGGCCTTCAATCTTGCAATCAATGTGACTTTCGAGTGCCTCGCCTTCCATCGCCTCCTCTAAAAGCCCTGCACTTGCACTACCTTCCTTCGCCTCCTCTGATAGCCCTGTACCTGCGTTACCTTCCTTTGCCTCCTCTGAAAGCCCTGCACTCGCAGTACCTTCCTTTGCCTCCTCTAAAAGCCCTGCACTTGCACTGCCATCCTTCGCCTCCTCCAAAATCCCTGCACTTAGTGCATCAGAAATGCATTCCTCTATACTCTAAACTTGGTGACGTATCAAAAACAGTGCTACAACTACAAACTCTAATTCTCAGCAACTTCTCAAATAGCTAACTTCTCAGCAAATTGAAGGTCAAACCCATAAAGGAGGATATTAACACATTTATTACCAAAATCAAAGTGAAAAGAAGTGTATGAGCAGGATTACAAGTTTCCTCCAATCCTCATAGATAGAGTCAGAAGGTAAACACATTAACAGGATTATACGTGGCTATCAATAAAATAATGGCGCAATAAATCCAAAGCATCGCTTAAGAAGATAAACAATTGTCAGCCAACATCCACATCACAGCAAAAGAAGTGAGTGTTAAGCTAAAACAGAAATTTTGTAAATCTTAAACAGAATTATTCTGATTTTGCATGTAAAGAAGCTTTTACCAGACTGAAATGTGGAAAGCAATGTATTAATATGGTCGGAAAAATAACAGTTAAGACCAAAATGTCATCATCGTCAGTGAGGGCATACCATAAAAATGACTGCTAAAAGTGTGTCGGATCAGTGGGTTTAAACTCGATCTGATATTTGGAACAGGATTTAATGTTGTTACTTTAAAATTCAGGGCCGTGAAACAGGGTGAGCAGTGATGTGAACGTTGCACCACTTGAACGGAAAATGCACTTAACAGATTCATAAATCACCGGATTTCAAGGCCGGATAACCATGATAAAAAAATGCTAGCAGAATTCACCAATGAGGTTCACTGGTACATTAAAGACATGTTTCATCTTAATGCACGAGCGAATATGACTCTCGAATTCTTGAGAGGAAACAACCGAACACAGAGAACTTTAGCCTACATTAAGGCAGACTCGATATTATACATTGAAAAGCAAAACAAACTGAAGAGGGTAGAGGGGAAAAAAAAAGAACTGCTTGGAAGTAGTTAAGTAATTTGTGTCATATTTAATTTGGTGGTTTAAAAGATTCCAAACAAAAGCCTAACTTCAACCGAAATGGATGTATCAAGTTGCTGTTCTGCTTTCTGGGTTGTGAAGTGTGGCTTTTCTTGATCTAGAGGGGTGTTACTTCCCAACCAATCCTTACTTTCTTCTGTTATTCACCTCTATTAAGTTCCTACACTGATGTTCTTTACAAGCAGAACACTTTTGATTGAAGGTTGTCCTTTCCTGCGTCATATGAATAAGGACTCCACTGGGAAGCACCATGACTTAATCAAGAAATCCACTCACCAGTGTTACGACAGGGAAAGAGAATTTCAGATCTTCTGCAATCCAGAAAGTCATGCCAACTAAGAAATTGGTTATGATCGTGGTGCCAGACAAAATTGAGTTATGCAAATTGACTTGAATATCCATGTTTGCTATGGTTTCAGATTGCGTCTTAATGAATCACAAGAATGAAGATCGATTATTTCCAAAGCAGGTACACGTTTTCATAAACAACTAAACAAGAGAGACGAGTACCTGTTATGGAGGAGAACCTTCTTGAAACGGTCTCTAGACTCGCTACATAATTAAAGATCTTGAACCACTTTCCAGTATTCCCAGGAGCCCGAAATTGTACAATTTCCTGGGCATCAGGGTCACATCTGAACAACTCATAAGAGTAATGATCTTTCAGATATTCAAAAACAAGCTGACCATTTTTCCAAGATCCCACTGGCCACACTACTCTTGGAAAGGGTCCGATGGAGAAGTGCTTTGTCCAGGACTCCTCAACACCATATTCGGCCATCACCCATATATCGAAGCTGTTAAATTCATCCCCGGGATGTACGGTTACAGAAAGGGATCCATTTAGAACAAGAAGAGTTGCGGTTAAACTATCGTCAGAACTTAAGGAATCCGGCAACGATATACTCCCAAATGCCTCGTTACGCAGGTCGAACGAAACAATAAGTTGGTTACCCTGTGCAGCTGCCATCCAGTGCAAAAAGCCATTCAGGAAAGTTGCCTCCGCCACCAAACTAGGATTTGGGACCGGGACAAGAACTTGTACTACTTTCCAAGTATTTAGACTCAAGGTGTACAGTGAAACCAGGATGGTACTTCCTCCTGAGCTTCCATCTGGGAACATCACAATCTTGTAATCATGTGTATCTTCAAGAAAACCGAAGCCTACATGGCCAAAAGAGTCAAACTGCGAGCCATATTGGGGCGTCTCAAGAAACCTATATTGTGTGCTTGCGGGGTTCCATAACACTATGGTCATTCCTGTGCCTCCAGAACCACGTATAACTGCACATACTAGGCCATTGCACGAACCCATGATTTCTATATGAGCGCCACGGTCGAAGGGAAAGGGTAAATGTACACTGGTAGAAGTCCCCTCATCACGAATGCAGAAGGAAACCGGAGCGTTGACGGGACCTAGGGGCTGCAATAGAGAGACTAGTTTCTCGGCAGCTTTGCTAGTGCGGTAACGAAGGTGCAGCTCAAGGAAGTTGGGGCCTGTGAGTAGCGCATACCATTCTTTCGACACTGACCTGCAAGTCAGCAAGGTCTCCATTGGAAGCCTCAAGAATATGTCTGACATGATATCTTCTGGCACATCCGACATTATTTCGGCAAAAATTCTTCTCTTTTCTTTCGCTTGTTTATGCGTGTTGAGGTCTGGTATATGCACCAGAACAGAAGGTGACCCAAGTCCGAAAGGCAGCTTCGCTGAGAGCTTTCTACTGCTTTTTTAACCAAGACACACATGAGAAAAAGTTGCAAAAATTAGACTTTACTAAGAGTAACTGGTTCTTATTGGTTACTTTGCAATTAGACACGCAAGAACCCAAAAAGTTTCCACCTGTACCAAGTGCCTAAGTGGATTTATTAGTATGTAATACATACTGTAATACACAATAAAGAAGAGATTAATCCAGTTTCATTTGCTTAACATGAAAGAGATTCTAGAATTGCTTAGCACGTGGATTGGTGAGCACATCTTTTCTTTTGAAACTGAAAGGATTGCAGTGACAGGACAAGAAATTCTCTTTGAGAAATAAGTATTTAACTTTTGTTATTAGGTTGAGATAAAGATGATGGGTGGTTTAAGTGTCATCTTATTCATAATCTATATCTATCTATATCTATATATATATATATATATATAGGGAGCTGATCCATTGATAGCGCTAGCAAAATAGGAGAAGTTGCTAGCGCGATCTGGCCGTCCATCCCAAAAGATGGACGGCCCAGATCTTTTTTTTTGCGTTTTTTTAAGTACGTCCGCTACATTATGTAGCGGATAATTTTTTGCATTTTTTTGACAATAATACCCTCCGAGTCCGTCCGCTACATAATGTAGCGGACAAGTTTTCAGACTTTTTTTTTTCTCTTTCTGTCATTAATGTTCTGACTTTTTTTTTCTCTCTCTCCCGTCCGCTACATAATGTAGCGGACAAGTTTTCAGATTTTTTTCTCTTTCTGTCATTAATGTTCTGACTTTTTTTTTTCTTTGTCTCTCTCTCCTGTCCGCTACATAATGTAGCGGACAAGTTTTTAGATTTTTTTCTCTTTCTCTTTCTCTCTCCTTTTGTGGTCATTTTTCTGTCACCTTTCTGACTTTAGTCTCTTTCTCTTTCCTTCCTTTTGTGGTCATTTTTCTTACTAACGCCCTTAACCTTAACCTATTCGCTTCTATGTGAACTCTTTGTTCTTCCGAGATATGAGTTTCGGCAGAGCTGCAAGCTGTATTGTCTGGCACCTGATTTCGTAGTTCTTTTGATGAAAGAGAGGACACCTCAGCAGCATTAACCTCATCCACAAGGCCTGAGATGGCTCCTGCTGATGAAGCCAATGCTAATAGTGACTATGTTGTATCAGGTGAAAATTTATTTGCAGAAACCCATTCCTCATCTTGACCAAAACATTGGAGTCTGCCCAGAAAGAGAGAGAGAGAGAGAGGAAATGAGGAGAGATGACGAAAGAGAAGAAAGAGAGAGAGAGATCAAAAAGAAGAGAAAGGAGAGAGAGAAGAGTCAGAGCTTTAATGAAGGGGGGAGAGAGAGAGAGAGAGAGAGAGAGAAAAAGATATGAGAAAAAAATCTAAAAACTTGTCCGCTACATTATGTAGCGGACAGGAGAGAGAGAAAAAGAAAAAAAAAAGTCAGAACATTAATGACAGAAAGAGAAAAAAAATCTGAAAACTTGTCCGCTACATTATGTAGCGGACGGGAGAGAGAGAAAAAAAAAGTCAGAACATTAATGACAGAAAGAGAAAAAAAAAAGTCTGAAAACTTGTCCGCTACATTATGTAGCGGACGGACTCGGAGGGTATTATTGTCAAAAAAATGCAAAAAATTGTCCGCTACATAATGTAGCGGACGTACTTAAAAAAACGCAAAAAAAAAGATCTGGGCCGTCCATCTTTTGGGATGGACGGCCAGATCGCGCTAGCAACTTCTCCTATTTTGCTAGCGCTATCAATGGATCAGCTCCCATATATATATATATATATATATATATATATATATATATATATATATATATATATATATATATATATATATATATATATATATATATATATATATATATATATATATATACAGGACAAGAAATTCTCTTTGAGAAATAAGTATTTAACTTTTGTTATTAGGTTGAGATAAAGATGATGGGTGGTTTAAGTGTCATCTTATTCATAATCTATATATATATATATATATATATATATATATATATATATATATATATATATATATATATATATATATATATCTATACATATATAAAAGCACAGATAGGATTAAATGGCTAATCTTTTCTTTCCTTAAATTATCCTTTTTTAATTGATTTTTTCATAAAAGGTTAAGGGTGAGTAAGAGTGTTTTTGACTTATAACATTTTTTTCCACTAAATACCCTTCTTTAATTAGAATGTTATTTAAAAAATGAGGGTGTTTTTGGCTTCTCATAGGATATCAAGCCGCTTTCCTTAAAATACCCTTATTGGAATATATATTTTGATTAGAGTTAAGGATTGATTGTTTTGACTTTTGATTTAATTTTTTTCATTAAATACCTATTTTTAATAAGAGTGTGATTAAAAAATAAGGGTGTTTTGACTTCTCATATGATATCAAGTCTCTTTTGTTAAAATATCTTTATTAGAATATATATTATTACGACTTTTATTTTCTTTATAAAAAAAAAGAGAAGAATCCCTACGAAAATCCTATAAAATCATCTTAAACTTCAGCATGCTCTCTAATTATTGAAAAATTTCCTATCAAACTCTACCGTCTCTATTCATGTTAAAAACTAAACTACCTTAGAGTTATTAGATCTTCTCCATCATATTTGAATAAAGGAAATAACTTGTAGAAGTTCTCTGTGGCCTTTTGTGAGAAATGTAATATACCTAAACTAAATTGAATATTTTGTCAAAAACTCAATCTTTTTTAATTTTGTAGTGTTTCATATTTGTATGCTGATGCATATGCTACATATTAGAATTATTCTGCATGTATATAAATTTCAATACAAACATATTAGTACATTAAAAATATCGTAAACATGAAGTCCAATTCTAGATTTGAATATGGACATATTGGTATAAGGAAGCTATCGTAAAACTGAAATTTTAGGATTATTTTATATGCATATTTAATCTTGACTAGAGTTAAATGACTAATCCTCTCTTTTTCTTCGTAAGATGCTCTTTTTAAACTGAAGTCTTCATACAAAATTAGTGTTAATTAGGGATTTTCTTTACTTGAAACTTTTTTTCACATCACATACTCATTTTGAATTAGAGTGTCGTTTTAAAAAAGGGTGTATTTGGCTTCTCTTAAGATATAAAAAATCTTTCCTTAAAACAGCCGTATAATAATCTATGCTTTACATAGAGCTAAGGGTTGTTTTGCCTTTTGGTTAAAAAAAGAGAAAAAGAAAAAGATTATATGAGAACTTATAAAATCACCCTTGAACTTTTACACGTTCTTTCCTTACCAAAAAATTTCTATCAAAACCTATCGCTTCCATTCACGTTAAAGTTAAATACCTCAGAGTTACTACATCTTCTCCATCAATTTTGATTCATGAAAACAAATTATAGAGAACAATGTTTTCTATAGCTTTTAAGAATAAGCATAATCTACCTAAACTAAATTGAATATTTTATCAGAAATTCAATCCTTATTTAATTTTGTACTACATATTTGTATATTGATATGTATGCTACAAATATCAATAATTATACATGTGTATATATTTCAATGCAAATATAATCGTACTTTGAAACTATCATATAACTAAGGGCTAATTACACCTATGTCCCTGAGGTTAGGGTCTAATTACAGTCAAGGACAATAAGTTTCAAAATGTAACACTCATGTTCATCCGTTAGGGTTCCGTCCAAAAAGTGTATAAAAATCATTACGTATTTTTAAAATAACAATACTACCCTTATACTGTATATTTTAAATTAAGATTTCAAACCTAATTTGACAAATTAGGGTTCAAAACCCTAACTCTCTTTCTCTCCAACTCTCTCATCCCCCTGCCCCACCCTCCCCCACGCCGTAGCAGCCCCCCCGTCTCTCTCCTCTCACTTTTCATCTGCCTGAGTCTGTGATGACGCCTCGGTCTTAGTCGTGGTGGTCAACAAACCATGGTGGTTGTAAAACATCAAATCTGCTCATGCTGTTCTAGGACCATTTTTTTCGGCGTGCGTGTTTGCAGGTGTATGCTCAATCGCTGGTCAGATCGATCTGGTCGGTGACGGGTGGATCTGATTGGTTGGACCACGATGGGGGCTGCGATGGCAAGGGGATGTGTGAAATGGGTTGACGAGGGGATGGGTGAAGGCGACTGGGGACTGCGACGGGGTGGGGGAGGATGAGGGCAGGGGATGGTTGAACGACGAGGTAGGGAGGATGGTGGGGGGACGAGGGGATGGGGGTAGCGACTGCAGGTTGGGGGGACGGTAGGAGCGGCGGCAGGTTGGGGGGCCGACGGCGGCGGCGGGATAGGAGAAGTTGGAGAGAGAGAGAAAGAGATAATCTGTTTCCACAAAATAAATAAAAAAAGAATTGCAACCAAACCAAGAATAAAAATGCAAATTTGAAAAAAAAGGTTTAAATCTATAATTTTAAAAAAAAGGGTTTAATTGTTGTTAGAGATATCCTATTTTAGAAATTAGGGTTAGATCAACCCAAATTTGAAAGACAAAGAAATAAATTAGGGTTTTAACCCAAATGGCATTTGAGAGTTACATTACAAACTGATGGGCATTTTGGTCATTTTATCTAAACCGTTATGTATTTTGGTATTTCCGTTTGGTCAACGGACATAAGTGTAATTTGTTCAAACTATTGTCCTTGAGTGTAATATCACCCTAACCTCAGGGATACTGCTGTAATTAGCCCTATAACTAAAGTTTAATTTTAGATTTTAATTACAGACATATTGGTGTAAGAAAGTTATCGTAAAACTAGACCTTTAAGTTTTTTTAAATGCATAAGAATTGCTGGATCATATAACTCTGCTCTTAATTATAACTTGAGTTTGTGGCAAGTACATAATCATATATTCGTATTAGAGTTATTGGAATACCTTTATTTGCATGATAAGATATCCTTCATATGTTTATCATCTTTCCATGATCCATTATATCCCGAGATATGATATTTTTACATGATAATATGTTTTTCACACACACACGCACACACACACACACACACACACATATATATATGTATATATATATATGTATGTATAATCAATCATAAAAAAAAATTTATTATAAGAAAAACTCATGATGTACAAGCCGGAAACCGGATACAGCCAGTCAGGGGAGGGGAGAAGAATACAAGCCTGGCGGTGGGGGAGGACAAGCAGGGACCGGGCACGAGAAGAGGCTCATCAGGGGTTGCCGAGTCCCGGATCCGGCTCGGCATGTCCAGCAACGGTACCCTGTTGATCCTGCTCCCTGATCATACTCAACACCATCGTAGATGCCGAGGAGCCGATGTCTGTAGAAGGGCAGCGGGGGTAGAGGAAGCTCCTATCATGGCACGAGCAGTCATGCTAGGCAGGCCGCGTATGTGGCCTTTCGGCAGATTAACGATCTCCGGCATATCCAGCCATCGCTTCAACGCCCCGATACTTGCACCCGTACTAGTGGATGCTGATGGCTGTTCGGACTGCTAAAATATGTTAAAGATGAATCATTTTCCGCTGTTTCGACGACACACGAAAAAATGATAAAACTACCTATGGCCATATGCTAAAGATTAGATAGAAAATAAATAGTATAAATATGATAAAACTATCAATAAAGGATACGACTTTATCCAATTTATATACACATTCTTAGCGGAAAAACAAATACAATAAAAATGTTACAAGATCATTCCTAAACATTTCCTCCCCTACTAAGATAATAGTAAGTAAACGTAAACATATTCCTAAACATTTCCACCCCTAGTAAGATAATCATTCCACATCTTGCTTGCTATATGGTCCCTTTTCATTGCCCATTCTCTATGTTCATCCCTCCTCCCGTTGAGTTGGCTCTCGTCTTGTTTGTTCGTCCACTTTGCCGTTGAGATTCCATCTCTCGGATAACATCTCGAGTAATTTGGTCATTCAGATCCACACCCATAATGTAGTTATAAATGATACAACATGCAAGTACACATCCACATGTCTTTTAAATGACCAATGTGGAACAACATCTAGCACGCAAAAACGCCCCTTCAACACTCCAAAACCTTTTTCAATAGTTGTTCGCAATGAAGCTCAAACAAAGATTCGTAGGGCTTTACCTGATCCCATCTCAGCACAAAGTTGCTGCATATGGCGACATACACATTACATTACATACATCACCAGCAAATTATCATTGGATCAACAAGCTTCATTGGGTCAACAAGCTTGCTGTTGTTTCGCAGATTGCACAGTGATAGTAAATAACAAGTTGGTCTCAAATGAGAAATGCATGTCATATTTTGCTGCAAAAGGGACGAGTGGCAGAAGACTGCATAAACCTGCAGTTTCTAAGGAACATGGTCTGCCGTCTGCAAGGTCATCAAAGTTGCTCTTTTTCACAAAAGAAAGAGGAGAATGTCACAAAACTCTTCCATGTGGCCATGACCCAAGAACATCCAAGCAAGACCTAAAAAACTAATCCAGAATGGTACAGGATAATTTGCTTGAAGTTTACAAAAAAATGAAGAACCATGTAGCTGATATCAAGTAACCCTAATGATTTTCAACTTCACTCAACTTGGACAGTCTGTCTCTTAATTTGAGTCACAAAATCAACCAAGTTCAGCAAAAAGTGGGTGGAGATCAAGTCCTGCCACCAAGAAACAGTATACAAGCAACAGTTCTGGGTTGATTGATTGCTAAGGTACCCAAGTTACATACTATAATCAGTAGAAAAATCTTCTTGTCATTGTATAATGAGAAAACAACACCACACGTGCACCCTAAACCAAGGATAAGTAAAAGGCAAGCAGCAGGAAATGTGATATTCCAGACAAGGAACAATGTATAAAGATAGATCCAACCAACCATGTGACCACCAAAACCATCCACAACTACAACAGTACATATAAGAATTCTCTACTAGTAAAACACAGGTTAGTTGTCGGGGTCCCCAACTGGCATTAATTCAATATGTATTTCCCAATACCATTGCAATTGAGAATTATCATAGCACATATGTGTTCAAGCAACAATGGTTGTGATAATTCTTTTTCATTCCATCGCATGGTTTTTTCACTTGATAAAACCATTTCCCTTTTGCACCGGATACAGTCCATAAAGTGTCACTCAGTGAAGAGCAGTGACTGACTCTTAATAGCTAACAAATTCTAAAAGTTAAGCAGTAATACGAATGCAATGTCTTGTCTTGACGAGGAGAACTTGACGGTTACCCAATGCAGCAGCCACCACTAAGGAAACAAGAAGAATGCCAAAAGCCTAATTACAGCAAAAAATATCTCTGCAACCATAATTACAATCTTCAAATAATATGCTATGCAACTAAAATTCCAA
This sequence comes from Escallonia herrerae, assembly GCA_033070095.1. NCBI lineage: Eukaryota > Viridiplantae > Streptophyta > Magnoliopsida > Escalloniales > Escalloniaceae > Escallonia > Escallonia herrerae. The sequence goes on from JAVXUP010000009.1 coordinate 507,099, forward strand.
CTTTTCACTTAATATAGTCAGTCTTTAGAACATATTTCGGTGATTCCAATTCTAGAAAGGCAGATACATAAAACAATAAAGAAAAATATTCCTTTTTACCTAACCAAAAAAAATCAGGCCATACAGCAATCCCAGATTTTGCAAGGCATAGTAACATATTCCTTTTACCTAACAAAAAATGGGGCCATAAAGCAATCCAGATTTCATGGTTAAGAAAAACAAAATCTGAATATTGAGCAGACACTTCTTGTTCTTGTCAAACAAACATCATTATCATTATCATCTAGATCCAGCCTCTAAGACCAACTCAGTAGTGTTACCTGCTTTTCTTTTTGTTATGAGAAGCTCAATATTGAGCAGAACCTTCTTGTTCTTGTCAAATGAACATGATTATCATTGCTCATCATCTTCTTTAACCTTAACTCACTTGCTTGCACAGGACACGACCACCATAGCCAGCGCTCTCACTTTCTCTGCAAAATGAAGATCACCAATTCTCGGAATCCAAACCCATGGCCGTAAAAAGTTAGATCCTATGCAAAATACGTGACAAATCTACCTTTCCAGTGACGATTTAAGGTTTTCAGCAACAAATTGCAGCTCTGTTCTGCTGATGCAGGACAAATGATTTGTTGATGATTGAAGAAGAAGAAGAAAGCCAAAGAGAGATAAGAAGGAGATCATACACAAGGGAAGAAAGACAAAGTCGAAAAACCTGGAAGATTGTGAAGGCAGTGATAGCGAAGCCGGTGGTGGAGAAGGCAATAGAGCCGGTGTAATTTTAGATAGCGAGAATGAGGCAGTGAAAAAAGTGACGGGTTGGTTTTGGAAAATGACTTCCCTCTTTTCTTTTCGGTAAGTCGTTTTCCCAAAAAATTGCCTCACATGAATGGAAAATATTTTCCAACAAACACCTAAAAGTACAGAAAATAATTTTCCTGAAAACATTTTCGTGGAACAAATATGGCCTAAGAATGACCAAACACTCACATTCTTCTACATTTTCTTCCGTCAAAGAAGAATGTCAACGACTTAGTAAATGGTACTTATGTGTTTCTTAAATTTTAGGTAACAATTACTAAAACTACAATTATATTACTTCGAAAGATAAATTTTTTTGCTTAATATCAGATCAAACACAATGGCGGATCTAGGACTTAGACTTAGACTTAGACCGGCCAAAGCTTAAGTCAACAATAATAAAATGTGAAATGGTAGATGTCGATATATGAAGTCATATTGATATAGAACACCCATATTGTGCGAATGTACTCCAAAAGTAAGTAATAACTACGTGGCAATTTCTCACAGATGTGCTACGCAACATCCTTACCTGAAACTGGCGATTGGCGTTTGAGCTCCACTTTAGTCTTTAGCAACAGATTTTTACACCCTTATGCACCATTAACAACAAACGTATAGTTCAAATGGTTAAATTACAACTCGATAAAAGATCACAATGCGTAATGACTGGCAAACGGAGGCAACCCCAGATCTCAAACTTCATTAGCTAAGTAATGGATACCAGGCTAACAAATAGAGGAACAAAAATTTGAAGGCATAAAAAAAACACTAGTAATTCTTAATGTATTTCTTTCTTAAAAGTTAGAAAGAATTAGTCCTTAAGAGCATAAACTGTCGATAGGGAATTTTAAGAAAAAGGTTGAAAGTTAAAAAAAAATTGGACATTTACCTGTAAATAGTCCAAGGACGTAAAGGTGTAAACACTGATTTTACATGATTAAATATGAGGAAAATGGAGATGATTAAAATAGTAAGTTAGAACTGTTTAAAATAGTCCAAGAAATCAAACTCCAAGATGCAAATCGAAAACTGGAAAGTGGACATTCAAAAGGTCCACTTGATTCAATGAAAGTTTGAAATATGAATGTCGACCATGACTGGTGTCATTATAATAGCAAAGAACTGAAAATCCTGAAACGATACATCAATACTTCTCCTCCTAAAAAATATTGTCAATTTCATGGCTGCATTTGAATGAAGACGTGTACCTGCATCACACACTTCTACTTGGTTTTCTGCTTCCGCAGTTCAAAGCTTTCCCCCTAAATTTTTGCCTCAAAGTCTTCATTATTGATGTAAACGTCATAGACTCTTTAAGACCTTTACATTGTTGAAGATCAGGATCCTTTCCTATAAGTGTAGTGTTATGCGTGTTTAAGTCAATTAGCTTCTTGCCACTTCCGGTCTCAAAACCACTAGCAGATTGACGTGTACCATGATGCAGCTCGACACCCTTATGGTCGTTTCCATCATCGTTTCCCACATAATGATGCTTTCGATATGTCTCTCTCTCGTTCCATTTGCACTGTCACGCTGTTTTGCTTTGCATCGGAATAAATGGAAACAACTGATCCTTCAAATTCATCAGTAAAGTCATCACTAAAGTTACCAACAAAGTCATCATGGTAATCATACTCCTTCTCCCTCTTTGGGACTTTGTGGAATCACAACATCAACAGAGGCATCATATCAGTATGAATTAACGCAGATACAAGCAATATAGAGAAAAAAAAAGAAGGGAAATAACAAATGCAGGACGACGTAAGATTTACGAGGTTCGACCAATATGTCTTGCAGGTCGTCGGTACATGATCGTCTTGTCTTGTGATTCCACTATTTTGCAAAAGTTTATAATGTAAAATTGTCGTTCTCACTCTCTGCACCAAAAGTACCCGGAGCCGCCAAAGTTTGGGATTAGCATACGATATCTTTCGCTGGCAGTATAGCCTTTTTTATCAGACTCCACAAAAGATACATATAAGCCATAGTACTATATCAACTTTTCGGGGTCACCTCTTTTCTCCTCACTTTAAAGTACAGCTCTGTAAACTATGCGTTCCTCAAAGTTTTCTGGGCAGCGGCTACTACTAATAGATAAATTGCTACTTCAAATGATAAAACTATAATAAAGGGGAACAATATATGCTAGTGGGAAGGATGAAACTAAGACCATGTGGAACAAGAGCTCTAATACCATGTGTGTCATGCCATTTGCTATAAAGTTAAGCTTAGAGAGAATAGGCCCAATGATCATACCATATATATCACATTTCAACAGAAACTGCACATATCCAACTATAAATTACAAAATTAAAAAAATATTAACTTTCCCCCTTTTAAACTTTATAATATCCTGATATTATATTCTTATCTAAGTTTCGAACAAAATAGTTTCCATTTTAGTGGGCTATCCCTATATATGAAGTAACGGACTTGAACTACAGCCGCCATGATATGGCACATCCAAAACTGTTCTCATATTAAAATCGAAATCCAATTTCACGATGGGCTTAAAGATTAAAATATTGCCTTTTTTGTGTTTTGTCCTTTTTAGAGTAGGTATCACAAAAGATGAAACTGCAAGATGTTGCAATAATGCCTTTTGAACAACAAATAGCTTGAAGTGGGGAATGCAATCCAGTTGCGCACATGTATTTATGAGTGTCTTCCACAATATTAAGCTACATAATAAGCAAAGTAAGAAATACAATAAACTCAAGAATTCTTTACGCAATACGTTCCACAGCATTAATCGGGATCGAAGAGGCATACCTGCCACGAGAGGGTGCATTCTTGTACTCCTCCTTGGACAGATGTTAGGCCCTCAATGTAATCAAACACATCCATGTCATTAACATTCCCACCAACTGGAAGACGCATAATTTGTTGGTTAACGGGGTCATAGGAGAAAAAGCCATCTACGTAGTCGTAACTTCGATTATTGTATTCTTGAAATATAATCTGACCAGTTCCCCGGTAGTGTGTTGGGTAGGCAGTGGTTCTTAGTCCTGAAAAGCGTCCAAAAGTCGATTGCTTAGTTCAAGACTCCCGGACGCCGTACTCTTTCATCACCCATACCTCCTACCATCCATCCATTCCTTCCTGACATGCATATAGAACTAAAGAGAGGCCTCCATTAGTAGAAGCAAACAGCTTTTGAATATCATAAGGAGAGTAACAAGGAATTGGTAGAGCCATCTGACCAAACATCCGATTATGCAAGTCAAGCGAAACAATTGAGAGCACTCCCCGTCCTTCATGAGCAATACAATGCAAAAATCCATTCGCAGAAGTCCAACTTCCTGCTAAATTCACATCAGGGCCAAGAACTTCATTTGATTCCCACGAATCCGAACTCAAAGTGTACGTGGATACCAGGGAGATGGATGCACCAGGGGCCCCATTGGTGCGAGCCCTTAGTCTCACAACTTTGTAATCATTGGTACCGGGAACAAACCCAAAACGAATTTTGTCATAAGAGGAACAAGGATCATTACAACAGGGTGCCTCAAGCGACCTGCACTCTCTCGTTGCGGGGTTCCATAAGGCGAGTGTCTTGTGATCCAGACTTAAGCAAACCAAGCCATTGCATGAATCGTGAATCGTTATAAGGTTGATATCGGGTAATATGAACGGTAAACGTACATAAGAGGGCCCTTTATAAGTGTCAGCATCAAGACTGTAGCCCTTGACTTGTTGAAGCCCTCTAACCTCTCTTTCACTTATGTACCCCGCAGCGAGGAGCTTAGGGGCATTGGAACTACGACTTAGGTGCAATTTGATGAAACTAGGACTTGTGAGCAGCACGTACCAGTGCTTGGGTACAGACCTGCAACGCAGCAGTGACTGAATGGGAAGCCTCAGGAGTATGTCTACTGTTACATCTTCGGGCAGATTGCGGCTCTGGATTGCCATCGCCTTACTTGCTGTTATTTTATGCGGAAAGGATCACTAGGAGAGATTGGGCAAATGAAGTATCATGCGATAGCCTTTAAAATCTTGAAGTGAGTGAAATAACACATTGCTAGTACAAAGAGATGGTGTTGCCGAAGGTTTTGGGTGCAAAGACAGAGTGCAGAGCTAAGACAAATAGGCAGTCAGGATTGAGGAATCTTATAAAGCTGTAGTAGGGCTGCCGAGATGGTTAAATATAAAAGATTAACAAACCCCAATAAAGTAGTGATGTGCACATGAGCAGCCCTGTAATATCTTCGCTTAAGGCAAAAGTTTCTGTCCTTCAATATAACCAAAAAGTATACATGGGGTGGTAAGCACCATCTTGACCGCATGATTCATTTTGAAACAAAATCATCTTCCTTCATGTAATGGTGTTTTGGGCAGTGTTATTAAAAAGTCCGTATGCATGTGCGAGAGCTTCCGACCGTTAGATTATACTGTAATACGTTATTGAGAACTATTAGATTATTTTACGAACAGTCATATAATTCTTGCACAAAATCAATGCTACCCTCGCTCCAAGCCACTGAATCCTTCGAATCTAAAACTTCTCACAGTGATCGACCGCGACCACTAGAAAACCACCACCGTTGCCACCTCTCGGCAAATCGAACCTCCCCATCCCTTACTCGCACAGGAAGCAAGACGTGACTACACCCCTCCGGTGAATTACTTTCCTCCGGTGATTTAGGTCACATTGGTGAGTTCTCAAAGGTTCGTAAGATACGGCGCCCATTCGACAAATATGGTGGTCGTTAACTAGAAAAGATGGCGGTGATTTTTTATGATGATCAAGTGGGGACGGAGTGCGATAAGCTGAGTGAGTAAATCAGTTTATGCTCAAGGGCAACATCATCCTTTCATAGGCTGAGATATATTTGCCGAATAGTGCAAGCGATTACTTTGAACTGCATGAGTCTAGGTATGTCCTTTTTTTGTTAATTCACCATCTCTATGATCAACAAAGAGATTAAGCCTCCACTAGTGCCTATTTTAGCAACTAAAGATTGTCATAAAAGCATGACATGTCCTTTTTTTGTTAATTCACCATCTCTATGATCAACAAAGAGATTAAGCCTCCACTAATGCCTATTTTAGCGACTAAAGATTGTCATAAAAGAATGACAATACAAAAACAAGCACGACTATGATTAGCACATATTATCATGAGATGGATATGAAACTACATTGAAAAAAAAGAACAACGTGATAACCAAATGGTTACCGCAACGATATTAGCAAATATTGAATATACTGCAAGATGATAAGAAGCATGTATCAATATTTTTTCTCCTATAAAGTTTGTCAAATACATCCTAAAGCATTAGTCATCATCGTCATCGTGCTCGTCGTCACCCACAACTTTATTACATCACACCAACAACCGAGATCATGTCGGCCACAATTTATATAGTCTAAGAATGACCATACACTCATGTTTGCCTCCTATCATCGAGAACAATGTCAACAACAAAGTAAACAGTACCCGTAAATTTGTTAAATTTTGGTTATCGACTACTATTGCTAAAATTACTGCTTCAAAAGATATAACATCTCAGTACAAACACATCCATCCACAGGCTCTACACATAATGTCATTCCAGTGCAGCTAAAGTCGTTGAAGACCATTGTCACTAAGGGATGGCCTTCTTGAAGCAATGTGGCTTACATAATGTCGTTTGGTACCAACCTTTCCCTCCTTTCCCTTGGCACAAAAGCAAAAGAATTACACAAAATGTAATTCAAAACATTTAACTTAGTAAATAGTACGTACATGAAACACGAATGTTGACCATGACTGTTCATTCTATTTGCAAAGAACTGGAAATCCAAGAAAATAATACAGGGTTTCATCATCAATTTCATGCCTACATTTGAATGGAGATGTATACCAGCATCACACACCTGTACTCGGGTTTCTCCATCGGCAGTTCAAAGCTTTCATCCCAAGCTTTTTTCCTGAAGGTCTTCATTACTGATGTAAAAATCATAGGTTCTTTAGAACCTTTACATTGTTGAAGATCAGGATCCCTTTCTGCTAGTATAGTTTAATTTGTGTTCAAATCAATCAGCTTCTTATCACTTCAATCTCAAAAACTAATAGAATTATGTGTTCCTTGATGCAGGTGGACACCCTTATGGTCGTTTTCACTAATGCCTCCATCATACGGATTTTAATTAGTCTCTCTCTCATTGCATTTTCACAATCACTCTGTCTTGTTCTACATCCGAATCGACAGATACAATTGATCGCTCAAAAGTCATCATGGTAACCATACTTCTCCTCGCCCTCTGAGACTTGATGACATCACGCCAACAACAGGGGAGTCATATTTGTACGAATTAATGCAACAACGAGCAATATAAAGAAAAAGGAACGTTAAAAACAAATGTACTACGCTATATTCACGAGATTTACAAAATATGGCTACGTCCTAGGAACATAAGCAGCTTGTGACTCCACTATTGTGCAACAGTTTAAATTGCAAAATGCTGTTCTTACTCTCTTGTATAAGCCTCTCAACCTTAAGTACAATATATCGAACAGAAGCCTACTATGGCAAACATACATAATTAGAAAACTACCCTCAAGAATTTTTCCCTAGGGCACACTCCCTACCCCAGCCCGTTCACTGGCAAGCAGAACCGCTAGGTTAGTACCTTACGCTGACGTACTTCCGCTGACAATATAGCTTTTTCGAATCAGGCTCCACATATAACACAAACATAGCATGTACAAGGGTTATGTACTCACATTACTCCTACAATCTTCAACAAAGTCAACGACTTTGTAAACGATACGTGTTTATCAAGGTATGTTGGGTAGTGACTCCTTATAAATCGTTTGCTACTTCAAAAGATAAAAACATCACCTAATCTCTGTATAAACACATCTACAATCATCGAAACATCTTAAGCTTCTTTTCAGCTTAAGCCAGTTAGTCAAACTTGTAAGCAACGACCATCAAGCTAGATACTGAAGCAGCTGCACGATGCATATAGCATAAAGCATTATGTATAATCTGCATATATGCAACCCATATAGGGGAGATGGTGCTTCAAAAGTGACTCCCCTGTTTTGCCTTGCTAGTTCTTTGGTAAAATAAATGCAGTCATAGCACAATGCTTCTTGTTACTCAGAAAACAAATAGAACTTGTTGAATCATAGATACATGAAGATGGTAATGGCGTTAACGATCACATTATTATTCTAGTAACCAAATATAACACATCCATCAAGTATTCTAGAATTGTTAAAGCTTTTATGGAAATTGGCATCTGCAGTTGATGGCAATTGGCATCTGTACATATTTCTTCATGTCATGCCAGCTAATGCTCGTGGCAGGGTACAAAATGTACCCCATTCGCACACCTTCTTGTAAGCAAGGACAATTAAACTAGTGATTTTTTTGGTTCTTTTTATAGTTTTTTTTATTCTTTTTATAGTAGCTATTACACAGATCGAACTGCAAAGATATTGCAGTAATGCCTTTTGAACAACAGATAGCTTGAAGCCATAAATACAACTCAGTTCCTCACATGTGATTTATGAGTGTGTTCAAAGCACCAATCTGTATATAACACGGATTATATAATAGCGAAACGAGAAATGCATAAAATTCAACTATATCTTCTCTTCACGACACATCATCACATTATGTTGCACAATATTGATTGGGGAGGAAAGAGGCGTACCCGCCACGAGTGGGTGCATACTTGTATTCCCTTTTTCCCGTCCTTGGACAGATTTTAGGTTTTCAATGTCATCAAACACGACATGTAATCTAGAGTCCCCGGAAGATGCACAATTTGTTGGCTAATGGGGTTATAGAAGAAAAAGCAACCTACATTTCCATAATTACAATTGGTTTCTGCTTTTTAAATAAAATCTGATCATATCCCCGGCAGTCCCATGGGTAGCCAAAGACCCTTATTCCTGAAAAGGGTCCAAAAGTTGATTGCTTAGCCCAAGACTCCGAAACGGCATACTCTTTCATCACCCACACCTCGTACCACCTATCCATCCCTTGGTGATTAGGACATAAAATTAAGGAGAGGAATCCATTAGAAGCAAAAAGTTTGAGAAAATCATGAGGAAAATAACAAGCAATTGGCAATGTCATCTGACCAAAAACACCCCATTCCGCAAGTCAAGGGAAACAATTTAGAGAACTCCTTCTCGTTCATGTCCAATCCAATGCAAAAGCCCATCCACAGAAGTCCCCCTATTTGCAGAATTCACATCAGCACCAACAACTTCATTTGATTCCCAAGTTTCCTAACTCAACGTGTATGCAGATAGGAGGGTGATGGTTCCTCCCGGGGACCCATTGATATGACTCCTCAGTCTCACAACTTTGTAATCAGTGGTATCTAGAACAAATCCAATATCAAAACTGTCACATCGGGGATAAGGGCTTGGCTATGTGCCACTCCTTGACTGGCATTTTCTAGTGGGAATGTGGTAACCTGGTATTTTATCTTTTTTATTGTACTCTGTCCTGTACTATTGGCTTAGTACTACTGGCTTAGTGATGATATGGTTGGCAGTATTTTTACCCGTATTAAAAAAAAAAATTCCCTCATAGATCGACTATGACCACTATCAAACCACCACGGTTGCCACCTCTCCGCCAATTGAATCTCTATACCCCTTAATTGCATGGGAACCAAGCCGTGACTCTACATTTCTCTGGTAAATAACTTCCCTTTGATGATTTAGCTCACATTGGTGAGTTCTCTATGGTCAGCAAGACAGCAATGTGAGTTCTCTAGCTCACATTGGTGAGTTCTCTATGGTGGTTTTCAGTGAGAAAAGAATGGGGGCAATTTTTTTTGATGATCAAGTCAGGACAGAGTGCGATGAGTTGAGTTAGAAAATTAAATTGTGTTGAGGGGTACCATCACCATTTTGTAAGCTGAGATATGCTCGTTTGGATATAGCTTCCAAATGATTATTTTTTACAGCATGCAAAATATAAGTGAGTCTACATACGTTTTTTTTCCGTTAACTCCAAATCTCTATGATCACCAAAGGAATTAAGCCGTCGCTAATGCCTATTTTAGCAACTAAAGAGTGTTTAAAACTGTGAAAATCTTGACTAGGAACAAAACAAAGACCACTATGATTAGAACAAAATATCATAAGAAGGGTAAGAAACTACGTTGGAAAAAAGACAACGGTATAAACATATGCTTACCAGTTACCACAATGACATGTTCTATTAGCAAACATTGAAAATCCTGCAAGATGATAAGAAGCCCATATTAATGGTTTTTCTCCTAAGAAGTCTGTCAAATACAGCCTAAAGTATTAGTCATCATCATCATCATCGTCCTCGTTCTCACCCATAGACTTTATTGCATCATTCCAACAACAGAAAAATCATATTGGCCATGATTTATGTAGAGTCTAAGAATGACCACACATATTTTCCTCCGATCATCAAGAATAATGTCAATGACTTAGTAAATGGTACTTATGTGTTTCTTAAATTTTGGGTAATGAAAACTATTACTAGAATAACTGCTTCGAAAGATAAAATATCATCCCATCTCAGTACAAACACATCCATCCACAGGCTCTACACACAACGTCTATTTCATTACAAGTGCAACTAAAGTGGTTGAAGACTAGCCTTCTTTAAGTAATGTGTCTTGCATAATGTCATTTGCTACCAATTTCCCCCGCCTTTCTCTAGGCAAAGCAACATAGTTAAGGGGATTGTAATTAAATAAATGTAAATTATTAAGAAGTAAGTAGGTCATATACGAATGTCGACCATGGCTGTTCATTCTATTGGCAAATAACTGAAAATCCTGGAAAATGATACAGGGATAAATCAGTGTTTTTTCTCCTAGAAAAACCTGACAGTTTCATGCCTGCATTGGAGTGAAGATGTCTACCTGCATCACATACTTTGTATAAGGGTTCCTGCATCCTAAACTTTTTCCTCAAAGTCTTCATCATTGATGTAAACATCGTAGGTTCTTACAATTTCCAATCTTAAAAAACTAATAAATTGATGTGTACCTTGATGCAGGTGGACACCCTTACGGTCATTTTCACTAATGCCACCAATATACAGATTCCTGGGTGATGCTTTTAATACATCTCTCTCTCGTTCCGTTTGCACAATCATGCTGTCTTGTTCTAGATCCAAATCGATATAAATAGTGGATCCCTCGAAGTCATCATGGTAATCATACTCCTTCCCTCTGAGATTTTATGACATCACACCAACAAAAGCGGAATTATATTAGTACGAATTAAGGCAACAACAAGCAATATAAAGAAAAAGGAATGTCAAAAACAAATCTACAAAGCTATATTAACAAGGTTAACCCAATATAGCTACGTCCTGGAAACATAAGCAGTTTGTGACTCCACTATTCTGCAATGTTTAGAATGCAAAAAGCAGTTCTTACTCTCTCATGTAAGCCTCTTCACTGAAGGTACAATATATTGAGCAGACCCTAATACGGAAAACTACATAATTACAAAAGAACCCTCAAGAATTTTTCTCTAGAGCACGCCCCCTACCCCAGCCCACTCACCGGCACCCGAACGGCCTAGATAGGATTTATCATACATCACCACTGATGTACTTCTTGACATACTTCCTCTGACAATACAGTTTTTTAAAATCAGGCTCCACGTATAACACATATACCAGCCTTATGGACACACATTATTCCTCCAATCTTCAAAAATAGTCAGCAGCCTTGTAAATGATAGCATTGTCAAGGTATGTTGGGTAGCGACTACTTGTAAATCAACTGCTACTTGAAATGATATAAATATCACCTAATCTCATTACAACCGCACCCACAAGCACCGAAACATCTTAAGCTTCTTTTCAGCTTAAGCCAGTTAGTCAAACTTGTTAGCAACGACCATTAAACTAGATACTGAAGCAGCTGAACAGTGCTTATAGCATAAAGCATTATGTAGAATCTGCACATATCCAACCCAAAAAAGGGAGAAGGTACTTCAAATGTGACTCCCTTGTTTTTCCTTGGTAACTCTTTGGCAAGATGAATGCCGTCATAACAAAAGGCTTCTTCTAACTAAGAAAACAAATAGAACCGGTTGAAATCATAGATAAATAAAGATGTTAATACATCAACAATCACATCAGTTATTCTAGTAACCAATTATAACACATCAATCAAGTGCTGTTAGAATTTATTAAAGCTTTTATGGCAATTGGCATCTGCATTTGATGGCTATTGGCATCTATATATATTTCTTGGTTTCGTGCTGGCTGATGCTCATGGCAGTGTATGAAATGTGCCTCACTCCCACACCTTTGTACTTGGTTTTCTAGTTAAGTAGTTAAAAACTTACTCACCCAGCTTGGATGTGCTATCTATATTAAAAAACCAACATAATTAGTTAATTTTAAGGAAGTTTTCTCTGACTCCTTACAAAAGAACAGAGCTTAAAGTTTCCCCTTCTTGTAATCAATGACCATTAGACTTGTGTTATCTCCAATTTTTTTTTTTCATTTTTACAGTAGCTATTACAAAAGATAGAACGGCAAGGATATTGCAGTAATGCCTTTTGAACGACGAATAGCTAGAAGCCATGAATGCCACCCACTTCTTACGTGATTTATGAGTGTGTGCAAAGCACTAATCTTTCTGTATAATATAATAAGCGAAACGCGAAACGTGTAAACCTCAACTATATCTTCTTTGCGAGACTGATCATCACATTATGTTGCACAACATAATGGGGAGGAAAGAGGCGTACCTGCCACGAGTGGGTGCGTGCATTGTTGTACTCCTTTTTTCCCCTTTTTGGACAGATGTTAGGCCCTCAATCTAATCAAACACGGACATGTAATCTAGAGTCCAGGGAAGATGCGCAATTTGTTGGTTAATGGGGTTATAGAAGAAAAAGCGACCTACATTTCCATAATTACGATTGTTGTCTGCTTTTTAAATAAAATCTGATCATATCCCCGGCAGTCCCATGGGTAGCCAAAGACCCTTATTCCTGAAAAGGTCCAAAAGTTCATTGCTTAGTCCAAGACTCCGGAAAGCCGCACTCTTTCATCACCCATACCTCGTACCTCCCATCCGTCCCTTTTTGTTGGGACATAAATTTAAGGTTAGGAACCCATTACAAGCAAACAGTTCAAGAAAATCATGAGGAGAATAACGAGGAATTGGCAATGCCATCTGACCGAACACCCCATTCCGCACATTAAGGGAAACAGCACTCCCCCTCGTTCATGTCCAATCCAACGCAAAAACCCATTCGCAGAATTCCGCCTATTTGCATAATTCACACCAGGGCCAACAACTTCATTGGATTTGCAAGAATCCCAACTCAACGTGTACGCGGATATCAGGGTGATGGTTCCTCCCGGGGGCCCCCCATTGATACGACCCCTCACTCTCAAAACTTTGTAATCATTGGTATCTGGAACAAATCCAAATTCAAAACTGTCACATTGGGGATAAGGGCTACTACAATCGGGTACCTCAAGCGACCTACACTCGCTCGTTGCAGGGTTCCCATTGTTCCATGGGTAATGGACATTTCTAAGACAGGTCATCGTAGTATGGTAAATTACCATTGACTATTGGATCAAGTGGGTGGAAGCCGAGGCCCTTGCAACCATTGTCGAGAACAAATATGAAGACTTGTTTTGGTAATCAGTCATCTATTCCTTCAGCTTACCCCGTATCTTAGTCACTCATGACGGTTGATAATACGATGATTTAACAGTTTAGCCTTTTTGGTTAAAACAAGCAACTGAGCATCAGTTCATGTAACGCCCCAGAAATCCGGATCTCCGCCGCCCCGAACTCCCGGGTCGTTAATCTACCGGATCACATCAAACCTGTCAAGTCCTGTTCCCTAACACATACTTCCAAAACAGTTAATCCGATATCAACTCAAACTCTTCACATTCAATATTACAAAACTACTCAAACTTGAATTATTAAGATCTAGGTTCTTTACAAACTCAACTTCTTATAGAACGAGTTGACAAAACTGATCCATGCAGGGGTCTCCCTACACAGTAGTGATGGGCTCATCGGGATCTCACACAGACTCTAACCCATTCCTGAACATGCTACATTTGATCATCACCTGCAGAAGGGAGCCAAATGAAGGGTGAGCTTTTGAGAGCCCATTAAGGTCGTACAAGGATTACAAAAGAGATTATAACATGACTCCAAAAATCCAACCGACGATGATTTTCAAAACACTTTGAACGATCAAAACTCAATTATTACCCAAAATGATCAAAATTCATCAGAAATAGATGCCAAAATAAATATTAACAATCAGAACAAAATTCAAAACGATCAATAGAAGAGCCTTTTTAAGTCTGCATTTCCAAGTACCACGAAAAATTTTCCTTACTCAAGGGATTTCAATCCGAGCAGAAATTCATTTAAAAAATATAGCAAGATTTTCTGAGGGATTTTAACCCAAGCAGAAATCAAATAAGATAATACGATAAAGGCTTGTCAAGGGATTTCAACCCAAGTACAAATCCTTCTAGCTAAGTACAATGAATGTTTGTCAAGGGCTTTCAACCCAAGTACAAATCATTCTAGCTAAAAAAAAAATCAAAAATCAATGTTGATCCTGGGCGATTGCAATGCCATTATGGCAAGCTCATATAGTGTACACATGCATGATGTACTAAAATAATTAGTAGTCCACTTGGGTACTAGTTTGCGTTTCATGCAGGATTCAACTACCTTATACCGCCTCCCCACTAAACAGGTATCTAGGTCAACGTAGAAATTAACAATATCAATGAGTGTTAACATAAGCTCATATCCCTGAAATCAATTCGAGTTCTGATAACAATAATCATATTGACATAAGTCAGCATTCGGGATTTTCAGAAGAAAAATCACAGATAAATAACAAAAATGACTACGAATAATTATCGAATATAATCACAAAAATTCGAAAGAATGGATACAGACAATTATCAAATTTGCTCAGCCCGCAATAACATGCGAACATCACAAGATTTCCAAATAACCGATTCAGGTTCAACATTAAGGTTTTCTGGGCAAGAACATGCTGATATCAATACATAACTTAGAGTTCGGCATTAACTGTAAATATATCAAAGGAGTACTTACGAGTACAAGTAATCAAATAAGTGTTGGGACAAAAGTACTTACTCAAGGTTCAGATAGAATCCCTTACCTGGATCCGCAGCTAAATTATCCTATCCGGAAGTCTTTAGCTTTAACCTAAAGGAAATAATCAAACTATTAGAATAAAACCTACAAAACAAAAGTATAACTTAATATGAACTCACACATGCTCCCAAAATGAACCACCCCTCACCGAGTATGTAAAATTACTGAAATGCCCCTAGGGTGTAAAATTACCAAAATGCCCCTCTCGGACTTAAATTACCCAAATGGTCTTCCCATAAGTAGAATCACTGAAATAAGCTTCCCATATGTAAATTTATGGAAAAATATATTTCTTAAGTCAAATTACCAAAATACCCCTTTGGGGTGGCAAATTACCAAAACACCCTCGTTACACTTTAATTCTCAAAATGACTTTTTCATAAGAAAATTCACTAAAATAATCCTACTATATGTAAATTTACTTCAAAATACCTCTTATAGGTAAAATTACCAAAATACCCCATTTGGGGTGGTAAATTACCAAAACACCCCCAGGGGTTTCCGGCACCGGAAAAATCTCAAAAATATCTTGAACCACTATTTTAAACATTCTGATGTTATTTCTGGCCTAAAAAGTATTTTAGAAAATTTTCTCCCGAAAATTCCGAACCGGTGTCCGAACTGAGCGCTAAAAGGTCTGTTTCGCGAAAAATACCTCTCGGCCTCATGATGGCCCAAAATTTTAAAATATGAATCATATCAGTAAAATAGAGTTTTCATAAAAATTTCAGATTAAATTAACTTAATTTACTAGGTTAATTAATTCAGTAAATTTCTTTAATCGATACCCCAATTTAGCGCCCTTCGCAAACTCCAAAAATTCTCAAAACATTCCAGAGAGTAGTTTTCATAAAAAAAAAAACTTAAGGGTTACAGTTTTGCACTTTGTCTAATTTTGGCATTAACTATTTATAAAAAATAGGATAAAAAACTGCCTAGTTGATTTTTATCTTTAGTGACCATTACACTCACTATTCAAATTAAAGCACACACTATTGCACCTTTTACACACACATCATCTTCCTTTTTCGAACACACACACAACTCACTGATGGTCTTCAAAATTCACTGAAACCCACCATTAAAACACACACAAACACTTGCAACACTTTCATATTCCCACAAATCACACACTAACACACCTATATACACTCCATACCCAAAAATCTCACACCCCCGTACACCCACTCTCAAGAACACTCAAGAACACACACTTCAACCACCCTGAAAACTCACGAATTCCACTCATTATCTTCCTAACACACACAAATTCAAAGCTTACTAACATGATCACCAGTATACACGTATAATTTCCCACCCGAAATTCTCACACAACATAAACACACACACCCAATAACCGTAGGCACACTCGGCACTCACGGTGACACACGCACAGTTTTACACACCTAAACTCACACACACACATAATGAAATTTCATACACATGAGGGATAGGGATTACCCTTAGAAAAATCTCACAGTTTCTCTCTAGCTCTGTCCGAGCTCCCTCTCTTTCTTCTTCCCTCTCTGTTTTCCTTCTGTTCTTCTTCACTGTTCGTTCTTTTCCTTCTTCTGTTTCTTTTGTTCCTTTCCCGAAAGGGAAAGGTTTCCCCTTTTGCTTTTTGTTCTCTCTCTCTTTTTTTTTTTTCAAAATCTGCACTTATCCAATCCAATATTAAAAAAACTTTAGTTAGCTTAGTCATTAACCAAGGAGGAGGTGTCAAAATTCTAAAAATGTGGTTTTCTATATTATTTTTATAAAATTACACAAATGCCCCAGAGTTTTTCAAAATTACGAAAATGCCCCCAAAATTTCAAAAATTATGTTTTTGCCCCAAAATATTTTTAAGCTCCTACACGCTACTAATACATGAACATTACTTAAATTTATTGTCCGTTTATTTTTCAGAGCACCAATTGTTATTTTAACCCGCTCCCAAAGTTTGGGATATTACAGTTTACCTCTGTTGCACATCTACACACAAGTGGTTAGACGGTGGTTACAAAGTGAATATTGCTCTAAAACGAATAATCTTGGCATCGTTAAGGGGCTTGGGTGGATGAGCTTCCAAAAATTTTTGTGGGTGTATCATACCATCACTTGGAATCCCACCCAGGAAACCCCTTTTAATTTGGCTTTTTTGCATAGAAGCTGTTATACCATTGGAAATTAGTACCCAATCACTCCGCATAATAGCCATAATCCAAATAAAAAATGTTGGAAACCTAAGCGGCCCAAACTTGTTGGATGAAGTACATGATCTGGCTTTTGTGCGTCTAGTCTCTTAAAAAAAAGTTACGCGTTATCATGTTTCAAGATATGCCCAACCGCTTAGTCGACCTTGTCCTTCGCATAATGGAAGCCTCCATTCCATGGAAGATATTAGAAAGCTTTCCCTAAATTAGTAAAGAAAATAAAGAGTTATCAAGCTAGAGGCCCTGATGCTTATCATCTAGAGACGCTTTGAAAGGAAGCCGATGCGACAAACCTGGAATGCCTCCAATAGTCAGCGTTACTTCTTTGGCAAACTAGTTCTTAGACATATTGTTGTGTTAGTGACTTCTTTGTTACTAAACATTAGCCACCAAATGCATAGCATTCAACAATTCACCAATTTTGAATTGTTGACATTTGCATGGTTGTTGGCATGGGAAACCAACCAACAATACTATAGCAAAAATGGCTATAGACTTTTGGAGTCAAAATCACTATTGTTTTGGTGGCACACCTAACACACATGTGCAATTAGAAAGTGCCTATAAATAAGGCATTTCATCCATTGCCAAGATCATCCCAAAAGTATGATTGTTAAGAGAGAGTTTGAGTAACCTCCTTCTTCATCGAGAAATAATATTGAGTGGGGTGTACAAGGGATATCGAGTTGGATAAGAGTCTCGGGTTTTTGGGATTAAACGCTTAAGCGGTATGTTGTACTTGTATCGATATTCTCATAGTACGAAGAAGTTTGCATGTCCCGTGGAGGTAGGCAGGTTATAACCAAACCACGTTAAATACTATGTCCAGATATTTTGCCATTATCCTTTTATGTTGCAGTTCTCCTAATTATTCTTTTCCATTCTTTACCAATGTTTCCGCTGCATCTGCTTGAGCAATATTAACAAGTGGTTGCAGAGCTTTTGTTATTTATTGCTAGCGCAGAAAAAGATGGTAGGCACAAAAATTGATGTTGAGCCTTTTAATGAAAAAAATAATTTTAGTCTTTGGCAAAGTACTGTCAAAGATATTTTGGTGCAAGAAGGACTCATGAAAGCTTTATCAAGCAATAAGCCTGAAAAGATGGATGTTAATGATTGAAAGGAGTGTGAGGCAAAGGCTGTGAGTACAATCCGTTTGAGTTTGGCTCCTGAAGTCAAATATAGTGTGCTATAGGAAACTTCTCCTTTAGCCATGTGGAGTAACTTGGAAAAGATTTACATGTCAAAGTCTTTGACTAACCGATTGTATCTCAAGAAGCAATTGTACCAGTTCTGGATGGATGACAGTTCAGATATCAAAGATCATCTGAATGCATTCAGCAAAATCACCATAGAGCTACTGAACGTGGAGGTCAAGATCGATGAAGAAGATCTGGCCATTATTTTGCTCTCACCACTACCATCAGCTTATGAGACCTTGAGAACAACACTGCTCGTTGGGAAAGACACGCTCACAGTAGATGAGGTGACCATGACCCTCTTGGAGACAGATAGTCTAAAAGATTCAGGAGGTAGTTCCCACGCAGATGGCCTTGTTGGAAGAGCAGATCCAAAGTCGGACTCAAGACGTAACAAGAACTGGCAACGAGGAAAAATAAATGGCAAGAACAAAGTTTGATCACAATCACGTGCTCGAAATGGTGTTATATGTCATTATTGCAAGGTGAAGGGCCACTATAAAAATCAATGTCAAGAAATGAGAAAGGATTTGAAGGAACTTCAAGTCAAAAAGAAGCCCGTGAACACTACTAGTGTTGCTGAAGAAAAATCAGATGAAGGTGAAGCAGACCTTCTCTTATGTTCAGCACTAGTTTCGACAGGTAAAAGTTCTCTGACTGATAGTTGGATTTTAGATTCTGCATGCTCATACCATATGTCCCCAAATAAAAATTGGTTTGATACGTACATGCCATGTGATGCCGGGAGTGTTCTAATGGGTAACAATTCTAGTTGTAAAGCCATTAGAATAGGCACCATAAAAGTTAGGATGTTTGACGGAATTGTCAAAATTTTAATCGAAGTACGACACATTCCTGAACTAAGAAATAGCCTAATTTCTATGCGAGCATTAGATTCGTTGGGTTATAGATTTTCGACTCAAGATGGAGTTCTAAAAGTCACTAAAGGCATTACGGTCGTTATGAAAGGTCAGAAACTGGGTAACTTGTATAGAATGGTTGGTAACACTATTACAGGTAGAGTAGCAGTTACTACTCCTATAGAATCCAATAATGATAGTGCAACTTTATGGCATTTGAGGCTTGGGCATATAAGTGAACAAGGTATGTCAGCACTTCATCAAAAAAATTTGCTGAAAGGTATAAAATCATGTAAGTTGGATTTTTGCAAGCATTGTGTTTATGGGAAACAACGCAGTTCAAGTTTTAAGACTGCAGCATCTCATACCAGCAAGGCTGTTCTAGACTACGTCCATGTAGATGTTTGGGGCCCGTCTCCAGTTTCTTCACAAAGTGGCTCATGCTACTTTGTTAGTTTCATCGATGATTACTCCAGGAAGGTATGGATTTATTTTATGAAGCATAAATCTGAAGTATTTGGCATTTTCAAGCAGTGGAATGCACAGGTTGAAAATTAGACAGATCGAAAGTTGAAGTACTTCAGAACTGACAATGGCATGGAATACAAATATACAAAATTCTTGGAGTTTTGTAAGTGGGAAGGCATCACCCATCACTTCACAGTTAAAAGAACTCCGCAGCAGAATGGAGTTGCCGAGAGAATGAACAGAACTCTATTGGAAAGGGCTAGATGCATGAGGTTACATGCAAATTTGCCGAAGAGTTTTTGGGCTGAGGCAGTTAACACTGCTTGTTATATCATCAATAGATCTCCTACAGTAGCACTTGATGGAAAGGTACCAGAAGAGGTTTGGATAAGTAAACCAGTTGACTTTTCTTTGTTAAGAATTTTCGGTTGTCCCGCTTTTGTCCATGTGCAGTATGAGGAGTGCTTGAAATTGGATGCAAAATCAAGGAAGTGCACATTCCTTGGTTATGAAACCGGTGTTAAAGGTTATCGGTTGTGGGATCCAGTTGCTAAGAAGAGGATTGTTAGTTGCGATGTTTTCTTTAACAAATCCTCGATGATGATGAGGTAAAATGCCAAGAAGCCTGAAGTGGTTCAAAATTGTGGCAAGACTATGGAGGTAGATATAAATGACCATGGATCACAAGAATTCGATCAACAGTCCATGGAAGACCTAGTGCAACACTAAGACGAGCAACAAAGTATCGCCAAAGGCAAAGAAAAACGTGCCAGAAACGCTCCTAACCGATATGATTATGAGGATATGGTTTCGTTTGCATTAGTGATAGGCAGTGGAGATCCGTCTTGTTATAAAGAAGCAGTTCATGATCAAGACAGAGAAAAATGAATGGCGGCCATGTCTGAAGAAATGGAATCACTGCATAAAAATACTACTTGGGAGTTGGTAGAACTGCCCAAGAAAGCAAAAGCTATTAGGTGCAAGTGGGTGTTCAGAAAGAAAGAAGTAGTTTCAGATATTGAAAGTGAAAAGTTCAAAGCACGATTGATGGCAAAGGGATACTTTCAGAAAGAAGGTATTGATTACAATGAGATTTTCTCACCAGTTGTAAAGCATACCTCTATTCGAGTTATTTTTTCTATTGTGGTTATGTTTGACTTGGAACTGGAACAATTAGACGTGAAAACTGCTTTTCTCCATGGAGATTTGGAAGAATTAATTTACATACAGCAGCCTGAAGGGTTCATAGAACCTGGCAAAGAGAACTATGTTTGCAAGTTGAGAAAATTGCTTTGCGGTCTAAAGCAATCTCCTCGACAATGGTACAACCGCTTTGACTCATTTATGGTAGCACACGGATATGCTCGTTGTGAGTATGATTGTTGCGTTTATTTGAAAGCATTTGTCGATGGATCACATATTTTTTTGACATTATATGTTGATGACATGTTAATTACCGCTAAGAGTAAATTAGAAATTGCTCAACTAAAGGCTCTGCTGAGTGCTGAATTTGAGATGAAGGATCTTGGAGCTGCTAGAAAGATTCTCGGTATGGAGATCTGTAGAGATCGACAGTTCAAGAAGCTATGGATATTTCAAAAGAAGTATATTTAGAAAGTGCTAGAAAGGTTTAGCATACTTGAATCTAAACTAGTGAGCACATCGTTGGCTGCCCATTTTAAGTTATCTGCATAACTAAGTCCTGGTACACAGGATAGGATGGAGCTTATGTCAAAAGTTCCATATGCAAATGCAGTTGGATGTCTTTATGTATTCTATGATTTGTACGAGGCCTGACATATCTCAAGTTGTTAGTGTTGTTAGCAGGTACATGGCAAATCCACGTAAAGAGCATTGGAATGCTGTGAAGTGAATTTTTCGGTACCTTGCAGGAACAGTTGATTCTAGTATCATGTTTGACCAAAATGTTGCTTCAGATTAGGTTTTTGGTTTTGTTGATTCAGACTATGCAGGGGATCTTGATTCAAGAAGGTCCATGACTGGTTACGTGTTCATATTTTGTGGTGGACCAACATGTTGGAGGTCAGTTTTACAGTCTACATCAGCATGATCTACAATGAAAACAGAGCACATGGCATCTAAAGAAGCTTTGTGGTTGAAAGTTTGGTTTTAAGCAAGGTGGTATCCTTCTGCATTGCAACAGTTAAAGAGCAGTTCTTTTGGCAAAGAACTAAGTATATCTTGCAAGGACCAAACACATTGATGTGCGATATCATCGGATCAGGGAATGGATAAATTCTGGAGAAATAAATTTGTCCAAGATCCAAACCAACGAAAACGCAGCGGACATGCTGACGAAGCCGGTGACAAGAAGCAAGTTCAAGCATTGATTGGACTTGATCAATCTTTACTAAGATTGACTGAACATCCCAGGGTGTGGGGATGGACATCGTTACAGACTCAAAACGAAGGTTATCATCTCTCGTGATCTTTACATGGTGTGACAAAAAGTTAAGGTGAAGGTTGTTGTGTTGGTGACTTCTTTGTTACTAAACATTAGCCACCAAATGCATAATATTCACCAATTCACCAATTTTGAATTGTTGACAATTGCATGGTTGTTTGCATGGGAAACCAACCAATAATACTATAGCAAAAATGGCTATAGACTTTTGGAGTCAAAATCACTATTGTTTTGGTGGCACACCTAACACACATGTGCAATTAGAAAGTGCCTATAAATAAGGCATTTCATCCATTGCCAAGATCATCCCAAAAGTGTTATTGTTAAGAGAGAGTTTGAGTAACCTCCTTCATTGAGAGATAATATTGAGTGGGGTGTACAATGGATATTCAGGTGGATAAGGGTCTCAGGTTTTTGGGATTAAACTCTTGAGCGGTCTCTTGTACTTGTATCGATATTCTCATAGTACGAAGAATTTTGCACGCCCCATTGAGGTAGGCAGGTTATAGCCAAACCACGTTAAATATTGTTTCCAGATATTTTGTCATTATCCTTTTATGTTGCAGTTCTCCTAATTATTCTTTTCCATTCTTTAGCAATGTTTCACTGCATCTGCTTGAGCGATACTAACACATATCCCTTGTATCCACTCTTTTTTTTTTGGGTGGCGGGTGGAGTGTTTTCCTTCTTAGGCTATTACACTTAAGACTAACTAACATATAGATTTGGTACTTTGTTTCCTCTTTTTTTTTTTTTTTTGTGCTCCTTTACCTATAAATAATTTCCTTTTACATTAACTGGCTTTTGTGTCCTTCATATGCAAGACATTCTTTTTTTCTTTCAATGCAATAATTCACATAAAGTGCTTTAAGGTTGAATACTTATAGCGAAAATAGAAGTCTGATCTAGAAGCTTTACTACACACTAGGACTCCTAAGTACCGCATCCTCTGCTCTATCCTTAATACCCTAAGAATTAGAACACAAAGACTCAGAAGCTCCATTGTGTGCCCCGGAGGGTTAGGTACCCACTAGACCCTGTTAGACTAGCTATTGCTGTTGAGACTCAATTAGCTTTTTCAACTCTTCCACCTTGGCAGCTACAACCTTAGGCAGAATATGATTAAATCCACTTGTGTCAAATTGCAGAAACAGAAGAGCCCAGTCCTTTTTGTAGCTATTATACCCCCAAACCTGTGAGAGAAGATGATCATATTTACGGATGGAAGCCTACTCCTCCAACTACTTAAGCTCATGTATTGCAGCTGAGCTAGTTGAGCATTGCTCCTCGATTAAACTCCTTTTCAAGGTCTTAGTCTTGCAGCTCAACTGAGCATTTGACACCTGTAAAGTATTAAACTTGGCGAAGAAGTCCTGTATATTTTTCTCGGCCTTTCTGTTATAGTTTTAGCAGCAATCACCCTCTCCTTCCATTGTGTCGAGGAGCTTGACTATGGTGAGTAATTTTTTAGCTCCAATAATTGCTTGAACCATTTCCTAAACAAAAGAGAAAACACATTATCATTGTATGGAACACTAAAAGAATGAATTTTCCAGGTAGGTTCATACCGTAGCGACATCTTTCATTGGAAATAGCAATTGGATCTGTAGCAGAAAGATGTATCTTATATATGGAAATGATGCCTATGCTAGATTATTATTGGGATTCTTGAAAATAGATTCTTTCGTGGTTTTACTCCAATCAGGCTAGAGATGGATGCCTCCTCTCTCTCTCTTAAAGTAGAGGTTCTCGACTGGTTATGAGCTACCCTCTTCCTGTACTGGCAGTCTCCACTGTTTATCCAAAGGCAAAAAGCTATCTTCTCTGTTCTTGGTCCCTTTTTGTACAGAAGCAACTTGTTAACTCTCTAAGGCATCCAAGTCAATGTTGTTAACTTCGTAATGATCAATGTTGATGATGGTAGTAGAATTGTGAATACAAAAAAGAACCATATTTCGTGTAACTATCCGGTGCACGGCCCAACTATAGGCATTGCCTCCCCTGAAAGAGCTAAGCAATAGGTACTTCTAAGATCATAATATCTCCTCCTTATAGCTTAGCATCCTCGGTAAGGCTCAATCACACATAGCCTAAAATCTTTCTTTCTAAACAATGTAGGATATACCTGGCTTACTCTTCATTGCCCCAACCATCCTTTTGATATAGGATATACCCGGGCTTGCCTTTGTTTTCAAAAGCTAGCTCTGATATCATCTGTGACGACCCGGTCCATAGACCCATTATATGGCATTACCTTTCTCAAAAGGGTTAGCCAAATAAGTACTTCCAAGATCATAGCATGAGAGCAATCTCATACTATTCATGTCTGATGTGGGATATTACAACACATGTCATCCCTCGGGAGAATATAGTCTTCTAATTGCTTGGCACATGGCTAGAGCTAGCACCACGGAAATTTGATACAAATAACACTTGGTTAGGTATCTATTTCCACATTTTAATAACTTTATACAATTTCCAAGCATTTACTAGGATCATGCTTGTCTTTTTCAGCCAATCCTTAATGTCATAACTTATTCCATTCTCAAGCAACTAAAAGTTAGATAATGGATGTTTAGAGCATATGGGCTTAGTTGTTTTTAACGACGCAAGGAGTTCACGGTCCAGTGGCCCCAAGTCCTTAATCTCTTGTAGTCTTTGGCTAGGAAAAAGGTATCCAACACCAAGGGAATGTTTTACTCCTTTGGACATTTGACAGAGAAATCTATCCTTCAATTCTTTATAGTTTAGGCCAGATTTGGAAGAGGTTGACTCTTGTTCGAAACCAGCGACTTATAAGGAGATACCATCCTGCCGGTCTTATGATAGCACAAGAAGTGTAGAAAATTATAAATTCCCTAAACATCTTGGCTTTGAGCTTCACGATGGTGTGGAAAGCGAAGAGACTGATAAAATCTCAATGCATAAGAAGAAAGTTGCGTAGGAGCTAGGGAATAGACAAATAAATATGAGATTGCTCAGGCAGTCTAGACACCCGTTAAAACTTTTTGTTGAACATATTCGCATAAGCTGTTATTTGGCCTATTGTGTTTAGTTGGCCACATTGTCTTCCTCAGGCAGTCTAGACACATTAAAACTTCACAACATTTTCCAAGGGTTTGGAGAGCGCAAGGCTTTAGGTCCTTTGGCTCGTCTAGAATGCCATCTACCACATCAGCAAGGGCATGATAAGGACAAATAAAGGGTATTAAAGACTCCTTAACTTCTAAGGCTGAAGGGCCAAGATAGTTCCTCTAAGCAATATCCCCACAAGATAAGTCAGTTGACTCAGAAAACAACTATATTAGTTAGATAGAACATGATTAAAGACAACAACTAGAAAAAACGAGATAAGAATGATTGAAGAACTTTTACTTGAAGATACTTTCTAAGGTGGATGTAGAATTCTCAGAAAATTAAACTCTTGGGAATCTCCAATGGTGGGTACGTTGAAATTCTCATATGTTTAGAGTGTATTATTACAAATAAAGTTTTTATTAATCCTCGATAATTATGATCTTGTGACCCTTAATCTGAATGGTCAAGATCAAGTGACTACCGAGCTTCTAGCAAGATGAGTAACATGATAGAAATTGGGCACATATATCTCTATGAAACACATGTTATGAGATAAAAGCAATTTCAGTACAATAAGACTTATGCTCGTCCAGCCAAGAAGATGAGCACCTTGTAAGCTCAAAGTGTCTATAAACTAGATTTGGGATTGAACTTGTTGATTGGTCAACCTAGCAGACGAGCTCCCTTTAGGGCTGGACCCATTGCCCGGCTAGCCAAGTAGATAAGCTCCCTTTATGGGTAATTCTCTGCTCCAGCAACCGAGCAAAAGAATCTTAAGGGTATTCCTCACTAAACACAAAAATTCCTTATGTTTTTAGATTCTGTTCAAGTTAATAGACAGACAACTTCCCTCTGTGGACATTAATACCAATACATTTAGAAGAACACATACAAGCTTTCCTAATTGGGCACTAAAATTGATTATCCTTACAGAAGTAAGGACTGGATCCAAAGGTTTTCTCTCGACAAACATGGAAGTGAGAGGCAAATGATATGGGTCAACTTGAACAGCCAATCTGGATGCCAAAGGGGGAAGAGGGAGGGAGAAGGGGGGAAGAGGGAGGGAGAAGGGGGGATAATCCTTTAACTATGACTTATTCAACTTTAATTAGGATTCCACTTTAATTAGGATTCTAGTGGATTCTAGAATATGCTACCTAATCAGGGAAATATGCTAGCCAATTCTGGTGGATAATCAAGTGGGATTAGGGTGTGGGGTGGGGGGTGTAATCCATTGTGGATTCTAGAACATGCTACTCAATTTTAAGGGGATAATCTTGTAGGATCCCCGTCCAGCGAGTCACTGTAATATGTTTTTTGCTGCACAAATATGCTTGTGAACTCTTTCCAGTTCTTATAGATTTCTCCACAACATAAAGCATCCATAACCGTAAGAAACCAAACAAGGAAATTCATTATAGTATTTTCTAGATCTTCCAAAAGAACCACTTTAAGGAAATAGCTGGTAGTGATGATGCATATATTCGGAACAGTTAGGAGCAGAATAATTCTCTGGATAGCCCGTGGCGACTGCCTACTAGGGTGATGCCAATTAGTTTTCTTCATTTTCTTTTCTATTAGCATTGTTCGAATGTTGAGCGATTGTTTTTTTGTTTTCTAACTCCTCATCCAATCTAATTCTTCAAATTTCATATTGTTGTTTGAAGCATGTGTAGGTTACTTGAACCATGACTTCCTTCCTGAAAAACCACATTTAGAATTGTGCTGTATACTTAAGATTTGCTGCCTACTATTGATAAACATGGACATAATTGAAAGCTTTTAGCAGCCAAGCAAACTGAAGTTAACTCGATACTTTGTTTAGAGTTGTATTTCTTAAAAAATGCTTTCTGAGGAGATTGGTTTGGATTCTTACTGTAAGTATTGAGGTATTTATACCATATCTTGATTTTTAGTCGGACTTCAGTTTACTTCATGCATAACCTCTAACTCATACAACAGTACACTAGATTTGAAATAAATATACCATTAAAGGTAATTGTGTCATTTCAATAGACATGGATTGCTAACTAAGTATCCAACTTATAGAGGATTTAGAAGGGGAACACAGCCTCTAAATCTAATCATGGTGGGACTACAAACAAATTGGCTTTCAAGTGATTAAAAATGGTTGAAGATAAGCCTTTTGTAAAGATCTTAGCACGTCGATTTGAAGTCAAAACATATTAAACAACAATATCACCACTGGCAAAGCTTTCAAGTACAAAATGGAAGTCGATGTACGTATGTTTTCTATGAGCATGATAAACAAGATTGC
This sequence comes from Escallonia herrerae, assembly GCA_033070095.1. Lineage (NCBI taxonomy): Eukaryota > Viridiplantae > Streptophyta > Magnoliopsida > Escalloniales > Escalloniaceae > Escallonia > Escallonia herrerae. The sequence goes on from JAVXUP010000009.1 coordinate 534,554, forward strand.
AGCAAGGTAAGTAGCTCTAACATTATCGTAATTGACAACAGTTGACTTGTTTAATAAAATATCTAGATTGGTCAGAAACTGACATGACCAAAAAGATTCAGCAATAACATAAGTAACCGATCGATACTCAGATATAGCATTAGAGCACGAAACAATAGGCTACTTTAAGAGATCAAATCAGAGCCGAGATAGAGAACATAACCAGAAGCAGAATTATGTCTATTAGGACAACCACCCCATTTAGCATCAACATAAGTAGTAATGATAAGTCCAAAAAAGAGCATAATGAAAGCCCATGTTCCGTGCCTCTTAAATGGTTAAAGATGCGCTTAACAACTTGGGATGAGAAGTTTAAAGGCAATGCATGAACTAACTTACAATGCTAAAAGAATAATCAATATCTAGACGAGTCATGGGTAAATACCAAAAGAGCACCAACCATACTACAAAACACAGACTGGTTAAGCATGAGATTACTGTCATGCAGATATGGCTTAGTCTTGGATAACATAGGAGTAGAGGAGGAATTCACAAATATTCAAGTTTCAAGCAAACACGTAGTGACATGTGTCTGAGATAAGAAAAATAAGCATGAGGAATGAGCCTCAACACCCAGAAAAAATGGAAGTCACCAAGATCAGGTGTGGCGAAGTTGAAAGAAGAATCATGAATAAAGCTGGTTGGATCCCACGACATAATCACTTCCTTCTGATTTAGTGTTATCATCATAAAGCAATAATTCAACCATAGTAGTACCAAATGGATGCACAAACATAGAAGTGTCAGCTTTACTGCAAGGAAATATGGCATGAAGAAGATATGAACTAAAATGTTGAAACCAAGCACGTGAGGCTTGTTTTAGCCAAAACAACCCGTTGCAGCTTACATAAGTGGTTAGGATACAGAGGGTGAGTAAATCATAGAAGGCTATTTCATATTGATTGACTTAGTCTCATACCCATGTAAAAAAGCATTCTTCACATCTAATTGATGAATAACGCAAGAATGAGAATTAGCTAAGCTAAGAACAGTGTGAACAGTACTTGGTTTAGTAATTTAGTACTAAAAGTTCGAATATAGTCAATACCAACTTGTTGATGAAAGCCTAAGCAAGCTTTAAAGGGTGTAGCCTACCAGTCAAAATGAACTTTTCACTTATAATTTCATTTGGAGCCAACAAGATTTTTCTGTTGAATCAGGTAGTACAACAATTTTCTATGGTTTTCCATGCCTTAAACTCATAACCCAAAGTAGGTTGCCATCATGGATCCTCAACCTGAGAAAAACAGTAACGTTCTTAAACGGGGTAATGAAGCACTAAGGGAGACGACAATCTACTTAGGTTTATGAATTCCGGCTTGAAACGAGTAATCATATGGTGAGACAAAAGGTATTGGGGGATATAGTAGAGGACGGTAACTCTAGAGAACAACATGAAAAAGGAGATGGGCGAGGGGAGGCAACAGACATAGAACTAATAAAGGTTGTAAAACTCTCGTCGGGAGATGATGAAGAGGTAAGTGGAGAAGATATGGAAGGTAATAGCAATTGAGAGGAAGAAATGAGATGAGATAGAGAGTGGTGTGAAGATATGCATAGGCACTGAGAACATGGACGAGGGTGTAAACATGGAATCAGAAGAGTTGATGATAACAGTCGACTCAACAAGGGGAGGCAAGGCAGGTGAAGAGATGAAATAATCTTAAGGAAAATAGGTCTAATTAAAATGAACATGATGACTCGCACAAATACGACCATAGATGGGTTCAAGACATTGATATGCTTTATGTGCTTTGTTATCCAAGAAAAACACATTTACATGAATGAGGTGCTAATTTGTGAGGAACACGAGAACACAATTTTGAATAATATTCACATCCAAAAATAAGAAAAAGAGAATAATTTGGAATATGGGCAAAAAAGGTTTCAAAGGGTTTCACGGTGAATAACGTGGGGGGTAGAAGGCAACTGATGAGATACATAGCTGTGTAAGTAGCATCAACACAGTAGGATAAAGGCATATCAGCATTATAAAACAAAGTGCGTGTCATTTCACTAATGTGACTATGCCTATATAAGATTAGGTTGTTGGAGGATGCACCTAACAATGGTATCATGCTTAGAGCCCTACCCCTCCTCCCACCCCCACCCCCGGCCCTCAATTGTACGTGGAGAGACAAATCAAGGTGCACCACTATCAAGTGCACAAATAACAGAGTGCAAATTGTACTATAATGAAGGGGACCAAGTATTGAAGCAAAAAAGTAGAACTAATGACCTTACCATCCTAGAGCTCTGATTCCATGTTAAGTTACTATCTGCTCTAAAAACTCAAGCTTTTAAAGGATGCACCCAACAATGTTGTCATGCTTAACATAGAAAAGCCCATAAAGCATGGATGTGAGCTTGAGATTTCTCCTTAATGCTAGAGAGTTTTGCCTACAAGGTTGTAATCTCATACGTACTTGGTCTCACACCTAGAACTCCCTCTTAGTCCTATGTTGATTTGCATTTTGTTGCATTCCAGCTTGGGCCTTGTCGAGGTTGTCCTTAAGAACGTGTAGCACTTTCATTCTGTCTTTGAGGTACTCATCCACTAACTTGACATTAGAAGACTTAAACTATTATAAACCCAAGTGTTTGGGCTTGTAGCCATATAAGGCTTAAAAGGAGTCATATTATGTGACAAGTGATTTGAAGTTTTGTACCATAGTGTAAGCCACCTAGCCCAATTCCTTGGCGTCTTAATGATCACACACCTCAAATACGTTTCCAGAAACCTGTTAACCATTTCAGTTTGGCCATCTGTTTCAGGTGATGAGTTTGTGCGAAGGGTGAGTTTGGTGCCTAATAGCTTGAAGAGTTACTCTGAACTTTACTGAAAAGATTTTGTCTCTGTCACGAATGGTGAGGGAACCACGTATGTACGAGAGAAATTTTCACAAAAATTGCCAAACTCTTAATTAAAAATTAAAAATTCCAATAAACCTCAATCTGTAACCTAAACAACAACCACTCATGAGTCGCAATTGCAATCTAAAATTAAAAATCCCAAATCTCAATTTGAAATTAAGGATACCACTATCAGTCCCAATATTCAATAGCAAATTATAAGTTCTAAAACCCAATTGTCAAATTCTAAATTGAAACAAAAAAGAAAGGGTTTAAATTCAAGGAAATAGAAATTATAAGAATAAACATTGGAAGTCTAGATCTTATATTACTTTCAATGTGGAGGATTATGATATGTGACTTTGTGTGGAGGCGGTGGAGCAATTTCAATAATCAATGGAAGGATGGTTGCTTTATATTTGGAGAAAAAAGTTAGGGTTCTTCATGATTTCATGCTAAAGGAAAGATATTGAAATTTTGGAAAAGGAAAGATGAGGAGAGCATCACTGGTAACTGCATCAGAGCAATACACCACGATGAATCAGTGATGAAGCAAGAATTGACGAATCGAGCAGTACACCACGACTCCAACCATCTTGCCGTGATTGGATTTACTGCCTACACAACTACGCCGTTGCCAGAGGTGGATCGCTGCGTTGAGGGCGTGAGGCCAGTAAAAGATCTGAGGAGACAGTATGCTTTGTCCATTTGTGGCCTTCAGAGTTAGGAAACGGAGCAGCTTTGAGAACAGTACTGAATAAGGAGGATTTTTTTTTTCTGTTGACTTTATGTATGTACCTTTATTATTATTATTTGTATAACTTTAGCATTTTAAATGACAAGAAAATATTTTTTAATGATTTAAAATTTTTTTAGGGAGCTTATCATGTAAAATGACTAAAAATGTATCTCTTTAAGGATTTTTAAAAATTTTCAGCATAAAATATAACATATAAAATAAAAAATTACGGAGAAGCAGGTGTGAAGTGGCCCACCGACGCCCCCACTCCCTCTGCCACTGCTGGTAGAGTTGTCGAATAGGCAGGGCCACATGAGGACTGGCCCGGCCCCGTTTATGAATAGTAGAGGCCCGGTCTTTTAGGGCTTAGGGCCTGGGCCTGGACCAGGCTTGAATTTCCGAGAAAAAAGCCCGGGTCAGGCCTGGCCCTAAAAAGCCCGAGTTTGGCCCGGCCCAAACCGTGGCCCGGAAATGGCTAGGGTTTGGCCCAGTTCTGGCCCGAATCTGGCCCCCTCTTTACTTTTTAAATTCACTTTTTCTCCCCTTTCCTCCCAACGGATTTATTCCCCTTTTTTTTCTCCTAAATTCCACTTTTACCCCCCCTAACAGTAAAATAACGGCTAGTTTGGGGGGTATTTTGGTCCAAATTAATTTTTTCAGCTCTTTTAAGGTTGTTACACTCTTACCCTCCCCAACAACTATAAACAGATAGTTTTTAGGGTTATTTTGGTCTTTTGTGAAGTTTCAAAAATCTATAAATTCACACCATTTCTCTTTAATTTTTCACACCAATCTTCTTACTCTCTCTTATATAAACATTCTACATTTCTACAAGCTTTACTACTCTTACTAATTACTACTCTTATTTACTTATTAGTACTCTTGAATATTATTACTCTTGTTTATTAATTACTACTTTTGCTAAATTTTAATTACTAACCACTCCTCTTATTAATTTTTTTTGTCTAGTAATTAGTAATTAGTGAATTTTTATATTTATCAATTACTATTACTAATTTTTTTTAATTACTAACTCTCTCCAATTTTGAATTACCCTCAGTGATTCATTTGTTAATCTTTATTCTTTTAATTGTTATTTCTAATTACTAATTACTGCTCTTATACTTGTGTATTTAGTTACTCTTACTAATTTTATTTTTCAATCTAGTAAAAAAGTTTAGCGTCAAATATGGTGGATTACTGAAGAAACTGAAGCGTGGATCATCATCACGAAAAACATCATCATCATCACAAACACCACCACCAGCACAAGCGCCAGCACCACGGCCATCACAAACACCAATCCAAGCACCACCACAACCATTCGTTCCTGGACGAATGAGTACAGGCTGTATGATAGATACCCAAGCCAATTGGGAGTTCAATCAAAACATTCCAGATTTTGAATACACGCCTGATCAAGACCCCCCGCATTATAGTCAAGGACGCAGCTCGGTTGGCGAAGCTACTACTCCGTGGCATAATCTTAACCCTATGCCTGGTCATGATGAAGAAGGGCCGAGCAATGCCTCCGGTAATGAGCCAGAAGTCCAAAAGGGAAAAAAAAAAGAAAGCCGAGTGTTGGAATCACTTTGATGAAGTTATGGTGGACGGCATCCGAAAAGCTCGATGTAAGTACTGTGCTAAATTATTTTCGTCTGGTAGTGGTAATGGACATCTTAACAGGCATTACCCTCAGTGTGCACCTCGACAAGGCCACGTCGAACCTACCCAAACGCAGTTATCTTTTGACGGTAAGTTATTTGTTTATAATCAGCGAGAGCAAAGAGACGGTCTCGCTGAATTTGTTATTCACGATGAACAAGCCTTTTCTTTTGCCGATAATGCTAAGCACTCTAGATATATGAACACATACGTTCAACCTTTGTACAAAAAGGTTCATAGAAACACAACTAGATCCGATGCACTCCGACAGTATAATGCTGCTAAAGCACGCTTGATCGATTATTTCGATAAATTTGACGGTAAAGTTAGTCTTACTTCTGATATTTGGCAATCTCCGTTTACTTTTGTTAGTTATACTTGTGTGACGGCCCATTGGATTGATGCAGATTGGATTATGCACAAGAGAATCATCGCTTTCGAGCTCTTTCCTTTTCCGCACGATGGAATGAACATTGCTAGTTTTATATTAAAAGCATGTACCACGTTTAAATTAAAGGATAAGATTATGAGTATTAGTTTTGATAATGCTTCTAACAATACAGCTGTTGTTGATGCTTTACAGGAGAGCCTCAAACCTGTACTTCTTGGTAAATTATTTCATGTTCGTTGTGTTTGTCATATAATTAATTTAATTGTTCAAGATGGTTTAGCTGCTGCAGGAGATATTCTTGTCAAAATGAGGGGTATGACACGTATGTTAATAGTTCGAGTCCGAGAACACAACAATTTAAAACGTTGTGTGTTGAATATAATATGCCTCGCAGGAGAGCAGTTACAGATGTGGTCCACAGGTGGAACTCTACATACCATATGCTTTTACACATTCTGGCATACAGAGAAGTCTATACGCATTTTCTACTAACCTTGTTCCCAGCCGGCTTGCCAACTCAAGAGGAATGGCAGATGGCCACATACCTAGCTGAATTTTTGGAGGTATTTTACACGTCTACCAATTTATTGTCTGGTACGTACTATCCCACCTCTCCTCTCGCTGTAATAGAAATTCTCAAGATGGCTACAATGTTAACAAAATGGAGATATATAGGACCCTTTCAGGAAATAGTAAAAGTGATGGATAAAAAGTTTAATAAATATTGGAGTGAACTGCCTGTTGTTTTTGCTGTTGCTACTTGTTTAGATCCTAGGTTAAAGTTGCATGGCGTGAACGTCTCGATACAAGAGATATCGAGATTAATGTGCTACCCAGTAGAGGACACAACCGCACTCACAGCGAAAGTGAGCAAGACATTTGAGGAACTGTTCAACCTCTATCGTAATTCTGCTGACGTGCGCGGGCGAGCTTCATCATCGACTGCTGAGAGGTATTATGCGCCATACCTTAAGGGCTTTGAACATCTAGTAGCAAGACAACTACCAGGTGAAGGTACTTCTAATTCGGCAGGTTCGTCTACTTTTTCCTCTTTTAATGAGATTGGTGTATATTCAAATACTGATCATTATTCTGATTTATCAATGCAAGAACAGGTTAATTTTAATTTGTTAAATTTTTGAAACAAAATCAAAACATGTATAAAACTTTATCTCAAATTGCACGGGATGTACTGCCAGTGCAAGCCTCCACGGTTGCTTCAGAGTCGGCATTTTCAGCGAGCGGGAGGGTTTTGGATGACAGGAGGAGTCGTCTTAACCCCGAGTCGCTCGAGCTATGTGTATGTTGGAAGGATTATCTTGATGCGAAATACCGCGAGCAAGATAAACCGATTGATGATAGGAAGAGCAGTGACTGAAATGTTGAAGTACTTTCGGATGATTAGGTAATTTGTTTTTATTTTCCTTCTCTTAAGTTTTAAGAATAAAATTTCTCACAAAATATAGTTTTTTTTTCATATATATATATATAATAAGTTTTTACAAGCAAGATATATATTTTTTCATATATATAAAAAAATAGGTAACTTCGCCTGTTTGTTTACAAGCAGCTGGTCCCAAGCCCGGATAAAAGGAGGAAGGCCTATAAACACATTTATCTTCAATGTATATGATTTATAATGAAATAAAAGGATAAAGATTAGGTTCGTTAAATTGTGAATATTGGACATGCCTAGAGTACAATTTGCTCAAATAATAACAACAAATTACCGTAATTAAAGCCTTTACCTTGAATAACAAGAAAATGCACAAAAAAAAAAATTTTTGGGCCCAGCCCTAAATGTTGGGCCTAGGGCCTGGGCTTGGGCTTGGACTGGGCTCAGATATCCCCTGATTCTGGCCCGGCCCAGCCCGTTTGGCAGACCCTTGGCCCGGCCCAATTTTGCTGGAGGCCCGATGGGCTTGGACCAGGCCGGCCCAAGCCCGGCCCATTTGACACCTCTAACTGCTAGTCACTCATTACATACTCTTGCATGTCATCGTGTTTCAGCATCTGGTCAAAGGATACCAAACGCCGTCTAGAATGAAGGGGCGTGCTTAAGCCAGGACATGAGCATACTTGCTGAATCTATCAATTGCCGCTAGTATAAAATCCTCGTCGTTGGATCTTGGGAGGCCCTCAATGCAATCCGTAAACCATGAGGGTAAGTTGCATTATCAATCAAAAAAATTACGGGCGACCCTCAACTGTCACTATCATCGGCATGTTACAAGTTAATTCAAAATTTAAGAAAACAAGTTAAATGAGAAATGGGTAAATCACATGTTCTTTAAACATAGTCTAATAATTAGGAAATAGTACAGGATATAGAAATGAGTTAGCTACTCGATTGACTACCGAACTATAACTCAAATTCAACTTTGGTTACTATATTTCGATTTGTGTCAAAGTGGCCGCTGAACTCTTCAATTGCTCTCAATTAAGTCACTCTATTAATTTTGGTCCTTTAACAGCCCATGTGTGAGGCACATGACGGTTAAGTACGGGACAAAATTGTCAAATGAAAAACAAACAAGATTCTTTTTTATTTTTATTGGTCTAACTTTTCTTCAATTAACCCCAACAAAATTTCAATTTCTTAATTTAACCCTAACAAAAGGCCTCTTCCTTGTGTGTGTGTGTGAGAGAGAGAGACTGGCGTTGGAATGGGAACTAGCCTTCTCCCAGCCTCTACGCCGCAACCAACAGACGATGGTAATCTATTTGTGAACTTTTTTGTTTAAAACAAAAAGAAAAATTGTCTTTCTAAAGTCTTTGAATTCTTCTTTATTGTTTATTATTCAACTAAATTCTTATTTTTTTCTAAAATAACTTAATTTTTTTTCTTGCCGTGATGAATAGAGAATGCATTAGAAGCTTTCAAATCCATGTAATTTGATAAAACAATGAAACCAAAAAATATGTAAACATCCTCATGTACTAAAAAAATCCTAAACCTTTTTCCTAAACTGCACTTTATGGCAATAATCTTTACATCAAAATAATAATAAAAAACAACCTCAAAGATCTCACAAAACGAGACCAAACTACAATAACTGATGAAGATTATAAATTTTAAGTGGATACCATAAACACATTTAACAGATTACAATAATAAATATGTAGATTGATTCTTTTAATCTCTCCATTTGCTTTACTTTTCAGCAGTAGCATCAAACATTTCTAAAATCTAGGATCCCACAAAAAATATTTTCGGACATTAAATTGATTACAATTGCGAACATTAAATACTTTCCTCTTAATACAAGTCACAAAAGAAATAAGAACATAATTGAATTATATTATTTGTTACAAAAAAACTATTGATATCTACTCTCGATCATGTCCACCTCTAACGCACATGCTCGATACTAATGCCTACAAATGTCCATAAATTTGAAATAGAAAGAAAGACAGACCAAAGAACTTTTGGAGTACGTAGAACTTTTGCTTGGCTTATGGCCTTAGGCATAATCCAACTAAGAATATCTGTAGAATAAAGGGGAAGGGTTAGCTCAGATTGTCCCAAAGAACATGGAACCAAGAAATTTTCATTGAGATCACAACTATTAAAAGAAATCTGTATTGATTCACATGATCCTGACCACAGAATTTATTTGTTTGATCAGTAATTAACCAGTGATCACTGCTGCCATAACGGACTCTGTCGCTCGCCACTGATCTAGCTGTTAAGTGAGCATTCAGGGTAGGACTCGTTGTTCTTCGAACAATAATCATAAGACAAATACTTCTTTCTCACATCTTCATATTTTCCCTGCTGATCAGGGTCGAGTTGCCAGTACTTCTCTGCATTCCAAAAGTTTGTAGGCGTATTTGCATAACATTGTTGAGGGTTGAAGTCTTGGTACAGGCAGCCATCAATGTCAAATTTTTGATAGAAAGCTGTGAAGGGTCCTTGACTCCAATCAACAGGTCCCAGCCAATTGGTTGAGTTCCATATGCTTGCCTCTATATGCATGGACTGTGATAGGTAATTCACTCCCACATGTGAATTGTTCTTGAAAACTCTGATGGGTGTATCCTCAACAAAGAACCTAAACAAGAAAAGGATGCATAGATCATCTAAGAGCGTCCCTAGAAACAAGCAAACAAAGTCAAATACTTAAAAAAGATTTCAAGGCTAAGTGAATCTTACACTATCTGGTGTTGGTTCCATAGGATAGTGTAAGTATGAAAGTCTGCCGTGGGATCGAACCAGAGATGAAATTGTTGCTCCCTGCCTGCAACTCCATTTGTTATCACATTTGTGCTAAGCGTATAAGGCATGCTGTTATTACCCATGAATTCAAAGTCAAGCTCGTCGTGATATACCAAGTCCTGGTCAACTGGCTTGGATGTTAACTACAACCGCAAAGCAGAAACAAGATTATCAATGTCAACACAACTAGAAGGCTAATTCAAAAGTCCTTTAGAAGGGAAAAATGAAACGCCACAAGATTGAGAGACCAAGGTCAATTAGCCTTGCTGCGTACGTAGAATGTTGTGACAACTCCGTTGCTCTTCTTGTTTGGTATCTTCATCCTCATCTGGAAAAAGCCCGAGCCATAATCATGAACTGAAGCAAATCCAGATCCTGTTTTACAGAAAAATACGTGTTATCTGTGTCTTTTAGGTACTATGAGCACGAGTATATATGCATGCATGGAGGTGTCCATATAATGGCATGAGAAGAGTAACCTGAGTACTGGTCTATCAAAAGTTGAACTTCTTTCCCTTGGTCAAGAAATGTTGCATGGTCAAATCCCCATGTAACGTTGTAGTTTTGATCAAAGGTATTTTCATCAGCTCTGATTGCAAGTAGGAGAGCTGAAAAGAGGAGAGCCGCAAAGAGGCTTAGTAGAAAATGATCCATCACAACTATAATAGAGCTTAATGATCAGTATGCTATGGCTGACTTCACCATGGTGTTTATATAGACAAAGATAAGGCATTGTTTGTTGCTTCGAAACTTAAAGAGTCTCTTCGAACGGTTTGCCGTGTTAAGGAACTGCAGATTGTTTCGTTTCTCTTTTTCACACTACGGGTCGAGACATATGCACTATCTAGTATCCTAGCATCGCTAGTCGGAGATATAATTCTACCGAAGTTCAAAAATATATAGTTAAAGAAACTCATCAAATTATATTAATTTTTCACACAGTGAAAAAATTGATTGCATAAGTTAACAAAGAGCCTGTTCGACAGCCTTTTAGTTCTTTGAGTTTTCGTTTCAAAAAATAAAAAGCCAAACTAGTCGTGGTAATATATTTTGGGCAAAATTTATGGATGTTTGGTACAAGTTTTGTCAAATTTAGTTTTACACTTCTTTACGTCATACTTGCTTTTCTTCTACTTCTTCTTCTTCTTTTGATGTATATATATGCCTTCTCAATCCAACACACAAGCGAACACCACCACCGTTACCAACCAAAACATCCCCATCACCTAGGGCCACCGATCACCACTAACTGTCATTACCCTATTAAATGGACACACAGTAGTACCCACATCTGAATTCAAATGAATAATCCTTCACCGAGTTCTTCCACACTTTATTCATATTTTTTTTCCTTCTTGGATTCTCCAGATCTAGCTCCAACCTTGAAGAATCCTTGACCAAGTTCTTCCGCACTTTAGTCATAATTTTTTCCATCTTGGATTTTGCAGATCCAGCTCCAACCTTAACAGTTTGGATAGCGTACATTCTTGCTTATGAAAATTATGTAGTCTCTCTTGAGTTCTAGTTGAGTTGATTACGAGCTTATAAAGGCTGCACCAATAACCACGAGGCACGAGTTATGAAATTCGTACAATACAGCCCAAGAAGATCGCTCGAGTTAGACCACTTCTCCATCTTACCAAGAGCCCTGCTGCCTATGGCAAAATTACCAAAGATACTCCCCACCATACTACAACCATCGACTAATTGAACGACGCTACCACAGACCTATTTAAATACAGATCAACGGCAATGCCTCACACATCAACTAATGCTCGGACTCTAAGAAAATAAAATCATGGGGTGGCCTTGTCGCACAGATTCAGCGACAGATGTCCTATAGATGCACTTCGGTAAAGCTTGGACAGGGATATGTGGGGAAAAGATGGAAAGACAATTAATTTTCAGTTTGGTTGAATTGTGTTTTAGAGGTGGTATCGTGGTCGCAGTGAAATCAGGTGCCGTCAGCCCTCCAACATTAATGATTTTGATAGTTGTTTTCTTGAATGGTGGTGACGCGGGGTCATTGTTACAAGAACCAATTATGTAACTTAAAGAATATTCTAAATTTATTCCTTGGTATTATGCATACTTTTTCATGCTGTTTATTTTCTCTTTATTGTTAAATTAACTAGGAGCCCGTTTGGGATTGATTAAAAAAAAATAGATTCAGCTTAAATCTTAATCAGTTTTCAAAATCTGATTTAATCAGAATTAGTTTGTTGTTTGGTAAAATAGTTGTAAACTGGATTAAATCTAAAAAAAGTCTTTGGATAAAAGTATTTAAATCAGTTTCACTATGACAAAATGACCATAGAGGACACTCAATAAATAATTTTCTAATATACAAACAACGTTAACATAACTTTTATTCGTAAACTATAAAATAGAAGAAAAGATTACAAGATAGAAAAATTTACAGAAATGATGTGGAGGAAGAGGGCGGATGTATCCCTCTATGTGTTTTAGCCGTAGGAGAAGAGTAGCAATAGGAGAAGAGATAAATTTTAAAAACTATCTAATTAATTAAGGGGTATGAGAGGTCTTTTTGTAAAAAATATGGGGATAGAATCATAAATTAGAAGGTCAAACCTGATTATGAAAAAAGTGATTATTTCATAATCCTCACTTTTGAGGATTGTGGATTAAATCAGTTTTTAGCTTTTGGAAATGGATTAAATCTCTTAATCTCTTTTGCTAAACACTCACAATCCTGATTTAATCTAGATTAAATCAGGTTTGACCATCCCATAATCAATCTCAAACACCCTCTAGGTCATGTCTGTAAGCCTAGCCTCCTACGCCCTCCATCCCTAAAAGATTAATCACTTTTATTTTGCACGCATATTAAGAATTTAGGTTATGTATTGGTTGGTAGGGTGTTAAATCTAGAAAGAGAAATTGAATAAAAAAGTGTAAAGTGGTGAGGCAGGAGAGAAAAAATGAGTTGGTAGTGTATTAAAAGTGGTGAGAGAAATAAAATAAAAAATATACAAAAAAGATAATATGTAAAAATACCTACAGAATCTTTCTTAATTTGAAAGTGATTGTGGGACGGATCAAAAAAGAAATATGATCAATTTCTTTTAGAAACGGAGGAAGTATTTTTTTTTAATTAAAACACAGAAATATATGAGCTCATAAACACTTTTTTAGTTCCAACTTGGTTTCAAATAGAGGTGTCAAATGGGTCGGGCTTGGGCCGGCCCAGCCCAAGCCCAACGCGCCTCCAACAAAACAGGCCGGGGCCTGGCCAGATTGGGGGGAAATCTGGGCCCAGTCCAAGCCCTGGCCTTAGCCCAATATCTAGGGCTGGGCTTAGGCCGAGCCCGAGCCCATTTTTTTTTTTTGCATTTTCTTGTTATTCAAAGTAAAAGCTTTAACTACGATAATTTTTGTTATTATTTAAGCAAATTGTAATGTAGTACTATGACTAAGATTCTTGTTATTATGTAAGCAAATTGCTCTCTCTCTCTCTCTCTCATTTACATCTCTCAATTTTAAATTTCTTCTTTCATATACTCTAGGCATGTCCAATATTCACAATTTAACAAACATAATCTTTATCGTTTTATTTCATTATAAGTCATATATATTGAAGATAAATGTGTTCATAGGCCCTCCTCCTTTTATCCGGGCTTGGGACCAGTTGCTTGTAAACAAACAGGCGAAGTTACCTATTTTTTTATATATACGAAAAAATATCTATCTTGCTTGTAAAAACTTATTATATTATACTATATATATATATATAAAGTATATTTTGTGAAAAATTTTATTCTTAAAACTTAAGATAAGGAAAATAAAAAGAAATTACCTAATCATCCAGAAGTACTTCAACATCCGAGTCACTGCTCTTCCTATCATCAATCGGTTTATCTTGCTCGCGGTATTTCGCATCAAGATAATCCTTCCAACATACACATAGCTCGAGCGACTCGGGGTTAAGACGACTCCTCCTGTCATCCAAAACCCTCCCGCTTGCTGAAAATGCCGACTCTGAAGCAACCGTGGAGGCTTGCACTGGCAGTACATCCCGTGCAATTTGGGCTAAAGTTTTATACATGTTTTGATTTTGTTTCCAAAAATTTAACAAATTAAAATTAACATGTTCTTGCATTGATAAATCAGAATAATGATCAGTATTTGAATATACACCAATCTCATTAAAAGAGGAAAAAGTAGACGAACCTGCCGAATTAGAAGTACCTTCACCTGGTAGTTGTCACCTGGTAGTTGTCTTGCTACTAGATGTTCAAAGCCCTTAAGGTATGGCGCATAATACCTCTCAGTAGTCGATGATGAAGCTCGTCCGCGCACGTCAGCAGAATTACGATAGAGGTTGAACAGTTCCTCAAATGTCTTGCTCACTTTCGCTGTGAGTGCGGTTGTGTCCTCTACTGGGTAGCACATTAATCTCGATATCTCTTGTATCGAGACGTTCACGCCATGCAACTTTAACCTAGGATCTAAACAAGTAGCCACAGCAAAAATAACAGGCAGTTCACTCCAATATTTATTAAACTTTTTATCCATCACTTTTACTATTTCCTTAAAGGGTCCTATATATCTCCATTTTGTTAACATTGTAGCCATCTTGAGAATTTCTATTACAGCGAGAGGAGAGGTGGGATAGTACGTACCAGACAATAAATTGGTAGACGTGTAAAATACCTCCAAAAATTCAGCTAGGTATGTGGCCATCTGCCATTCCTCTTGAGTTGGCAAGCCGGCTGGGAATAAGGTTAGTAGAAAATGCGTATAGACTTCTTTGTATGCCAGAATGTGTAAAAGCATATGGTATGTAGAGTTCCACCTGTGGACCACATCTGTAACTGCTCTCCTGCGAGGCATATTATATTCAACACACAACGTTTTAAATTGTTGTGTTCTCGGACTCGAACTATTAACATACGCTGTCATACCCCTCATTTTGACAAGAATATCTCCTGCAGCAGCTAAACCATCTTGAACAATTAAATTAATTATATGACAAACACAACGAACATGAAATAATTTACCAAAAAGTACAGGTTTGAGGCTCTCCTCTAAAGCATCAACAGCAGCTGTATTGTTAGAAGCATTATCAAAACTAATACTCATAATCTTATCCTTTAATTTAAACGTGGTACATGCTTTTAATATAATAGTAGCAATGTTCATTCCATCATGCGGAAAAGGAAAGAGCTCGAAAGCGATGATTCTCTTGTGCATAATCCAATCTGCATCAATCCAATGGGCCGTCACACAAGTATAACTAACAAAAGTAAACAGAGATTGCCAAATATCAGAAGTAAGACTAACTTTACCGTCAAAATAATCGATCAGGCGTGCTTTAGCAGCATTATACTGTCGGAGTGCATCGGATCTAGTTGTGTTTCTATGAACCTTTTTGTACAAAGGTTGAACGTATGTGTTCATATATCTAGAGTGCTTAGCATTATCGGCAAAAGAAAAGGCTTGTTCATCGTGAATAACAAATTCAGCGAGACCGTCTCTTTGCTCTCGCTGATTATAAACAAATAACTTACCGTCAAAAGATAACTGCGTTTGGGTAGGTTCGACGTGGCCTTGTCGAGGTGCACACTGAGGGTAATGCCTGTTAAGATGTCCATTACCACTACCAGACGAAAATAATTTAGCACAGTACTTACATCGAGCTTTTCGGATGCCGTCCACCATAACTTCATCAAAATGATTCCAACACTCGGCTTTCTTTTTTTTTCCTTTTGGACTTCTGGCTCATTACCGGAGGCATTGCTCGGCCCTTCTTCATCATGACCAGGCATAGGGTTAAGATTATGCCACGGAGTAGTAGCTTCGCCAACCGAGCTGCGTCCTTGACTATAATGCGGGGGGTCTTGATCAGGCGTGTATTCAAGATCTGGAATGTTTTGATTGAACTCCCAATTGGCTTGGGTATCTATCATACAGCCTGTACTCATTCGTCCAGGAACGAATGGTTGTGGTGGTGCTTGGATTGGTGTTTGTGATGGTCGTGGTGCTGGCGCTCGTGCTGGTGGTGGTGTTTGTGATGATGATGATGTTTTTTGTGATGATGATCTACGCTTCAGTTTCTTCAGTAATCCAGCCATATTTTGACGCTAAACTTTTTTACCAGATTGAAAAATAAAATTAGGAAGAGTAACTAAATACACAAGTATAAGAGCAGTAATTAGTAATTAGAAATAACAATTAAAAGAATTAAAGAGTAACAAATAAATCACTGAGGGTAATTCAAAATGGGAGAGAGTTAGTAATTAAAAAGAATTTAGTAATAGTAATTGATAAATGTAAATTCATTAATTACTAATTACTAGACAAAAGAATTAGAGAGTAACAAATTAACAAGAGGAGTGGTTAGTAATTAGAATTTAGCAAAAGTAGTAATTAGTAAACAAGAGTAATAATTAGCAAGAGTACTAATTAGTAAATAAGAGTAGTAATTAGCAAGAGTAGTAATTGGAGTGGAAAAATTAGAGAGAAATGATGTAAATTTATAGATTTTTGAAACTTCACAAAAGACCAAAATATCCCTAAAAACTATCCGTTTATAGTTGTTGGGGAGGGTAAGAGTGTAAAAACCCTTAAAAGAGTTAAAAAAAATTAAGTTGGACCAAAATACCCCCCAAACTAGCTGTTATTGTGCTATGGGGGGATAAAAGTGGAATTTAGGGGAAAAAAAAAGGGAAAAAACCGTTGGGGGAAAGGGGGAAAACTGAATTTGAAAATGGTAGAACCGGGCCAATTCCGGGCCAATTCCGGACTTCGGTTCTGGCCTGGCCAAACCCAGGCTTTTTCGGGCCGAGCTTAGCCCGAGATTTTTTCTTGGATTTTCTAGCCTGGTCCAAGCCCAGGCCCAAAGCCCTAATATATAGGGCCGCACTGTTCATCCACGGGGCCGGGCCAACCCGGGCCAGAAACGGGCCGGGTCGGGCCAGCCCGCGGGCCGCCGGGCCCTTTTGACAACTCTAGTTTCATAGCAGTTTTCTAGGATTTATGTCAGAGTACTATATTGGCTCAATGTTTCTCACACAATACATATGTCACCACCATCTTTTCGATGGCGCCAACGCTGCCGTCATATATCACATGGACCCCCCACCGTGAGGTCCTGGGTCCTCTACTACTCATCTTCTGCTTAATTACAGGTCCTGTAATCATTAGAGACGGTGAGAATAAAAAATCAAGCCGATCCTGCACTTTGTAGAAAAATTCCACTGCCAGAATTCGCCACATGCGCTAGAGCTTATCACAACCGCTTTAAAACAGCTTCGTTAGAACCAAATCCGGCTTCTAACCTGATTTCTCTAAAAAAATAATTTAAATTTCCTTTTTTTTTTTTCCTATGGCACCCAAAAGGATAGCATCTCATATTTTGCATCCTATTCAACTTGTCTTTAACGATGCTAACTATCTTCATTGGGCACAACAAATGCGCCATTTCCTTCAAAAAAAAATATCCGCCGTCTTTGGGGTTATGTCAATGACAATATCAAGGCTCCCTCTCTCACGAGCTGATGAAAATTTTGAGGATAAAGAGGCTGATTTGGTTGCACAAAACTCTAAGATTATTGGCAGGTTTTCCAAAACCTTTCTGCCGAAAATCAACCAATTCTTTAACCTGTTTGACACTGTAAAGGAAGTTAGGGACTATTTGGCTGTCATCAATGCAATGTCTGACTTAACTTCTTAATTTCAGATTGATCTGGATCTTCACTGTCTTTGACAGGTTCCCGTCAGCCCGTTCAGAACTGTTACAGTTAGTTAGCAATCCATTGGGAAAAGCAGACAAACCTTTCTCTGTGTAGAGCTTCTCTAGTGCACTGCATTAATGCTCATGACAGTAACTCCGACAATTTCTAATGAGTCTGCTTGATGACTACAAAGAATAACGCTTCTTTATCATGGACAGGAACCTATTTCTACTTTTACTTATATCAAATTTGAGGAGGTCAGAAAAAATAATGTTGTTATTCTCGTTATTCCCTCTTTTACTCAGAATGTTCTTGCCACTCAAATTGCCACTCAGTGTGCTGTTGCCACTTCTTCTCACCCTTCATCTAGAAAGAAGTGGCATGACACTCACAAGTGGGGGTCTATTTGTAATCAAGAACGCAAGCAGAATCCAAAAAGCAAGAACTATTATACGGGGTAGAATCCACCGAGATCACAGTCCTAACTAATGGCTGTCTTTACGAACGCTTCGTAATGTCTCTGCTCTACCTTATTCTTTTGCCTCCACTTTGGAGCTAATTGCACATAAATTGGCCGTTGTTTCTTAGTATTGACTTTCTCATACTGGTAACTCTAGTGGCATTTCTGCTTTATCATCTCCTTGTTATCAAGTCGGTTCTGTAACTTCAGGCACAAAACCTTGGTTATTAAATCCTGATGTTGCAATCATATGACCTAGATTCTTCTTTTCTCTCATAAAGTTTCTAATTTTTCAATCTCTCCTTTAAACGATGTAGCAAACCATCTCAAAAAATTATGTTCCTGGACAAGCGAGTGGCCGCAAGAGAATTCGAGTCGCCATCTTATTTTGTGAAAGTAAAGGAAAAGTAAGAAAGAAAAAAAAAACCTTAAAAAGACCTTAAATTACCAAAGAGGCTTCTAATCTATTGAAAACAGAAGTGAAAGGTTTTGAGACTAAGTTATATGGCTGGAAGGTATTAGTCACCAACCTACCCTCTCGGTGTCTATCATATTTTTGTTGATTTTCAGTCTTTAACACATAACAGGTAAATGAATTACACCCTACTTCTAATTTTGTAGTTTTGGTTTGAATTTAATTATTGAGGTCAAATAGCTTACACACCCTGTCGAACAAACAAGGATCAACCCACTGTAGTTCGACACGGACCCTACGGGAGGCAATCTAAACTTCGGGTTTTGACACGAAAATCGAAAAAGAGATTTGAACGACTATTTCTATAAAATCTGTTTTGTAGATTAAAATTTGGTCGCGGAGGAGGAAGTACAATAGACTTCTCTAGTCTAAACTAGAAAGCAAGGTGAAGTTATCTCTAGAAAATGATGGCATTGAGAGTTTACAACCACCTGGAGATGACTCTAAGATGCAGTGTAGAATTGATGTATCACTTCTAAGAAGAAATCGTACAAAAGTTCTAGAGAGACCAGCCTTCTTAAAAATGTAGCCAAAATGCCTTTTTTATAGAGGTTTGGGGCTAACTGGAGTGATAAAAATAACTTTTGAGTCTGAAATCCTTGATAAAGTCAAATATTTAATTGATATTGAAGATCTGTCCTAATTTGATAATTATCTCTGATTGAATAGATGGAATGCACTAGATTTCGAGAATTATCTCCAATTTCATCAAAATCAATGAGATTTGCATGCATCAGGGATTAATCTCAAAATATTTCAAAATTATCAAAGAAATCATAATCTTTCGACCTTATCTTTGGTTTAAACCTAACTAACTAGATTGGTTTAACCAACTGGACTAGACTCTAACTAGATTAGACTCTAGCTGGACCAGACTAGACTATACCACTTATTAAACTTGATTAAATAGATTAGGCTCATTACATTATTAGGCCTAAACTCATGATAGTAATGAACTTAATGATAATGAACCTAATTATCAACAAAGGCCAACAAAACATACTCCCTCGTGCCACCAAAATCGACCATATTTTCTTTTTGGGCCGTTCCACAAAAATTGGTCATTTCTAAATTAAGAAAGATTCTGTAAGTATTTTTACATATTTACCTTTTTACACTACATTAAATGTCTATCAACTCATTTATTCTCTCCTGACCTACTTTCTTAGACTTTTTTATTCATTTCTTTCTCCACATCACTCCACTAACTCATTTTCTATATTCTGGCACATCGTCTTCCCCACTTCTCTCTGTAGGTAGAATGGAAAGCATGGAATATACCACTTAAATCCTCAATATATGTAAAAAAAAATTGATCAAATTATGTGGGACGAAGGTAGTATAAGAAACATAAAACAAAGCTACAAAAATAAGGTGTCCACAGAATCCAGTAATGAAGTAGCTTGCCTGCAGGCAAACATCACAGAGAACGACACACTTTCCTAGTAAAAAAACACGGAAAAGACAACATATTAGACTCAAAACTTCAAATAGGTATGAGGTCGGATCATTGCAAGGCTTCCTATGTATCAGTCAGCAACGATTTAGATCAACTAAGTTCGACAAAGATATGTTCTTCAAAGCCGGAGCCAACAACACTTGCCAGTGGTTGGTCATCGAGAAACATCAAAAGGGGAACTGAGAATGGACTTTAGCTAGAGTTGGAGCCAACAATGCTTAAAAGCGGCTGTTCGACAGAGAAAAGAAAAGGAAGCATATCTGGAATTTGGAGCCAACAACACTGGAAAGTGGTTGGTCACTAACATATAAGTAAAGGAAACACGTTTAGAAGTTAGAGCCAACAACGCTTGGAAGACGCTAGTTAGTTAGAGACGAGGAAATGAAACATGTGTATAAATTGGAACCAACAATGTTTGGAGGTGGCTTGTCGCTTCGACACGAGAAAAGGAAGCATGTGTGAAAGTTAGAGCCAACAATGCTTGGAAGTGGCTGGTCGCTTAGACACGAGGAAAAGAGGCAATGCTTGAAAGCGAGTGGTCGCTTCGACACGTGGAAAAGATGCATTTTTGGAAGTTGGAGCCAACAACGCTTGAAAGCGGCTGATCACTTAGACACGAGGAAAATAAACTTGTCTAGAAGTCAAAACCAACAAAATGTTTGGAACCAGCTGGTCACTTAGACACAAGGAAAGGAAGCATGCGTAGAGACGAAGCAAAGAAATTATTGTGGATACTCCAAGTGGACTAGGACTAAGCTAGAATTGGACTAAGGTTAAAACTGGGACAGGCCTAGGCTAAGAATATTATCAGGATTGTGACTGGGTTGAAACTAGATTAGAAGTGGAACTGGAGACTGGAATTGTATAATCGGAGTAGAGTTGGGATCGAAAAATGAGACCGGAGATTTAGAGAGGACTGTAAGTGACTTCTACATACTAACCTAAACTGAGTGTCAAATATCCTTAAACATAGACCTGGACCAAAAAAAGTTGCCTACATAACCTTATCCAACCGGGATCAAGACAAATTTAGTTTGTGCTTGGATCTGGAAAGAAAACATTATGTAGCTGAGACCATGGATCTGAATTGAGACCAAGACAGGGAAATAAAGAGAAGGTTGGACGTGACTTTCATGTACAAACCTAAACTGTGGGTTAAATACCCTCAGACACGATCTAGATCACCACTCAGACTAAAAATGAAGAATGTGTGTTACCTCCGCATATTGTCCTTAATTTAGGGTTACATAGCTTCAGACATAGACTTAAAGTTGAAAATAGAGGATGGGTAAGTGGCTTTTACGTACTAGCATGAATTGAGGGTTAGATACCCTTGACATAGACTTAGACTAAGAGATGATAGGTGAAAGGCTTGAAAGATAAGTTGACTCAATCATAGAGTAAAAAAAGAAGGGGAGCGACCGAAAAGTCACATAATTTAATTTTTGTTTTCTCTTTATAGCATAACTTAGATTCATGAAGATAGATATTTATCCTAAATATCAGAGTACACGAGTCACATGAGCCCTTAGACAAAATGCGTGCAGACGTAATTAACCATACAACGGACCGGGCAAACAAAAGGCCCACATTATCACGACTAGTGTAGGAGAGGAAAAACATGAGCCCCTTGACAAAGGGTGAATGAAACCGATCATGCACTGGATCGAAAAAAGACAAACTCTATTACAACTGCCAAAAGGGGAATCATGCATGGGCAGCCCCTAGAAAAAGTTGCATGTAGACAAAACTAACCAAGAATTGGATTAGTTAAACAAAGACAGACATCATCCTAAATGTTATGATGGGGAATCACAAGGATCTCCTAGACTAAAATGCGGGTGTAGATAAAACAGATAAGATGAAGGCTGACAACATGACAATAGTCAGGGAAGGGACTGACATGGAACACCTCGATTAAGACAAAATGCATGCAAAATAAACACTATCGAGACTTATGAGAATAGAACTTACAGGGTGCCACTTAGACAAAAAGCTTGCAGACGATAGAGATCATGTAATAAACTGAACAAACAACCGACACCATCACGACTATCGTAAGTGGAGACTCATATGAAGCCCCTAGATAAACACAAGAAGGACATAGAGATGGGCATTATCCTAACTGTCGTGAGAGGGTTCTCTTAAGGAACCACTACATGAAATGCATATGGACAAGATTGGTCATGCAATAGACTGGAGAAAAACATACACTATCATAACCGTTAGGAAGGGGACTCACAAGTAGTGTTGACTGTATTACAACCATAATGGATAGGATTACAAGGGAAACCCCTAAAATGTTGACAAGGAAAATTCTAAGACGTAGAGAAAATCCTTCGTAAGTATGAGAATATATTCATTTTGAAAATTACTTTGAGCGGGCGATACGATGAGTCGACTATTCATTTCGAGAATTATTTTTTTGTGCACAAATCATTTCATCATTTAGAATTTAAGGCAATGATATCCACTTTGTTGACATATCTATTTTTACCATCGAAAGGAAGATTACCAAAAAATTTGTTATCCAAAACATTTGAATTCCTTATCATTGAATGCCCATTCAGCTTCATAGAAAAAAAGTTAATTCTTAACTTCTACACTCGAGTTTGAATATTCGGGACTATCACGAAATGGTTGGCTTCAAAAAATGAATGGTGAGAAAGTAGGTGCATGAGCTAGGGAACTAACGTGCATTCAGCAGAAGCAGTGAGGCTGATGAGATCTAGGCCCAAGATTAGCCAATGGGTCTATGTATATAACTGGGCAGAGCAGATGTATATGACTATTAAGTGCGAGATTAGAAAGGCACAAGATAAAGTCATAAGGCTTCTTATACTATCATGATGACAAGTATATCAAACTGCCGTACAGAATATGGTAGCCTAGATATGTCCCAAAAATTAATGAAATCCTCGTCAGGCTACTGGGAGATGAGCATATCAGGTTTAGAGAGTCAATAATCAGAAGATCATCAAGCCACAGGGAGGTGAACATATCATGTCATAACATAGCAAGCTCAAAAGATGCCATGAATCATCACCTTTTTTTCTCATTTTTCTCATTTTTTTCCTTTTTAATTTTATATTCCTTTTATCTTTGACCTCATCAAAATGTAAAAGAGCATTAGTTTAAACTCAAGGAGGACTTTATATATGTGAGACAATGTAGGCCAGAGCGTGGGCTAACAATAGAATGCTAATATGGCTCAAAAACCCAAGCACGAATCGAGACCGAGCCCGTAAGTTGACTAAGTTGTCTACGCAGTTCAGACCGGATCTGCTGTACATCTATTCTTTGAACTCAATCAGTGGCAATTCCATGAGCTGAATTTCAACAATCATTCTTCCATCCTATCTATTTCTCTCCTTCTTCTTTTCTTTGTGTCCTCTTCTGCTTCTTCTTTTATTTTTTTTAACATTTCTCCTTTCTTCATAGATCGTACAAAATATCATCATCTGTCTTCAAGAGTCTGATTCCTATAAGGGGGAACCCTTTCCATGTTGAGTTTACTTTGCAGCAATACTTGGGAAACAGACACACACAACAAGAATACACCCACCCTAACGTTAGAAATATAGGCTTTCAAAAAAAAAAGGCTAAACTGTTGAAGTACAAAGGACTAGCAAGTGGAAAGATTTAGTACAGGGTAATCGGGATGATATGTGGTGGCTGAACAATGGCCTCCAATCACTAGGAATGCTCATTTAAAGGAAGACTCACACAAACCTACAATCTTGTGATTTTTTTTTGTGCCTTAACTTTTGTCTGGACCGTGACTTTCAGGATTTTTCAGTGTAGTAGGCTTTTTCTGCTTTCCATTTTTTTTTCAAGATAGATGGTACATGTTAGAAAAGAGTAAGTGAACTTCAAACAGGAGAAAGTTTTGATATTAATATGAAACCTCATTATCTTCGAGGACTTCACTTATTTCTGGTGAATCAGAGGTGTGCCAAGAAACAAAGTCCTGGCTTTTCTTGGCAGTATCTTAAATTTTCCCTTGAATGTTTAGGTTTTAGAGCAGATTCTTCTATTAAGTTTCTGACATTCAATTCCTTAACTGCATAAAAGAAGTGTCAACAAGGTGGACCACTAAGATAAAACTCAAAAATCATCTTTTGTATAGTATCTCGAAGTGATTAGTCACTTACGAATTTAACCTATATGAAATTGACAATTATCTATTGTTCTTGAAAAGTTTTTATATGCTCTTAACTTGCTAAGGATGGACACCTACACTTGCTGGAGATATAAACTTTATATGACTCAAAACTCTAAGACATAATTTTAAGAGTTGAAAAATATTTTTGTCCTTTTATTTGTGTTTTCTTATTCGTCATCAGCCACATCAGAAAAATTCGGCCATCAAAGAGTAAAAAGAGACAGCAACTACGGTATCAATCAAAAGAACAAGTCTGAAAAAAAGGAAATCTGAAAAATGCTAGGAAAAAATCCGAGATAGAACTAAACTAAATCTCCAGCTTGGCATCATACTCAAGTCGGCATCAAGAAAGTCTTTAACCATTAATCTAACAGCAAACAGACCATGCTTCAAACCGAGATGATCAAGCTAGAAGAATCCATTATTTCCTTTTCTTAGTTAAGCGTAAAAGGATCTATCGAGCGAAGATGTCTCAATTATGTCCACTTGATACGCTGGTAGAAGCTCTTTTTTCATACTGGGTTTGATAAAAGGGCTGATCTTATGCTTGTGAATAAGATCCTAAGTAGCATTACTCGAGGTGATACACATCTCTGTATGATGTCCGATCTTTGGTAACACTAATATTGAGCCATCATGTCGGGCCCTTTTAGTGTAGCAATAGGGGTAACTCACAATCATACCTCTATTAAGCAGCCGCTCAAA
The DNA here is from genome assembly GCA_033070095.1 of Escallonia herrerae. Lineage (NCBI taxonomy): Eukaryota > Viridiplantae > Streptophyta > Magnoliopsida > Escalloniales > Escalloniaceae > Escallonia > Escallonia herrerae. The sequence continues at coordinate 559,421 of JAVXUP010000009.1, forward strand.
CAAATAGAGGCATGTAGATTGGAGAATTTTCGACTAGTCACAATTGGATCCCATGAGACTACCTATTGAGATTTGACTATGGTGGCATACTATGTATGAACTTCTTCAGCTAATTGCTGGAATTCCTTAGACCAGTCATGTGTTATCTTGGTTTCCCATCCTTGGGTATCATTCCTTTGTTTTATGGCACCCTTTATTTGAGTGAGAAAATCTATCAATGCCTTGAACGTGGTGTGATAGCGGTGAAATAGATAATCACGATAGACGTGCAGAAGTTTGTTTCTTATTTTATTTACTTGTTCATCCTTCGAAGGGCAATTAACCATCTGAGCTGTTTTTTTTCCTCTATCAGATAATAAAAGCAGACACTATTCCTTTGACTCTTGGTTGGTGGTTATTAAGTCTCATGGGGTGATATGAGATTGGCGTTACATTGATGCTAGTTAATGAACTCACGTACGATGTCCTCCCATGTACGAACTCGTGAGTCCTTGAGAGTAAGAAACCATCAAGCAGTAACCCGTATTAAAGTCATATGAAACAATTGGACCGATTCATTGTGGTTAACTCCATAAGGATCTAATGCATGCATGTATTTCTTTATGTGTATCTTTGGATCGGTTAGGCAACATCAATGAATCTTAAAACCTTAGAAGACCATGTTCTAGAGGAGCTCAAGACGCTCAAGATGTTGATGAATTCCCAAAATGAGTTGCATACAAGACTCATGGAGTTGTTTTCCAACCTCCAAGATCAACTCAATATGTTAAAGGTTGGCACGGAGAGAAGTGATAAAAATGACCATACGCAAGCAAGCTACAGCTGACGGAGCCGTTGTCACTCCTACTCAAGATGAGTTACATAAGATAAGCTAGAGACCCTCAAGATGGTGATGAATTCCCAAGATAAGTTGCATACGAGACTCATGGAGTTTTTTTCCTTCCTCCAAGATCAATTAAATATGTTAAAGGTTGGCATGGAGAGAAGCGATAAGAATGACCATATGCAAGCGAGCTATAGTTGGCAAAGCCATTGTCACTCCTACTCCAAGGGTGGACATGCCAAAGCCAAAGGAGTTCAGAGGCAAGCGCGATGCCAAGTAGCTCGATATCTTTATATGGCACATGCAGCGATACTTCAAGGGTGCTATCATTGCGGATGAGCAAACTAATGTAAGAACTTCTATGCTTTACCTCACCCAAAAGGCAACACTATGGTGGCATAGGATGCACAATGACTAAGAAAATGGCTTATGCACCATAAATACTTAGGAGGTACTTTTAACGAGAAATTTGGAGGCAATTATATTAAGAATTTACCTATGAAGAAAGGAAGAAACTAAAGGAGCTGAAGCATAAGAGCACTATAAATGAGTACGTATTAGAATTTACTACTCTTATGCTACACATTCCTAAAATGGCTAAGGAGGACATCCTCTTCAACTTCATCGATAGCCCCCAAAATTGGGCCAAATAAGAACTTTAACTTCGAGATGCGGACATTGATGAGGCCATAATGGTGGCCTAGTAATTGACAGAGTGTGGGAGGGGCAGAAACTCTTCCAAGCCTAATGATGGTCTAGTGGCTTGGAATGGTAACTATGCAAACTAAGGCGAGGAATATGGGTGGAAGCCATGCTGGCACAAGCAAGTCCGAGAGCCACAACAAACTACAAATGAAACATGCTACACTCAGACCCAAGGACAGATGTTTCTTCTATTGATGGACACATTGGGCAAGGGATTGCCCAAGACAATAAAAGCTCAATGCCTCAGTTGTGGAGAGAGGGAAGTCCAATCAAGAAGCCATATACATTTTCTGCTATAAGTTCTGAACATGCTCTATTCCAAAGCTATGCCATAAGTCCTTACGGGTGCAGACAAGCCTCAATGAACAAGAGGTTGTTATACCTCGAGGCCAAGATTAATGGGAAGCCACACGAGTCATGGTTGACACTGGTGCAACCCATAATTTTGTGACTATGGACAAGGCCAAGTGGTTGGGCCTCAACGTGATTGGCAACGGAAGATGGTTGAAGACTGTTAACACCAACGCCAAGTCCCTACAAAGCATGGTGCAACGCATGAAAATGTGCCTTCGCACATGGACGGGGTTAGTGGACTTCTCGTTGGCACTGATGGACGACTTAAAGGTCTGACATGCATGTAAACGCGTTGTGCTAGTCCTTGATTTTTTGCAGTAAGTAAATGCCCTTGCATTACCATAGAGCAATGCAATGCGCATTTTGGAGAAGGGGCATCGTGTTTGGTGTTGATATATATATATATATATATATATATGGGAGAGACATCTAGCATCTAAAGCTTTCCGTCTATGCAACTATCGATCATGAAGCTAGTGAATGGTGTCAATAAAGGGGAGTTAACATATTTGGCTGCCCTTAAGATGGAAGACAATGTCGTACCGTCTACCTAATTATTACCGTAGAAGATCGAGGATGTTATTAAGAGGCAAACAAGGATGTAGTGCCGCCCAAGTTACTGTGGCTGCCATCTAGGTAGTATGTGGATCACTAGAGAGAGCTTGCAACTGTGGACCAAGTAACTACCAATGGCACTATACTAGATGGCACTGCTTGAATTGTAGGAGTTGCAGAGGAAACTGATGAATTACAAGAAGGCCGAAGTTATCCAACCTTTCAAGGCATTGTATGGAGCACCAGTGCTGTTCCAAAAGAAGCACGACAGATCCTTATGAATGTGTGTTGACTATAGGGTGCTCACAAAGTAACCATCAGAAGCAAATACGATATCCCTTTAATTGTAGATTTATTCGATCAACTTGAGAGGGCCAAGTTCTTCACCAAACTTGACCTAATGTTTGGGTCTTATCAAATCAAAAACACTGGCTAGCCAAAGAAGATGAGCCCAGACCATTTATATTACACGATGTGGAGTCTCTGAGTTCTTAGTCTTTCCATTCAGCTTGACAGAAGCCTTAGCCATATTATGTACGTTGACGAAAAAGGTATTACATCCCTAATTGGTCATGGTGATTTATCTAAATCATATAATGGTGTATAGTGACACCTTGGAAAAGCACGTGGGGCACTTCAAAACAATGTTCAGGGTGTTGCAAGAGAACAAGCTTTATGCCAATTGGAAGAATTTCCTCTTTGCCAAGGAATGGTGCACTTCCTTGGTTCTAACTCTAAGGATGCATAAGGAGAAGGTGAAGACAACCAAATAATTGGAGACACCCATAAAATTCTCCGAGCTACGGTCATTTCTAAGACTAATGATTTACAACATATAGTTTATCAAGGGTTACTCAGCTAGAGCAGCATCGTTGAATGGCCTAAGAGGTGTTCAAACTGCCTTTGATGGATTAACAGAGGCAATTATGAAAGATCCCGTCCTAGCTCTTCCCAATCACACCAAGATATATAAAGTGCAAACAGATGCCGGTGTAGGGAATGTTAATGCAAGAAGGGCTACCAATACTATTTGAGAGCAGCAAGCTAAATGACACCAAGTAGTGTTATTTGGTGCAAAGGAAGGAGATGACTTTCGTTGTTCATTGCATATGCATTTAGGCGTGTTATCAGTTGGTAATTCGGTATCATGATTAACAATATTACCACTAGCTATTTCTAGATGTAAAAGAACCTAAATCTTAAATAGGTTAGTGTTAAGACTTCTTAGCCGAGTTCGGTCATGTGATGGAGTATAACCAGGGCAAGCCCAATCTTGTGGCGGATGCCTTAGGTCGAAAGGTGTAGTTCTATGGTCATGTCCAAGATGAGGAGGTCCATAATCGAGAGGCATGCAACGTGACTCCATAGCCAAGGGCTTATTAGATCTTGTAGAAAAAGGGAAAGCATGATGCTTTTATGTAGAGGATTACTCTACACCAAAGGCCAGAGGATATATGTTCCAAAGTTTAAGAACCAAAGGAAGACCATCATTCGTAAGTGCCACGACACTTCGTATGCTACAACGAACATATGCCTTGGCAGAGGCGGCATATTATTGGCCCTAGATAAAGGATGAGGTCAAAATGTATGTGAAGACTTATCTTTTATGCCACAAGACAAGGTGGAGAACCAGTTGATGACATGGTTATTCAAGACTTTGCCCGTCCCAACACGTCCATAAGAGAGTGTAAGCTTGGAGTTCATCACGTGTTTACCTAAGGCCGAGGCATGTAGCTTAATCATGGTGATAGTAGACATGTTATCCTAGTATACGATGCTTGAAGCAGTCCCAGTCGATTGTACAGCGGAGGATACAACCCACTATCTCTAAAGAACATAGTGAAATATTGGGTTTTGCCCCAATCCAATAGTAAGCGATCGGGATCCGTGCTTCACGCCCAAGTTTTGGACGGAGTTGTTTAAACTTCTAGGCTCGAAGCCTCTACGAGATTTTCACATCCATTCAGATGGATAGACGGAATGGCTGAATGCTTTATTATGGTGCTACTTGAGGCACTTTGTGAGTGCCAATTAGAAGGACTAGGCTAAGACCTAGACCTGGGCACTTCTCATGCAATTTACGAAGGCATGATGCCACTAACTGCTGCCATTTGAGATTGCCACGGGTCAACAGCAGCTCATTCCCTTGGCATTGGCGGGTGATTATAATGGGTGAATCCCATTGGCGATGCAGGTGGCCAAGGCATGGAACGAGCAAGCTGATGTTGCTTGCTCTTACCTCGAGAATGCGTTCTGAGAGATAAAAGAAAATGTGCTGATGCTCAACTGCTGTAACGCCCCAAAATTTTTGGGGCATCAACCAATCAATTGATCGATTCTTAACCATTCAATCACCTCAATTCATTAAGAAAACCACCCAATACATATATCAAAGCTTCTACAAGAACTCAAATTCTCAACTCATTGTTCTTAAATACAAAGACTACATTAATGAGCTCAATGAAGTAAACTACACATTGATTTCCCTGGTAGGGGCTTAAGTAAACAAAACAATGAAAAAACTAAACCAATTTCATAATTAGGTCTAACCAATCCAGGAAATCTACTGATGGTTATTACTTGAAGAAAGAACAGAAAAAAGAGTGAGCTTTTGGGAGCTCAGTAAGGTCAATCAAAATTCAGAATAGGAAATACAAACAATTGTCAAATTCACCTAGAAAAACGATAAGGGAAGAGATTCAACTTCGTCCCTTAAGTCATATATCAATAGAAACAATTTCAGTTATACTGTAAACGGTGTAGATGATATTGAACATAAGTAGATGCAAACCACATAGGCAGTGCTGGGAAACACTTAGCAAAGCCACACAGGCAGTGCTGGGTAATCACTTAACAAAGCCACATAGGCGATACTCATTAACACTGTCGTTACATATGCATATAAATACTAGCTAGACCACTAAGGTACTATCATCTCCTGCAATAACAGACCTTCCTTATATCACCCCCGATACAGACCATCCTTATAATGCCTCAATACACTAACGCATGTCAATATATAGAATGCAATAATTGATTATACAAAGAATAAATCGATACATAACGAGCAATGAATATTGAGCATCAATAAGGATTTTTAATAATCGTGTAAGGCTCAAAACGAGGCATTAAGGGCAAACAATGCATTTTCATAACAATTATAACCGAGTCTAAAGAAAATTTGATAACAACTTAGAAAAATATTTACAAGAACAAATAGATGAAATTGGGTTTCGAAAAAAAAATCTCTTACCTCAATTCAAGCTATGCGCACTACTAAGCAACCTCATTCAGATCCTTTGATTTAACCTATATTGGCAAACGCTTTATCAGGATTCGATTTATGCTATGGTGTTATAATCTCAGTATTAATTTCCTAAACAATTCTCATTCCAACTCTTGAAATAAGCTAACTACAAGTGATTCATTTATAGCAAATAGAGATTTCTCAAAATGGAAAACGTATACGTTGTATACACACTAGATAGATGGGAAGGTCACTTACATAATGTTATGCAAATCCCCACATCAAAATTCTTTGAGCAATGATCATGCTGCTACATCTGACTCAAAGAACCGTCAGTGCCATTCTTTTCCTCTCTATATCCCTATACGTGTGGTAACGCTAAAGTATCGTCGATCAAGACAATATTCCTTTTAGAAATCTCCTCAACAACTCAAGTGCTGCATCCACTGTTTGACCTTTACACGCCCGCAACTGACTTGTTTAGATAATCCCGAAAGTAATCTAAGAATTAATGTCTTTCCTCTCCATCACTGTAAACATTTTCTTGACTTCATTGACACCTAACGAAAACTATATTTCCCATTGCTTAAGCCTTAAGACTTGAACTCACCAATAATGCCATGCACATATTCAAAATTTTGCCTTCCTTTCCCTATCCACCCATAGCGCCCCTTTATACCGGCTAACTACACACACATGCTATGGACACCAACACACCACCCACATACACATAGTACACACACAATGCACGTACAAATACACACGCTGTTTACACTCACACACTCTGTACACACACACACACACACACACACACACACACACACACACACATATATATATATATATATATATATATATATATAGCGTGGTAAATGCGTAGGTAAAGTGTGTACGTATTGTAGTGTGTAAGTTTGTTTGTGCAAAGTACTGTGTGAATATGGTGCGTGTGTATGTGTGTGTAAAGTGTGTGTCTTAACAATGCACTATTTGCACATGCACACACACTGTATCACGCGCCAAGACACACACTTTACACACGCACCATATTCACACAGTACTTTGCACAAACAAACTTACACACTACAATACGTACACACTTTACCTACGCATTTACCACGCTATATATATATATATATATATATATATATATATATATATATATATATATATATATATGGGAGCTGATCCATTGATAGCGCTAGCAAATGGAGTTAAGTTGCTAGCGCGATCTGACCGTCCATCCTGAAAGATGGACGGTCCAGATCGCGCCTTTTTCCAAAACTGATCCCCGTCCGCCATACTGTCTCGCGGACGGGAGTTTTACCTTTTTGCCCTCCTCCCATGTCCGCGAGACTGTCTCGCGGACGCCTTTCTGTTCCTGACATGTGTCAGGAAAAAGGCGTCCGCCATACTGTATGGCGGACGATCTCTAGGCTGACACATGTCAGGGCCTGTCCCCTCGGTCGCCTATAAAGTCTCGGGCGTGAGCCCCGAGAACTGTCCCCTGGTATCTGTATGGCGTCAACAGTGTCCCTTGGTATCTGTAGCGGACGGCGTCCCTTCGTCAACTCTCTCCTGCTATAAATATTTAATCAGATCGGGGTATATATATTATTGTAGCGGACGGCGTCCCCTCTCTCGAACATCTAACCTAAAGCCGCTACCCCATCTACGGCGACTCACATCTCCGGTCACCCACATCTCCCCGCCGACACCACCGTCCTCACCTCAACGACGATCTCGATGGCTTCTGGATCGGAGACCACCTACGCCTACGATTATATTGGCAACTTGCACCTGGTAGGCAAACACTTTTTCAAAGTCATGATGCCGGGATTTGAGCATGAACTTGTAGGCTATCCCTCTTTCTCTTTCTCTGTATTTTCGTGTGTTAAAAGTTTGATCTTTTGTTTTTCTTAACCAAAACTAACCTATTTTTTGTATTTTGTGTTTGGTAGGACATACCGGAAGCATTTACCAATCAATTTACAACAATTCATGATAGTGCAAGATTATATAGCCGCAAGGGGGCATGGCAGGTTGAAATCAAGCTGAAGCCCGGCCGATCCCAAAAAAAGGAATTCGCAGAGGGTTGGAACGTCTTCGTGCGCCAGCATGGCCTCGAACTCGGGGACTTTGTAGTGTTCGAACACCTTGGGTGGTGGGATTTTCAAGTTGTAATCTTTGAACGGAGCGCTTGTGAAAAGCTTTCGTACCCCATTTGTGAACCATAGTTTATTATAATAAAAATATTTATGTTCTTGTTTATTATGTTTTCAAATTTTTTCTTGGTTAATTGTGCCTTTTTTTGTTGCCTCGATATATTGATATATTGAGATCGTTGATTATGAATTGTACATTATTTTTTGGAAAAATTGAGATTGTTGATTCCGTCGCTAAAACAAGTCTTTGGGCGTCAGTTTATTAAAATAGCATTAACGTACTATGTCGCTAAAACAAGTCTTCGGGCCAATTTATTTCAATTTATTAAAACTGCATTACGGGCGCCAATTTATTCCAATTTATTACATTACGCCACATTGTATAGTTCTATATATATAGCGGATATAAGGGGCCCTCCGCTTAGGCCGGGTTCGGGAAGGTCGGGAACTAAGGCCCCGTTTGACAAAAAAATTTTCCCTCTTTTTTTTTTCAGTTTTAAAAACTGAAAAAAAATGTGGTCCGTGCCAACCATTTTCTGCGGTAAGTATATCCGCGATACTATATAGCGGACAGTTTGGACTAAGTGTAGAAAAAACTAAGTGTTGGAGAGGTGGAAGTAAGTGTAGAAGAAAAAACTAAGTGTAGAAGAAAAAACTAAGTGTAGAAAAAACGAAGTTTTGGAGAGGTGGAACAAAGTGTAGAAGAAAAAACTAAGTAATGGTATTCTGAGGGGCCGTCCGCTACATAGTATAGCGGACGTAGAGAACACAACCAAAAACATTCTGCGGGGCCGTCCGCTATACTATGTAGCGGACGTAGAGAAGATGTGTCGTCCGCTACATAGTATAGCGGACGTAGAGAAAACTACCAAAAGTCTAGCGTCCGCGATACTATATAGCGGACAAGGAACAGACCCGCGATACTATATAGCGGACGGCAAATATATATTGTCCAGCGGACAGCAAATATATATATTCAAACCCAAAAGAAAGTCCCCCTATAACTTCTACACTCTTCTTCTCCCCGTGTTCTTCCTACTCACAAATATTCCCAGCGGCGTTGGCAAGCAGATCTGCGCAATTTCTTCATAAGAGCAGCTTTAATCCCCCCCAATAGATCACGTAAGTTCACAAAATCAATCCTTTACATGTTTCTAATCTATAGTTGTGATCAATATTGCGTTTTATGCGTGGTTTTGATTATGCATTGAGCATGTGCTAGCGGTGATGAGGATTTATATATGTATGTATTTGTTCATGTGCTAGCGTTTGTAAAATCCGATTCCATAGTTTCAGTTGCAAAAAATGGAATTTATCCCTGGACCAGAAGATCCATCCGTGTTATACGACCAAGCCAACCATATCAGTACGCTCATATGGGATGGTGGAGTAAGATACATTATTTATCAACTTTCTTATTATTACGAACGTTGTTTTACCGTTCATTTTGCTCAAATTGTATTTATTAATAATTCGTAGGAAAGAGAACTTCTCACCACCGTAGAAGTATCTCGCGAGTTCACGAGATGGACCTTGAACAATTCCCAGAAAAGCATACTGCGTGGAATTGGGTTTGGGATTTTCACGCATGGGCAGATCTTTCAACAGCTTGACCGGGCCTTGATAGGTGCCCTTGTTGAGAGGTGGAGAAGTGAAACGAATACGTTTCACTTCCCGATCGGAGAGATGACGATTACCCTAGAAGATGTAGGGTTCATCTTGGGGTTGCCGGTGACGGGGCGGCCGGTAATTGCTCCTCCGTCAGACGCAACGAATAAGAGAACAGCGCGAGACTTCTTCACTTCGATACCCCAGGATCAATTTAGCACTGGTGGTATAAAGTTGAAGTGGTTGGTAGATACCTACGGGGTTTTGCCGGAAAACTATACGGGCCGTGAGCTTGTGGTGTACACAAAGGCCTTCCTCTTGTGGGTGATGGGAGCAATTTTATTCCCAACGACGTCGAAGAACACGGTCAGCGTGAAATATTTACCGTTGTTGGGTAACCTGTCGGAGGTTGGGGATTATGCCTGGGGTGCAGCGGTTCTTTCGTATCTGTACCGAGCATTGCACAAGGCAACGAGGCCCAACTCCAAAGCCATATGTGCATGTCTCTCGCTATTGCAGGTATATCATATAAATCATGTCTTCGTTATTGTGTTTTATTTTTGTTGAATCGACGATATAAATATAATTTTTTGATGTTCTCAGGTGTGGTCTTACGAACACCTTGCTCCCGGTGCACCAACGCGTAGGGATGGAACCGACAAAGTCTGGCCTCGGTTGTGTGCTTGGGAGTACAGCCGGAGGGCTAGCCACTACAAGAGGAGAGTCGATCCCCATCACAACATTACGTACTATCGAGGGGAGTTCGACCGTCTATCTCCGGGCCAAATGCGTTGGGCACCGTACATACGTTTGGCGCGACGGGTGGGAGAGTCGTTCGTCTTCACGCTCTCCGGGTTGCAGCGCACACCCCTGATCCATTTCGAGCTCGCAGAGTGGCAGCTGCCCGACCGAGCAATGCGCCATTTTGAGTTGGAGCAGGGTTTGCCAGTCGATGCCCCGGATATGAGGGTTAACAGGAACCCACCGGATGTCGGAGTGTTTGGCACCGCCAATGCGTACGAATTGTGCGCGGCCGAAATAGAGCTTTGGACTTCTTGGCAGGACACACTGGCGGCCATCGTCTCGGAGCCAGACCCCGTTATCAGCATCGATCAGTACGATGAGTGGTACTACCGCATCACGCGGAGGAGAGTAGCCCCTGTAAACTTTGAACGTGGGGAGAGGTATGCGCCTAGGGGTCAGATCGATGAGCGTATGGCATACAATCTCGTAAGTTGCCCAACAAGTCTGACTTGAACCAAATTAGTTGAATATAAATGTCTGATTGAAGTTACTTAATTTTTTATCTCTTTGGATGTAGGTTAATGCCTCGCTTGCATTCTTCCAGAAGTTGAGTGAGCGGAGGGATCTGGTGAGCGCAATGGGCGAGGATCTTTGCCAACAGGCTGCGACATTGGCTTTAGGCTGCGGGAATTTTTTGCGCCAAGCATCGGGCCAGTCTTCGGGAGTAAGCCCGGGAATGGGTTATACGGGCGTCAGCCAGGGATACGGTGATCCCTCTGGACAGGCTTCAGGGGTGAGTCAGGGAGTTGTTGGTACCTCTGAAGCGGGGATGGGACAGGCTCAAGCGTCGTGGGGCGATTACAGCGGCCCCTCCTTCAATTTGTTCCCGGAACCCCTCTCTCAAGTCACGCAAGACTTTCCTTTCGGAAACTACGGTTTCTCCGAGGCACTGCCCATTGTCCCGTGGGCGGGACCAGTTGGCGGCCCCGAAGGGGAATATCAGCCGGCCGAAGAAGGAATTGGAGGCCAATATCCCCCGATCGACCCCCGAGGGCAATATCCGAAAGGGCATCCAGCCAGGCCCCTAAAGCCGCATAAATGCGATATAATCCGAGCCCGTTATTTTAGCGGGGCCCCCCAAGACGGAGCGTCGTATGACGTGGATCACCCCGAGGGCTTGGATTACAATGCCTCTTGGACAGAGATCGCCTCGCTGGCGCCGGGATCTTGGTTAGACAGCGGTGTCATCTCGCACTACGTGCAAATTCTGAGGCGAAGGTGTCGGGAGCATCCAGACATCGGTCTGCGCGTGTTTATCTTGGATGCTTTTTTCCATCAGCTCCTAGTACAAGAGTGGCACGACTGGGGCAATGCAAGGAAGGGGAGAGGCATGGCCCAGTGGAAACCGTCCCCTAACCTACAAGCATATCTTGCTAGGGATAGTCCAGTGAGCGCAAGTGTTGCCGACGTGTTTCTAATCCCCTTTTTAGGGAATGCGCACTGGTACTTGGTTTGCTACGAACCATTACAGAGCACGGTTTCAGTCGTCGACAGTCTCTACGACGATACCGACGTGATGCCTGTGATTGATATGTACCGAGGCATAGGCCAGTTGGATGCCATGGTAAGATCCTGTTTCCTTCTTGTTGTAACTTGCATATTATAAAACTGATTAATCTTATTTTGCTAGCTATGTTTAATGCTTATTATGGTTCTCGCAGAATCTTTTTGCTGCCCTGGTCAATGGTAGGCGTCGGGAGAAGGTATCGCGCAGGCCGGTCCTCATTTTCCGATTAAAGAGGAGTAGGCCCAAGCAACATAATTCCTCGGACTGCGGCGTCTTCCTCTGCATGTACATGGATTACATTTGCCGGTCTGAGAGCCTCAAGAAGACTGTCTGGAGCGAAGAATGCATACAAGACTTTAGGTATAGGATTGCTTGGCAAATTATAAATGGCCGGCCTAGAGCTATTAGGTTTATTGTAAATCCGTGTAAGGAACATAATTCCTGCGAGAGATGATGTTCCCCAATTCACATTGTAACGTTACAACACTTTTTTAACCCAAAAAATTTATTGAATGCGATTGATTTTATTGACCAATGTGATTTAACGGTGGGAAACCAAGTGTTGGATATCTGTCTATCTGCAGGGCAAGTGTTCAAAAAATAACAAAGTGATCGATAATATGTGTATCTGCGGGGCCGTCCGCTACATAGTATAGCGGACGCAGAGAAGTGAACCAAAACCAAAAAAAAACTAAGTGTTGTAGGGGGGGTATTCTGCGGGGCCGTCCGCTACATAGTATAGCGGACGCAGAGAAGTGAACCAAAACCAAAAAAAAACTAAGTGTTGTAGGGGGGGTATTCTGCGGGGCCGTCCGCTACATAGTATAGCGGACGCAGAGAAGCGAACCAAAACCAAAAAAAAAACTAAGTGTTGTAGGGGGGGTATTCTGCGGGGCTGTCCGCTACATAGTATAGCGGACGCAGAGAAGTGAACCAAAACCAAAAAAAAACTAAGTGTTGTAGGGGGGTATTCTGCGGGGCCGTCCGCTACATAGTATAGCGGACGCAGAGAAGTGAACAAAAACAAAAAAAAACTAAGTGTTGTAGGGGGGGTATTCTGCGGGCTGTCCGCTACATAGTATAGCGGACGCAGAGAAGTGAACCAAAACCAAAAAAAAACTAAGTGTTGTAGGGGGGGTATTCTGCGGGGCCGTCCGCTACATAGTATAGCGGACGCAGAGAAGTGAACAAAACAAAAAAAAACTAAGTGTTGTAGGGGGGGTATTCTTTAATACCTTAGGTTTCTAATGTTGTGCTGCGCAGTGTAGCGGACAGTGTAAGAAATCACGTATAAAAAAATGATTGTAAAGGTTATTACAAACGAGTCATTACTAAAATATTATTACAAAATGTCCGACACTTTTGATGGCTCATAAAAGATTATTACAAAATATTCAGTACACTAAAGTTCCACTGCAGCTTGTTCGTCCTCATCCTCGGCATCATCTTCTTCCCCGTCTTGCAAAGGCACTGGACTTATCCCCAGTGCCTTGTAATGGTTCCGCTTGTCGTGGTCTGTCATTTTGTTGCACAATGCACACCTTCTTAGCTTTTTTGGTTGAGTTGCCGTCTCAATAGAGCTTTTCATCCGCGTAGATCTCTTGCGGCCTTTCGTTTGCGATATAATTGGATCCGAAGGCCGGATATCATTGTCGGCTCCCTCCCCCGGCTCGTCATCTTCTGATCCCGTCGTAGGCTCGGTGTCAACCGCATTGCTGACTGAAGCTGCTTCCAATTGGTCGACGATGGGCTCTTGCTGCTGAGCTACCTCGAGGAGATGTTTATATCCGACCATTGTAGCAGCACCCTTTACGGACAAACGGGTGAACATCGTCACCAGATGATTATACCGCAACGTCTCTGATTCTTCAAAGTCAGTATACGGGTGCTCCGGAAAGGAAATGGTACCGTGCAACCTGTTTGCACCTTTCGTCCAACGTGGCAGGACGTATTTATCGGGGATTGTCCTGATATTCTTCTGTGTGAAAAACCGCAGAATGTGTCTACACAGGATGCCATGGAACTCAAACTTCTTACAAACACATGTCACCGAGTCCGTCAATGTGTCGTGGGTCACCGTATAAATTCTGCGCAGCTTCTCAGGGACGAGGTCATTCACGAGCGAATAAACCTTGTACTCACGCGACGACTTTTCTGCCACCTTATATATACTGTATCGGCCCGATTTTTGCAGCTCTACTTGGTATAGCAGGAAGATCTCCTTCGTATAGACTTTGGCACCGTTCAGCTCCAGCGGGGTCTCAAGCAACCTTCTCCTTTGCTTGTACGTGGTTGCAAAGTCTGCAGCCCTTTCTTTCACGAACAACGACGCAACCGCTTTTTGTGCTGATGTGACGAAACTCTTCAAATTGGTAGCTGTACCCACATAATTATCGAACGTGGCATTCATAGATTCACTCCTGCCCGTCGTTTTCATGCCCGCAGAAAAATGACTTCTCGTGTAAACACCAATCCATTGCTCTTTGAGCCCGTACAAGTGCTGGAGCCACTCGTTGTCTTGCAATGAGTAATCCCGAACAAGCTTTTCCCACCTCTCCTCGAATTCCTCAATCGTTAATGACTTGAGGACGCATTTGTCAAAATCCTGTTTAAAGTCTGGATACTTTGCGTACATGTGATGCAGACGTTCAGGGTATTTGTTGCTTATGTGCCAAGTGCACAAGTTGTGTCGAGTATCTGGGAAGACGGTAGCAATAGCCTTCTTCATTGCCAAATCTTGATCGGTGATGATAACAGTCGGTGCTTTGAAGTTCATTGCTTCCAGCCACACCCTAAACAACCATTCAAAAGAACTCTCGCTCTCGTCCCTTAACAAGGCGAACCCGAACAGGATGGAGTGATAATGATGATTGACGCCCGTGAAAGGAGCGAACGGCATCGAGTACTTGTTGGTACGGTATGTGGTGTCGAAAGTCACGACATCCCCAAAATGCTTATAAGCTAGCCTCGAACGACCGTCGACCCAAAAAATTGTGCTAACTCGATGCTCGTCGTCAAGTTTATAGTCGAAGGTAAACTGCGGGTCCTCCATCTGCATCCGTTTCAATAGGCTCATTGTCGCTTGCGCATCATTGAGGTCATACGCGGCTCGTCTATGGGTTCGGACCGCGTTACGAACGTCTGTCGTGTTAAAGTTTAAATTTTGAATTCCCCCAGCCTGTTCAGCAAGAACATTAATCATGTCGGTAGGTCCTAGCCGCGCATCGCTCATTGTGTGAATTAGGCTCCTCGCGACCTTACCCATCTTCTTGTGTTGATGCATCTGACTCACCTTAGAAGGGGTTACTAACGGGTGATTGTGTGCCAGTTCCAGGCTGGTAATAAGCCAATGATCTTGTTTGGCTTTATAGCTTACGAACATCTTGACCTGGCAATTCGTGCGCGCAAAGCAATCCCGTCTTCTCCGCGCATACCCTATTTCGTCATCATCACTGTCATCGTTGCCTACGCGTGTCTCATTTTGCACTGGGTTTCTGCCCCTATGACACTCGTATAAGCGAGAGCATATCCTTTTCGATACGCTGCTTGTTCTTGTAGTTTTTATTCTAATGCCAAAACCAACCCTCAATGAATAAGCTCGAAAACATTCTCCAGCTTCTTCCAACGTTTGAAAGGTTCGTCCTAGATACGGATCACTAGCATCTACGGGGGTGCTGGAGCTCGATACGAAATCAGACATTGTGAAAAAGACCTATGTAGAAATAGAATACGCTTATTATCTCAAAATTATCTTGACGATTAGACCGATTTAGGATACCATATACATAATCTCAAAAGTGTCTCCTATTTTGCTAATTATATATTTACTGAACATAACAAATTAAAATTACTAAGATAAACGGTAGCAAGATCACAAACTTTACCTTGCTTGAGTGATGCTTGAACCAAAAGTGTGTTACTCCAAGAAAAGCTTGAAGGGTGCTGAAAATGGAAGCAAGTGAATCTGAAAGCCCCGCAAAAATTTTGCTGAAAGAGCCGAGTAGGGATAGATTCTAGGATACCAAGGGGACAGTTCTCGGGGCTCACGCCCGAGACTTTATAGGCGACCGAGGGGACAGGCCCTGACATGTGTCAGCCTAGAGATCGTCCGCCATACAGTATGGCGGACGCCTTTTTCCTGACACATGTCAGGAACAGAAAGGCGTCCGCGAGACAGTCTCGCGGACATGGGAGGAGGGCAAAAAGGTAAAACTCCCGTCCGCGAGACAGTATGGCGGACGGGGATCAGTTTTGGAAAAAGGCGCGATCTGGACCGTCCATCTTTCAGGATGGACGGTCAGATCGCGCTAGCAACTTAACTCCATTTGCTAGCGCTATCAATGGATCAGCTCCCTATATATATATATATATATATATATATATATATATATATGGGAGCTGATCCATTGATAGCGCTAGCAAAATAGGACATCTTGCTAGCGCGATCTGGCCGTCCATCCCGAAAGATGGACGGCCCAGATCTTTTTTTGTGTTTTTTTTAAGTCCGTCCGCTACATTATGTAGCGGACAATTTTTTGCATTTTTTTGACAATAATACCCTCCGCGTCCGTCCGCTACATAATGTAGCGGACAAGTTTTCAGACTTTTGTCCGTTACGTCCGCTACATTATGTAGCGGACGTAATTTTCAGACTATCTCTCTCTCTCTCTCTCTCTCTTGTTGTCCCCACTCCACTCCCCCATTCCTCCTTTGCTTCTTCTTCAATCAAATAAATTCACCTGCTTCTTCAAGCGAATAAATTCACCTGCTCCCTTTCTCTATGTCTCTCTCTCTCTCTCTCTCTCTTGCTGTCCCCACTCCACTCGGGCTTCGAATAAACCTTCTCACAGACTCTCTCTCTTCCTCATTCTTCTCGCCGCCCTCCTCTCTCTTGGTCTCTGATTACAGCCAAAGAACTTGTTGAAGCCCCAACCTTGAGCTTGCAGGCTTCTCGCTTCAGCCGTCCACCACCCAAGGCCACCGGCCTCAGTCCACTGTCCAGCACCAAAGATTTTCAGCTTGGACAGGCGTGATCCACAAGAAGTACAGCTACACTTGTGTCCCTTGCCCCAAATTTTGCAAGAGGAGTTGATTGGAGGGAACATGATCGAACGGTGAACCGTCCAGATCTGGCCGCGTAGTTGTTGTTACGGCCGGCGTGACCAAAGAAGGAGGCGGCAGTAGCGTAGCCCCTTGGTAGTTGCAGATTTTGTTGTTGTTGTTAATATTGTTGTCGGATGATGATTGTTCATAGGCACTGGATGGTGACTGCTTTACGGCATTAGTGGTAGCTTCTTAAGGGCGTCGTTGGGTGGTAGCGCCGTCGATGACCACAAATGGGTTTCGGGGTTGCTTGACTCTCTCTCTGTCTTCTCTCTGGCTACCGCGGTCAGCAGCCCAAGCACCACTGCCCACCAGATCAAGCACCAGATCTGATGGGTTTGAGTCCCTAAGGCTCTCTCTCTTCTCTCAAGCCGCTGCCGCCACCAGACCAAGCACCACCGCCCACCAGACCAAGCAGCAAATCTAATGGGTTTGAGTCCCCGAGGCTTTCTTTCTCTCTCTCGCTTCTACCTGGCCGACGCCGCCACCAGACCAAGGACCATATCTGTTTTCGTTGCAAGGCCGATCTTGTTAGGTTTGGACTACTGCAAGCGCTTGAAGGAAAAGGTCACAAGAAATAGTCAAAAGGGATGGTCTTCAATGGGATTGTAGAATTTGGCAGTGATCCTTTGCTGATAGTTTATTATGTAGCGTGAATGAAGGCCTTTATTTTGCTTGTCTTATAGATCAAAGCCTGGAGAACATTGAACACTGGATAAACATAAAGGATGCAGCAAAATTTGAGATAGTTGCAGGAAGTAAACCTTCAGTTTGGATGTTTGCAAACAACATTAACGTCCGCTACATAATGTAGCGGACGGTGAGGCAGACTAGGGGTATAATGGTAAAAAAATCGTCCGCTACATAATGTAGCGGACGGTGAAAAAGTGTTTCAAAAAATTTGATCTGGCCCGTCCATCTGGCTAGATGAAGGGCCAGATCGCGCTAGCAAAATCTCCTGTTTTGCTAGCGCTCTCAACGGATCAGCTCCCTATATATATATATATATATATATATGCACACTCTTTATAGACTGCACACTACACAGACTCACACATACAAACATGTGCACCCCCACACTACACGCACCCGTCTGCTCACAAACACCCAAGACTTGCAGAATCTGTATGTCAAGACATACACAACTGCACTCATCACCCAATATACATTCACACCGCAGTACCCCACATACACATCCTATTACACATAGTCATCCGACAATAACCAAATCTACATACATGTCAAATACGCACATCATACACCCACAGATGTACACACCAACCACCTAATTCATTTCATTACATTCACCGCCAACACTGCCGTTAAATCACCGCCCAGCACAGCAACCAAAATTACAACATCATCAAACCCCGGTTCACCGTCAATATCACAAAACCAATTCTATGCCATAATCATGGGATCCCGAAGGTAATAGCAATTGGATGGCTGTTGTGGTTGGTCGAGGGACTTACAGTGGCCCCTTCAGTGCACCACGTCTCTGCGGCTCACATTCGACTGATGACTGTCCCCTGTAACAGTAGCTGCATTTGGACAGTGGGTGGGGACCCACGGTGGTGCATCCTTTGCCCCTCACCGGTGATTGCAGATTCCAGCGGCGTGGAGGGGCTGAAGATCGGCGATGAGGTTGGGCCATTTTCTGGCTAACTGCACGGCTGTTGCAACGGCTATCAGTTTGGAGCCGTTGTGGCTGTAGCACATTAACCGTAGCAGCATAGAGGCGGCCCATGTCTGGTTATGGCCGATATGTGACGGCCGTTGACCCGTGGCCATCGTTGCGCTGGCTTTTGACTTGTGCTCTTCCTTCAATCAGGATTTTGGTTGGCAAGTTCTGATGGTGGCAATGGTGCGTTGGTTGCGGCACGATGGTTATGGAAGCTTTGGGCAATGGTGTTCAGTAAATGGTGCAGCCGGAGTTATTGTCGGTGGTTACTTGTGTCGCCAGAAATGAGGCTGCCCAGATCTGTACAGAGGCGCCGTCCGTTCTAGAGCTGGCTTCCCTCACTGTTTCTCTATACTGTCTTCTATTTCTTTTTTACTTCTTTATTTTGTTTTGCTTATTTATAAATTTATATTCTTTTAATTGCTTCCGAACCCTAAATCTCTCTCCATCATTTCAAGGTTTGATATTTTTTCTTCATAGATCCTTTCGGCCAAAAATGAGACATTTACATAAAAACGCTAATTTATGTTATAACTTCCCAAGTTACCAGCTAACTTTCATTTATTTCTGTGTTGTACCCTACATCGTAGATTACAACTTATGGTTGTTATAAATCGTCCCTAAAGATCAAACACACCATTGGTAAACAAATTCGTTGCTAAAGACCCTATAACTAATCGGATAGGATTTACCATAAAACCAGACATAGGTTCGGGGTATTACAACTGCCACCGAATAAATACCAACTTGGAGTCATGGTGATGGTCAAGCTGTTGTTGCAGTAGTTCGAAACTCAAAAGGTACATAAGGGGCTAATACGGAGTTAGGAAGGGCTCTTTCCCGTAGTGGCATACGTAAGAAAGGTGCCATGCAGATTGGAGCTACCATCATGGTCAAGGATACAATTAATCTTTCATGTGAGCTTGCTACAACCTCATCCTGCCGACATGAAAGAGCCCAGCCGAGGACAAAGTCATAAGGCCCCAACAGCCGTTGTTAAGTCTTATGACAGGGAGAACCAGTATGTGTTAAGCTCTAAGCTTGAACGGAGATGGAGAGTTCCACCTGCAAGGGTCTACTTGGTGAAGTGGAAAGGATTGTGAAGTGGAAAGGATTGCCAAAGACGAAAGCAAGCGAGCCGAAGACCTTTGGCATTTCCAAGACATAGTTGATCGATAACAAGATGAGGCAGCAACAAGGATGTCGCGAGATTATGTGCGGGAGAGTGTCCAGCACCGCCTACGAGATTATGTGGGGGAGAGTATCCAGCACCGCCTGCAAAGAGGCCAATTTTAGAGGTCATGACATGTAGACGCTTACCTGATGCTTACGACTAGATGACATGGCTACTTACTGGGATGGTCTCCAGATTATTCCTAACTTCTTTACACCTTTTTTCTTATAAATATTAGAGAATTCTAGAAAATAGATGATATAGATTGTAGGATTAAATAGATTCCCACTGTTTGTTGAGGAAGTGGACATGTATAAATAAGTAACATCATCACTTAGCCAAACCATCCAAGTAATCCAAGACATGCAAGAGTCGAAGCATTGTAACATGTCTTTGCTATAGAGCAGCTTTCTCCTAAACTCTTTGTATCCATTGTTCTAACTCTTGTTGTTGCCCAGTCCAGGGGTAGGCTGACTTAGCATTCTAGCGGGTGTTTGAAAGTGCTGAAGGTTGACTTAGTTTTGTCTAAGGCCATGACAACAAGCTTGCAATTGGAAAGTTAGAAATGAAACTGATAGAGAGAGAGAGAGAACTAATTTCTGTGCAATAAAATGTGATAACAATACATGTGATCTCTTTTCTCTTTTTAAGTTTGAATTGAAAAATACAACAAAAATGCAACTGAGTATTAAAATGGAATTTGGTTTGGATTCTCCTTTAACGCGTCTTGTAGTGTTTGCTATGACCTTGAACGATATCGTTTAAGTTCCTGTCCCCCGTTTGGTGTGATCTTGCTCGCTGCCTCCTAATGCATAGCTTAAGACCAAGCAAGGCTGTTACACAATGGTTGTGTATGCAAGAGAGACTATAGAAGAATAGTGCCAGTAGGGAGGTATGGTCTGCTGTTGCATGAATCTAAACGAAGCAGAGAAGGGACCAAGCGGCATCGCAGCAGTTCCCAAGGACGAGCGAGGACAGAACTGGAAGGATCAAGAGCTGGCACGGCAAAGTCAACACCGAGTCTGCGGCAGAAGAAGTCATGGTTAGCTTGATCGGGAAGGAAAAAAGTCATGGCAGCAACCATCGATAGGAGAGGACCACCGAGCGGGATGGCGGGAGGTCAGGCCCTCCAGACGTTCTTTAATATTTCTCTTCTTTCTATTTAGATTTCTTGGCGTTCATTTTGTGCTCCCTTCCACTGAGCTTTTACTCGTGAATAACAACTCTGATTAACAAAGGTGTTACCCTATATTCATCTCGCGACACCAGTTGTCAAAAACTATAACATTTGGCTAAAATTCACCACATATTGCGGAATTAACTTTTACATTTAGATGTAATTAATTTTAACACGTACTGTTCGTCGTTCTAATTCTAAGTTCGTTGCACCCTATTTTTCATGCTATTTTTATTCTCATTTTTTTTATTCTCATTTTGCGTCGCTACAAATACTTTTAAGTGTTGTTTTGTTATTTAAAAGGAAATCCTAAACGTTGTTTATCAAACCTTGATTTCTTGTACATTACTTTCGCCCTCCTCAATATATGGTCCAAGGTCCTCCCGTGGCTATTGATTTGGTAAAGTGGCTGAATCCAACCGAGAGAACACCGGCAGTGGAGGATTGTAGAGGCGACTAATACCATTTAGAGGTTTATGCTCCTCAACCCTAGTTAGAGTAGGGCTCACGTACATACGTGTGCAATAAAGAGTCAGTCACATAGGTTCCCTTCATAGGTACTTACAGCAGAATTGTATAGAACCGAAGTTAAGGTGCACCTGAGACAACACATTCACCTTTTAGAGACAAAGCATATGAAAGTTTGAAAACGTACGTTTCATCTCACAATAACTTTTAGTTACTAAGTTCGCGGAGAAACATGTGGACAAGGAATGAGCTTTGGCTTCGAATTGCAAGTTTAATAAATTGGGTCAGTGGACCCATTATCCGGCCACTAACATATAATGTGTATTTGTTAGTCTGGATAATTACAGTTATTTAGAGGATATTTATCTCCTAAGTGTTCGAGATAAATACAATATTTATCTCATAAGTGTTTGAGATAAATATATCTTTATCTCCTACGTGTTTGAGGTAAAGTATGTCTCTAAATACTATCTCTATATAAAGGCTAGAGATATCCCAAGAAAGAATAAGTGACAGACAACAAGTCACAAGACAATCCCACTCTCTCCAGAGAAATCATCAAACTCTAAGATTTGGTTCGTGGACGAAGAACTTGACTCTAGTAGCAGTTTTTGTACCTGCGAAAAAGATCTAGCGTGTTGGAGGCTCGTAACAATAAGGATTCATCGTCGGAATATTGAGAGACCTCATACGGTATGTTTTCGAACTCACTACGTGTTACGTGGTAGCACATTAATTGTAACTCAACATTGGTATCAGAGTATGATTACTTGTTGATTCGCCTTTAACATGCTAGAATAAATTATATGCATGTTGCGATTTTTTCCGAATACGATATATGAGACCCATTATGAAAAATTCAAAAATTTTGAGCATGTTATTCTGAAAAAATAATTATAAGTTTTTGTTCTCCTATGGTTGAGGATGAACTACGTAAAATTTCGTGATTTTTTTATGCATGGTTTGTGAGAAATCACGATTTTTTATTTCAAGAAAATTGTGATTTTTTTTGAGTTTGAGACCCAACTTCGGAGCATGATATTCAGTTTTTATCATGATCAGTTGATAAATAATTAATCTATGTCATATAAGCTTTCCAACGATATATTGCACGCATTATTTGGATTAAAAACGAGAGAGATATGGCATCCCGAAGTTGGCATCGCGGCATGGCGGCAGCTGATAATTAGGATTTTTTTAAAGAAGAAGAAGAACAGTGGCCCACGTGCATCCACGCGCTCAAGCCGAGCTGCAAACGCGCACCACGCGCTGAACGCGTGTGAGTCCGAGCCGCACACGTGAGTCATGCGCCAAGCCGTGCCGCCACAAGCCGTCACGCGCTCCCACGCGCCAGTCGTGGCTGCGATCACTCGCCTGCACGCGCCGCACGGCCCACACGCGCTTGTCGCTTTGCAGCTTCCACGCCCTCCACGCGCGCGCGTGTACACACGCTCCTATCACAAAAGACCCAAACGCTGCCCCACGCTCACGGCGGAGCATGGAGGCAAGTGAGGACGCGTTGTGCTCACTGCTGGCGAGTGGAGGTTTGGCTTGACTTTTTGCTGCACTGTAGGTCTCTGTTTCTTTCACGGTAATGGTCTTATCTCCTAACAAAGTAAGGAACGGTCCATTGTCTCTCGCTCTAGCACTGAGTTGTTGACACTCCCACTGAGTTAGTTTGGCTGCAATGGCTATATTGGGACATGGGCGTAACTTTCGACTCTTCTACCCCTGTTTATTGTGATAGTCAATAGACAAAGCACTAACCAAGTCACTCACGATATTGTTTTCCAGAGTGGACAAAGCACATTAGGATTAACTGTCATGTCATTGGTACCCATATCAGTCGTGGTACACTTCGGCTGATTCGCATCTCTTCCTACGATCAACTTTTGGATGTGTTCAGGAAGTCTTTCCTAGTAAAGAACTTCTTGCACCTCGTTTCCCAAACGTACTCAACCTAGCCCCTAGTCAACCACCTTGATTTTGAGGGGGATATAAGAGTCAACTGCATAAGCTAAATAATATCCTTTACTTACTTCGTATGTTATGTATATTTTCATATACAGTTTATTTTGTATTTATTGCTAGATTAACTAGGTCATGTCTATAGTGCTTATATATACAGGCCTCCTTTGTTACTATTAAAATGCAAAAATATACAAACACAAGCACTTTCTGGTTCCAACTCAGTGAGGTAGTGTTAGGTAATTACAGTGGTGGTGACGATGGTGACAATTTATATGGTGTTAGCTACGGCTATGGATGTGGTGGTGGTGGTGTGGTTGTATTGATAAACAATTATGGAAATTTGAGAAATTGTTAATTTCGTTTTGCTTCTAACAGATTGAAATGCAGACCTCAAAATTGAAAATCCAAAATTCTAATTAAAATCTTCTAAAATAACCCAAATTGACAACTAATTTATACAACTAAAAAGGAAAAAAAAACAAAATTGTCTATCACGTCAACCTTTTCTTCGATTTACAAAATTGAAAAGAAAAACTCTGTGAAAAGCTATCTAAGACTAATGAGTTGTATATATAAAAAGTCGTAGTTTAACACCAATGACAGTATGAGGAATATTTTGTAGCAAAAAATTCGATTAATTAGGATTAATCAAGATAATTTTGCATATTTTAGTCTTTCGGTTTTGAACCCCATTTTCTTTTACTCTTTTGCAATGGTGAGGTGCCATAAACCTAACTGCTTTATTGAATATTTTTGGGTCCTATTTTATTACCATAAACTAGAAAGGTGGATGGTTCGCTCTTGCACCATGCACGTCAATTTAAAAGAAGGGGCCTTAGGCCAAGAGATTAAAAACAAGTTCTAGGCAGTTTAATACCAATTTCTATAGCTATAATTTATATAATATATATAATAAGCGAAACAAGATGAGCAATAATAACTTCTTTGCGATGACACATCATCACTTCTTTACATTATACATCATCACATTATGTTTTCAATGTGCAATAAACTCATAAACATTATATACTAAATAAGGTAGAGTCATTAAAAGTTTTCAATACTATGTTGGATAGGTTCCTTATTTTAAGATTCATTAATTTGTATATTAATAGCCTTATTTAATTTAAAAATTAATTCTAATCATTCTAAAACTCTACCTAATCAATATATTAATCCATTAAGACTTCATTTTGACAATTATGAACTTAAATAGTGTTCTCTATTGATATTAAATCCATAGACCCAAATAAAATTATGAGATTTAGAACAAAAACATGATCTAATAATTTAAAGTTTTAATAGGGTCCCTATTTTTGAAATTAATTAATTCTATAAAACAACGAGGGTTTCTGTAAGCCCTCTATAATTTAAAAACTAATTCTAATCATTTAAAAACTCAACCGAATCAACATGCTAACTTATTATGACTTAGTATCGACTATTATATCCTTAGGACCACTCTCAAATATGAACATAAAACTCTCTCTCTCTCTCTCTCTCTCTCTCTCTCTCTCTCACACACACACACACACACACACAAACAAACAAAAAATAGATATAACATTTTTAATTTAGAAGAAATAAAGAGTGTTACAATAGTTTTCATTTTAGAAGATCTAAAGAATGTTAGAACTGAAGTTAAACAACTCATGAGACTTAGAAAAAAAATGATCTAAGAATTAACTACAAGAAAAAAGGCTTTTAGCGACGGGGATATCTGTCGCTAAAAATCTAAAATCCGTCGCTAAATGTTAGCGACGGATTTACCGTCGCTAAAAAACCCTCGTATAAAAGCCCGTCACTAATAGTTTGGCGACGAAATTTTCAAATTAATCGTGTTATATTTAAGTTTTTGCGACGGATTTATTTATTAATTAGTAACGGAATATCCGTCTCTAATTATATTTTAAGTATTTTAATTTAATTTTTTTTTTGTTAAATTAGCGACGGAATAATTATTTTAGAGACGGAATATTCCGTCGCGAAATGTCTTATTTAGCGACAGAATAATCCGTCGCTAAACACAGATAGTAATAAAAACTTTTAGCGACGGAATAATTCGTCGCTAAACACGGATAATAATAAAAACTTTTAGCGGCGGATATAATCCGTCGCCAAAAGTCAAAAAAATTTTAAAATAATTTTTTTTATTTTTCTAATGCCCAAACCTGTAATAAAAAAATCAATCCTCAACAACAACGCGCAATAATCAATCCTCAACAACAACACGTAATAATCAATACACAAAGAAATATGTAAACTTAATCATAAAAAAGACTCATTATGTACAAGCTGGGAACCGGATATAGCTAGTTAGGGGAGGGGAGAAGAGTACAAGCCAGGCGCGGGGGCCAGGGGGAAGCTGGGATCGGGCACGAGAAGAGGCTCATCAAGGGTTGCCGAGTCCCAGATCTGGATCCTGCTGATTCGGGGCCAGCTCGGCATGTCCAGCTGCGGTACCCTACTAATCTTGCTCCTTGATCATCCTCAACACCACCGTAGCAATGCGCGCGATCTCCTCGTCGTCCAACGGATGCCGAGGAGCCGGTGTCTGTGGAGGGGCAGTGGGGGGTGAGGACGCTCCTATCACGGCACGAGCAGTCCGACTAGGCAGGCCGCGTATGCGGCCTTTCGGCCGATTGACGACCTCCGGCGTATCCAGCCATCGCTTCAACGCCCCAGTACTCGCAACCGTACTAGTGGACGCTGATGGCTGTCCGGACTGCTCCTCGGACCCCCTAAGCTGTTCATACGAGGCCTGCAAAAAACAGTGAAATAAAGATATGTTAGGGCATTAATTAACGCAACAGACATTGAGGATAGAAAGAAAAAAATTAACAACTTAAACAAATTGACTCACATCGATCCGCCGGGCAATATCTGAAATATAGTCGCCCGCTCGGTGTGCCTCGTCCTTGTCCTTCTTCCGCACGTGTGTCTGATTATACGTCAGAGCTACGACCTCATCGTCCTCCAGATCCGGGTGCTCGACCGCATTCTTGTGTCGGACGATGTCGTGTGGCACCGACCCCCCCGTGTGCGTCGGATCTTTGTTCTGTCTGTTCTCAGCCCCGCACTTACTCTTGGCGTCCCAACCTGGATCCGCAGCCCACCGATCTATCATCGCTGTCCATACAGTTGGAGATATCCAATGTGGGGGATATCTCGTCATCTCCGTCATTGGGGCACCCTCGGGCAGCATCTTCTTCGCCCGGTCCCTTGCATCGTGGAGCCATCGGCGGTAATTCTTGCCGATGTAAGCAAAGAAGGCCTGCTGCCCCAGTGCCTGCTGCTCAGGCGAGTCAAACGTGAACCCCTCCTGTAAGGCATTCAATAACACAAATTAACTACAGAAAACAAACTCTAATTAAACAAATACTATCGCTGAAAAAAATACTTCACCGTACCAGCCACTCCTCCCATAGGGACTCCCTCGCAGCGGCATCCCAGTCCTTCCAGTACAGGCGTGGCTCGAAGAATCGGCCCTTCACAAGAACGCCGATCTTCGTCCTCGCCTAATTCTCCAGGATCCTGCCAAATAAATTAATTAATTAATACAGTTCAAATATAAATTAACACCCCAAAATTTTAAATATAAGGCATGATGTGATATTTTTTTTACTTACAGGCCCTCCTGGGTGAGCGTAACTCTCTGTTTACGCTGGGGGTCGATGCGTACCCCGCGTGTCGGACCACGGCCTCGTCGAGATCCTACAAAACACAGACATTAATATAGTTCAAATATACTTTAAATATAAGGCTAGCGAAAATGTACTAAACACCGTTATCAACTATACCTGAGGTAGAACCCACGGAAGAAGGAGAATCAACGCGCGTGTGGGATGAATCTGCGTCGGGCTGGGGCGACGGCAACGGCTGGGGCTGGGGCTAGGGCTGGAGCTGGGGCTAGAGTTGGAGCTGGGCCCCATGTGCTGTACACGATCACTCTGTGCCTCGTCATCAGTGGCAATGACGAGGTGGGACCCACCGGGGAGGAAGCAGCTCGGCGTCCAACCCGGCCACGAATAGCCCGTATCCTATCCATATCTGACTTCGTATAGATAAATTACAAAGACATTAACACATTAAAAACAATAATTTGGCAGAAATCATCATCGGCACTATATATATATATGAACGGAGGTGTAAAAACACATCAATATGAACCAAGTTCTAAAATGTGACTACATTTTTTCCTCGGCTTGTTACAACATTAAAACATTACAACTCAATCATTTTCAGTTTGAGAATCATCATCATCTTCATCACTTTCCTCGTCGTCCTCTTCTTCGTGGGACTCGTCGTCCTCTTCATCTTCTAATTCATCCTCTTCATCAGTAGACTCGGTCACATCATCTCCAACACTTTCCACGTCTTTCGCGTCATCATCTACGACTTCTTCTCCTACATGAAGTGTTGTTGGAAGAGGAAGATCGTCCTCCTCGTTGTTGACCTCAACAGGGAACAAGACAGGTGGTTGGTCGGCTTGAAAGGAGTCTAGCTCACTGTCATATGTCACGGGCAATTTCTTGGACTTGATAATTGTATACCAATGAGATTTGGGATTGGCGACGTCCTCCGCGTAAAAGACTTGTGCAGCTTGACTAGCAAACACAAAGGGCTCGTCTGATGCAAGTCTTGACTTGACATTGACATCTACAATCCCTTGAGAGCTAACACGGATTCCTCTACTGCATGTGACATCGAACCACGTACACTTGAACATTACCAGGCAGTTTTGGGAACCAAGATATGTTAGCTCAACAATCTCATCTAGCTCTCCGTAAAAGTCCATGCAATTCTCGGCATAACAGTCGCCGTTGACCAAGACTCCACTGTTTTGGGTTTGTTTTGTTCGGTCATCATCTTTTACGTTAAACCTAAACCCGTTGATGATATAGCCTCCGTAACAGGATGTTTGTTTGTTTGTTAGGGCCTTTAGCTAGTAATTTCAAGCAGGAGGCCACTGGTCTATCCATTGACTGAACCTATTGTAGATGACGGTAAAAATTAAGGATAAATCAGTATACTAATTGGCCACAGAACTGTATATAACACATAATATAATGATAACAATCTTACACGCCTTTTGAACCACTGTACAAATTGTGATTTCCGATGAGATTCAAGTCCTGCGGGATCAGTGATTAAAGATTCCGCATCGAACTCACTGCAAACCAATATATATAGTTTACTCACTTAACACACACTTTCAATTATGTACAGCAATGTAAGTGAATTAAGACTTTAACTTACTCAACGAATGCCAAAACTTCATCGCAATTTAGAAGGGCATATATTGTTGCAGCACTGTACTCTTCATCCGTTAGCCATCGAGTATACGTTCGGCCGAACGGACTACCTGACTGCTTGAATATTGACAATTGCCCTTCCAAATTTGTGCCGTATCCGGGGTCATTTTGGCCTAGTTGATTTAACCTTGTACCAACATTAGGCCCGAAATATTGACTACAAAAGTTTACAAGTTCTTCCATTACATAAGCCTCCGCAATTGAGCCCTCAACCGAGCCTTATTGCGGACTTTTTTCTTTAAATGGAACATGAACCTAGAAGTTTAGCGAATCGAGTTAGGTGGAATATCAATGATAACAGGTGTCGCATTAAGTGTAAACGAACAACTGTAACAATTTAAAGATTACCTCTCGAAGGGATACATCCACCGATATTGCACGGGTCCACCCATCTTAGCTTCATATGCCAAGTGAACAGGCAGATGCTCCATTGAATCAAAGAACGAAGGTGGGAAGATTTTCTCCAGCTTGCAAATCGTCACCACAATGTTCTTCTCAAGCACTTCCATGTTACTCACCCAGATCGTAGAAGAACATATATCTCGAAAGAAATGAGATAATTCAGTCAAAGTCTCGCAAACAACCCATGGCAACAGTTCCCGGAAGGCAATATGAATGAATCTCTCCATGAATACGTGGCAGTCGTGACTCTTCATCCCTTGGAACTTGCATTCCGATACATTGCAACAACGAGATATGTTGGACGCAAACCCATCCGGAAGCTTCAAATTCTTAACCCACTGACAGACCTTCTCCACTTGTTTCTTGTCTAGACAGTAAGGTGCTTTCGGAAGTATCATCCTCCCACTGACTGTCCGAGGATGCAATTCACGGCGTACACCCAACTGTTGTAGATCCCTTCTCGCTTTAAGGTGATCTTTCGATTTGCCCTTGACATTCATCACTGTGTTGAACACATTATCAAAAACATTTTTCTCAATATGCATCACATCCATGTTGTTTCGGATAACGAGCGTCCTCCAGTAGGCTAACTCCTAGAAGATACAAAATTTTCTCCAGTTGTGCTCTTTCCCGTACCCTGAAATCTTCTGATCTGGCACACCCTTGCCGTGTGGTATGTCAGTATCAAGTGCCTCCAGGTGTGAGAGCACTTCTTCACCAGATGGGTAGTCCAGTGTGACAACCTCACGCTCGATTGTCCCGTCAAATTTATCCTTCTGCCTACAAAACTGATGGCCCGGTGGCAAAAGCTTACGGTGACATCCGAACCACGAGGGCTTTCCGCCGTGCTTTAACGTATGACCGGGGTTCATGCCCATACAAGCAGGGCATGCTAGCTTCCCATGTGTGCTCCAGCCACACGTCATTCCCAATGCGGGGAAATCATGTATAGTCCACATCAAAGCAGCCCTCATCTGAAATTTTGTTTAAGGGATGCATCATATGTTTCGACTCCATGATTCCATAACTGTTTTAACTCATCAATCAACGGCCTTAAATACACATCTATGTCCTTGCTCGGACTCTTCGGCCCCGGAATAAGCAACGACAAGAACATGTACGGCTTCTTCATGCACATGCCTGGTGGAAGGTTGTACGGGACAATAATAACAGGCCAACAGGAGTAAGGCGTGGTAGACTGACCGAAAGGGTTGAAGCCATCGGTTGCCAGACCAAGTCTAACATTTTGAACTTCCTGAGCAAAGACTAGATGCCTGCGGTCAAACTCCTTCCACGCCCTTCCATCAGCTGGGTGTGTCAGCACATCGGCATCGTTGCTACGAGTCTCACGGTGAGCCCTCATATGTTCAGCCGTATTGGAGGAGTAGTACATTCTCTGAAGCCGTGGTGTGATCGGGAAATATCGCAATATCTTCCATGCAATGTTTTTCTTCTTCCCTTTGTCCGGTTTGTACCTCGAATGATCACATACTGGACACCGTGACAAATCCTTATTCTCTTTCCAGAATAACACACAATCATTATTGCACGCATCTATCCGCTCATAGCTCAACCCAAGTTTCCTCATCATCTTCTTCGCGTCATAGTACGACGGCGGTAGCTTTTCACTTTCGGGCAGAATTTCTTTGATTAAGGTAACAAACTCGTTAAAACCTTTCTCACTCAGCCCGTGGTCTGATTTCAACTGTAATAACCTACTAACCGCAGACAGCCATGTGTGTTTCAGAGCTCCATCCCACAGCGGCTCTTCCGCAGCTCTCAACAACTCATAAAACTGATGAGCCCCCTCGTTCGGCGGTTGTGGACTGTCGTCACCACCTTCGTAACACCAGTCAACATTAGCATGCCCAGCATCCATAATCATATCTCGATAA
This sequence comes from Escallonia herrerae, assembly GCA_033070095.1. Classification (NCBI taxonomy): domain Eukaryota; kingdom Viridiplantae; phylum Streptophyta; class Magnoliopsida; order Escalloniales; family Escalloniaceae; genus Escallonia; species Escallonia herrerae. Next base: position 590,372 of record JAVXUP010000009.1, read on the forward strand.
TCATACCGTGCCTTTTCCCTAACTTCAGTTTGACTAGCCAGGTTGGAAGACAATACTATCGTTTCCCCGTGCTGCGTCCACCTTGTGTATCCACCCATAAAACCGTACCGACGAAGATGCCATTTTACTTCAATTTTTTTTCTCCAATGCAACAACTCACATCTACCGCACGGACACCTTATCTTATCAAAGTCAACATGTGCAGGATGTGCATAAGCGAAGTCGAGAAATTCATCAACGCGATCCTCAAAATCGTTAGCATTCTTCCTTTTCATCCAACTTCGATCGACCGACATGACGACTAAATTATCGTACTGTATACCACCTTCAATTATGACCAATCATTAGGCAGGGTCGATGTAAATATGAATGCATGAATGTGACAACATGTCTATGTATTTCCCCTCCATTCTCTAATAGGTAGTGGTCCTATCCCATTCAGAAAAGCACATGTTTATAAAACACTGAATAACTCATGCTTAGTCTTATGTTTGCAAAAAAATCGGCAGCACCTCCCCGCATTTCTCCAAGTACACGACATCGATTAGGTGTTCTAACATTCATCAAACCTTGCCTTGTAAGGTTTGACGGATGTTCGAACACCAGATCTGTATGCACCCAGAGAAACACGTGAGAACGTGTACCAAATATCCACAACATAGAACATAGAGCATGAGTTGAAACACTATTTTATAAACACGTAACTTTTCCAAATTGTCCAAACTGGACATCCAAAGGCTCATTACAAAGCATTACTTTGTAATGAGTACATTTGAACGGGAACTAAGGGTTTTTATGCATGCATGCGTTCAGAAATTGATAATATATGCAAGAATCTTTCCGAAATATCAAAACTGCAGAAAGATCGTTGCATATGTTACCAATTCCAGTTTAAATAAAATTCGTTGGCAACGAGTTAAACCATCTCGTTGCCAATGGACTTCGTAAAACAATAACGAATATAAAGAATGCAGGTTTTATAAGAAACGAGTAATTGAACAATCTCTGGGCTAATTAGTGTTAATGAGGATTACATTGGGCTAATTATAGCTAATTAGGGTTTATTAAGAGTAATTAAGGTTATTTTGAGCTAATAGCCGGGTTTTATTGTGCGGAGTCGTGTTGATTAGTCCTAATTAGGGCTAATTAGGCATTAATTGGGTTCTGTTAGGGCTAATTAGTGTTAATGAGGACTACCTTGGACTAATTATAGCTAATTAGGGTTGATTATGACTAATTAGGGTTATTTTGAGCTAATTAGGGTTTAATTGTGCGGAGTAGTGTTGATTAGTCCTAATTAGGGCTAATTAGGCTTAATTGGGTTATTAGGCTTAATTACGACTACTTAGGCGTGTAATCAGAGTTTAGTTACGTGTTAGGGTTTAGGGTTTAATTAATCTAATCACGGGTCTACAAGATATGAGTAATTAGGGCTAATTAGGGTTTAATTTGGACTGATTGGTATCAATTTGGAGTAATTACAGCTGATTTAATTTTCATTGGGTTCTTAGGGTAAATTAAAACTAATTAGGCTCGTTAGAGCTAATTAGGGTTAATTGGGTTCATTAGGATTAATCGGGACTAATTAGGGCTAATTATAGCCAGTGCTGGAGCCACGATGAGATTCTAAGGGATGCTAAAAATGTCGCATTAACCTAATTAACCTAAATTCAATAAACAACCAACAATTCAACTAATTCACAGATATCTCAATCCAATTGGGCCACATCCTTCGTTAACAATCTCAATTCTCAAATTCTCAATGCACAGTCAATAATCTCAATTCCCAATACCTCATATAGGGTGTCGGTATGGTGTCCGACATCTCCGGACACGTCTGAAGATATTGATTTATTTTTTAAATGCCAGACGCCGTGTCCATCACCCCCTGAAGAGGTGTCCACAAGTATAAAGCCAAATTGTGACATTTCGGTATTGGTGTCGATCGAACGCGGTGTCCGTGACCTACCAACAGCTCGACATCTCATCGACACATCCAAAAACGTGTCAAACACCTTCGGAAACGTGTCGGACACCTTCAGACACGTGTCCGACACCTACCAACATGTACCGACACCTCCGGACACGTCCGAAGTCATTGATTTATTATTTAAATGCCGGACAACTTGTCCATCACCCCTTCAAGAGGTGTCCACACATATAAAGAAAAAATGTTACATTTTTCAGTGTCGGTGTCGATCGGACGGGGTGTTCGTGACCTAACGACACCTCGACACCTCATCGACACATCCGGACACGTGTCGAACCTCTCCGGACATGTGTTCAACACTTCATATAGGGTGTTCGAAGACATTGATTTATTTTTTAATTGCCGGATAGTCGGACACGGTGCCGGACACCCATTGAAGAGGTGTCCACAAGTATAAAGCTAAAATATGTTGTTTCGGTGTCAGCGTCGATCGAATGCGGTGTCCGTGTCTGTGCTACCTAATGGGGATCTCAATCCAATTGGGTTCCATCCTCCGTCAACAATCTCAATTCTCAATTCTCAAATGCCCAATGCAATAAAAATTAATAAAAATCACACATTCAGTCCAATTGAGTCCCATCCTCCATCAACAAGCTCAATTCTCAATTCTCAATTCTCAAATGCTCAATGCAATAAAAACCACACATTCAATCCAATTGGGTCCTATCCTCCGTCAACAATCTCAAATGCTCAATGCACAATTAACAATCTAAAATCATCAATTAAAAACCTAAAATCATCAATTAATAATCTCATTTACACCAAATGCACAGCTAATAACCTAAAATCATCAATTAACAACCTAAAATCATCTATCGATTGGATTAGGGCATTCAATTTAGGGTTCAATTAGGGGTTCAAATAGTTTAATTTAGGATTCGGTTCAATTAGGGGTTCAAGTAGTTTAATTAGGATTCGATTACATCAATTTAGGGTTCAATTATAGTTCAATTTAGGGGTTGGTTGAATTGGGCCATTCAATTAGGGGGTTCAATAAGTTCAATTTAGGGTTCGGTTGGATTAGGGCATTCAATCTAAGGTTCAATTAGGGATTCAATTAGTTTAATTTAGGGTTCAATTCAATTAAGGCATTCAATTTAGGGTTTACTTAGGATTCAATTACTTCAATTTAGGGTTCAATTAGGGGGTTCTATTAGTTCAATTTAGGGTTCGGTTGAATTGGGGCATTCAATTTAGGGTTCAGGGACTGGTTCAGAGGTGAAAACATATATAGTTCTCAGAAAGAAAGACAAGGAATGTAAACTGAGATATAGACATTACCAATACCACCATAAGCAGATATAGGTATAATCAGATATACACATTACTAGTTCAGAGGTGCAAACATGTATTGTTAATCAGATACTAAGATAACTCATCCATTCTTAGGGCTTAGAGCACTGTTCAAATCTAGATTTGATAGGTACATTCATAGCCAGTAGTGTATCGATTAAATACAAGAAATATGATGAAGTGAGAAGCTTACCTAAATTTGAATAATCCGACGGAATTCAGGCGACCGGTAGCCATAGCTGGTGGACGGAATAGCCGCAGGTGGCGGCAGTGGAACAACTCATGGGTGGGGTGGCGTAGGGGAGGACGGGGGTCTCGCCGGAGGTGGGTCGCCGTAGGTCGCCGTAAAGGGTGGTCGCGGAGGTGAGAACGCCAATGGGTGGGTGAGAGAGAGAGAGAGAGAGAGAGAGAGAGAAACGGGGAGAGAGAGAGAAAAACGGATCTGTGTGTTTTAAGGGATGACTTTTACCGACGGAATTTCCGTCAATAAAAGCCTTTTTTACCAATGGAATATTTAGCGACGGTATAATTCCGTCCCTTAAATTTTTTTTAAAAACCCTCAAAAATTAAAATTTTCCTAAAAACTTTTTAGCGACGGTTTTTCTGTCGCTAAAAGTCCGTCGTCAAATACCTTTAGCTACGGATAATGCCGTTGGAAAAGTTTTTTAACGACGGACTATTACCGAGGGTTTATTCCGTCGCTTAAATGACGTTTAGCGACGGAATTACTTCCGTCGCTAAAAGTCCATCGCAACAAATGTATTTTCTTGTAGTGATTGGTTTATATTTTGGTGGGATCCTTATTTTCAAGTTGATTAATTTTGCAAGAATAATGAGGGTTACATTCATACTATTACAACTCAAAACTTGGGGTTAGTTTTAGGCTAAAAATCCTAATTGATTATTTATTGGACCTTTAGCGACGAATTGGTGAGCATTAATCTATATTATCTTTAGCGATAAATTTTTGAAAACCATAAGTTATAACTTAGTGATATCAGCTACAGGTGATATTGATTGAAGTCTTTAGCGACGATTAGTGCTAACGATATTTTTTAGAAACCTTTAGGGAGAATTTTTATCGGCAACATTTACCCACAATTTTGAAGCAGACTATAATAGAAAATTTGTGGTAGTTAAGGGATAGCTAAAAATTTAAATTATATTTGGATTATTAAGTAATTAAAGAAATAATAATCTGATTTTTGTCAATCCTTTTATTTGGAAAGCGAGGGAACCAAGAAAGAAATTAGGAAGAGAATTAGGATACCATACGAGGGGATTTTTTGTTACACAATAGAGAAAGAGAAAGTGGTATACAAAAAGAACAAGGGGGAGGTCTCGGTTACAGAGTAGAAAAAGAGAGAAAATAGCAAGAAAATGGAAAGAGAGGAAGAGGGAGCTGCAGACAAGAAATTTTGACGAGTTGTGAAGGATTTTTCGATAAACCTTCTAGTTCTATTCTCTTAATTTATTCAATGTTTTATGGGAGTAAGTGGGGCTAAAATCAGTGGGTTTGTGAGATTGAGAAAGAAGGGTACTATCGTGGTTTTTGGCGGCTGTGTATGCATTTTGAACGGGAAAGGAACCCACTGCCGTGAGATAGTGGGTAAACTATAGGAAAAACCATATTTAGCGACGGATAACATTCTGTCGCCAAAAGTAACATTTAGCAAAGAGAAAGACCGTCGTTAAATATCCATCGCTAAATATATTTACTGACAGGCATTCCGTCGGTAATAACCTTTAGCGACAGATATTTAACGACAATTTATACCAACAAAATTTCCATCGCTAAAAGGTTTTTTGAATTTTCTATTTTTAATTGAATTTTAGAATTATTTTTTGTAAATTAATTGGTGACAAAGTATTCGGGATGAATTTAAATCCATCGCTAAAATAAATTTTTTACAATTTTTTTAAAAATTTTTAGTGACGGATGTGTGTTCGTCGCTAAATAGCTGGCACTAAAGAATAAAAAATTGAAAACAGGACATTTAGCGATGGGCTTAGTTTGTCGCTAAAAGTCCCAAGACAAAAACCCTAATATTTCTTCCTCACCTCCACTTTCTGTTTTCTCTCTCTCTCATCTCTCGCCCTTGTTGTCAGCGTCCTCCATCCTTGTCCTCCGTCCTCAAGAAAGCCTCCGCCACCGTACAACACAACCACCACCACTCCCCCGTCCTCCCCTCTTGCTAGCAAATACGCCGGCAAATACCCGTCCCCCACTGCACAACTCAACCACCACCAATTCCCCACTACCTTTGCGGCAAGTACCCTGCAATCACCTCTTCGAAGAAGCCACCGCTGCCTGGCACCTGCCACTGCCGCCACTCACCACTCCCCACTTGTACATATAATTCTAGGCTTTATACATACATGAATAATTACATGTTAGAATTATATGTTATATATTCTTTATATTTTCGTTACATATGCTTTATACATGCATGAATAACTACATGTTAGAATTGTATGTTATAATTGTTGTAATGGTTATAGTGTATAATTGTATAGATAGTTAGAAAAATTAACTATTATCAGTCCTAATTGAGCCTAATCAATCCTAATTAAACCTAATCAACCATAATTAAACCTAATTAACCCTGGTTAAACTTAATCAATCCTAATTAACCTTGATTAATCCTAATCAATCCTAACTAAACCTAACTAACCCTGATTCACCCTGATCAAACCCTAATTAAACGTAATTAAGCCCTAATTATACTCTAATACATCACTAATTAATCCTAATAGGCCCTAATTATAACTAATTAACCTAATAAACCATAATTACCCGAAATAGTCCTAATTAACCTAACTACACCCTAACAATAAGCACTAAGTAAACCTAATTAACCCTAATTAAATTCTAATCATAGTTAAACCTTAAGTATCCAAATTAAAAACTAATACATCCCTACTTAGCCTTAATTAAATCCTAACTACCAAAATTAACCCCAATTAACCATAATAACCCTACTTAACTCTAATTAAACCCTAGTACATCTTTAATTAATCCTAATTAGCCCTAATTAAACCATACTTACCAAAATTGACCCTAATTATACCTGATTAATCCTAATCAATCCTATTTAAACCTAATTAATCCTGACTAACCCAAATCAAACACTAATTAAATCCTAATTAAACGTAATTATGCCCTAATTAAACCCTAATTGCCTTAATTAAACTCTAATACATACCTAATTAATCCTAATAAGCCCTAATTAGACCTAATTAGCCTAATAAGCCCTAATTACTCCAATTAGTCCTAATTAAACCCTAATTAACCTAATTATACCCTAACAATAAGTACTAAGTAAACCTAATTAACCCTAATTAAATCCTAATTAGGGTTAAACCCTAATTATCCTAGTTAAACCCTAATTAGCCCTAATTAAATCCTAATTACCAAAATTAGCCCTAATTAATTGTAATCACCCTAACTAAACCTATTAATCCTAATTACCCTACTTAACCCTAATTAAACCCTAGTACATCCCTAATTAATCCTAATAAGCCCTAATTAACCCTAATTACTAAAATTGGCCCTAATTAAACCCTAATACATCCCTAATTAACCTTAATAATTAAGCGCTACGTAAACCTAATTAAACGCTAACCCTTAATTAATATATACATCATAAACCAAACTTTGTGTTAAACCATTATTAAACTCTAATTATTAATCCTAGACTATGTCCCTACATGGCGATATCATAATCACAAGTGGGACAATATTAACTCCGCGAACGAACTCCATATTCCACAGAGAAACATGATTCAACTTCCAGCATTAAAAATATTCATTGCTATTTTGTGAAATCCATTGACAATGAGTTGGGTACAACTCGTAGTCAACAAATTCTAAAGTGGATCATTTTGGTTATGGAATTTTTTTTTGTTTGCAAAGTAACATAATGATTCCATCTTTTTGAAAATTTGATATTTTAGAAAGATGGTTGCATATGTTATCAATTTTTAAATGCATACATGCATAAAACCCTTTAGTTCCCATTCAAAGTACTCATTACAAAGTAATACTTTGTAATTGGCCTTTGGATGTTCAGTTTGGACAATTTGGAAAAGTTAAGTGTTTTATAAAACAGTGTATTGACTCATTCTCTGTATTCTATGTCGTGAATATTTGGTAAATGTTCTCTAGTGTTTCTCCGGGTGCATACGCCGAGTACATACAGATCAGGTGTTATGATATCCGTTAAATATTACAAGAGCAAGATTAGATGGATGTTAGAACACCTAATCGATGCCTTGTACTTGGAGAAATACGGGGAGTTGCTGCTGATTTTTTCGTAGACATAAGACTAAGAATAAGGTTGTAACTGTTTTATAAACATATGCTTTTCTGAATCGGATATGACTATTACCTATTAGAGAATGAAGAGGGGATAGAGATCTTGCCACATGCATGCATTCATTTTTATACTGACCCTACCTAATTATTGGTTTTAATTTAAGGTGGTATATAGTAATCTCAGTCGTCATGTTAGATGATCGAAGTTGGATGAAAAGGAAAAATGATGATAATTTCGAGGATCGCGTCCATGAATTTCTTGAGTTCGCTTACGTGTGTCCTGCATATGTTGACTTTGATAAGATAAGGTGTCTGTTCAGTAAATGTGAGTTGTTGTATTTGAGAAAAAGAATGGTGGTAAAATGGCATCTTCTCCGGTACGGTTTTATGGGTGGATGCACAAGATGAACGCAGCACGGGAAAACGATATTATTGTCATCCAACTAAGCTAGTCAAGTTGACGCTAGGCAGGGATCTGTGTATAATTACCAAGATATGATTATGGATGCCAGGCATGCAAATGTTGACTAGGGTGACTACCGTGGTGATGACAGTCCCCAACAGCTGAATGAGAGGGCTCATCAATTTTATGATTTGTTGAGAAATGCAGAAGAACCATTGAGGGATGCAATCTGGAAACACACACGGTTGTTTGCGGTTAGTAGGTTATTACAGTTAAAATCGGGGCACGGGCTGAGTAAGAAAAGATTTAACGAGTTTGTTACCTATATGAAAATTTTTTTGCCATAGAGTGAAAAGTTGCCCTCGTCATACTATGATGCGAAGAAGATGATGAGGAAACTTGGATTGAGCTATGACCAGATAGATGCATGCAATAACGACTGTGTATTATTCTGAAAAGAGAATAAGGTGCCCAGTACGTGATCATTTGAGGTACAAACCGGACAAAGGAAAGAAGAAAAACATTGCATGGAAGGTATTGCGATATTTTTCGGTTATCCCAAGGCTTCAGAGGATATATATACTCTTCCAATATGACTGAACATATGAGGGCTCACGGTGAGACTCGTAGTAACAATACGATATGCTGACGCACCCAGCTGGCGGAGAGGCATGAAAGGAGTTTGACCACAGGCATCCAAGCTTTGCTCATGAAGTTCAGAATGTCAGATTTGGTTTGGCAACCAATGGGTTCAATCCTTTCGGGCAGTTTACCACGCCTTACCCCACATGGCCTGTTATTATTGTCCCTTACAACCTTCCACCAGGCATTTGCATAAAGAAGCCATACACGTCTTTGTCGTTGCTTATTCCGAGGCCGAAGAGTCTCGGTAAGGACATAGATGTGTATTTAAGGCTATGGATTGATGAGCTTAAACAGCTATGGGATCATCGAGTCGAAACTTATGATGCATCCATTAACCAGAACTTTCAGATGAGGGCTACTTTGATGTAAACTATACACGATTTTCTGCAGTAAGAATGACGTGTGGCTGGAGCACACATGAAAATTTAGCATGCCCGGCTTGTATGGGTGTGAATCCCGGTCATACGCTAAAGCACGGCAGGAAGCCGTCGCGGTTCGGATGTCACTGAAAGCTTTTGCCACCACTACAAGGAATAAAGCTTTTGGCGATAGGAAAATCTGTCGCTAAAACTTTTAGCGACGGAACTATCATCACTAAAAGTCCCTCGTATAAAAGTCTGTAGCTAAAAGTTTTGCGACGGAATTTTAAAATCCGTTGTCTAATATTGAACTTTGCGACAGATTTTTTTTATAAATTAGCAACGGAATTTTCGTCACTAATTCTATTTCACGTATTTTAATTTATTTTCTTTTTTGTGAAATTAGCGCAGGAATATTCCGTCGCTAAATGAGATTTTTAACGATGGAATATTCCATCACTAAAAATCTTAGAATTAAGTACACTTTTAGCAACGGAATTAATCTGTCGCTAAAAGTCAAAATTTTTAAATATATTTTTTTATTCTTCTAATGCCCAAACCTATAATAAAAAATTCAATCATCAACAACAACGCACAATCCCCAAGACACAAACAACTATATATAATCAACTTTAAAAAATATTTTTTATAAAAATAACTCGTAATGTACAAGCCGGGAATCGGATACAGCCGGTTAAGGGAGGGGAGAAGATTGAGTACAAGCCGAGCGGGGGGGACAAGCTGGGATTGGGCACGAGAAAGGGCTCATCAGGGGTTACCGAGTCCCGGATCTGGATACTGCTGATCTAGGGCCGACTTGGCATGTCCAGCAGGGGTGCCCTGCTGATCCTGCTCCCTGATCATCCTCAACACCACCATAGCAATGCGCTGGATCTCCTCCTCGGCCAACGGACACGGAGGAGCTGGTGTTAGTGGAGGGGCAACGTGGGGTGGGGACGATCCTATCACGACACGTGCAGTGGTGCTAAGCACGCTGCGCATGCAGCCTTTCGGCCGATTGACGACCTCCGATGTATCCAGTCATCTCTTCAACGCCCCAGTATTCGCACCCGTACTAGTGGACGCTGATGGTTGTCCAGACTGCTACTGACCCCCCAAAGTTGCTCATACGATGCCTGCAAGAACAGTGTAGTGCATTAATTAACGCAACAAAACATTGAATAGAGAGACAAAAAATTAACAACTTAAATAAATTGACTTACTTCGATCTGCCAGGCAATATCTGAAATATAATCGCCCGCCCGATGCGCCTCATCCTTGTCCTTCTTCCTCATGTGCGTCTGACTAAACGTCAGAGCTACGACCTCATCCTTATCCAGATCGGGGTGCTTGATTGCATTCATGTGTCTATGTCGTGTGTCACCGACCCCGCCCCCCATGTGTGTTGGATCTCTGTTCTGTCTGTTCTCAGCCCCGTTCTTACTCTTGGTGTCCCAGCCTGGATCCGTAACCCACCGATCTATCATTTCCCCCCATACAGTCGAAGATATCCAATGTGGGGGATATCTCTTCATCTCGGTCAGCGAGGCACCCTCAGGCAGCATCTTCTTCACCCTGGTCCCGTGCGTCGTGGAGCCATCGGTAGTAATTCTTGCCGATGCAAGCAAATAAGGCATGCCGCCCCAGCGCCTACTGATCAGGCGAGTCAAACGTGAGCCCCTCCTGCAAGGCATCCAATAACACAAATTCATTTAAATACTAAATTTTAATTAAACAAATACTATAGCAAAAAAAATACTTCAACGTACCAGCCACTCTTCCCATAGGGACTCCCTCGTAGCGGCATCCCAGTCCTTCCAGTACAGGCGTGGCTCAAAGAATCAGCCTTTCACAAGAACGCCGATCTTCGTCCTCGCCTAATTCTCTAGGATCCTGCCAAAGAAGTAAATAAATAAATTAATACAGTTTAAATATAAATTAACACCCAAAAAATTTTAATATAAGGCATGATGTGATTTTTTTTACTTACTGGTCCTCCTGAGTGAGCATAACTCTCTATTTATGCTGGGGTCGATGCGTACCCCGCGTGTCAGGCCACGACCTCGTCGAGATCCTACAAAACACAGACTTTAATACGGTTCAAATATACTTTAAATATAAGGCTGGTGAAAATTGACTGAACACCGTTATCAACTATATCTGAGGTAGAACCCACAGAAGAAGGAGAATCAACCCGCGCGTGGGAAGAATCTGCGTTGGGATGGGGCGACGGCTGAGGCTGGAGCTGGGGCCCCATCTGCTGTACGCCAGCACTCTGTGCCTTGTCATCAGTGGGCAATGATGAGGTGGGCCCACAAGGGAAGAAGTAGCTCGGCGTCCACCCCGACCATGAATAGCCCGTATCCTATCCATATCTGACTTCATATAGATAAATTGCAAAGACATTAACACATTAAAAACAATAATTTGGCAGAAATCATCATCGACACTATATAAATGAATGGAGGTGCAAAAACACATCAATATGAACCAAGTTCTAAAATGTTACTTCATTTTTTCCATGATGTTGCAACATTACAACTCAATAATTTTCAGTTTGGGAATCATCATCATCTTCATCAATAGACTCGTTATCCTCTTCTTCGTGGAACTCGTCATCCTCTTCATCTTCTAATTTCAATTCTGACACCTCATATAGGGTGTCGATATGGTGTCCGATACATGTCCGACACCTTCGGACACGTGTTCGACATCTACCGACATGTGTCTAACACCTCCCGACATGCGTCCGACACCTACCGACCCGCATCCGACACCTTCGGACATGTGTCCAACACCTTGCATTAACCTAATTCAATGCACTGACAACAATCTCAATTCCGACACCTCATATAGGGTGTCGGTATGGTGTTCGATACGTGTCCAACACCTCCCAATACGTGTCTAACACCTCCGAACACGTGTCCGACACCTACCGACACTTGTCCAACACCTCCAGACACTTGTCCGGCACCTACCAACACATCGGCATACATTGGTTTATTTTTTAAATGCCGAACACCGTCGATCGGATGCGGTGTCCGTGTCCGTGCTAACTAATAGGTATCTCAATCCAATTGGATCCCATCATCTGCCAACAATCTCAATTCTCAAATGCTCAATACAATAAAAATTAATAAAAATCATACATCCAATCCAATTGGGTCACATCCTCCATCAACAATCTCAATTCTCAATTCTCAAATACTTAATGCAATAAAAATTAATAAAAATCACACATTCAATCCAAGTGGGTCCCATCCTCCAACAATCTCAATTCTCTAACAATCAGAACTAAATCACAAATATCTCAGATAGCTATTGCATTATTACAAAATGGGAAATGTAATCTAAGGAATGCATAGTTCAAATTCTACCCTAGCCCTTTTTGTAGCTTACATGGTGGGGGACCACATGAGCATTGACTCTAAAGAAAACCCTAACTTTGTATATCAGATAGCATGCATGGCAAGAATGTAGTGAAAAATAACCTAAAATATGGTTGTTGGGGGGGGGGGGGGAGGGGGGAAGGCACCCTAGCTAGGAAAAAAAAGAAAAAAAACCCAGATTTACACTCACTAAGCCGTCTCTAACCCAAGACAGCCTGACAAACCCTGATGGCAAACCAACAATTACCGAAAAGCGTATCAAGCTTCACTCGAAGCCACCATAACAAATAGCAAGAAGCCAGAGCAAGCATTGCCATTACAATATAAAAATTGTTAAATAAAGTAAACTCTTAATTAATAGCTTTGACATGCTATAACAAACTGAAGTAAGAGAAATTGGGCAGCGGATTCGACCAATGTTTTATATCTCGTGTGCCGGGTTCTTTCTAAGGCAGGCTATTTCCTACGAGAAGCCTTCACTTTGTGCACTCTTCTTCGAGTCTCCATTGGCTTTCACATTTTTTTTCCCAAAGGACAAACCCCATACATTATCTTCGAGTCTTCATTCTATCATTTTTTATTGCCATTTCATGAGAAAAGCACCAAATTTTCGTGGTGTTCGTAGTCGGGTCATTTACATACTCCAAATAGGATTTTTAGATGCTAAATTTAGACCTTGCTTTGTGATGTTCATATCATGACGATAGTACCAAAAATTGGTACACATCTAGGAAAAAGATGAAGTAAGTTTGAATTAACCGTTGTCCTGTTCCAACTCGTTGCCTATTTCGCAGTAACATGTAATTAATTTTTAGATAATGTCTCTCTTAACAGCCACTTTATCCTATGTAAGTTCAATAAAGCTCACTCAATGGATCACAAGATGCCAACCCCTTTTGACATTTGTAAGTTCGATTCAATTGTAAGTTTGTAAGTTCATGCTTTGGAATCTAAGTACAAACCCTGTTGTCCAAGCAAGATAATCCATGGCATCCCCTCAATTTCCTAATCCTGGAATCCTTTTTTTCATGCGAGTCACTGACGCACCCGAGTAATTCAGAATCAGTTCAAACCCACAAACGAGCTACCCAACCAATAATTCAAAATCAGTTCAAACCCACACACGAGCTACACAACCAATAATTCAAAATCAGTTCAAACCCACAAATGAGCTACACAAGTCAACTAAATTGTGCATAATTCCATTTGTGTTTGCACCAAATTGCACACGAAAGATATCAATCATCAAATCTTTGAGGAAAAAAATAGTAAAGTTACAATCTTGCAGGTGGAATTAAACATACCCATGAATCAAGAATCTAGCCCAGATTGAATCTTCAGAGGCGAGCTTTGAGACAGTTAACGAGCTTCCGACGAGGGCTTGGTAGCCGTGAGCTTTCGGTGAGGGCTTTGATTTTTTAAGGGAAGATTCACACAGAACCGCGAGCTTCGAATAGAAATTACCAATGGAAAATTTTAGATTTCTCTAAGAATGCGGTGGCCGTGATGAAATTAGGGTTTTGAATTAATCCAAACACGTGATCAATTAGAGGGTGGTCGTCGGAGATGAGAACGCCGGTGGGTGGGTGAGCAATGAGAGAGAGAGAGAGAGAGAAACGGGAAGAGAGAAAGAAAAGCAGATCTGTGTGTTTTAAATGTGACTTTTAAGCGACGGAATTATACCGTCGCTGAAAGTCCGTCGGTAAAAGTTATTTTTACCGATGAAATTTTTAGCGACGGTATAATTCTGTCACTTAAATTTTTTTTTACAAACCCATGAAAGTTAAAAAATTCCTAAAAACTTTTTAGCGACAGATGTCCCATTGTTAAAAATTTGTCTGTAAAACTCCGTTGTCAAATACCTTAAGCGACGGACAACTCCGTCAGCAAATATTTTTAGCCACGGACTATTAACGAGGGTTTATCCCGTCACTTAAATGACTTTTAGCAATGGAATTGATTCTGTCACAAAAAATGAATTTTCTTGTGGTGTACCAGAACACCAATTCTATGGGCAGAAGGATAAATTTGACGGGACAATCGAGCGTGAGGTTATCAAACTGGGGTATCCATTTGGTGAAAAAGTGCTCTCGCACCTGGAGGCACTTGATATTGACATACTATACGGCAAGGGTGTGCTGGATTAGAAGATTTTAAGATGCAGGAAAGAGCACAACTACAAGGAACAATGTATAGCTTACTGGAGGACACTCACTATCCTAAACAACATGGATGTGATACACATTAAGAAGAATGTTTTCGATAATGTGTTCAACACAGTGATGAATGTCAAAGGGAAATTGAAAGATCATCTTAAAGCGAGAAAGGATTTACAATAGTTGGGTGTCAGCGGGAGGACTATACTTCCGAAAGCACCATACTTTCTAGACAAGAAACAGGTGGAGAAGGTCTGTCAGTCAGTTAAGAATTTGAAGCTTTCAAATAGGTAAGCATCCAACATATCTCGTTGCTGTAATGTATCGAAATGCAAGTTCCAAGGGATGAAGAGTCACGACTATAACATATTTATAGAAAGATTCATTCTTATTGCCTTCCGGGGATTGTTGCCAAGGGTTGTATATCTCATTTATTTCCAGATATTTGTTCTTCTACAATCTGGGTGAGTAACATAGAGGTGCCTGAGAAGAACATTGTGTTAACAATTTGCAAGCTCAAGAAATCTTCCCACTATCATTCTTTGATTCAATAGAGCATTTGCCAGTTCACTTGATGTATGAAGCTATAATGGGTGAGCCTCTGCAATATCGGTGGATGTATCTATTCGAGAGGTAATCCTTTAACTCTATGTCATTCGTTTACACGTAATGCAAACCCTGTTTTTTTGTTGATAGTCCACTTCTATTTGTTAAACTTCTAGGTTCATGTTCCATTTGAAGAAAAAAGTCCATAATAAAGCCCATGTCGAGGGCTCAATTACCGATGCTTATGTAATGGAAAAGCTTGTAGACTTTTGTAGCCAATATTTTGAGCCTAATGTTGATATAAGGTTAAATTAACTAGGCTGAAATGAGCCCAGAGTCAGCACATATTTAGAAGGGAAATTGTCAATATTCAAGCAGTCAGGTAGTCTATCTGGAGGAATCTATACTCAGTAGCTAACGGGTGTAGATACGGTGCTACAATAATATATACCCTTCTAAATTGTGATGAAGTTTCAGCATTCGTTGGGTAAGTTTCTATCTTCAAATAATTACTGTACATAATTGAAAATGTGGGATCAATGGGTTAACTATCTCGATTTGTAGTGAGTTCAATGCATAATCTTTAATCACTAATCCCGCTAGACTTGAATATCATCGAAAATTATAATTTGTAGAGCGGTTCCAAAGACGTGTAAGTCTTTAACCAAAATATACTATATGTTATATTAAGCTATGTGGTCTATTAGTATGTTGATTTATCACTAACTTTCATTGTCTTCTATAATAGGTTCAGGCGGTCGATAAACAAGTAGCTTCCTGCTTGAAATTACTAGTTCAAGGCCCTAGTAAGCAAACATCCCGTCTTGGAGGCTATATCATCAACGTGTTTAGATTTAACGTAAAAGATGATGACCCAACAACATAAACCCAAAATAGTGGAGTCTTGGTCAACGACAACTGTTATGATGAGAATTTCATGAACTTTTATGAAGAGCTAGATGAGATTGTTGAGCTAACATATCTGGGTTCCCAAAACCACCTAGTAATGCTTAAGTATAACGCCCCCAAAAATTCGGAACTTCGCCACCTCAAACTCCCAGGTCGTTAACATATGGGATCAAATCAAACATGTCAAATCTGTTTACTAACACATACTTCAAAATATTTAATCCGATATCATCTCAAATTCTTCAAATACAAGCTTACAAAACTGCTTAAACTTGGGCTATGAAAACCTAGGTTTTTTACAAACTCGAGACCTTATAAGACAAGGTGGCAGTTCCGACCTACGCAGGGGTCTCACATCACTGTAATGGTGGGCTTACCGGAAGCTCACAAAGACTCTAACCCATTCCTGAACTTGCTACAGCTTATCATCACCTGCAGAACGGAATCAAATGAAGGGTGAGCTTTTGAGAACTCAATAAGGTCGTACAAGGACCAACAAAAGAATTACAAACGTTTCCAAGAATCCAACCGACGAAGATTTCCAGAACATTTCAAATGGTCAAAAACTCAATGACTTCCAAAAGGATTATAATTCATCAGAAATAAATACCAAAATAGACAAATACCATCACAATGGATTCCAAAACGATCAAAAAAGATTATTTCCAAAATCGTCATTTCAAAATACTATGATGGTTTTTCAAAAGATTTCAAAAGGGAAAACCAGGTCAACACAAAAAAGTCAACAATATCAATGAGCTTTAACATAAGCTCAATCACCGAAATCAATTCGGATTCCAATAACAATAATCATACTGATATAAGTCAACATTCAAATTTTTCAAAAGAAATCGAAATTTTCTGAAGAAAAATCACAAATAAACAGCAAAAACAATTACAAATAATTATCGAATTTAAGCACAACAATCTGGAATAATGGATACCAATAATTGTCAAATTTGCTCAGCACGCAATAACACACGAGCATCACAAGATTTTCAAATAATCGATCCATGTGCAATATTAGGATTTTTTTTTGGCAATAACATGCTGATATTGATACATAATTCAAAATTTGACATTAGTCATAAATAAATCAAAGGAGTACTTACGAGTACGAGTTATCAAAATAAGGGTTCGAACGAAAGTCCTTACCCAGGGTTAAAATAGAATCCCTTACCTGAATTCGCAGCTAAACTATCTAATCAGAAGTCTTTCACGTTAACCTAAACGGAATAATCGAACTATTAGAACACAGATTATAGCAAGGTATTATAACTTAATACAGACTCACGCATACTCCCGAAATGAAGCTCCCCTCATCGGGTATGTAAAATTACCGAAACACCCCTAGGGTGTAAAATTACCAAAATGCTCCTCTCGGACTTAAATTACCCAAACGGCCTTCCTGTAAGTAAAATCACTCAAATAACCATATTGTATGTCAATTTATGCAAAAATACCTTTCTTAAGTCAAATTACCAAAATGCCCCTTCGGGGTGGCATATTACCAAAATACCCCTGGGGGTTTTCAGCACGGGTAAAATCCCAAAAATATCTTAAAATGCTATTTTAAGTATCTCGATATCATTTTTGGATTAAAAAGTATTTTAAAAAAATTTTGTCCGAAAACCCAAACCGATGTCCGGACCGAGCGCTAAAAGACCTGTTTCACGAAAAATGCCTATCGATCTCAGAATGGCACGAAATTTTAGATAGTGAATTGTATCAGAAAAATAGAGTTTCCATAAAAATTTTAGATTAAAATAACTTGGTTTATCCACGAGCCTCCATACCCGAGCTCACACACAACAACACACACACACAAGCTCAATAATTACTTCACCCTGCACACCCATACATGTTTATACGCACAAAACACACACGGATGTTCACTAGAACATAGACCTCACACGCATACTCACTGAACACAGCACAACAGCAAGATGCGGTTGTGTTTCCCCTTCCCCTTCACCCCTTTTTAGGCATACACGCATAACCTACACTCTTAACACACACAATCCCACAAAATACACATACACCGAAATTAGTCACACAATTCACCCCCAAACTCCCGCACTCATAGAGAACACACACACACACACACTAGAGACACAGATCAACCGAAGATGAGATTTACCTTGAGGAAATCTTTACACTTTTTTTTCCAGTTTCTCTTCTCTCTCTGATTTTCTGCTTGAACTTCCTTTCTCCTTCCCCGAGTTTTTCATGTTTCCTCTGTTTCTGCTCCCTTCTTTCTTTTCCTTCGGTTTATTCTTCCTCTCTCTGTCTCTCTCTTTTTCCTTTTTTTTTCTTCTTTCCCCGAGACTTCAATTATCCATATTTAATATTTTAATCTCTAATGTTGCTTAGTCATTAACCAAGAAGGAGGTGTCATCTTTTAAAAAAAAAGTTTTCTAAAATTTGACACATAAGTGAATAATCTTCAAAATTGCAAATTGGCCCCAAGTTTCCAAAATTATAGAAATGCCCCCAAAACTTCAAATATTGTATTTTTGCTGCAAAATATTTTTAAGCTTCTATGCACCACAAATACCCGAGCATTACTTAAATTTATCGCTAGTTTATTTTTTTTCTGAGCCCGGATGGTTATTTAACCAGCTCCCGAAGTTCGGGATATTACATTCCTCCCTCCTTATAAAAATTTCGCCCTCGAAATTTGTTCGCGGATATCCCATTATGCCTAGGCACTACACTTCTACTGCATTACTCTGATAACTACCCTATCGTAGCTGAGCTACCTCTAACTTTCGTACCCAAATTCCTATTCCCCGAATACTCGAACGCAACTATTTATATATAAATCGTAATGCTAAATTGAAACCCTGTCCGACCAACACTTTGCTGTAACTTTTTCAGAACTTTACAACGATGACTTAACAGATTCACAATCCACTGAGCAGAGCTTACACCTCTCCGAATCCCGCGTATATCAAACAGATTACATCAAACTCTAATACGAGAGACTTCTCCTATCTTATGCTGATATTACACCAGAGATCCCATCAATTGCACAATTTACTTATGATTGTAAGCTCAACTCTAAGATCAAGGCATACTGAAATACTAGACTATGATCATACATGACCTGCAGTTTACCAAGGCTAACATGAGTAGGGTAACCAATTCGTATAAGTAGTTCACCTCACAATAGACAGCAAAATTGTAGTCATTAGGCTTTCACTGCACACTCTATTACCTCAAAGCAACAAGTCCAAACTATTGCCAAATTCATCACCGAGAGGCGTGTTATCTAGACATAGCTATGTATTGCGTACTTACGGTTCTACGTACACTTCACAAAATGATAGAAAACTATAACCACTATGGTTTTCGTTGCACATTCTAGTGCCTCAAATCAAATAGGTCCAAACTGTTACCAGAATCATTACAAAGAGATGTGTTATCTTAACACATTGCAAAATACAATTTTTCATTCACTTGTCTTGCACTTCCACTAAAGTTTAAAGCTCTAAATTATTACATCACTTCTGATTCACAATCATATTATTTACAAAAATCTTCTAGTCTTATCCTTCAATCATCTGTTTCAACTAAACCGTTAAAATCTTCCGGTTTCAAAAGGCAAGTGACATACTGTCTATTATCATCTGTTCAACCAAAATCCCAATCATACACCAAATCATCGAATAGCTTATCCAAACTTATTCCACATTCTCAGAATCTATTCTCGCTCACAAATTATCTGAGGCTTAGGAATCTACCTAACCTCATATCCAGGTAGGGGAAATTATGCAAATAATGATAATAATAATTACAATCATGCAATCAAAACACAAAATAAATCTTTAACAAAAATCATGTATATTGGTTCTCGGGGTTCACAATCAAATTCTGTGATATTCTAGAAAAAAACGACAGACACAAAGACAATGACATAGATCTGACGAAGTAAAGTTAACACAACAACTCGAAACAATCAGAATCAGAAGAAATTATTGGTCCTTAATAAGATTCGTAGCTTCCCCATGACCAGTGGGTCAGATACTACCCCATCAAGTCCAAATAGATTCAAAAGGAACAAATAGATATCTCGAAAAGGGATAAGATGACTCAGCATGAATGACATCTTCTCTAACGTCTTAGCATAAGCTGGCATTCAATTAAGTCACAAATCAACCCTAATTAGCTATAATTAGCCCAAGGTACTCCTCATTAACACTAATTAGTCCTAACATATCTTAATAAATCCTAATTAGATTAATTAAACCCATAACACTAAACCCTAAACCTTGATACTCGTAATTAACCCTAATAACCCAGTTAGCCCTAATTAGCCTTTGTACATCCCATAATTACTCCATATTGCCAAGAGATGGTTCAATTACTCGTTGTTTACAAACCCTGCCTTCTTTATATTAGTTGTTGTTTTGAGAAGTCCATTGGCAACGAGATGGTTCAACTCGTTGCCAACAAATTCTATTAAAGTGGAATTGGTAACATATGGAACGATCTTTTTGCAATTTTGATATTTCGGAAAGATTCTTGCATATGTTATCAATTTCTGAACGCATGCATGCATAAAAACTCTTAGTTCCCGTTCAAAGGTACTCATTACAAAGTAATGCTTTGTAATGAGCCTTTGGATGTCCAATTTGGAAAAGTTATGTGTTTATAAAATAGTGTTTCAACTCATGCTCTGTGTTCTATGTCGTGGATATTTGGTACACGTTCTCATGTGTTTCTCCGGGTGCATATAGATCTGGTGTTCTAACATCCGTCAAACCTTGCAAGGCAAGGTTAGATGAATGTTAGAACACCTAATCGATGTCGTGTACTTGGAGAAATGCGGGAAAGTGCTGCCGAATTTTCCGCAGACATAGGACTAAGCATGAGTTCTTCACTATTTTATAAACATGTGCTTTTCTGAATGGGATAGGACCACTACCTATTAGAGAATGGAGGAGAAATATATAGACATGTTGTCACATTCATGCATTCATATTTACATCGACCCTGCCTAATGACTGGTCATAATTGAAGGTGGTATACAGTACGATAATTCAGTCGTCATGTTGGTCGATCGAAGTTGGATGAAAAGGAAGAATGCTGAAGATTTTGAGTGTCGCGTTGACGAATTTCTCGACTTCGCTTACGCGCATCCTGCACATGTTGACCTTGATAAGATAAGGTGTCTGTGCGGTAGATGTGAGTTGTTGCATTGGAGAAAAAGAATTGAAGTAAAATGGCATCTTCGTCGGTACGGTTTTATGGGTGGATACACAAGGTGGACGCAGCACAGGGAAACGATAGTATTGTCCTCCAACCCGACTAGTCAAACTGAAGTTAGGGAGGAGGCACGGTATGATTACCAGATATGATTATGGATGCTGGGTATGCTAATGTTGACAGGGGTAACAACGGTGGTGACAACAGTCCCTAACCGCAGAACGAGGGGGCTCATCAGTTTTATGAGTTGTTGAGAGCTGCGGAAGAGCCGCTGTGGGATGGAGCTCCAAAACACACACGGTTGTCTGCGGTTAGTAGGTTATTACAGTTGAAATCAGACCACGGGCTGAGTGAGAAAGGTTTTAATGAGTTTGTTACCTTAATCAAAGAAATTCTGCCCGAAAGTGAAAAGCTACCGCCGTCGTACTATGACGCGAAGAAGATGATGAAGAAACTTGGGTTGAGCTATGAGCGGATAGATGCGTGCAATAACGATTGTGTATTATTCTGGAAAGAGAATAAGGATTTGTCACGATGTCCAGTATGTGATCATTCGAGGTACAAACCGGACAAAGGGAAGAAGAAAAACATTGCATAGAAGATATTGTGATATTTCCCGGTCACACCATGGCTTCAGAGAATGTACTACTCCTCCAATACGCCTGAACATATGAGGGCTCACCGTGAGACTCGTAGCAACGATGCCGATGTGCTGACACACCCAGCTGATGGAGAGGCGTGGAAGGAGTTTGACCGCAGGCATCCAGTCTTTGCTCAGGAAGTTCAGAATGTTAGACTTGGTCTGGCAACCGATGGGTTCAACCCTTTCGGTCAGTCTACCATGCCTTACTCCTGTTGGCCTGTTATTATTGTCCCATACAACCTTCCACCAGGCATGTGCATGAAGAAGCCGTACATGTTCTTGTCGTTGCTTATTCTGGGGCCGAAGAGTCCCGGCAAGGACATAGATGTGTATTTAAGGTCGTTGATTGATGAGTTAAAACAGTTATGAAATCATGGAGTCGAAACATATGATGCATCCCTTAAAACCAATTTTCAGATGAGGGCTGCTTTGATGTGGACTATACATGATTTCCCTGCATTGGGAATGACGTGTGGCTGGAGCACACATGGGAAGCTAGCATGCCCTGCTTGTATGGGCGTGAACCCTGGTCACACGTTAAAGCATGGCGAAAAGCCCTCGTGGTTCGGATGTCACCGTAAGCTTTTGCCACCGGGCCATCAGTTTTGTAGGCAGAAGGATAAATTTGACGGGACAATCGAGCATGAGGTTGTCACACTAGACTACCCATCTGGTGAAGAAGTGCTCTCACACCTGGAGGCACTTGATACTGACATACCACACGGAAAGGGTGTGCCAGATCAGAAGATTTCAGGGTACGGGAAAGAGCACAACTGGAGAAAAATTTGTATCTTCTGGGAGTTAGCCTACTGGAGGACGCTCGTTATCCGAAACAACATGGATGTGATGCATATTAAGAAGAACATTTTTGATAATGTGTTCAACACAGTGATGAATGTCAAGGGCAAATCGAAAGATCACCTTAAAGCGAGAAGGGATCTACAACAGTTGGGTGTACGCCGTGAATTGCATCCTCAGACAGTCAGCGGGAGGATGATACTTCCGAAAGCACCTTACTGTCTAGACAAGAAACAAGTGGAAAAGGTCTGTCAGTGGGTTAAGAATTTGAAGCTTCCGGATGGGTTTGCGTCCAACATATCTCGTTGTTGCAATGTATCAGAATGCAAGTTCCAAGGGATGAAGAGTCACGACTGCCACGTATTCATGGAGAGATTCATTCCTATTGCCTTCCGGGGACTGTTGCCACGGGTTGTTTGCGAGACTTTGACTGAATTATCTCATTTCTTTCGAGATATATATTCTTCTACGATCCGGGTGAGTAACATGGAAGTGCTTGAGAAGAACATTGTGGTGACGATTTGCAAGCTGGAGAAAATCTTCCCACCTTCGTTCTTTGATTCAATGGAGCATCTGCCTGTTCACTTGGCATATGAAGCTAAGATGGGTGGACCCGTGCAATATCGGTGGATGTATCCCTTCGAGAGGTAATCTTTAAATTGTTACAGTTGTTCGTTTACATTAATGCGACACCTGTTATCATTGATATTCCACCTAACTCGATTCGCTAAACTTCTAGGTTCATGTTCCATTTAAAGAAAAAAGTCTGTAATAAGGCTCGGGTTGAGGGCTCAATTGCGGAGGCTTACGTAATGGAAGAACTTGTAAACTTTTGTAGTCAATATTTCGGGCCTGATGTTGATACAAGGTTAAATCAACTAGGCAAAAATGAGCCCAGATCGAGCACAAATTTGGAAGGGCAATTGTCAATATTCAAGCAGTCTGGTAGTACGTTCGGCCGAACGTATACTCGATGGCTAACGAATGAAGAGTACAGTGCTGCAACAATATATGCCCTTCTAAATTGCGATGAAGTTTTGGCATTCGTTGAGTAAGTTAATGTCTTAATTCACTTACATTTCTGTACATAATTGAAAGTGTGTGATAAGCGAGTCAACTATATTGGTTTGCAGTGAGTTCGATGCGGAATCTTTAATCACTGATCCCGCTGGACTTGAATCTCATCGGAAATCACAATTTGTACAGTGGTTCAAAAGACGTGTAAGTCCTTAACAAAATTATATTATGTGTTATATACAGTTCTGTGGCCAATTAGTATACTGATTTATCCTTAATTTTTACCGTCATCTACAATAGGTTCAGTCAATGGATAGACCAGTGGCCTCATGCTTGAAATTACTAGCTGAAGGCCCTAACAAACAAACATCCTGTCACGGAGGCTATATCATCAACGGGTTTAGGTTTAACGTAAAAGATGATGACCGAACAAAACAAATCCAAAACAGTGGAGTCTTGGTCAACGGCGACTGTTATGCTGAGAATTGCATGGACTTTTATGGAGAGCTAGATGAGATTGTTGAGCTAACATATCTGGGTTCCCAAAATTGCCTGGTAATGTTCAAGTGTACGTGGTTCGATGTCACATGCAGTAGAGGAATCTGTGTTAGCTTTCAAGGGATTATAGATGTCAATGTCAAGTCAAGACTTGCATCAGACAAGCCCTTTGTGTTTGCTAGTCAAGCTGCACAAGTCTTTTATGCAGAGGACGTCACCAATCCCAAATCTCATTGGTATACAGTTATCAAGTCCAAGAAATTGCCCGTGACATATGACAGTGAGGTAGCCTTTCAAGCCAGCCAACCGCCTGTCTTGTTACCTGTTGAGGTCAACAACGAGGAGGACGATCTTCCTCTTCCAACAACACTTCATGTAGGAGAAGAAGTCGTAGATGATGATGTGGAAGACATAAAAAGTGTTGGAGACGATGTGATTGAGTCTACTGATGAAGAGGATGAATTAGAAGATGAAGATGAGTCCCACGAAGAAGAGGACGACGAGTCTAGTGAGGAAGATGATTCCCAAACTGAAAATGACTGACTTGTAATGTTGTAACATCACAAAAAAAATGTAGTAACATTCTAGAACTTGGTTCATATTGATGTGTTTTTGCACCTCCGTTCATATATATAGTGTCGATGATGATTTCTGCCAAATTATTGTTTTTAATGTGTTAATGCCGTTGCAATTTATCTATACGAAGTCAGATATGGATAGGATACGAGCTATTTTTGGCCTGGCTGGACGCTGAGCTGCTTCCTCCCTGGTGGGTCCCACCTCATCATTGCTCACTCATGACGAGGCACAGAGTGATCACGTACAGTAGATGGGGCCCCAGCCCCAGCAAATTCATCCCACACGTGCATTGATTCTCCTTCTTCCGTAGGTTCTACCTCAGGTATAGTTGATAACAGTATTTAGTACAGTTTCTTTAATTTATATTTGAAGTATATTTGAACTGTATTAATGTCTGTGTTTTGTAGGATCTCGACTAGGCCGTGGCCCGACACGTTGGGTACGCATTGACCCCCAGCATAAACAGAGAGTTACGCTCACCCAGGAGGGCCTGTAAGTAAAAAACAATCACATCATGCCTTATTTTGTACATTTGGGATGTTAATTTATATTTGATATGTATTAATTTATTTATTTACTTCTTTGGCAGGATCCTAGAGAATCAGGCGAGGTCGAAGATCGGCGTTCTTGTGAAGGGCTGATTCACAGAGCCACGCCGGTACTGGAAGGACTGGGATGCCGTTACGAAGGAGTCCCTATGGGATGAGTGGCTGGTATGTTGAAGTATTTTTTCCTGCGATAGTATTTGTTTAATTAGAGTTTGTTTTCTAAATTAATTTGTGTCATTGAATGCCTTGCAGGAGGGCTCACCTTTGACTCAGCTGATCAGCAGGCACTGGGGCGGCAGGCCTTCTTTTCTTACATCACCAAGAATTACCACCGATGGCTTCATGACGTAAGGGACCGGGCGAAGAAGATGCTGCCCGTTGGTGCCCCGATGACAGAGATGAAGACATATCCCCCACATTGGATATCTCTGACTGTATGGGAGGAGATGATAGATTGGTGGGTTGCGGATCCAGGCTGAGACGCCAAGAGTAAGAGCGGGGCCTAGAACAGACAGAACAAAGATCCGACGCACATAGGGGATCAGTGCCACACGATATCGTCCGACACATGAATGCGGTCCAGAACCCGGATCTGGAGGAGGATGAGGTCGTAGCTCTGACGTATAATCAGACGCACGTGCAAAAGAAAGACAAGGACGAGGCGTGTCGGGCCGGCGACTATGTTTCGGATATTGCCCGGCCGATCGATATAAGTCGATGTGTTTAATTAAGTTGTTAATTTTTTATTTCTATCATCAATGTCTGTTGCGTTAATTAATGCCCTAACATATCTTTAAATCACTATTTTTGCAGGCCTTGTATGAACAGCTTAGGGAGTCCGAACAGCCATCAGCATCCACTAGTACGGGTAGCACGACTGCTCATGCCGTGATAAGAGCGTCCTCACCCCCCGCTGTCCCTCCACAGACACCGGCTCCTCGGCATCCGTTGGACGACAAGGAGATCCAGCGCATTGCTACGATGGTGTTAAGGATGATCAGGGAGCAGGATCAGCAGGGTACCGCTGCTGGACATGCTGAGCTGGCCTCGGATCAGCAAGATCCAGATGCGGGACTCGACAACGCCTGATGAGCCCATTCTCGTGCCCGGTCCCAGCTTGTACATCATGAGTATTTTTTATAATAAACCTTTTTTTAATTGATTGTATATATTTGTTTGTGTATTGATTATTGTGCGTTGTTGAGAATTGAAATTTTTATTACAGGTCTGGGTAATAGAAAAATTAAAAAATATATTTTTAAAAAAAATTGACTTTTAGCGACGGATTAATTCTGTCGCTAAAAGTGTTTCTTCTATCAACTTTTTAGTGACGGAATATTCCGTCGCCAAAACTCTTATTTAGCAACGGAACATGCCGTTGCTAAAACATTTATTCCGTCGCTAAATTAACAAAACAGAAAATAAATTAAAATACAAAAAATATAATTAGCGACGGATATTCAGTCGCTAATTAATAAATAAATCTATCACAAAAAGTTTAATATTAGACGACGGATTTGAAAATTCCATCGCCAAACTTTTAGTAACGAGCTTTTATACGAGGGACTTTTAGCGACGGTATATCCGTCGCTAAAACTTTTAGCGACGGATTTTGGGCTTTCAGCGACGGATTTCCCCGTCGCTAAATGCCTTATTTCTTGTAGTGGTGGTGTGGCGGTGGTGGTGGTGCAGCAGTGGAGGGTCACTGGAGCTGTGGAGGGGCACGGCGTCGTGGGGGCTGTAACCTGCGGGACGGGGCAGGTGGGGGGAGGGTGTCACCAGAGGGGGGATTGCCAGGGGAATAAACGGCCAGTGAGTGAGAGAGAGAGAGAGAAAACAGGGAGAGAGAAAAGAAAGGAAAGTAGATATTTATATCGAGACTTTTAACGACAGAAAATATTTCGTCGTTAAAAGTATGTTGCTTAAAGTTAAGACTTTTAGTGACGGATACTTTAGAAACGGTATATTCTATAGCAAAAGTGTAGTTTTAGCGACGGAATTTTTACAGATAGAAACAATATGTCGCGAAAAAATTTCTACTAAATTTTAAAAAGGTGGCCGAAAATAGGAAATTTTTAAAAATATTTTAGCGACGGGAAATCCGTCGCTAAAATGCCGTCGGTAAAGATTTTTACCGACGGTTTGTGCCGTCGGTAAAAGTTTTTAGCGACAAATTTTTACCAACGGTATTTGCCGTCGCTGAAACGACTTTTAGCGATGGATTTTTCTTCGTCGCTAAATAGCCTTTTTCTTGTGGTGTTAATATTGTTCTTTATAAAATATCCTTGTCGTTTTAGAGTGTTGTTATAAACTAAGGGTACTTTTTACTTTGCATATAAACTTTCTTTAAGATACCCTTCGTGGAATAAATGCTTTGACTAGAGTTAAAGGTTGTTTTGACTTTTAATCAAAACAACCATTGACTCACTTTGCTTTGCCATTTTTGTGATTGTGAAGCTCTAACATGATTAAAGCACAATTAGTTCTTTTTTACTGATCGGGCAAAAAATAGCCCTCTTTCTTGGATAATAGTAGGAAATTTTGTCACAAATTCCATCACCAAATTTTGTACAGGACAAATTTTCGTCGCAAAATCATATTCTGGAGCTAAATAATTTTTTCCGTCGCGAAAACCATATTTTGGAGCTAAATATTTTTTCCGTCGCAAAAACCATTTTAGGTGCTAAATGATTTTTTTTGGTCACTAATTCCATCGCAAAAAACATATTTAGGAGCTAAAAATTTTGAAAATAGAAATGATTAAATACGCAAAATAGACTATTCTTAATTAATGCAATAAGTCATGACAATAATAATCCCACATCCGACATGAACTGAAAATAACAAATATTTAGCATTTATTGAATACCACTAAAAGTTAACAATTGAGTTTTAATACATTTAAATCAACCAGTTGCTTGGTTATCAAAAAGAACAAATATCCCAACAAATGTAACGTCAAATCATGTCACGTAAGGCAATCATCCACCTAGCTCATCGAATGTTTCATCATTGACATCCTCAATAGCATCAGTCGCAGTAATTTTGGCATGTAACAAAGCAATTAAAGGCATGTTAAAGGATGTATCAATGTACTTGCATAACCAAGCCTAACCCTGAATCCAATTTAAAATATGTGAGTCAAACAAATTGACACATAATACGTAATAATTAAAAGATAGCTTATGCATCAGTACTCTTTGATGACCCAGTACACAGTTGATAAGGTGCTTACATTAAGCCACTAGGCAAAGTGCTTTGGAAAAGAGATTGGGTGATCTATATGCAAGATTCTCCAATGTAAGTAGAAACAATGTGATTAAGGCTATCCACATGGCAAGGAAAGATGAGATTGCAATTAATAACCTGTTTAGGCAGCAAAGGCTTGTACTCACTACATCTTCAATCCAAAACATGTGACATGGACCACCAATGCCAAACTGTGAACATACATGCATACCAAAAACCCATCTCAAATCAACTCCCAACCATTACTCACCAACTATTTCAACCCCACAGCTAATCATCACAAAAGCATTAAGCCTACCCCCCCCCCCTAAACACAACCAAGAAAAGGAACTTCGCAATGCCCATGAAATCATTTTAGGCCCCAGCCACTGGAACCATGAAATCAACATGTTAAATTTGACCTTCACAATGACCACTCTCACTGCCATAATCATGGACCCCTACATGTTAGCACCTAAAATATGTATCAAGTAGAAATTTCAAGTCTTGTCCTAGGGGTCAAACCACTAAGACACAGTACAACAGCTCAAACCACTAAGACACAATACGAGAAAAAGTTTAAAAACTCCTTGGGGTCAAACCACTAAGGCACAGTACCAGCAGCTCAAACTCCAACCCTACTGGGATACGTGTTAAACCACCAACAAGTATCACTTCATCAAGATCTTTAAAAGAGAGCGTGGCATCTCTCAAAGAATTTTCAACTGGGGTCTTAAGCCTAAATAGATGGTAAAAGAGATAAGGTAAACCGATAATCACAACACAGTCTATGCTTAAATCTTGTTCCTAGTGCAATCCCCACAGCACAGCCTATGCTTAAATATTGTTTTTACTGCAATCCCCATATTATAATGTCAAAGGGCAAGCAAAAGTTGGATGAGGTCTTTTCATGTAATTATTAATGCTTCCACTTGACCCCCAAATAAAGAGATTGGAAGTGTACCTATCAAGTAGATCTGAGCATAGCTCTTCAAATTTTTCTCGCGTAAGGGTGGTATCAATATGCTTAGGGCCATCAGCAGTGCCTGTAATAAACGACAAACTGGGGAAAAGAGGAAAACAAAATTACTACAACTACATTAAAAAAGCAAGAATGCGCTTGTATAGTCAATTCATAAGCACGGAGCTCCCAACAATCTACGTACCTAATAGATGCCTGTATCAAAGTTGACAGCTCCATCTTAGCTTTCTCTGCTGTCTCTGTCAGACGCTGAAGAGCTTGTTTGTCCTTCAAAGATCTATGCCTTCATCTTTCTTGAAACTTGCAGCAAGCCAATCAACGATTCTCTGCATGGAATGAAAATATTCAAGTGGCCTCAGAAATTCTAAGTCAATTATGACGTAACAAGTGACTGTCAAACCCGTGACAAGCAAACAATACGAACCTTGTCAAAGTCGTCACCACCCAAATGTGTATCTCTAGAGGTAGAGAGCACCTCAAACACTCCATCACCAACCTCAAGAACTGCAACAACATAGATAAAACATCCATTGAAAAAAGTACCATTACACCATTACCAAAACAATTGACACGCTTCGCACTCCAAACACCTTATATTAGGGTGCCAGTGATGAGAAAAATGACCAATATATTATGTATAGCTCAACAAGTCTCATTGTTGCATCTCGATACCACACTTCATCGGTGTAAATGGAAAATTATTTAGAAAGAAAAGGGTGCTTTAAAAAATTGAAAAAAATAGCTCTAACTTTAAAATCCTATAAAGCAAGAGACAGAACAAGAACACTTAAGGGAAGTAATTTTCCATATTAAGACTAGAACACAGAACAACAGGATAAGGCATGAGAGAATCAAGTTGTCTATGAATCCAAAAAAGGAAAACATAACGCTCGTCAAAGTTTGCAGGCACATAAAAAAAAGTTGTCCCTGTCAGTTGATGGATGGGAGAACTATGGTTGCCACAATTGGCAGCACAATTACAAGGCTATTGGACTAGGGTTGACCTAATATAAAAGGAGCCAGCTAAACTTTGACTCACCACAAGTAACGCATCTATTTATTCTCCATGGAGACGACAAGGCTTTGACAGGTGCAATCAATTCCAGCTAATATATAAGGCATGGCTAGTTCCAGTTAAAAAAATTTTAAGGATGTAGAAAGTGCAATCAATGATATGTAAACTTCAGTAAGTGGTAAATCCAAAAACAGCTACAGGAATATAAAAATGCCTTAAACAGTTGAACCGAAACCATATATTACTGAAAAACACAACGATGTGTACCTGAAACATCAAACGTGCCGCCACCAAGATCAAACACTAGAATGGTTTCATTGTTCTTCCTTTCAAAACCATAAGCCAGTGAGGCAGCAGTGGGAATTGATTCTTAATTGGTCAAACTTGATTAAAATCCTTAATTATCAATTTTAAACATAATTACTTCTCTGGTGATCACTACCAGCTCTACCAACGGGACAACTTGGGGCTCACCCACTCAAAATTCCAAATGCCAAACACAGTAACCATAATTATCACCTATAAAAGGAAGCCATTGTTCATATATTTCTTGAAAGAGGAAAAGGATAACCCATCTCTAACCATAATTTGATTGTAATCAATATATGAACAACCATTATTCTTCTTTTACAAGGATTAAAACTAGAGAAAGAGATTGAGATGGGAGACTGAGAGGAAGAAAAAGAGGAAGAATTACCTGGCAAGAAGATGAGAGTCAGAGGATAATCGGCAAATTGAAAATCCAAACGAACAAGAACCCTAATTTAATTATTACATCATTTAAGGTTGTATTCCCAAAGCTTGAGTAAAGAATAAATTTGGATAGTGTTGGAGCTTTGAAGAAAATTGAAGGCGGATAAGAAAAACCAGAGAACTGGCCAGAAAGAAGAAGAAGAAGAAGAAATGAACTGTAAATTGGTTCTGCAAAATCTGCCTTGTTTCACGTGTCCATCCCCTATATGAAGGTGGTTACAACCAATTTCTCACACTACTCATTTCCTACCAGTATTGAAAATTAAAAAGAGAGCTAAAGATAATCAAACTGTTAAGAGTTCTTAAGACATAGATTTGCTGGTATTAAGGCCAACCAACCGGAGTCATTAATACTAATAGACGGAAATCAACTTGTCTGTTAGCACTTTGTGTGTTGGTCACGTGCCGTAATGGTACTGAGTCAGCTACATCCCACGCGTCGCAATTATGTTGTTTTCCTCCTTTTTCCTCTCCATGCACTGTATTCATTTCTTCACTTCTGAGCTTCCTCTGTTTTGTCCAAGCTGTTGCTGCTGTCCATTCTTGGCTGCTGTTGGTCCTTGCTGTTGTTTTTCATTCATTTTCTTTTGTTCCATTTAAACCTTATCTTGAAAGGTGGCCTTTGGGTGTCTATGACATTCCCTCCCCCTTTAAAATTTTTCTCCTCCTTCCCAGCAAAAGATGGGAATTTCTTCTATATTGTGTCCCAGTCTTCCCGTGTAGCATCCTCCTCACTCATATTAGACCAACCTACCAGAACTTGGGGTACATAGACATTCTACCTCTGAATCATCCTCCTATCCAAAACCTGAATTGGTTCTATGAGAGCTTGCCCTTCTGCATTGGTTGGTGGTAGTTGGGTATTTGCAGTAGCTTTATTGCCTAGAGTAGGTTTTAGCAATGAGACATGGAATACTGGGTGAATTTAAGAGGTGGGGGGTAAGTCTTACTTGTAGGCAACAGTGCCCACCTTGGCAATAATTAGAAATGGTCCATAATATTTAGGGGATAGTTTTAGGTGCCTCCTTACAACTAGATTGTTTTGTCTATAAGTTTGAAGCTTGAGGTACACTAGATCACCCACCTCAAAGGCTCTTTCAGTCCTTTTCTTGTCAGCATACATCTTCATCCTAGCTTGAGTTGTAGCCAAGTTGTCTTTGAGCAAGGTGAGGATTTTGCTTCTCTCAGCCAAATAGTTGTTTACAGTTGGTAGTTGTGTAGCTTCAGGTATGCCCAGGTTCAGTAGCCTTGGTGTGTAGCCATATAATGCCTCAAAAGGAGTCATCTGTAGAGAATTATGAAAAAAGGTGTTATACCAGTATTCAGCTAGAGTTAGCCACTTACACCAGTTTTTTGGCTTATCTCCACAAAAGCATCTGAGGTATGTCTCTAGACATTGGTTGACCCTCTCTATTTGACCATCACTATGTGGATGGTAAGATGTGCTCAAGTGTAGTTGAGTCCCCATGAGCTCAAACAAACCTTGCCAAAAATTGCTTAGGAATACACTTCCCCTATCACTTACAATATTATCAGGCAAACCATGAAAGTTAAAAACATTATCAAAATAAGCTTGGGCTACATCCATAGCTGTGTGGGGGTGTCATAAGGGAATGAAGTGTGAAAACTTACTCAGTCTGTCCACTACCACCAAAATCGTTTCCTTGTGATCAGATCTGGGCAACCATTCTATGAAGTCCATTGAAATGCTACTCCACAGCTGATTTGAAATAGCTAGTGGTTGGAGTAGACCTGGGTATGGTAAATGTTCATGCTTATTTCTCTGACAAATGTCACATTCCTGCACTATGTTTTTCACATTGGCCTTGAGGTTTGGCGAGTAGAATAAGGTGCTTAATCTTTTTTATATGTGGCTTTAGTGCCTGAATGTCCTCCTACTCCTGATGCATGTAGAATTTGCACTATTTGGGCCCTAAGTTCCACTTGGCTTCCCACACATAATCTCCCTCTATACCTCAGTATTCCTTATTCCAGAGTAAACTCTGAAGTTGCATAGGGATCCACAACTAGTTGCTGAATCTGTCCTTGCATGTACTCATCTACAATGTAACTGTCTTGTATTTTTATCAACCATAAGGGTTTCACCTTGGAAATTTCATAGCATCTAGGCTATTCCTGTTCATAGTAAGGCAGCCTCCACAGTGCATCAGCTGCACCATTTTCTACACCAGCCTTGTACTGTATTTCAAAGTTGAATCCCAACAATTTTGATAGACACTTTTGTTGAAATGGAGATGTCACTCTCTTTCGCAAGAGGTATTTGAGGCTGCAATGGTCTGTTCTAATGATGAAAGGTTGTGAACTCAAGTAAGCTTGTCAGTGCATGATGGCCTGCACCAAGGCTACTAATTCTTTTTCATATGAAAACATGGATAAGGCTTTTGGTCCAAATGCTTTACTGAAAAATGCCAATGGCCTGTTATCTTGCATCAGGACTGCTCCCATACCTTGATCACATTCATCAACTTCCACCATAAAAGGCCTAGCAAAATTAGGTAAGGCCAACACATCAGTACTAGTCATGGCACTTTTCAAAGTTTCAAATGCCTTGGAAGACTCTTGGTCCCAATGGAAATTATTCTTCTGGAGTAATTTGGTAAGGGGTTTACTAAGGTCCCATAATGAGGAATAAACTTCCTATAATATCCAGTTAGACCTAGAAATCCCCTGAGCTGCCTTATGGTTTTAGGTAGTGGCCAACTCACCATTGCACTGATTTTCTGGGGATCAGCAACCACTTCTTTTCCTGATATCAAGTGCCCAAGATACTCCACTTCACCAACAACAAAAGCACACTTAGTCTTCTTGGCACACAACTTGTTTTCTCGGAGGACTTGTAATACTATAGACAAATGATGAAGATGTTCCTTATAATTTTTACTGTAAATCAAAATGTCATCGAAGAAGACCAATACAAATCTTCTCAAAAATGGTTGAAACACACTGTTCATCAAGGCTTGGAAGGTTG
Organism: Escallonia herrerae; assembly: GCA_033070095.1. Classification (NCBI taxonomy): domain Eukaryota; kingdom Viridiplantae; phylum Streptophyta; class Magnoliopsida; order Escalloniales; family Escalloniaceae; genus Escallonia; species Escallonia herrerae. The sequence continues at coordinate 624,641 of JAVXUP010000009.1, forward strand.
CTAGGGCATTAGTAAGCCCAAAGGACATTGCCTTAAACTCGTAATGCCCTAGATAAGTAGAAAAAGTAGTTTTGTGTACATCTTCAGGGCTGACTCTGACTTGGTGGTATCCATTTTTTAAGTCCAATTTTGAGAATACTTGTGCACCATGTAATTCATCAAGCAGATCATCCACTACTGAAATAGGAAATTTATTCTTGATAGTTAATTTGTTTAATCGTCAATAATCAACACACATCCTCTAGCTTCCATCTTTCTTCTTAACTAAAAAGACTGGACTCCTAAAAGGGGAAGAGCTGGGTTGAATAATCCCGGATTCCAACATCTCTTGCACTATCTTTTCCACTTCAGTTTTTTGGGCATAAGGTATTATGTAGGGTCTTAGGTTGATAGGCTGGGCATTGGGAATCAGAGGAATGTGGTGATCCAGGGATCTAACTAGGGGTAGCCCCACAGGTTCTTCAAAAATATCTCTAAATTGATGCAACAAAGCTGCGAGTTATGGTTCTTGGTTACCTAAAGTAGGCAGGGTGATAATGGTGTAGACTTTTCCATAGAGAGCTCCAGAATTGTTGGTGAGGTACTTGTACATTGCATGAGCTGAAATCAGCTTAAGCTCTGCCTTATTGTCACTTCCAATAAATGTTTGCTGTTGGCCCCCCTGTGAGATGGTCATAGTCATGGCCTTAAAGTCAAACTTCACTTGTCCTAGCTTTTTCAACCACTGTAGGGCCAAAACACAGTCACAACCACCCAATGGTAACAACATTACATTGGTTGTGAATTTACTGCCTTGTGTAGTCCACCTGAAATTTTCACACATGGACCCACTATCAAGTTTGTTTCCATCTGCTACCATCACAGACATAGGTGCAGTTGGAGTAATAGTGCATCCCAATCTCTCAGCAGTCTTAGGATCCAAGAAATTATGGGTGGACCCTGTGTCAATTAAAATGGAGAAGGTCTTGTGGCCTTGTTTTCCCCATAGTTTGAACGCATTGTGAGATGTATTCCCAGTCATGGCACTTACTGTAATTTCAACCCTTTCCTTATTTTCTTCTTCCTTGTCTTTTGGTTAGGGGGTCACGTCCTCATCATAGATGGGAGGGGTGTCCTCTTCATCATCATCCACAATCAGCATGGACACTTGTTTGTGTTTACAATGGTGATTAGGTAAAAAAACTCATCACACCAATAACAAAGGTTCTTTTTCCTCCTTTCATCAAAGTAGGCACTAATTTAATTATTACATCATTCAAGGTTGTATTCCCAAAGCTTGAGTAAAGAATAAATTTGGATAGTGTTGGAGCTTTGAAGAAAATTGAAGGTGGATAAGAAAAACCAGAGAACTGGCCAGAGAGAAGAAGAAAAAGAAGAAGAAGAAATGAACTGTAAATTAGTTCTGCAAAATCTGCCTTGTTTCACGTGTCCAGTATTGAAAATTTCTCACACTACTCATTTCCTACCAGTATTGAAAATTAAAAAGAGAGCTAAAGATAATCAAACTATTAAGAGTTCTTAAGGCATAGATTTGCTGGTATTAAGGCCAACAAACCAGAGTCATTGATACTAAGAGAGGGAAATCAACTTGTCTGTTAGCACTTTGTGTGCTGGTCACTATCCATAATGGTACTGAGTCAGCTACATCCCACGCACCGCAATTCTGTTGTTTTCCTCCTTATTCCTCTCCACGCGCTGTGTTCATTTCTTCACTTCTGAGCTTCCTCTGTTTTGTCCAAGCTGTTGTTGCTGTCCATTCCTGGCTGTTGTTGTTCCTTGCTGTTGTTTTTCATTCTTTCCCTTTTGATCCATTTAAACCTTATCTTGAGAGGTGGCCTTTGGGTGTCTATGACAACGGGGTGGGAGAGATGGTGGCACGAAGGTTGCCGCCACTTCTATGTTCTTTTGTGCGACTGAATTCCGAACCCCTTGTTCTCTTCCCTTTTGTTTTGTTTTATGTATGTGTGTGTGTGTGTATATATATATATATATATATATTCTTGCTTTATTATTATATATATATATATATATATATATATATCTATATATTCAGTTATTTTTCAATAATTAGTTAAGCATTTTTTAATTAAAAATTAAAATAACACATTTAGCGACGGAAATAATGCCGTCACTAAACTCCATCACTAAATTCTGTCGCTAAAACGTTTGTTCCATCACAAATTTCTTTCCCGCGCATTTTTTGCCTCCACTATATTTGGAGTCATAATAATGACGAAACCTAATTACGTAACTTTTAGCGACGGAATTGATTCCATCTTTAAATTACGTCGCTAATAGTCATTTTTCTAGTAGTTAATTTTTGTAAACCTTTTATTTTTAAAGAGGGTATTTTTAATGAAAATGTTTTAGCCATTTTATTACCTTGAGATTATTTTATACGCAGGGGCTAGATCCTTACCCGTTATAATAATATTCATAGTCTTTTGTCACTAAAAGCTGCATTAGTGAACCTCTTTAGTGTCAAAATATTTAAAGTTAGACAAAACAATAGTAATGTAGTCTCACCTTTTAAAAGTCAAAATATTTAAAACCTTTTAAACTTAAAAGAGTATTTTAAGAAAAAATATTTAGTTATTTAACCCCTCCAGTAACGAAGCTTAAGAGTTTTTAAGCTCAAAAAAAAAATTACTAATCATTTGAGCCAAAATAAATTGGAATCTTTATCAATTGGGTTTCATCTATTTCCATCACTTAGAAAAGTGAAATGTACGAAGATAATAGTCTTATAAAAAGTATATTATCAATTATAACTTGAATATTGGAGGCGATAGATTTTGATAGAAAATTTTTCGATAATCAAAGAATATGCAGGAGTTCAAGGACGATTTTTGTAGGTTTTCATAGGTTCTTTTCTTTTTTTAACTAAAAGAAAAAATAACCCTTAGCTCTAACTAAAGCATATATTCTTATAAGAGTATTTTAAGGAAAGATGCTCGATATTATAAAAAAAGCCAAATACACATTTTTTTCGTTTAACAATACTCTAATTCATAATGGATATTTGATGGGAAAAAAAGTTTCAAGTAAAAACACTCGTAACCAATACTAATTTTGTATGAAGATTTCAGTTTAAAAAGGACATCCCAAGAGGAAAAAAAAGGGATTAGCTATTTAACCCAGTCAGGATTACATATGCATTTAGAAAATCTTAAAAAGTTCCAGTTTTATGATATCAAAAATTTAGAATTGAACTTCAGATTTACGATAGTTTCAATATACTAATATATTTGTATTGAAGTTTATATACATGTAAAATAATTCAAATATGTAGTATATGCATCAACATACAAATATGAAATTCAAAATAAAAAGGATTGAGTTTCTAAAAAAATATTCAATTTAGCTTAGGTATATTATATTTCGTTAAAAAAAAAACTATAGAAAACTCTATTTTTTGCAGGTTGTTTTCTCTAATCGAATATGATGGAGAAGGCGTATTAATTCTAATGTAGTTTAGTGTAAACATGAATGGAGGCAGTAGGGATTGATATGAATTTTTTAATATAGGAGAGCATGCAAAAGTTCAAGGGTGATTTTATAAGATTTTTTTCTCCTTTTTTTTAATAAGAGTCAATTTAACCCTTTACTCTAACAAATTAAAAGCATATATTCCAAAAAAGACATTTTAAGAGCCTTGATGTCATATGAGAAGTAAAAAAATACCCTTAATTTTTTATAATGCTCTTATTAAAATAGATGTAATTAAAAAGTTTACGTCAAAAGTCAAAACAAACCTTAATTCTGACAAGAACATATATATATATATATATATATATATATATATATATATATATATATATATATATATACAATCAGGGTATTTTAAGAAAAGGCTTGATATCAAATGAGAAATCAAAAGTATCCTCATTTAAGCATAACACTCGAATTTAAAAAGGGTATTTAATGAAAAAGAAAATCAATTAGAAAAGAGTATTTTAAAAAAAGATAAGATTAATCATTTAAACTCATATGTGCTTTTATATATGTAGAGATAATGTCTACTATTTTTATATTCTTCTTGACAACCTACACATATCGATGGCTGACGGAACATATATGTACCCAATTGATCAGTCATGACAGCCACGGGAGTGTTTATGGCGACTTGGAGTTTGACATATGGTTAAATATTTTATGTGATTTATTGCCCATGAGGTTGTACTTACCAGGACAAATCTTTATTCCTCGATCATGCAGATATATGACTTTTGTGTCGCGACGTAGTTGAGACCAAAGCCCGTCTATTTTTCACTTGCTCAGCAGTTGGTGGTCTTTCAACATTTTTTCCGGGGTGGGCACTAATATTTTTTATTGCTATGCTCGCGGGATGTTCATTCAAATGCCTTACATCTCATAGGACTTTTTGCAATTACTTTTCATGCTATTTGGTTAGGTCAAAATAATATACTCTCTCCATCTTAAATTATTTGATTACGTTTGACTTGCACGTTTATTTAGGATATAAATCATATTTTATGAGTTTTTAATTCTACTCCAAGAGAGGAGTAAGAAAGTGGTTAGGAGAGAGAAAATGAGTTGCTATTTGCTGGAAGATTAAATGTGAAGAGAGAAATATAATAAAAAAGATAAAAAAAATATAAGCATTAAAAATTATCAGTAGAGTTTTTTTTTGTTTGAAAAGTGATTATTTATTTTAGAACAATTCAATATATATATATATATATATATATATATATATATATATATATATATATATAAATATATCAATTTTTCTAGAACGAGTAATAATTTTTAATGGCGCACTGTTGGATCAACACGACCTTCTCGCTCAGGCTCGTTACTTCACTTTCATAGTTTTATATTGCCAACTTATTTACGATCACCCAGCATCCTAGTCAACTTCTTTGTCCTATTGCTTGTTCCCTCCCATTGATGGAATATGTAAAGTTAATGCTGACAGTTCCACTAAGTCAAATCCAGGTAAAGCGTTAGGCTGGGACATGGGAACTATAGAGCTACTTGCTATTTTTCGCCCTTGTTCTTGCTGTCTTCCATGGGCATTTTTATTTCATAAACGAAACTGATTGCAAGATTGCTTTTGATCTGTTTGCCATTGAGCAGGAAGCTCAACGCGTGCATCAACTTGAGGGGCACGACTCCGGGCCTTAATTAGTCGGTTGCAAAGGGTGTTCCTTGCTATTAAGGCTGTGGCAGCCCAGGCTAATCTTTCTACCGCAGATTCTACTCCTTTTCGTATCCAGAGTTGTCGCATGCTGATTGTAACAACTCTTTTGTATATAAACGTGTATGTTTGGTCCTTGTACAATCATCCTTAAGTTAATGAAGTTTTGCTAATAGTGTCCAACAACCAAAAAATAATAATAATCATATCCTCAAACTTCAAGGTCATTTACGCACTCTAAAAAAAAGCAAGAAAAAGTCTAGTAGAATTTTTGTGATGTGCGGAGTCACTCTGATGCTCTTACAATGGCTGGGTCTCCAGATCCTGAAAGGAAACTCGTCAAATGCTTTTATCGATAGTCTTGGTCAGAACTATGAAGAGGTCGTGACTTTTCTTCACCACTTCAACAACTTCGTTTGATGATCTCTACTATTATAAGAGGCCATCTACATATGAATGTCATGCAGTAGTCAGATAGCACATTTCTGTCTTTATTTTATGACTTCTTGTAGAAATACTCCGAGGTACAATCAAAATTCAAGTTAAGAAGCACAGTCAAAAGGACCTCCATTACAATCCATTACAATCCAGAGAGTCCTCCTCATTCATGACCATCACTATGCCTGATCCGTTGCTTCAACCTACTTCAGCAATCAACAATGTGTTGGAGTATTTTAACAAAAAATTCTCTTTGTTTTCAAGATTGAAAAAGCATTGAAGTTTTGAGTAAAATTATAAAGTACTTTAGTCCCACATTGCTTGAAAATGGAAAGAGAAAATTTTCTTACTACTTAAACTTTTGGAAAGTTTTGTCCCACATTGGCCATTGTAAAGAACTTTAAGGAGTATATAAAGTGACACTCCTTGGCCTTTAAGTAAGATGCGCTTGAGTTTAAGACTCGCACGCGCAAGGGGGGAAGGACAAGTGGGGGAGATACGAGTTTCTGAAATTTACGGATGCTCTGTGGCAGCATTCCGGCCTCTCCCCGAAGTTCGTGTGGGACTATGGCATGTCTATTTATACTGCAAAATATAGCTGTTGGGCAACAGTAATATTCTTCATTACTTCCCAACAGTCACATTTTCTTTTATTACACAACAGTCATATTTTTTATTGCAGCACTTTATTTCTGAAATAAATTTTGGATTTATTTTTTGTAACAGATTTCCAACAGCTATTTTTCTTCACCTATAAAAGGAGACCTCTTCCTCACTTTTCAACACACAACTCTCAAACTCTCTTTTCTGATTTCTAAACACTTATACTTGTGGGCGTTTTGGTAAGGTATCGAGTGAAGCTTCTGCTTCATTCGTTTGTGCAGAATTACGAGTGAAGTAACAGTGAAAGCTGGGCTGTTGTATCCCGGAGGCGACGCGTGAATAACCTTGCTGCACCGGTGGTAATTCTCCGAAGGGGCGCGAATCGTCTTAAGAGAGCGACCTAGTCCGCGCCTCAGCCAGCTATTTTATATTATATTTTTGGAGTTGTTCTTGTCTATTTCTTGCAACAATTCCAACAATTTTAAGACGAATTCTCGATGGCGGATTCCACCATGACTTCTGCTGCTCCTACTGCCAACTCGAATGACTTGAATAAGCCATTCCGTTTTGGTGGTCAAAACTTCAAAAGGTGGGCTAGCAAGGTATTGTTCTATCTTAAGTTGATGAAGGTAGTGTGGATTTTAACTGCCAAAAATCCAAAGAAGGTAGATACAAAAAATATGAGTGAGGAGGAGTTGGCGGAACATGAAAAGTATGCAACGAAGTGGGAAAACGATGAAGAAGATTGTCGTAATTATTTGCTCAATTGTCTTTCGGATGAGCTTTATGATTATTATTCTCATACTTACAATTCTGCCAAGAGAATGTGGAAAGCGTTGCAGCAAAAATACGACACCGAAGAAGCCGGAAAAAAGAAGTACGCATGCAGCCGTTTTTTCAACTACAAGATGTCGGAGAACGTGTCGGTTGTAGCTCAGACGCATGACCTTCAGATGATTGTACACGAAATCATCTCCGAAGGAATCAAAGTAGACGAACAAATGCAAGTGGCTGCTATCATAGACAAGTTGCCGAATTCATGGAAAGAGTTCCAAAAAGGCCTACGTCACAAGCAATCGGAACTGTCGATTGTCAACCTCATGGCACGGCTTCAAATTGAGGAGGAAGCTAGAAAGCAAGATAAGAAGAACGAAGCTCTTGCCAACAACACACATGCCAACCATGCCAATAGCCACCAAGGTAACGGTAATGCCTATGGTAATGGTGCTAAGGTAAACTTCCTAACGTCGAGTGATAGCGCTCCTAAGGGTCAAAATAATTTTCAAAGGCAAAATAATTTTTTGAATGCTAAAGGCAAGCATATGAAAAACAAAGGTTTTAAAAATCAACATTCTTCCTTTGCCTCGAAGAAGTGGAATCAAGGCCAATCTTCCAACCGTGGAAATAGCAACAAGAAAAATAAAAATTCAAATAACAATTCTAGCAACAATAATTTTGCAAATGAAGGTTTTGCAAATGGTGCATGTTTTATTTGTGGAAAACAAGGACACCATGCTAGAAATTGTCGTTATAGGAAATTTGGTTCAACGCCACAAGCTAATGTTACTGAAGAACCACTTGTTGCTATGATTTCGGAAATAAATTTGGTTGGAAGTGAAGAAGGATGGTGGGCCGACTCCGGAGCTTCAAGACATGTTTGTCATGATAAAAATTGGTTTCAAAACTATGTTCCGGTAGAAAAAGACAAGAAGGTTTTGCTTGGTGATTCTCATTCCACAAAAGTCTTAGGCATGGGAGATGTTGTTCTTAAGTTTACCTCGGGTAGAATTTTGACCCTTAAGGATGTGCTACACACTCCGGATATTAGGAAGAACTTGGTGTCCGGTTATCTCCTCAACAAGGCTGGATTCAAGCAGATTTTCGAGTCCGATCAATTTGTTCTGTCAAAGAACGGTATGTTTGTTGGTAAAGGCTATGCATGTGATGGTATGTTTAAACTCAATGTTGAAATGAATAAGACTTCTACTTCCGTTTATATTGTGTCTTGTGTGAATACTTGGCATGCTCGTCTTTGTCACATAAATGGCAAATACCTTAAAGATATGAGTCATGTAGGACTTTTGCCCAAGTTGCATAATGAACTTGAGAAATGTGAATTTTGTAGCATGACCAAAATCACTAAACAACCTCACCACAAAGTCGAAAGAAATTCTGAATTATTAGAGTTAGTTCATTCAGATATATGTGAATTTGAAGGCTTTTTGACACGTGGTGGAAAAAGGTATTTTATCACTTTTATTGATGATTTTTCTAGATATTGTTATGTTTATCTCATGAAAAATAAAAGTGATGCTTTTGAAATGCTTACTGTGTTTATCAAGGAAGTAGAAAATCGTTTTGATAGGAAGATAAAAAGATTGAGAAGTGATAGAGGCATGGAATATAACTCCTTAGGCCTTATCACATATATCCAATCTTTAGGGATAGTTCATGAAACTACCCCTCCTTATTCGCCAGCATCTAATGGCGTGGCTGAAAGAAAAAATAGAACCTTGATCAATTTAACTAATGCCATGCTTGCTAGCTCTGGTGCACCTAAGAATCTTTGGGGCGAAGCTCTCTTGACTGCAAATTATGCCCTTAATAGAACACCTAGAAAGAAAATCCTCAAAACTCCTTATGAGTTGTGGAGAAATAGAAAACCAAATTTAGAACACCTTAGAGTTTGGGGTTGCTTAGCCTTTGTGAGGATTTCTGACCCTAAAATTCCCAAGTTGGGAATTAGAGCATCACGTTGCGTTTTTGTGGGTTATGCTCTAAATAGTAAAGCTTATAGGTGTCTTGATCTTAAGAATAATGTTGTGGTTGAATCTATGGATGTGATATTTCATGAAGATAAGTTTCCTTATAAATTCAAAGATAGTGGGGGTGAAGAAACCGAAACCATAGAATCATCCCAACCTAGTCAAGAGGCAAGTTCCTCACAACCTCTTAGCGTAAGAAACGAAGAACATAGAAGGAGCAAATGTGTAAGGGTAGAGAAAGACTTTGGCCCTGACTACCTTGTATATAATGTTGAGGGAAGTCCTATTACCCTAGAAGAAGCTTTATCTTCACCAGACTCTGACCTTTGGAAAGAAGCTATAAATGATGAAATAGAGTCTCTAATGGCTAATAGAACATGGAAGTTAGTTGACTTACCTCCGGGTTGTAAATCCATAGGTTGTAAATGGATTCTAAGGAAGAAGCTTAAACATGATGGTACAGTTGACAAGTTTAAAGCAAGGTTAGTTGCAAAGGGGTTTAAACAACGAGAGGATATTGACTTTTTTGATACTTTCTCGCCAGTCACTAGAATAACATCCATTAGGCTTTTAATTGCTATAGCAGCAATCCATAACTTAGAGATTCACCAAATGGATGTTAAAACAGCCTTCTTAAATGGAGAACTGGAAGAAGAGATTTATATGGACCAACCAGAAGGTTATATCCAACCAGGGCATGAGAGCAAGGTATGCAAGTTAACTAAATCCCTATATGGGTTGAAACAAGCTCCCAAGCAATGGCATGATAAATTCGATCAATGTGTTCTAGCTAGTGGTTTTAAAGCAAATGAAAGTGACAAATGCATTTACTATAAATCTGAAAATAGTGAGCATGTTATCATTTGCTTGTATGTGGATGATCTTTTAATTTTCGGCACTAGCATGAAAATTATTGAATTCACCAAATCTTTGTTAAAAAAGAATTTTGAAATGAAAGATTTGGGTGAAGCTGATGTGATTCTAGGTATGAAAATTACTAGAACTTGTGATGGCATATTTCTTGATCAAGCTCATTATGTTGAGAAAATTTTAAGGAAATACAAATATTTTGATTGCAAAACTGCATGCACTCCTTTTGATCCTCAAAATCATTTATATCCTACTAAGCTTGATGTTGATGTTATGAATCAAAAAGAATATGCAAGTATAATTGGCAGTCTTAGATATGCTACTGATTGCACAAGGCCTGATATTGCATACATTGTTGGTGTTCTTAGTAGATTTACAAGTAAACCTAGTCTTGAACATTGGAATGCCATGTATCGTGTTATGGGTTATCTTAAAAGAACTATTAACCATGGGTTGATGTATCAAAAGCAACCAGCTGTTCTTGAAGGTTTTAGTGATGCAGATTGGAATTCTCAATCTGGAGATTCCATGTCAACAACAGGCTATGTGTTTACATTAGGTGGTGGAGCTGTATGTTGGAGATCCAAGAAGCAACAGATAATTGCCAAATCCACCATGGAAGCCGAACTAATTGCCTTGGCTTCGGCAAGTGAAGAAGCAGGTTGGCTACGAGATCTATTGTTCGAGATGCCTATGTGGGAAAAACCAGTGCCACCTGTCTTGATTCACTGTGATAGCACTGCAGCCATTGGCAGAGTGCAAAGTAAGTATTATAATGGAAAATCCAGATCAGTTAGAAGAAAACACAGTACTGTGAGATCATACCTTAGCAAAGGTGCGATCAATATTGATTATGTGAGATCAGGCGATAATCTCGCTGATCCACTTACAAAAGCTCTAGCTAGAGAAAAGATCTGGTATACATCGAGGGGGATGGGACTTAAGCCCAAGAATGTATAAGTCACCTATAAGGATACAACCTCCTAGGGACTGGAGATCCCAAGAACTAGGTAAGGAGACCAACGAATTATAGAGTGACTGGTGTTATACATGTACTACTTTTGTCTTATGACAATGTCCCTCCCTATGGTGTAAGTACATGTTTCTCGTAACGATATTGTAGGTTGAGATTCATGGTAATCTCTTAATGAGTTCTATAGCCCATACGGGTGGGATGTAATAGTTACGAGAGCATCCTTGATAGACTCACCTATATGAGTGTGGAAGTGAGGCCGCTTCCTATGAGAATTGGGCTAATTCTCTAGAGCACTCATGAAAACTGGGATAAAGCACATGGCCATAACGTGCTGGCTTATGAAGCTTGGTATAGGATACCTTGAGTTTCATGTGTGTGACGTCTTCTACGTATCCTTAAGTAGCCATCGTTTCAAGGCTGAGTCCACTTTGGCTCTAATACGGGAAGACTGAAACACTAAGTGAAGGTTTCAAGGCAGAGCCACTTTCACAATGCATGAGACTCTCACCTTTTGCCCACTGTCTAAGTTATGAATTTTTTATTAAAATAAGTGGGGGATTGTTGGAGTATTTTAACAAAAAATTCTCTTTGTTTTCAAGATTGAAAAAGCATTGAAGTTTTGAGTAAAATTATAAAGTACTTTAGTCCCACATTGCTTGAAAATGGAAAGAGAAAATTTTCTTACTACTTAAACTTTTGGAAAGTTTTGTCCCACATTGGCCATTGTAAAGAACTTTAAGGAGTATATAAAGTGACACTCATTGGCCTTTAAGTAAGATGCGCTTGAATTTAAGACTCGCACGCGCAAGGGGGGAAGGACAAGTGGGGGAGATACGAGTTTCTGAAATTTACGGATGCTCTGTGGCAGCATTCCGGCCTCTCCCCGAAGTTCGTGTGGGACTATGGCATGTCTATTTATACTGCAAAATATAGCTGTTGGGCAACAGTAATATTCTTCATTACTTCCCAACAGTCACATTTTCTTTTATTACACAACAGTCATATTTTTTATTGCAGCACTTTATTTCTGAAATAAATTTTGGATTTATTTTTTGTAACAGATTTCCAACAGCTATTTTTCTTCACCTATAAAAGGAGACCTCTTCCTCACTTTTCAACACACAACTCTCAAACTCTCTTTTCTGATTTCTAAACACTTATACTTGTGGGCGTTTTGGTAAGGTATCGAGTGAAGCTTCTGCTTCATTCGTTTGTGCAGAATTACGAGTGAAGTAACAGTGAAAGCTGGGCTGTTGTATCCCGGAGGCGACGCGTGAATAACCTTGCTGCACCGGTGGTAATTCTCCGAAGGGGCGCGAATCGTCTTAAGAGAGCGACCTAGTCCGCGCCTCAGCCAGCTATTTTATATTATATTTTTGGAGTTGTTCTTGTCTATTTCTTGCAACAATTCCAACAGTCCTACTGCATGCTTACACGAGCATATATATATATACACGCACAAAATCCAACTAAAAGTGACAGCTTCATTTCGGCTAGGGGCGTTTGTCTTTCTTATATTTGTTCCAAGATACACACAGGAATCCGGAAGGCATATCTTGCGAAATTCAACCAGGCCTTGGAAGATGTGTTTGAGAAACTCCTCGTTTCATTCTTCGGGGGCATGAAGCATTTTGAAAGGTCAACCAAAGTAAATCCAAACTTAAACTCCAAATTCAGAAAAAAGTTGTATATGACTCTTCAACTAGCTACTAAAATAGAAAAGCAAATGAAAAAAAAGTTGAGTCTTCTGGATATCTAGTAAATAACTTCAATAAATGTCTGGCTTCTATTTTCTGTCAACCCGTGAGGAGGAAAGGGCGGTGAGCTCAAATAACTCAGCAACGAAGAACACCACTAAGTCACAAAGGAACGTCAGGAAACACACTGCGACTGATTATGAACACTCTTATAGTTATGAAGTGCTAATGGTTACCACGATGTAATCACGATATAAACTGACAATCAATAGATACAGACTGCTCAAAACATCATACAAATAAATAGGACGTGATTTATTACAATCTATGCTCAAAAGCAAAATCTATCGTAACGCAAAAGCTAAACAACCGTAGCCATAAATGAAATCTGTTGTAGCTTTAGGGCTGATAAATCAATCATTAGGAAGAGTACAATTGATATCGCATCAACACACAATAAAGTTAATATAGGTGTACAAACGTATATGAGATTATGAATCGTCCAAAAGGGAAGAACAAGGGGTACGAAAATTTCCCTCAAATATGACGTAAACAAAATCACGTAAATAGGCTACTTTGTGTGACCTAAATGACATATTGCATACATTGTTAAGACAACTAGTTTAATCATAATCTTATCGTACCCAATTATGCCAACAAGCTATGAAAAGGAACCAACGAAGTTGACTTTAATCGCTTAGAAGTAAATAATTTTGAGCCTCTCATTGCAATCATATCCTTCAAATCCCAAAAATGTCCCTAAAAACACTATAGTTTGTAAAATCCATTTAGCCCTTCAAAAATAATTTTCTACGAAATAAGGTAATAAAGCTATCACACACATTTTTAAATTAGTCCACAGAGTACCATTTACTTATAGTATCTATCGAACTCTTCTAGAGCTAATTCTCCCCCCCCCCCCAATTGTCAGCCATTTGTGGCAGCAAACTTACCAGAGATATGACATAAGATATAATCTAGTTCATGGCTTCAAACAACATATAAAATGAAAATATAAATTTTCTAAGATTTCAAGTATTTTCGAATTAAAATAACTTATTTAAACGCAAGTGTGTCTATACACATATATACATATATATATATATGTGTGTGTGTGTGTGTGTGTGTGTGTGTGTATAGACACATGTATATATATACACATATATACATGTGTCTATACACACACACACACATATATATATATATATATATATATGTGTGTGTGTGTGTGTGTGTGTATATGTATATATATATATATAGACACACACACAACATATACATATATATATATATATATATATATATATATAAGACATTAAAATTAGAATTTAAAAGGCTCAAACTATTTTTAAATCACTACAAGAAAAAGTCCTTTTAACGAGAGATTTTTAGCAACGGAATAATCCGTCGATAACAATCTGTCGCTAAAAACTTTTAGCGATGGGCCTTTCGTCGGTAAATAGTTTTACCGACGTTATTTTACCAACGATTTTTGGCGATGAATGTACCGTCGCTAAAGGGGGGTTTTTAAAATTTTCCTATTTTTGGCCCTTTTTTTAAAATTTTGTAAAAATGTTTTAGCGGCGGATAACTTCCGTCGCTAAAACTTCCTAAGGTACCATTATTCCGTCGCTAAAACGTTCGTCACTAGAAGCTATGGCTTAAGCGACGAACTTTAGAGACGAAATATATCTGCCGCCGTTCTGTTATAAAAAAAACCTCATTTCTCTCTCCTCGTCCTTCTTTGTCTCTCTCTTCGGTTCTCACCCCCAGTGACCCCCTTCCACCCCCCCTAACAACCCGCCTTCTAAAGGCAACCCCCCTTCCGGCGAGTCTCCCCCCCCCCCCCCAAAAAAAAGTCCCCCACGCCACCCCTTCCCCCTTCTCCCCCCTCCCCCAACAGTCACGACCCCGTTCCTCATCAACGATTTCTTCCGCCAGCGACAAACCACATTAACTCCGACGATGCCACCTTCCCCTACCCTGCGATAGCCCCCCACGATGCCTTCATGACTACTGCTCCTGTGCAAATTAGGGCTCCACTGTCGCGCCACCACCGCTGCCGCTAGTATGTCCATTTTACCCTAATTTTGGTTTAAAGTACGCATTTAACTATTAATGTTTAGTTACATGTACATACAGAAGATTATGCACTGGTTTGGGTATTCATGAGGATTTTACGCTGTTGATTGATTGAGGATTTTAGGTTGTTAATTGAACATTTCAGATTGTTAGATTAAGTATTTGAGATTGTTGATTGAGATTTGTGACCTAATTGGATTGAGATATGTGACCTAATTTCATTTTTTTTATAGTTAATTGCATATCAAATTAGGTAATTACACATTCATTTTCATTTGAAACACATCATTATATTGGTGTTCTACTTGCTTGAAAATTGATTAAATGGGGATTGTTTGCGGTCAATTCAGACTCATTTTCGTTTAAATGTCAAGATGGTACGTAGTGTGCATCTTTCTCAAGTAAACAAAAATTAGCTTATTGCACGTCACATTAGGTAATTAAAAATTCAATATAGTTGCTTACGAGTTAGGTTATTGTTCAAACTTGCCAATAGAATTCTCCTTGTACTTGAGCTTGAGCCTGTTTGGTCATTTAGTTTTAAGATTGGGAGATTAAAATGTTTTTTTAGTCGCTTATGAATGAAATGTTTTTTTAGTTGCTTAGTATCAAATCGTGCTGAAATTTTGCTACTTGGTTCTAAAATAACGTTAATGAGATATAAAACTAATGTGACCGCCTTGATCTCAAAAGTATTTCTAAGTTACTTTCTTGGCGTTTCGTGTCTATTTACTTCATGACTAGGCCCATTTCTATGAATGCCGCTGCAATTCAAAGTTTCTAAGTTACTTGCTGTGGATTGTATTAACTCTGGTTCAACCTAATTAAACCTGATTAACTGTAATTAACTCTGATTACCCTGATTAACCCTAAGTAACCCTGACTAAACTTGATTAACCCTGATTAAAAATAATTAACCCCGATTAAAAATAATTAACCCCGATTAACCCCTAACACATCCTTAGGTAACTATAGTTAACTATAATTAACCCTAATTAACCCTGATTCACCCTAAATATTAAACCAAGTTAACCCCGATCAAACTAAATTAACCCTAATTAACTGTAATTAACTCTGATTCACATTAATTAAACCTAATTAACTATTATTAAACCTAAATAACCTGATTAACCCTAAATAAATGTAATTAATCCCGATTAACTCTAAGTAAACTCTAATTAAACCCTATTAGTATATTCCTAATTATTCTAAATACTATATAGTCCTAACTATATACTTGAACCTTGGACTCAATCACAGGTGGGACAATATCAACCTACGAATTCTAAAGTACCACAATCATAATTAACCCTAATTAGCATATTAACTCTAATTAAAATTATTTAGCTCATACTTAAGCCCCAATTAACAATAAATCAGTCTAATTAAACCCAATTAACTTTCGTCAACCCTATTTAGGTCGAATTAACCCTCATTAATATTAACCAAATTAAGCTCGAATTAGCCCTAATCGGCCCTAATTAAAATTGATTAACCCTAATTTACTGTTAATTTAATCTCTAATTAGCCCTAATCACCGTTGATTAACCCAATTAAACTGTAATTGTCCTGATAAGTCAAAAACAAACCCTAATGAAACCCAATTAGGGTAATTAACTGTAATATGTTCTACTTAGACTCAACTAGCCCTAAGTAGCCCGAATTAATTCCTGAATAATACTAATTGAGTCTAACTAAACGTAATTAACTGTAATCAATCCCAAATAGCTCAAATTGCCCTAATTGCCCCTAATTAATACATTGACTCGGCATTTTCACCTTAATTAGCTATTATCAATTTAGGTTCGGTACGAAGTCATTTGGTTATAGTGAACTTGAATAGAGAAATTAAATCATTATTCCTAAATCCTTTAATATCTAACGATCCACCAAATTGGGGTTTTCAAGTAAACCCGGTGCTTTTAACTGGTAAGTTATGGACTCAAAAATTTCTCCTAACGCGTCATGTTAAACTATCTCGTCTAAGATCTTATCTTCCGAGACTTCAGATAACACTTTTGTCTCGCAACTCTCCATATCTGCAGAAGAGAAAAATTTCTGAGACAATAGGTCTTTCTCAGCCTGTCGTAGACATTTCTTTCCCTCCATTGTTCCTGAGGTAATTAGATAGTAAATGTACACAGTTTTCTTTTGACCAATCTTGTATGCCTGACATATGGCTTGCCTTTTAACCGATGGGTTCTAACCAATATCAAGCAAAACAACTCTCGACGCCCCAGCCAGGGCCGATTAGGGCTAATTCGAGCTAAATAGGGTTAATGCTAATGAGGGCTAATTCGAGCTAAATAAGGTTTGTAAGGCAAGCTATGTGGGGCATAAATTTGGTTGGGGCATCGAGATTTGTGTTGGTTGATATTTGTTGCAATCCATCAGTTGAAAGGCAAGCCATATGTCGGGCATAGGGGATCGGTTTGAAGAAAATTGTGTGTATTTATCATCTAATTACATCAGCAACAGTGAAGGGCAGGAAATGTCTGCGATAGGCTGAGAAAAAACTTTTGTCTCAGAAAGTCTTCTCTTCTACAGACATGAAGAGTTGGGAGCCAAAAGTGCTATTTGAAGTCCCAGAAAATAAGATCTTAGACAAGATGGTTCAACATAACGAGCTAAGGAAAATTTTTGAGTCAATTATTTATCAACCAAAAGCACTGAGTTTACTTGAGAATCCCGATTTGGTGGATCATTAGATATTAAAGGATTTAGGAATTATGATTTTCTCTGCTCAAGTTCACTATAACCCAATGATTTTGTACCGAACCTAAATGGATAATAGCTAATTAAGGTGAACATGCCGAGTTAATGCGTTAATTAGGGGCAATTCGAGCTATTTAAGGTTGATTACAATTAATTGTGTTTAATTAGACTCGATTAGTGTTATTCAGGGATTAATTCAGGCTACTTAGAGTAAGTTGAGCCTAATTAGAACATATTACCGTTAATTACCCTAATTCGGTTTAATTAGGTTTTGTCTACAATTTATCAGGATAATTAGGGTTTAATTAGGTTAATCAGTGGTGATTAGGGCTAGTTACAGATTAAATTAGCAGTAAATTAGGGCTAATCGGAGTTAGTTAGTTTTAATTAGGAATAATACTATAAATTAGAGTTTAATTAGGGTTAGTCAGTTCTAATTAGGCCACGTACACGGCATCCCCGATATGACTGCACATGCCACGATAAGAGCGTCCCCACCCCCCGCTGCATCTCCATAGACGCAGACATCGACCCCGGAGTGCTCGTTGTTACATGAGGACGAGGTCCATCACATTGATGTGGAGGTTTATAGGAGGATTACAGCACATAATCAAGTATAATCACTATATACGTTTATTTAGTGAACACTATACGATTGCTATCGAGATTAATGCGTCCATGCCTTTACATGCAAGGCACTACTACTGGACATGTCGAGTCAGATCTGGATCACAATGCACCTGTGGACGAGGACAATTAGCAGGACCCATCAAATACGAGACTTGCCGAACCCTGATCAGCCCTTCTCCTCCTAGCTCTTTGTATCCCACTCCCATGCCCCCTCCCCCCGACTTGTACTCCCCTCCCCTACTCTATTAATGTACCCCGCTCCTGTCCCTCTTGAATTTTTTATACATTTATTGTTGGATTGTGAGTTCTTGGGTTGTGATTATGAGTTTGGTATTAAATAAATAATTTTTTAAAAAAATTAGTTTGATTTTTAGCGACGGACTTGATTCCGTTGCTAAAAGTCTACTAATTTTTTAAAAAATGATGTTTAGCGAAGGGAATTTTGTCACCAACATTTTAAACGACAAATGTTTAGCAACAGAATTTCGTCGCTAAATATTTTAGGTAATAAATTATTTTTTAAAAAAAGTAAAATACGAAAAATAGAATTAGCAACGTGTAATTTCGTCGTTGAGAGTAACTTTAGGCGACGGATTGAAAAATTCTATCTAGAGACAGGCTTATAAGCAACGGAGTTTTAGCGACAGGGTATCTGTCACTAAAACTTTTAGTGATGGATGTGTCTGTTGTTAAAAGTCATTTTTCTTGTAGTGAATTATTCCTTTTGCCAAATTTAATGCAATATACTAATGACACCAAATCAACTTTAAAAATTATTAAGCTTAAACTACGACTTCTTTATGCCATAAAAACTTTATTTAAATTTTCCAGAATTTATCACGAATTTTAAAGACTCTAAATGAATTTTGAAACTCTGAATTTACAGAAAATATTAAAAATACAAACGATATCAGAAAATTATAAAAATTTGCCAGAAATTCTAATATATCCTAAGGCACCTTTCTGTTAATTTTACATGTTAAATATCATTGTACGCTATCCAATGCACACGTTAAACCTAACACGAACATGTGGTACACCTACGCAAGCACAGGGTGCCACCTAATCTGTTATGACCTGATGACCACTTCACCCTCTTCTTCTTCTCTGCACTCTCACTCATTTCACCACTTAAAGACCTCACAACTCATATGCAGACCACTCACACAAGCACTATTCAACACACCCACCTTCTACACACCTTAAACACAAATAAAACACACAGGCACATAAAACGAAAACACACACACACACACACACACTCTTCACCCTCACACAACTTACCGATGCATATAGCACACAGACTTACACACGGCAACTTCACACACACACAAATGTACACAGAAAACACACACTACTACACACAATAACACATACCATACCTACACATACACACGAACTCACATATACATAAACACATCCACTAACTAACTTCATGGCAGTCCACCCATGTACAGACATACTCGTTCGCACAACCATACAAACACAAGCACACAAACACATTCAAAACGCATTACACATAAACATATAATAACATACACGACATAGACAAAACACCCAATATACTGCCTCGGTAGTCTCTTCTCTTTCTTACACGCACACACACATACCAAAAAACACACGATACACATGGGTATACTGCATTACAGTAGTATCCCCTTCTTACGGTCATAAGCCCAGGCATCAACAAAACACACACTAACACACGACAGTTCCTTCCCGTGGCAGCCATCACCCCACGACCATTTTTTTTGTTCCTTAAATACATCCACACGGGTACACAGTCATAGCCACCATGGTTGTGATTTGCTTGACAATCCTTGTTACACTCACGGCAATGGCTTCTTCCCACAGCCGTAAAACCCACAAGGCACCCACGGCATAACACCAAACAGACACACTTTTGTACAGCATGTACACCCCACGGACACCCCTTATAGTTCAAAAAAGCATTGAATATATCTAAGAGAAAATTGGCAAGAAACTTAGCCAAAATTCTACATAACTCACTGGAAAATTTTGATTTCCATCTCCTTCTCTCTGTGTATCTCTCTAGCTCAATCGTGCTTCAGAAAAACAAGAATTGGGGGAATGGCTGCTCTCAAATATATATATATATATATATATATATATATATATATATATATATGGGAGCTGATCCGTTGATAGCGCTAGCAAAATAGGACAAGTTGCTAATGCGATCTGGTTGTCCATCCTAAAAGGATGGACAGCCTAGATCTTTTTAAAGTCTGTCAGCCGTCCGCTACACAGTGTAGCAGAAGGGATTTTTTTACCAAATTGCCCCTCCCACCTCATCCGCAACACTGTGTAAGGGACGACTTTTTGACCCTGACATTTTTCAAGCAAAAAGTCATCCGCAACACTGTGTGGCAGATGACCTTTTGCCTGCCACATGTCACATCAATCCTGTCCCCCACGACGGTTACGATTGTTACTTTGTCCTTATCCCCACTGTTCACTACATTATATAGCGGACAAGCTTTCCGTCCGTTATAATATGTAATGGACAACTTTTACCATCCGCTATACTATGTAGCGGACAGTTCATATATATACACAAAAATCTAACTTTGAAACTCTTTTCTGTTCTTTCTTCTCACAAATTTTTCTAGTGGCGTTGGCAAGCAGATCTGCGCAATTTCTTACCAAGAAATTCTTTTATCGTCTTATTAATCATGTAAGTTCACAAACCAATCTTTTATTTGTTCATAATCTAGAGTTGTATGAGCATTGCGTCTTATGCATGGTTTTGATTATGTATTGAGCATGTGTTAGTGTTGGTAATTTATATATATATATATATATATATATATATATATATGTGTGTGTGTGTGTGTGTGTGTGTGTGTGTGTGTGTGTGTGTGTGTGTGTAGAGTTGTATGAGCATTGCGTCTTATGCATAGTTTTGATTATGTAATGAGCATGTGCTAGTGTTGGTAATATATATATATATATATATATATATATATATATATATATATATATATATATATATATATATAT
This sequence comes from Escallonia herrerae, assembly GCA_033070095.1. Classification (NCBI taxonomy): domain Eukaryota; kingdom Viridiplantae; phylum Streptophyta; class Magnoliopsida; order Escalloniales; family Escalloniaceae; genus Escallonia; species Escallonia herrerae. The sequence continues at coordinate 645,605 of JAVXUP010000009.1, forward strand.
ATATTGTGTATTATTTGTTCATGTGCTAAAGTTGGTAAAATCCGACTCTGTGTATTTATATATATGTATATATATGCATTGAGCATGTGAACTTATGTGAGCATATGCTAGCGTTGTATGTATTATGCATGTGCTAGTATTGGTAATTGGCGAGCGATTGATAAAAGCTTCCAAACTTGACGTTTTTTTGAAAAAAAAATGGACTTTAACCGAGGACCAGAAGATCCCTCCATATTATACGTCCAAAGAAACCATATTAGTACACTCATATGGGATGGTGGAGTAAGATACTTATTTTATCAACTTTCTTATTCTCACGAACATTGTATACCGTTTGCTTTGCTTAAATTGTATTTATTAATTCGTAGGAAAAAGCACTCCTCAACACGGTAGAAGTATCCGATAATTTTGGACTGTGAAAATTGAACAAATAGCAAAAAAATTTGCTGCGTGGAATTAGGTTTGGGATTTTCACGCACGGGCAGATCTTTCAATAACTTGACCAGGGTACCCTTGTTGAGAGGTGGAGAAGTGAAATGAATACGTTTCACTTCCCTCTTGGAGAGATGGCAATTACTCTAGAAGATGTAGGGTTCATCTTAGGGTTACCGGTGACGGGGCAGCCGGTAATTGTTCCTCTATCGGACAGCAATGAATAAGAAAGCCGCGAGAGACTTCTTTACTTCCATACTTGAAGATCAATTTAGTACTGGTGTAATAAAGTTGTGGTTGGTAGATACCTACAGGGTTCTGCCAGAAAACTACATGGATGGGATGCTTGTGCTGTACACACAGGCTTTCCTCTTGTGGGTGATAGGGGTAATTCTATTCCCAACGACGTCGAAGAATACGGTCAGCATAAAATATTTACCGTTGTTGGGTAACTTGCAAGAGGTTGGGAAGTATCCCTGGGGTGCAGTAACTCTTGCGTACCCGTACCAAGCATTGCACAAGGTAATGAGGCCCGACTCCAGAGCTATATATGCATGTCTCTCACAGTTGTAGGTATATCATATAAGTCTTGATTACGTTATCGATATTTTTTATTAGTCGGTGGACACTAAATTTTACGATACAATATATAAATTTTATCTTTGTTCTCAGGTGTGGTCTTGTGAACACATTGCTACCGGCGCACCCAAGCGTAGGGACGGAACAGATAATGTGTGGCCTTGGGTGTGCACTTGGGAGTACAACCGGAGGCTGAGCCACTACCTGAGGAGAGATGACCCCCATCACAACATTATGCTCTATCGGGGGGAGCTCAACTTGTTATCTCTAGGCCAAATGCGTTGGGTACCGTACAAAGCATTTGGAGTGACGGGTGGCAGAGTCCTTAGTCTTCACGTTCTCCGAGTTACAAGGCACACCCCTGATCCACTTCGAGGTTGTGGAGTGGCAGCTGCCAGATTGCGTAATGTGCCATTTTGACTGCCTGCAGGGGTTCACAGTCGATGTCCCAGATATAAGGGTTAACAGGAACCCATCGGGTGTCGAACGGTTTGGCAAGGTGAATGCGCACGACTTGTGCGCACAAGAAATTGAGGTTTAGAATTCTTAGCAGGACACGCTGGCAGCCATTGTGTCGGAGCCTGACCCCGTGATCAGCATCAAGCAGTACAACGAGTGGTACTACAGCATCACGCAGAAGAGAGTAGCCCGATAAGGTTTGAACGAGGGCAGAGGTACCATCCTAGGGGTCAGATCGATGAGCATAGGGCATTTGATGTCGAAAGTTTCCCAACCAATGCTTTTAATTAATTTAATGATTCTTGTTTTACATTCAATCTCGTATGTTTTGTGGTTATGCTAATTATCTCTTTGGATGTAGGTTAATGCCTTACTTGCCTTATTTTAGAAGCTGAGAGAGCAGAAGGATCTGGTGAATGTTATAGGATTGGAACTTCGCCAACAGGCTGATGCATTGGCCTAAGGCTGCGAGGAGTTTGTGTGCCATTATATGGGACCCGCTTCAGGCATCCCCCCGAAAATGGACAATCCGGGGTGGTAGCCTCCCCATGTGAGCGAGGGATACAGTGATCCCTCGGGGCAGACATCGGGAATAGACTATCCGGGGTGGCAGCCTTCCCGTGTGAGCAAAGGATACGGTGATCCCTCAGGGCAGACATCGGGGGTGAGTGAGAGAGTTGGTGGTCCCTCCGTAGCGGGACAGGCTCAAGTGCCATGGGACGATTACAGTGTCCCCTTATTTTCTTTGCTTTTAGACTCGGAACCAATACCCCTCTCTCAGAGTCAAGTCACACAAGACTGGCAATATGCAAACATCAGTCTCTCTGAGCAATGCCCATCGTCCCGTGGGTAGGACATCCTGGCCCCCCAGAGGGCAATTCCAGCTGGCCAAACTCTCGAGAGGGCAATATCCCCCATTCTCCCCCCCCGAAGGGGATATCCCCGATCGACCCCCCCGATTTATCACAAAGGGCATCCATTGAAGCCTCTACAGTCGGTAAAATCCCAGAAAATTCATCGACGTTACTTTAGCAGGGCCTCTTTGGACAAAGCGTAATATAGTGTGAATTGCCCGAATGACTTGGATTACAGTCTCTCGTGGAGAGAAATGTCCTCCCTAGCTTCGGGGGATTGGTTGAGCGACAGTGTGATCTCTACCTACGTGGAGATTCTGAAGACGAGGAGTCAGGACACCCAGAATGAGTATTCACTTGTTTTCTTGATAGATGCTTATTTTCATGGCATGCTCATAGGTGAATGGCAGGCTTGGGTCCAACGTAGGAGGAAGAAAACCTCAAAATAGTGGGAACAGTTCGATGCGCTCCTTGCATTTCTTAATAGGGATAGTCCGGTGAGCGCCCGTGATGCAGACGTGTTCCTAATACCATTTTGCGATAATAACCATTGGTACTTGGTTTGCTATGAACCAACAAATAAGGTCCTATCAGTCCTTGATGGTCTCCACAATGATACCAAAGATATGCTCGTGAAGCAGCTTTCCAAATACCAGTTGGATGCTATGGTAATATTACGATTGTTGTTTAATGCTTATTGTAATTTGCATATTGCAAATGTTAACTCGTAGCTTACGCAGTTTTTTTTATTTCTCCACAGAATCTGTTTTGTGCCATGGTCCACTCTTTCCGTGAACTAGAAGTACCGGCAAGGCCGAAGCTCGAAGTTCAAGTGAAGAAGAAGAGGCCCAAGCAAGCTATTACCTCAGACTGCGGCGTCTTCGTTTGCATGTACATGGACTATATTTGTCGGGGTGAGAGCCTCAAGGCGGCCGTATGGAGCCAAGCAGAAATAGAAGCCTTTAGATATAGAATAGCTTCGCAAATTTATAGAGGCTGGCCTAGGGTAGTTAGGTTTATTCTACATCCTTCTAATGACAAGAATCCGGCTCAAGATGAGGCCCAATGATGACTTCTTGTAAATAATCATTTTGAAGACAACAATTTTATTATAAATACCAATTTAATTGAAGTTCGATTGAATGTTGTGGATTTTTGTATTGGTTTATTTGTGTTGTGGTGGTTTATTTGTGTGTTGGGGATTTTTGGCCCTTGTTGAGATAGGTTTGATGGTGGTAAAATGAAGGTAATGTCCTTACAGGTATGCTGATACACCGTCCGCTACATAATGTAGCGGACGGTCTAAACCAACAACATTCTAAGTGTTAATGTAATACCCCGAACCTAGGTTTACCCGGTCATTATTAATTTAGTGACAATTTCTATGAGTAATGTTCCTTTGCGTTTTTAGCGACGTTTGACTTTAGCAATGTTATCAGTGACCATTTATAATGCCGGTAGCTAAGAAGAAAAAGTGCGTGCATTAGAGAAATAAATGAAGCTTAGCCGGTCACTCTAGAGAAGTTATAATTAGTTAGGGTTTACTATATAAAGATCTAATCTCTCAGCTTAGTTGTTTTAAAATGGCAGACAGAGAACTTTGGAGAGAAATGCAAAGATTTTGAAATGATAGAGAGAAATTTGGGGATATAATGGAAGAGACTTTGGAAGCAATTAAAACAATATAAGTTTATAAGCAAAACAAATAAAGGAATCCAAAAAAAAAAAGGGAACAAATGAAAAAAAAATGCGAAAAAAGGATAAAGAACAGAAAAAGAGACGGGCAGAGAGAAGGGAGAAGACAGCCGGCCCTAGAGTGGCGACGCCACTCCCAACCGTGCCAACGATGCCTTCGGCCATCAGCCATCAACACCGGCCGGCGTCTCCACCGAACACCGTCGCCCGACGCCTCCATCAATTTCGCCACAGACCTTCGCCGGAAATGACACGCCGCTGCCATCATCGATTGATACTCCGAATCGGCCAACAATCTTGATCAACACCGAAGGACGGCCACCGGTCAAACACCGGCGCAATGATGGCCACTGGTCAATGACCGTCACCAAACGACTACTACCAGCCGTGTATCGCCTTCATGCCGTAGCCAAAGGCGTCGCTGCCACCACCAACCCACCGTGCGATCGCTGTCACTGCCACCTATTCAGTCTCCAGTGAGTAACTCCGATCGGCAGCCCGATCGCTGGCCAACGCTTCTTATAGATCACGGCAGCCTCATCACAGATGAGCAACTTCAGCCGCCCCCTTCACCAAGCACCACCGCAACCACCGTGCCATATCCATGGCGCCATCGCCACCGCCAAGCGGTGATGCGATCGATGTCGCCTGCAGTCCCACCGCCGCCGAATGCTTTTTTCAGATCACTGTAGCCCTTCACCGGTGAGCAACTCCGGCCAATATTTCCACCAAATGCACCACTCAATGCCACAGATCTGAACCACCGCTACGCCATCGGAGTCATCGCTTCCTGGCACCGCCGCAATACCCATCACCGACGATGAACGCAAACCAAGGACGACTGTCGAATGGCCACGAACCACCACCGGCCAGTTGTCAGTGCTTTCTCTCCCACCGCCGACCAACCGTCGTACCCAATAGCTTTGCACTCCCCTTCTGTTCACCAACCAACCGTGACACTTCCTTCTCCGTCTGACCTTTGATGATCATGGCCACAAGCCAATTATTGTACAATAGGTTAGGGCTGAATTATGTGAAATTGATTTTGGTTGTGTGCCTGTGTCGTTGGTGGCGGTGCAGTTGTTGTCATTTAGCGGCACTGTTGGCAGTGAATGAATGGAATGAACTAAATGGTTATTTTGGGTGTACGGTGTGTGAGTTGAGCAGGTATACAGGTGTGGTTTTTGTGTTGTTGGATGTGCATGGGGATGCCGTGTGTGCGTGATGAATGTGAGGGTGTAGTGTGTGGCACATATTTGGTTTTGTGAAATTGTTTGCGAAGTGGGGTTTGGTGGTACCTTATAGTGATTGTAGTCGGGCTCTATATGTACAGTGGTGGGTGTACAGTGCAAGTGTTGGGGAATTCATTTGATTTTTGGTGCGGTGCGGAGTGGAAGAATTATGATGGTGTTTGCAGTGTTGGGATGGGCTAAATCATGATAGTGTATGCGTATGTAATGGTTGCGATGGAGGGTGTATGACTGTGTTTTGTGAGTGTGTTTGTGTAAACCAAGCATGTTTTTATCTAGGTAAAAGTTACGGGGGTGTGGGTGAAATGAGTGTACAGTGATTAAATGCCAATAATGACATGGTGAACTGGGCACGATATTGGACGGGCATGTAAAGGTCAGGCAGTAGACAGCGGCATTGAATTTGCATGAAGACATGTTCAACGGGTGTGTAAGGGCTGGACTATGATTACGGCATTTGAATTGTTGAGGAGATTTCAAAAAGGGATATGGTGTTGACTGATGACGCTTTCAGGTTAAAGCACGTACAGGGACATAAAGAGGGAAAGAATGACACTAACGATTTTCTTGGTCAAAGGTAACAACTGATCATCGGGCTAGATTTTGGATCGAGGAAATGTGTCAGCGACATGTAAGTGACCCATTGATTCAACTAGTATTTTCATATGCAACGTATATGTTTATCTACTGTTAAAAATGTGTTGCTTATTAGTATTGACTGATTTAATTATGTTTAACTGCTCTGGCTTAATTTACCAAAAAGCTTCTAGTGATTTATGTCTCGTCAAAAAAATTGGACCAGCATGTAACTGATATTTTGCTTAGAAAATGCAACGAAACTCAGATTTGAAATGTTTTGGCATTTGACGTATTTGTGATATTGAACATTTTGAAAGTTATTGAAAGGGGTGTGTGGATAGTTTGTTGAGTGGTTGTGTTTACGATGAACCAAAAGGTAGTTCTTGTTTATTCGATTGATGTGCCCCATATCCACGGGGGAAAGTTGGATTTCGGGCCCTGGTCAACGGGGCTTGTACGTTGATGCACAGTACTGTTGCTCGTGGTTCGCCCATGCGTCCACAGAATTTTATCCCGGATGGAGGAGGGATTTCGGGCCCTAGTCAGTGGGGCCTGTACGCTGACCGCAGCATATCGTTTGAGCTAATGTTGGAATCGAACTGGTTGTCATGAGTTTTGCGCTAATGATTTTATGCTTCAGTTTTTGGTTTAATGTACTCTATTTTGTTTTACCTGATGATTATCAAATCTATGATTTCTTAAATATCTTAATGATGCTATAATATAAGTGAGTTATTTTCTGACATGCTATGGTCCAGCTAGTTGAATCATTGGTTACTTACTGAGCACGTGGAAGCTCATCCCTTACTTATCATTTCAGGTTGAAAGTAAGGTGATGGTGAGGAGCATAGGAAGAGACAATTTGGTGCGGAACATCAGACACTGTATGGAATGAGCCGCTGAATATTTAGGTTGTTGGTTTAGTTTTAGCTGTTGATAAATCAGAGTTATAATGAGTTTTAGCATAAGTATTGTATTCAAATAGAAATAAGAAAATGTAATTAAAGTTTGTAAAAGTTTTAATTTTTGCTGCAGCATATATTGGATTTTAGCGGGTAAGGCCTGGCAGAGCCCTTGGTTGGAGCCCATTGGGTCTGCCGCCGGTCACGTGCCTAGCTCACGGGCTTACCCGTGGGTTCGGGTCGTGACAGTTAAAGTCTAATATTTCTGTTGCGCCGTCCGCTAAATAGCGTAGCGGATAGTCTAAACACCAAAAAAATATTCTAAGTATTGAAGTCTAATGTATTTGCTGAGCCGTCCGCTAGATAGTGTAGCGGACAGTCAAAACACCAAAAAATATTCTAAGTGTTGGGAGTCTAATGTTAGGACACTAAAACACCAAAAATATTCTAAGTGTTGAAGTCTAATGTTTCTGTTGTGCCATCTGCTAGATAATGTAGCGGACAGTCAAAACACCAAAAAATATTCTAAGTGTTAAAGTATGATGTTTCTACTGTGCCGTCCGCTAGATAGTGTAGCAGATAGTCTAAACACCAAAAAATATTCTAAATGATGGGAGTCTAATGTTAGGGCACTAAAACACCAAAAAATTCCAAGAGTTGAAGTGTAATGTTTCTGTTGCGTCGTCCACTGGATAGTGTAGCGGACAGTCTAAACACCAAAAAATATTCTAAATGTTGAAGACTGATGTTTTTGCCGCGCCGTCCATTAGATAGTGTAACTGGCAGTCTAAACATTAAAAAATATTATAAGTGTTGGAGTCTAATGTTAGGGCACTAAAACACCAAAAAAATTCTAAGTGTTCAAGTCTAGCATTTTTACTACGCTGTCCGCTAGATAGTGTAGCGAACAGTCTAAACACCAAAAATATTCTAAATGTTGGGAGTGTAAAGTTTCTGTTGTGCCGTCCACAAGATAGTGTAGCGGGCAGTCTAAATACCAAAAAATATTCTAAGTGTTGGGAGTCTAATGTTAGGGCACTAAAATCCCAAAAAAAATTCTAAGTGTTAGGAGTTTAATGTTTCTACTGCGCCGTCCGCTAGATAGTGTAGCGGACAGTCTAAACACCAAAAAATATTCTAAGTGTTAAAGTCTAATGTTTCTGCTGCACCGTCCGCTAGATAGTGTAGCGGACAGTCTAAACACTAAAAAATATTCTAAGTATTGGGAATCTAATGTTAGGGCATTAAAACACCAAAAATATTCTAAGTGTTGAAGTCTAGTGAATCTGCTGCGCCGTCCGCTAGTAGTGTAGCAGACAGCAGAAGAGAAAAATCACATAAAAAATAGTACTAAAGGTTATTACAAAAGATTATTATAAAAAAATTATTCAAAAAGTCGAACAAGCTTGATGGCTTATAAAAGATTATTACAATGAAAATTCATTAGACTAAAGGTCCACTTCATCTTTATCTTTCTCGTCTTCGGCATCATCTTCTTCCTCGTTTTGCAAACCCCCTGGACTTATCACAGTGCCTTGTAATAGTTTCGTTGGTCATCGTTGGTTATTTTGTTGCGCAATGCACACATTCTCGACTTTTTAGGTTGAGTTACTTGTTCAATAGAACTCTTCATCGGCGTAGATCTCTTGCGGCCTTCATTTCTGATATAATTGGATCCAAAGGCCGTATATCATTGTCATCTTCCCAAACCAACTCATCATCTTCTGATCCCTGTGTAGGCTCAGTGTCAACCCCATTGCTGATTGAAGCTATTTCAAACTGGTCGACAATAGGCTCTTGCTGCTCCGCTATCTCGAGGAGATGTTTATACCCGGTCATTATAACAACACCATTTACGGATAAACAGGTAAACATTGTCACCAGATGATTATATCGCAACGTCTCTCATTCTTCAAAATCAGTATATGGATACTTCGAAAAGGCAATGGTACCGTGCAACCTGTTTGCAGCCTTCATCTACCGCGACATGACGTATTTATCGGGAATTGCATGCACTACAAGAAAATATGATTTTTCTAACGGAATTTGGCTCCGTCACAAAAATTCCGTCACCCAACAACCCAATTTTAAGCAGTAAAAGGAAACTTAGATTTAGTGACGAAATTTTTTGTAACTTGAAGTTTTAGCGACATAATTTCTATTCAAATGGGTTTTAAGAATTTTTTGAGTTTTAAAATCACAGAACCCTAATTTAATATTGCATGTTTTTGTCTTTACTCTTTCCCATCTCTCAGCGCCGCCCCCTACACCCGCACCCAACACTGCCGTCGTTCCTCTCTCTCTCTCTCTCTCTCGCGATCTCTCACATCCGCCTCTTCCCCTGAAATCCAACTGCAGATTAGGCCCAGCGCCGCCTCTACCTGGTTCGCAACGCTCCCGCTGTCATGGTTGCTTCTACCGCCGCTGCAGTGGCTGCCTCTTGTCGTCGCTGCCGTCGCTGCCGCGGCTCCTTGCTGTCCCTGCCGTCGCCCAGTCGCCGCCCTAATTTCTGGCCTTTCGTAACCCTTCGTCGATCGAGATGAGTATTCCAATTTTCCAATGTTCTTTAGTTATGTCTCAAGTGTTCTTAAATTTGGACTCTGTTGGATCATGATCCAAACATTTGAATGATCAATCTGAACTGCTTTATTATTTATTACCCAATAAGCCATTCATAATTTACTTTCAAAGCCAACTTGACCACTTCCATGGTGACTGCATAGGCTACAGAACAACTCCTTTTGCCATGTTCCGTTTTTGTTTTATTTTTAGTTTTTGGGATTCTTTTTGAATTTGATTTAAGGTTTTGGTAGGTAGTTGAAATTGAAGCATCTTCTGTGCTGAAGAGGGTGATGCTTAATTTGAAATAGTTTTTATTGTTTAATGTAGGGGGTGATGAAAATTTTCTCATCTGGTTGAGTTTCCATTTGGTTGTTTGACAAATGACAGAATGCGCAATTTTGGTAGGTGCTAAGAACTGTCAATGATTTACGAGAACAAAATATGTTGCATGGTATTGTAAAAGCTTGTAACCATATTGTGTCATATGATAATGTAATATCGCAAACAAAAATGCGGGTGTTGTGTGTACGATGATCTAGGCATAGTTAAAGATCATGCAGAAGTAAGTTATCGTTGCAATTGCATAGATGCTACTCCATGATTTATGAGCTTCAAGAGAGAGTTGTAAAACACGCAAGCTATATTTACATAGAATGGGTGTATCTCTGTCATGAATATATTGCACACAAAATCAATATTCAGATATTTGGATCCTACCTAAGTTGGTTTTCTTTTACCTCAATCTGGGGTAGTTGTTATCGCTGCACTTGAGCAGCCAGCTTATTAGGCTATTTTAAGTAATTCTTTGGTAAAATTTCTGAATGTGCTCCCTTCTTTGCCAAAGATGCCTTCTATTTTGCCTCATCACCTTCCAGCGAATATATAGCTATTTATAACATTGTTTGCATAAAGTTCAGGAGTAAAGTGGAGTAAAGAAAACCTTGGTCAATAAACTCATTGATGATAAACCATTGGTTGGGCAATGTTACACATTGAATTACGTGACAGCTAAAATAAAGTAAAACGAAAGGTTTGATAAGTAAACAAAATTCATCACTTTAGCACCAATGTTTTGTGACATAGATTCATTCTGATGTTGCTATTTAATAGTAGTATTAAAGTTAAAAGGCTTTGGCTTCCTTGTGTCCCCAACCATAGTGTTGTGACATAGATTCATTTTAATGTTGCTATTTAACAGTAGTATTATAGTTAAAAGGCTTTGCCTTCTAGGTGTCACCAAGTGTTTTTAAGTCATGCTAAGGATCATTTTTGGGCCTTCTACTCATTGTTCATTGTAACAGGATATCAAGCTTAATAGGATATCATGCTCAGGCAATGAACTCTGTGGATAATGTTGAGGAGCTATGACTTATTGTACCGGATGTCCTGGACAAGAAGGGACGTGCAGTTGGCCTTAGAACTCGCAGACCACCACCCCGGGTTAGGTTGAGCACGCAGGAGGTTCATCTTGACATATCACAGCCATACAATATGTGACTGAGGATATCCCCATGCACTGGAAGCTACAACTGCATAATTTGTTTGAAGAGTTTTTGCGAAAGCATAAGGAAGCAGAGGCACGTCAGGCAGAGGGACATCAGATAGAGGTACATATTCAGGTATTTGCATGTCCGTGTGTGTGGAGTGGATTTTAGGCGGGTCCTATCATGATGGTAATGGAAATAATGAGCTCGCTTAGAGAATGACTTAAGTATAGTCTAATTCGTTTATGTCTGGGCATATAGAAATTATGATTCTTTACCATATTATTTATGATATGATTTTTAGCAATTGTCAATTAAATTTATCTTTTATTTGATTGTGCAACTATCTAAAAATACAGGGGATTATGATGTCAATGGTAATGTGGATGCCAACAAGGAGTATGATCTTGATGAGGACGGAAATTGAGTGACCAAATAATCCCTTCTCTTTGATATTTCAAACGTCGACTTACTTTCATGTTCAAGGATGTCGTTATATTATGATAGGTTAGGAATTGTGTTTGACTTGGTATTTGATGTGTTTATAGATTTGTGGAGTTCGATGTGTTAATAAATTTTGTTGAGTTTGACGTGTTAATGGATTTTGTGGAACTTGATGTGGTAATGGATTTTGTGTAGCTTGATGTGTTGATGGATTTATTGTATACAAGTTTGAAAAAAAAAAATGGGATTTGAAAAAAAAACAAGCAAAATTGTTCTTTTTTTATTTTCTAATTTTAGTGACGATTATGATTTCTCACTATATGCATAAAACCAAAAAAATTTCAAAGCAATACTAACGGCTTAATACGTCGCAAAAAGGAATTATCGGCGGAATATTTACCTTTTATGAGAAGGAATTATCCGTCACCAATAATTTTATACAAAAATTAAAAATCCACTCCGTGCGTGACGGAATTACTAAATTCCATTACCAACTTTTTAGTGACGAGACTTTATGCTACGGAAATGTGTGACGGAATTTTCCGTCATTAAAACTTTTTGTGACGAAAATTTCTTTTTTAGTGATGGAAAATTTTGTCACTAAAACCCTATTTTCTTGTAGTGATGATATTCTTCTGGGTTAAAAAGCGCAGGTTGTGTCTACACATGATATAATGGAACTCAAACTTCTTGCAAATATATGTCACTGAATCCGTCAATGTGTCATGGTTCACCGTATACATTCTGCGCAGTTTCTCAGGGACGATGTCATTCATCAGCGAATAAACCTTGAACCCACATGTTGACCTTTCTGCCACTTTATTTATACTGTATCGGCCTGATTTTTGCAACTCTACTTTGTATTGTAGGAATAATTCCTTCGTATAGACCTTTGCATCGTTCAGCTCCAACGAGGTCTTAAGCAACCTTCTCCTTTGTTTGTACGTACTTGCAAAGTCTGCAGCCCCTTTTTTTACGAATACCGAGGCAACCGCTTTTTGGGCGGATGTGATGAAACTCTTCAAATTGGTAGTTGTACCCACATAACTATCAAACTAGACATTCACAAATTCACTCATGCGCGTCGTTTTCATGCTCGCGGAAAAATACTTTCTTGTGAAAATGTCAATTTATTGCTCTTTGAGCTCATACAAGTGTTGGAGTCACTCGTTGTCATGCAATGAGCAATCCTAAACAAGCTTTTCACACCTCTCTTCAAATTTCTCAATTGTTAACGACTTAACAACGCACTTGTTAAAATCATGTTTAAACTCTGGATACTTTGCATACACGTGATGCAGACGTTCAGGGTATTTGTTGCTTATGTGCCAGATGCATAAGTTGTGTCGAGTATCTGGGAAGACGGTAGCAATAGCATTCTTCATTGCCAAATCTTGATCAGCAATAATAACTTTGGGTGCTTTGAAGTTCATTGCTTCCAGCCACGCCCTAAACAACCATACAAAAGAACTCTCGATCTTGTCCCTTAACAAAGAAACCCGAATAGGATGGAGTGGTAATCATGATTGACGCATGTAAAAGGAGTGAACGGCATAAAGTACTTGTTGGAACGGTATGTGGTGTTGAAAGTCACGACATCCCTAAAATGCTTATAAGCAAGCCTTGAACAGTCGTCGACCCAAAAAATTGTGGAAACTTGATGCTCGTCGTCAAGTTTGTAATTGAGGGTAAACTACGGGTCCTCCATCTGCATCCGCTTCAATAGGCTCATTGTGGATTGAGCATCATTGAGGTCATACGTGCTCGTCTTTGGGTTCGGATCGTGTTATGAATGTCTGTCGTATTAAAGTTTAGATTCTTAATTTCCCCAGCCTGTTTAGCAAGAATATTAACAATGTCGGTAGGTCATATATGCGCATTGCTCATTGTGTGAATCAAGCTCCTTGTAACCTTACCCATCTTCTTGTGTTGATGCATCTGACTCACCTTAGAAAGGGTTACTAATGGGTGATTGTGTGCCTATTCCAAGCTCGTAATAAGCTAATGATCTTGCTTGGGTTTATGGCTTACGAACATCTTGACATGGCAATTCGTGCGCGCAAAGCAGTCTCGCTTTCTCCGTGCATATCCTATTTCGTCATCACTATCATCATTACTGACGTGTCTCATTTTGCAGTGGGTGTATGCCCTTATGACACTCGTATAAGCGAGAGCATATATTTTTTTTTGTTATGTTGTTTGTTCTTATAGTCTTTATTCTAATGTCACAACCAACCCTCAACGATTACGCTCGAAAACACTTTTCAGCTTCCTCCAATGTTTGAAATGTCCGCCCTAAATACGAATTACTAGCATCTACTGGGGTGTTGGAACTTGACACGAAATCAGACATCGTGAAACAAAATCTATGTAAAAATAAATCACGTTTAACTATCAAATAGAGTTTCTTGAACATAACAAATCAAAATTACCTTGATGAATAGACCAATTTAGCATGACAAATATACCAAATATAATCTCAAAAGTATATTCAATTTAACAATTATTAATTTCTCGAACATAACAAATTAAATTCACTAAGATGAATAGACAAATTTAGCATGTCAAAAGCCAACAAACATAATCTCAAAAATTTTGAATTTAACTATAATAAATTTTTTGAAATTAACGAATTAATTTCTTGAACATCACAAATTATAATTACTTTGATGAATAGACTAATAAATACAATAAACATAAACCCAAAAAAAATTATATATCCATCCACAAAAAAGAAACTTCATCATTCAACCCATAAAGAAAACTTCAAAACTTCACCATTCACAAACTTACATTGCTTTGAAGCAAGTATTACTTGGAGCTTGAAGGGAGCTGAAAATGGAAGCAAGTGGATCTAAAATAGATGAAAATGGAAAAAGAGATAGGAATTAATGCACTTTTGGGTAATATTTGTCTTCTTATCCGCCACAATGTTTAGCAGATGACAGTCGTGGGGACAAGATGTGACATGTGGGCAGATTGATGTGACATTTTTCAGGCAAAAAGTCGTTCGCCACACATTGTTGCTGACAACTTTTTGCCTGAAAAATGTCAGGCTCAAAAAGTCGTCCGCTACACAATGTAGCAGACGATGTGGGAGAGGCAGTTTGGTAAGAAATTATGTCTGCTACACTGTTTAGCGGATGACTAACATACTTTTCTTGTAAAAAAGATCTTCAAGATGGACGGTCAGATCACGTTGACAATTTTTCCTATTTTACTAGCGCTATCAACGGATTAACTTTATATATATATATATATATATATATATATATATATATATATATATATATATATATATATATATATATATATATATGGGAGCTGATCCATTGATAGCGCTAGCAAAATAGGATAAGTTGCTAGCGCGATCTGACCATCCACGGGCGATCTGTGGATGGTCCAGATCTTTTTTTTTGCATTTTTTTAAGTCCGTCCGCTACATTATGTAGCGAACAATTTCTGGACAAAAATACCCTCCAACTTTGTCCGCTACATTGTGTAGCGGACGAGTTACTTTTTCTCTCATTCTCTCTCCTTTCAGTCATTATTTTTCTGACATGTTCGTCTCTTTCTCTCTCTCTCTCTCTCTCTCTCTCTCCTTTCTGTCATCAATGCTCATGTCCTTCTCTCTCATTTCTCTTTCTATCATCAATGCTCATTGTGTCCGCTACATTATGTAGCGGACGAATTGCCACAACCAAATTAACTGAGTTCTGTGTTAGATGTTCTGGGTTCTCTATATTTTCAGTCACGCAATGTCTTTTATCTTTGCAATATGCAGATCCAAAACAATGTCTTTTGCCATCAACAAACCCACAACTGCCATCATCGCTGAAGAACCATCGCGCCACTCTAGCCGTAAATGTTGAAATGAGTAGATAGATCCACCACGCCACTTCGGCGAAAAGCAATCACTTAAAAAATCTAGTAAATCAAAAAACGCTTTTCAATACATGTTCCTCCGATTCAAACTTCACTCCGGCTCAAATCTTGTGGGTCTCCGATTCGATTCTCCTTTCGACAGACAAGATCGCCGGCAAAGAGGATAAATAGAGAGGGGTGAAAGTGAGAGAAAGGAGAGAGGAAGAGAAAGGGGGAGAGAGAAAGAGAGGAGTCAGAAAATTGATGGGAGAGAGAGAGAGAGACAAACATGTCAGAAAAATAATGACTGAAAGGAGAGAGAATGAGAGAAAAGGCAACTCGTCCGCTACACAATGTAGCGGACGGAGTTGGAGGGTATTTTTGTCCAAAAATTGTCCGCTACATAATGTAGCGAACGGACTTAAAAAAATGCAAGAAAAAAAGAGATCTGGACCGTCCACAAATCGCCTGTGGACGGCCAGATCGTGCTAGCAACTTATCCTATTTTGCTAGCGCTATCAATGGATCAGCTCCATATATATATATATATATATATATATATAATGCTAGCGCTGGGAAGTTGCCAGCACTCTTATTAATATCATTCTCAACCCCCAACTTCTAAGCAATTCACTTAAAACACCTCATACTTCTCAAAAGACTAAAATTGACCCCTCTTAAGATTAGAACATGTCAATCCTGACCAAAGGAGAATTTGACAATACGAAATTGGTATCAGAGTCTAATCAAAGGAGAGATACAACCGAAAAACTCATGAAAATTCCTTGTTTATTAAATCATATGACAGGAATTATATACTTAGACCATGGAGTAGGAAAAACTGAGATAACAGGATTATTAAATCAAATAATGGATGTATCTCATGAAACTTTAAATATCTGTAGAACTTTAAACAAGATAACATCTAAGATATTAACTGAATTACACTATTCAGTTAAGGAGTTAGGAAGTAAAAATCACGTCCTAAACTCAGATAACTTCTTATCAAACTTTGAAACTTATGACACTACCAATAAGTACTATAGTAACGGAACTTCATATGTATTTGAAGAAGTTATAGCATACAGTAGTAGCGATGGAAAATCCTCTTTGAGTGGCTAAAAAGACACCAAGGATCCTGTAAAGGGAAAGGGTGTCGAAGAAATAGAAAAAATAATAAATGACTACTTAAACAAAGTAGAAAAAGAAAAATCATTGAAAAAATAAATGATGGATGAAATAGATCCAGCTGTTCTAAAAGAATAGCAATATAAAAAAGAAGAAAAAATAGACATATCAGAAGTAAATAAGGCATTTTCTGATATGAATTTGTGGAACGGAGAAACCGATCCAAACTATGTAGGAGCGTGAAATCCAGAATTAAATTTAGAAAGAAATTCTAAATTCAATAGCGCCCCTATAAGGACAAATTCAAAACAAGAATTTGTTCCTAAAAATAGAAGAAATGAGCCCGTAAATCAATACGGCATATCTTGATATCGATTGTATTTCAAATATTGAAGAAATAATCAACAATTGGACGCAAGTCTTAAGAATTGTAATAATAGGTGGTAATTTAATAGAAAGGCATGCTATGAAAAATTTTATTAGAGGAACCCTACGAGAAAACGCAACTAGGTTATAAAATAACATAGCAGATAACGAAATGATAATTGAAGCCCAAAGCAGGCTTAACATTTTTTAAGAATGGATAATGTTTTATGCAGATAACCTCAAACGAGAGTTCTGCTGAATATCTATAAATAACATAAGTATTCAAGAAAAAAGTGCTTTCACAAATTTGACAAAACAACAAATATGTGATATGTGCTATTTTAAAAATTACACTTGTGAATTTAAAAAATATTTGTACAAGTTAGAACTTAAAGACAGCCTTCATTGGCAAAAGTAATTTATTACCAAACTTCCTAAACAGTGGGACGAGTTAGCAGAAAAAGAATTTACTAAACTCCTAAACGAAGGAATGCTTTGTGATTCCTTAGGAGGAAGGATTGCAGTTGTAGAAGAAGTTCTAAAGAAATATTATACTGAAAGGTGGACAATAAAAGATATGAAAAAAGCTCATATGAGTTATGACTGTTGTTCTAAAGTCGATAACATGATAAAATGCTATGGATGCGAGCCAAACTTCATGAAGAAAAAATTTGAGAAGAAAAAGTTAGGAAACGAAAAAAGATACATAAAGAAATGGAAAAAAATTAGAAAAGAAAAGTTAATCCATCAAGAGAAAAATCAAAATCATGGGAAAGATATATTAGAAAGAAATCTAATATTCCATATAAAAAACGTTCATGTCCAAAAGGAAAATCACCAGAAGAGTGTGATTCTTGCTGGTTATGTGGTGAAAAAGGACATTATGCAAATAAATGCCCAAGTAAGAAAAGAGAACAAAATATAAGATTTTTCTTATGAAGAAAGGTACAAGCCCGTATGGGGATACAAATTAGATTCTGAAGACGGAAGCAGAAGAGTTTATTTTAGAATATGACTACGAATCTGATGATGAAACAACATTAGATGATGAAACAACATTAGATGATGAAGAAAGTTTAAACAGAACTTTAAGAGGCATAGGCACGATCTTTATGATGTTAGAAACCTACGACATAAAGAAGAAATGATTCCTTTATCTAATAACATAATTAGTCATAGTGAATCAATTGAGGAAGAAACTTCCGGTTCTACTATAAGCCATTGGGAGATGCCTAAAATTAGGGTTGGAGAAATATACAAAAACTTCATATTTAGATTTAGAAGTAAGATGAATGTAGGGATTTCTGAAGGAGAAACCTCGGTATGTCAAACTGAAGAAAGAATACTAGACATTCTTCTCTTCAAGGCGGATAAGGCAAAACAATACCTTAGAGAAGAATATCACTATGTCCATATTGGTATGATACAAGTTAGTCTTTGTCTATTATTCATAGATGGTAGAGATACACCAGTAATCTTTTGTTTAACAGACAATCGGTGGAAAACCTTTGAAAAAGCCCTAATATGGGGTATCCAAAGTAACTTTTATAACGGACCAGTTTGGTTTAAAACTACACCAAACTACTACATGTCTTTAAAAGATCCTTATCTTAATAAAGCATCAGGACTGAGAATTCAGACTCAAGGCATGATCGAACTACGAGAAGTCTGCAAAAATATTGCAGTACAATATCATCTAGTCTACAGAGTGGTAAATATCACAAATCCACTGAGTAAAATGCTGAACAGCGAAGTAGAACTATTTGAAAAAATAAGTAGTAATATCCGAGCCATAAAAGCACGGAAGATAAATCCAAAACAACTATCATGGCCTAAAAAATGGGTGATAGGAGAAGGGCTCGCTAGTAAACAACTAGAACAAATGCAAATTAGAGAAAATAAATGTGTTGTTATCCTTAAAGAACCAAGAAGACATTCTATCTCTTTGATACCTTCCACGTCTACATTCCAAAAGGCAAAGGAAAGGAAAAAATGGTAAAAGAAGTTATCAAAGAAGAAGACAGTTCTGATGAAGACATCATAGGGTACAAAACAGTTACCATTCCAATCAGGCGAAGTATATCATCACGTGTGAAAACCATACATGTAATGATCATAATACCAGTAAATGACACTGTCAAGAAGAAGCTTAAAGAAAAGGGCGGATTGACAGGAGATGAGTTTGAGAAGGGTATTCAAGACATTATGAGTATTATCAAAAAGAAAAGAAGGTCCGAAAAAATGAATAATAAACGGATGGCGGTAAGTCCAAACAATTCTTACATAGAATTAAGTTTCAACTTCTAGTGTTATCATTTTTTTAAAATAGATACTTTAGTAGATACTGGAGCATCCTATTGCCTGGCACGACCAGGAATTTTAATGTAACAACCCGGTCTACGGCCCCACCACAGGGCATTGCCTTGCTCAAAAAGGGCTAACCAAGTAGGTACTTATGAATTCATAGGCAGGGACTTATAAGGCCAATCATAAACTCTTCCACAACCGATGTTGGATATTACAATGTCCCTAACTTATTCCTTAGCGTCCTCGCTAAGGCTCAATCACACATAGCCCAGAATCTTCCTCTCTAGCCAATGTGGAATATACCCAGCTCACCCTTCGTTGCCCCAACCATCTTCTTGATGTGGGATATACCCGGGCTTGCCTTCGTTTCCCCCAACCATCGGCAACCCGATTGGATAGCCAGCCCGAGCTTTCGAGAGTCGGCTCTGATACCATCTGTAACGACCCGATCCATGGCCTCACCAAGGGCATTACCTCCCTCAAAAGGGCTAGCCAAGTAGGTATTTATGAATTCATAGGCAGGGTCTTATAAGGCCAATCATAAACTCTTCCACAACCGATGTGGGATATTACAATGCATTCCTCTACGACGCCGGCAGTCCCACCACAGGGCATTGCCTCCCTCAAAAGGGCTAGCCAAGTAGGTACTTATGAATTCATAGGCAGGATCTTATAAGGCCAATCATAAACTCTTCCACAACCGATGTGGGATATTACATTTACCCTCTAAAAAATGGATCAAAACAGATCAACTCATAAGCATGCGAATGGCAAATGGCAATGAGTTCGAGCCAAAATATGAAGCATATCATATTCCGGTCAAAATAAATGGAAAACAATCCATTATAGAGCGATTAATCCAATTCGACGACTTAGACGGTGATTTTTTTTAATATGAAATACTTTCCTCAATCAAGCTGAAAATTGACCATCTATTTAGCAAAAGTTTTATATTGAAATACAACGTCAAAAAATTTCGTTGTTAAATTATGCTGCTCAAAAATGAAAATTTGGTTTTCATCAAGAAAAACTAGGAGAAATCCAAAAACATATCCAGAGTGAGTCTCTTTACGCAGCCCAGCATGGTGAAGAGAAAAAAAAAGTACTCATGGAAAAGGTTACTTGAAGAAAGAAGTATCCAAGGAAGAATAACTCAACGAAGAAGTAATCAAAGAAAATGACAGTTGGGTTAAAGAAATAAACCAACATTATCAATGCAAACAAGGAAGAGAAATTCCTAGTCTTGATAGTATAAAAAAGATGTTAGAAAATAATTTTAGTGAAGACCCGCTAAAATTATAAATAAAAAAAGTTAAACCTTGGGCGACATTGACCCTCAAGGATAAAGATTATGTGGTTAACGTAAAACCAATGCAACATAGTCTTGAAATGGTTCACGAATTTGAACGACAGATTCCTGAAATACTAAAACAATGGTTAATAAGACCCAGCGAGAGTGCTCATTTAAGTCCAGCTTTCATGGTAAAAAAATCATGCAGGACAGGTTAAAGGAAAAGCCAGATTAGTCATAGACTATAGAGCTTTAAACATAACAATTGTTAAAGATGGCTATAAAATTTCAAACAAGGAGCTGATAAACAAAATCTAGCTAGCCAACTTTTTTTAGGATCCTTATTTTTAAATTTAATTAATTCTATAGGAGCAATGACGGTTTCTGCAAGCCCTCTATAATTTAAACACTAATTTTTAATCAATCAAAAACTCAACCTAATCAATATTTTAATTTATTAGGAGTTCATATCGGCTATTTTATCCTTAGAACCACTCTCAAATATGAACATAAACTCATATATATATATATATATAACAAAAATAACATTTTTAATTTTAGAAAAAAAAGAGTGTTTTAGAAGATACAAAGAACGTTACAACTAAAGTTGGACAACTTATGAGACTTAGAAAGGAAAAAGAAAAAAAAAAAAGATCTAAGAATTGGTTTATATTTTGATGGGATCCTTATTTTCAAGTTTGATTAATTTAGAATAA
The DNA here is from genome assembly GCA_033070095.1 of Escallonia herrerae. NCBI lineage: Eukaryota > Viridiplantae > Streptophyta > Magnoliopsida > Escalloniales > Escalloniaceae > Escallonia > Escallonia herrerae. The sequence goes on from JAVXUP010000009.1 coordinate 666,517, forward strand.
TGAGGGTTACATTCATACGCCTTGTGCAATATAAAAATTAATTTTGATCATTTTAAAACTTAGCCTAATTAATACACTAACTTATGAGGATTTAGTTTTGACAAGTATTCTTAAAATCACTCTTTAATGTGAAATATAAAAATTCATATATCTAAAAAACAAAAATAGCATATTAAATTTAGGAAAAAAAAAGGAATGACATCCTTATTGAGTTAAATGTACAATTTTTGATGTATCTATATGCGCAATAAGATAGTCATCAAAAAAATTGAATAATGTGGTACGTAAATTTAATAAAGGATTTATAAGCCAACATTTTTAATAAGATCACGCGACTTACAAACCGGCGATATTCCATATATAAGGATCTAAAAAACAAATCAAATATGAGATTTGAAAAGAAATAAAAGATAAGATTAATGTACTCTTAGTGTATTTGAAAAAAATATATAACCTTTAAAATGAATTTGTTATAAGTAATTTTAAAAGCTTATCGTAACCGAATATAGACTAACAATTTATTATTAATAAGACTGTAAAAATAAATAAATAAAATATATTATTCGTACAGTTGATTGAATTACTTGAATAACAGGACCAATTATTAAATATTAGACTAATTACTAGCTTTCATTTTTTACTATAATCGAGTCGATTATAACTACGAGCGACGATTGTTGTGTGCATTCAATAACAATTGAACAAACTAATTAATCTCTAACCTGTATTCGTTAGCTTCATATAAGGATATTTTCTAAATTTTACGATCTCATTATAGTCAATAAGAATAACCTGACAAAAGTTGGTACACAAAAGTTAAATTATGTTATGATAAAATAAGCATCCATAAAAAGATTACACTAAAGGCACTTATTGGATGTAGTAAACATAAGTTTGCGACAAATCGTAGACCTACGAGATGCGAGAAGGAAAGTCAAACCTTTTAAACTTAAACCTCCTTTAAACCATATTTTATCAATTTACTTACATATCAGGTATTGTTTTGCCTATTAACACCTCAAAGCCGCTCCAGAACACTCTAAAACAAAGACACATCTTTCCTGGTTGAACATTCTCATACATACATTTTTATAAAATTTATAAAAGGCACATATATAAAAATGAATAACTTACTTAAAATTAATGAGATGTCTGTAGGTCCATTAAATTTGAACTTAATCAGTATTAACATTAAAACCTACTATGATATTGTCTTCACCACCTTAAAAACTCTCTAAACCTATAGGATAGATCTATATATAAGCATTTAAAATTAAAACAGACAGGTAAAAAGTGCTGCCCATTTTTTTTTATCACAATTATAGTTATATTTGCTAACTACGGTTCATATTACCAGCAAAACTATTCAACTATTTAAAATGCTAATTAAGCATATATTTATCACATATATACCTATGCAAATATTATGCAAGAATTGTGTTACAATCTAATCAAGACTTCAATTTTAAATATGTATTAGACAAATAATTTTTTTGCTGGATATCATGTTTGTATACTAAATAAGTTAGTGATTTTTAAAAAAAAATGTAAAAGGTAAGATGAAACTGTGACATTTGTGATTCCAAAGATAAAGAACTGTTAATATATCTTTTCAAGCTAAGACTGTGACATGGTATAGCCAAATAAATGATTATTTCACTAAGAAAGGCTTCAGAAAAAGTGAAAGTGAGCCTACCTTATATGTGAAACATCAAGGTGGGAAAGATGTTCTTATTGTTACTCTTTATGTTGATTATTTGCTCTTTGCGAGCAATCGTGAAAAGATGATCAAAGATTTTAGATAGGAGATGATGATGAAGTATGAAATGATTGATATGGGGCTGCTCAAACTTTTTCTTGGCATGGAGATTAACAAAGATGATGAAGGTATCTTTATTTGTCAAAAGAATTATGGTGAAAAGGTGCTGAAAAAATCAGAATGTATGGATACAATCCTAAAGTTACACCACTCATTGTGGGGGAGAAATTAAAGAGAGAAGATGGTGGAAGCAAGATAGATGCAACCCTTTATAAAAGCATGGTAGGAAACTTGTTATATCATACTGCAACAAGACCAGAAATTATGTTTGCAACAAGTCTCCTATCCAGATTTATGCAAGCACCAAGCCATTTTTATCTTGGAGCAGCAAAGAGAATCCTCAGATACATCCAAGGTACTATTAATTATAGTATCATGAATGGAAAAACCAAAGAAGTCAAGCTGTCAGGATTTTGTGACAGTGACTTTGGGGGATGCAAAGATGATATGAAGAGTACTTCAGCTTTTGTTTTACACTAGGAAATGGAGTATTCTCTTGGCTCTCAAAGAAGCAACAAAGTGTTGCTCAATCTCAACTGAACTGAATATGTCTCAGTTGGAATAGCAACCTCTCAAGCCATTTGGCTTAGAAGAATTTTTCATGACTTTGACAAAAAGTAAAAAGAAAAAACCGAGCTGTTTTGTGACAACAAATCTGCCATAGCAATGGCCAATAATCCAGTCTTTCACAGCAGAACCGAGCACATTGCACTCAAGTATCATTTCATCTGTGAAGCTATTGAAAAAGGAGAAATTGAACTTGAATTTTATAGGTCAGAAGAATAAGCAGCAGACATCTTTACGAAAGCTCTACCAAGAGAAAAGTTTCGAGAATTGAGACAAGTTTTAGGAGTTCAGCAACAATACATTAAGGGGGAGAATGTTAAGAATAATGCTTAGTTGCTGCTACCTCTATAATGTTACACTTGTACATGATTTTTAACTGTAGTTCATGGTAAGTTTAGTTAAGTAACTCCAGTTAAGTTTACGTGAAAACTAGTAAGCCACATGTCAATCATCACATGGATATACTTTGAACATAAATATGGTGTAAGCTTACTAGATAAGCTAAGGGAAAAATATCAGATTTAGGCCTACTGTCAAGCCAGTAAAACCAATTCTTCTTGTTGTCATAAAACCCCCACATGCAGAAAATCAGCCAACAACAAAATTGTCAAAGCTAAGACATTCAAAGGTTTAACTGCACCTGGGCTGACAAGTATGCAGTAAAAATCATGAACGAACGATAACTCAAGCATAAATTCTTATTACATGACTGAAGTTATAAACCCAGATACAAATACCTTTCTGTGCTGGACCTGCACATGACTGATTTTCAAACCACACACACAAGCACTTTATTGTGCTAGGCCACCAGCTGCTAGCGGAGCCCCTCAATTACATAGTAAAACTTCTATAATATGTATATCACTCACACTAACGAAAATCTTAAGGTCCACTTTATTTTAGAAGATTGCACGCCTCATTTTCTGGCGACAAACAAGCGTAGAAGTTTAGGTTATGGTCATTTTTGGACCGGACTCCAGTTTTGCCTCCTGAGAGTCAGAGTCAGAGCTGTCGCTATCTGGCTCCTCTGGACATGAGGACTCCGAATCGGAGTCCTCGTTTAGGAGGTGAAGCTTGAACCATTCTGCTGAAAGCTTTCGGTACCTTTTACACTTGTCATCATAGTCTACGTAGATGTTGCCAAATCGAACGGATACACCTGAAGCCCACTCAAAGTTGTCCAACAATGACCATGTAAAGTATCCCTTCACATTGATATCATACCTACATAATGGTGCATAGTTAGAACTTTAGAAAAATGGATGAAGTTGACGCATTAATTTTCTTTGATGGCGAGTTGTAGATACTATTAAAAAGCGTTATTAATGTTGTATTGAACTTACTCCCTCGTCGCTTTCTTGAGGAAGCAAAGATGATGATGATGGTAGCACACCCTCTTGTGATCAGAAAGGGATTCCCATAGTGGTAATGTGGCATCAGTTTTCTCATCAAGCCCTGAGAAAATTTGCAAGTAATATCAGATTAAGAGACACTATTTAGAACATAACTGGGTTTTGCTCGATGTTGGTAACTATGTAGCAATTCACAAATTGACTCACCATTTTCGGTAACGTAAATACATGGATTCTTGTATTTTGTCTTTATATAGAGCAAAAGATCCATAAACCCTTTTGGGTAGACGTAGAGCCATGATGAACCTCCCTGCAGCATAGTCGAGAATATTAACATATAAAAGGGGTAAATTATTGCTACAATGTTATAAAAAATGTCTCCAGGGAAACGAAACAACATAAAAGCTCCTAACAAATGGTTACTACATTTCCTGTTACTATCCTTCAATCAAAATGGATTGCCAATCTTGAGCTACTGGCATTATGAATCATCATGTGTCTTAAAAATGCAAGCAAGGACTTGCCTCGTCACCAATGGGGACCCCGTTCAGCTCCGCTGCACAAGGAAATATCACGGTTAGTTATTAGAAGGAAAAGGGACAGAAAAACATGAGACTATCTGCGCATCCTGAAAAATAGTTTTATGAAGGTTTGGAGATAGCCCCACACCCAGGTGGGTAACATGACACTACGTACTTGAATATTTGACCATCCTATCCGTAACAATATGTGGATTTCGATTATCGGCATTAGGTGCATGCGCTGCGTAATTAGTAGTGTAGTAGTTCAGTCCTATAAAGTCAAATGACCCTTTCAGCATATGGGCTTGTTCTTCAGTGAACTTGGGAAGTCTCTCCTTTACGATTGATCTCATGATATGTGGATATCGACCAACTGTCAATGGGTCCATATACCTGAAATGTACAAGACAACGATAAAGTTAACTTGTGAAGCATGAAAGTAATAAGATCCCACTATTCGGGTGTATAAATGAAGAGTTGCTATGATTAGGAAAAGTCTGATATCCATGGATGAGCTTTTTAATCGATAGACCCCCGCAATTGCTTTCAAGTTTTCTCTTTAGCTTGTAAGTGCCTCTTTTTGATATTGTTTTCGGTATCCTGTTAAAAAAAATTATTTGCTAATAATGTCGCGTCAAACAAATTTATTTGCTTACTAATATCATGTTGTGTGGTTAATGTTATTGCTTGTTTTCGAACCTATGTATTTTAACTACTCAAATCTATGGGCCAGCGAAGTATCCATATGCCAGGGCAAAAATCTTTGAAGCAAGTCTTTTGTTCTTGCATCATATATATCCTTCTTTATATATGCTAGTTACTATGATGTGCCGCGGTCAACGTTATTGCTTCCTTCAGACCTATTGTTCCCTGACTACACCACCATATGTTCCCTGGCTTTTTTGAAAAAGTGAGTCTTGATGCTTCCAACTTTCTGTGTTTGACGCTCATGATATGAAAAGAGAAAGAGGAAAAAGAAAGAATACTCACCATCCTAACGTGAAATCAATGGCTCGTTCTGCAGCATTGCGGTCACTTGTCGAATGTGTTCTAGGTATGAACCATCTTGACACAAGTGTGATCCCAATCTTGCCGTTTTGTTTTATCTACGTATATAGACATTCAGTGAGTAATTATTCATCAACACGAGTAGGTTTATGAGAATATATTACATATGGCTATGCTTATATATAGAGGATTTATCATATTTTTCTGTGGTCGAAAACACATTACTGAAACCCTTCATTTATCGGTGAAAGGAGGGATTCAATATTCCTACGAGCAACTATTTTTATGGTATAAATTTCACTTACCTTCGGGATCGAGGAAGAGGAATATACCCAACATTTCACATAAGTAGTACTTTTGATAGAAAAATTTATCTAATTTATTAGATCTGAATGAACAAGACTACCGTTTGCACATGAACTGTTAGATATGGATGAGTGACAATAGAAAAATATACTTGAGTGAAACCTGATACTTATCCCTGTACAGTTTCACTGCCTCCGCATGGGCAAGAAGTTGATTGTGTGTCACGGTATATGGTTCTGTTCCAGGATTCCCTGAATTGTCATCCTTGCATTCTTTACCGGATAGCTTTTTTCCCAAATCTCCAAATGTAGTAGTGACAGTTCTCTTTTGCATGAAAGCTTGTGGGTCAATGTAACGACTTGATGGCATGAATTCCTTTAAGGCTGACAATTTATAGTTGGAAGAGCCACCACGACCTGGTGCGAGGGTGCCAAGTCCGTATCCATAAAAGCTAAAGGTCCATGGCTCGTTCAAAGTAATCCAATGCTTTACCCGATCACCAAATTTCTCAAAACAAAGGTCTGCATAGTCTCGGAAATCCTCCCTGTTGAGACGTTTATCATGCTATCTCAGCACATTACAGGAGCGTGCCTTCTAAAAATTTTCATTCATTTCAAAATTTGAAGCATGTCTGCAGATATGCGTTTGTGTGTGTATACATGTGCGCGCGAGAGCCCGAATGATATTCTTAGAGGAAGTAGAACTTTTTTATTTTATGACTGGATCTGACATTATATTCCCTCTGAGCTAACGCCAATTACATGCAAAAACTTATGATAACTTGATACATGCACTTAGCTTTCATGCTTACGAACAAAATTTTATTGTAATCCTATTTCAAGTAACGGTTGTTTTGATTCTTTACTCAAGTGTAGGACCTAATTTAGGTCTTTTTGGTTTCCAAAAGTCATGCATGGATAGGGTAGTCTTAACCGGAAAGAAACTTTGCTAGCTGGGACCGTTTAAAGTGGTAAAATCTTTGCTAGGAGCGCTGCCATTCCAGATGGTTGAGTTAACGGGTTCATGACTTAACTCCCGATAATATCCTTTTTGACTTTTGGTTGATGGTAATGCAAAGGGCTAAAGCAGCTTGGTAGTTTTCGGTCTATCCAGATATGTTATGCTCTTTCTTCTCGAGTAAAAGAAAGATGCAAGGTATATAGAGGTGTTCTTCCACGGGCTTTAGCACTACATACACTAGTCTCTGATGCACTGATGCAGTGCGTTTTATTGACAGAAAAGCTTGGGAGGGTGGTGCAATTAGTCAGACTAATGGAGATTTGTATGTGAGCTATCAATGATTTTTAAAGCCCAACTCCATATGAGCACCTTGTCCCGCTGACATGAAATACGCTTATAACAATGTAAAACAATTATGACCCCCCATTTGTTAGCAATCTTCTCATAAAGAAGTGCAAGTACTTACACAACGTTAGGACTTAGAAAGCCGTTGTACTCATCTTCCAGGGACTGGGGAAGATCCCAGTGGAAGAGCGTGACGTAGGGTTTTATACCTGCACCAGTATCATAGGGTACACAGATTGAGATCAAGAAGATATATTTTGCATTTTCGTAATTTAAAGTCAATGCTGAAGTCTGTGCACCATTTGCTATGAGCTCGTTTATCAGGTTGTTGTAGAAGGCAATTCCTTTATTGTTCACTCCGTCTCTTTTCCTGCCCTCTGAAGATTAACACTCAAGTTAATAAATTGAAGAATGAGCTAATTGACTCCTCATTGATCACATGAGCACTTGTATCAAATTCTAAAGATATCGTGTTAGAGGATTTAAGTATGAAAACAGATCAGGGTTCTAGATCAGATAATAACAAAACAGATAGACGATTAGAAGAACAAGCAAAGAGCAAATGGTAGGAAGTAATGTTACTTGGCAACACCCTGGACCATGAGATTGAGAATCTATATGCATCCAAACCCATACTCTTCATCGCCTGGACGTCTTCCTAATAAAATGTTCAAGAGTAATTGCCACCATATTATGCTTTGCAGTAACAAAACGTAATGCCAAAAGACCATAATCCTTAATGTAAATTATTAGGTGTGGTCCTTTACATGCATGAAGAAGTGTTATACCTTGTATTTGTAGTAGTGATTAGTAGCTTTCTCCCAACCTTGCAGTCCTGCCATTTTCGAGAAAGGGATGTTTAAAGTTCAGAATTAAAAAAAAAATTATTAGATAATTGATTGCACAAGTAATTGGCAGGTGAGTAGCTTCCGTTTCGAATTTCTGGATTCTGTCTACTGATTATAGCAGGCTGATTTTGGGGGTCTTGGAACGTAGCATAACCCTCAAAGGCACGTACTTGATCATATGGTGGATCTCAGCTAATTTTCTTTGGCTGTGAGTGTAGCCATAGCCAAACCATGCCTCATCATTTTGTATTTTGGTTTCTTCTGATTGGTCCGTATAACAATCTGGTAGCAGAGCGATTTGCAAATTTTGGGCTGGCTGCAACGAAGTTTAGAGTTCCGCTTTCAATGCTCAGTAGAACTTCTGATTTTGCGAATCGAGAGGAGGGCTTTGCTTCACCGCGAGGGCAATGAGCAAGCTCCTGATGTGTGGTATGCACCCAAGTAAGTTTGAAGATTTAGATAGAAAAGTTGAAGTGAAAATTAAAGATGAGTTCCGGTCGATGACATACGGTGCCCGGAGACTCTTTTGTGCACATGCGGCCTTTTCATTCCCTCAAAACGATAGAAGATGTGCTCATTTAGGAAGAGCTTGCTAGCTTACTTATAGACTTATGGATCAGAAAAATATATTGGTATAAATTTCAACGATAAGAAGCAAGAAGTTATTATGTTCGATTCTTTGCCTAATTTCTTTCAAGAACGTTTCATTGATTTATGGGAGAGAGATCAGTTCTCTAACGCTGAACCATGAACCAAGTTCTTACAGTAAATCCAGAGTATTATATCAAGACCGGCGTCAGACACAGTACGTTGCCAGAGAGAGAGAGAGAGAGAGAGAGAGAGAGAGAGAGAGAGAGACCCTTCTCATTGCAGAAAGTATCCCATATACTTTTGCCTCTACCATCTTTATTGACGGCACCTTCAATCTGAAATGCAGAAGCAGCAACCATGGCTTAGAACATATACAGGGATAGTATATTGACTATACACGTACATTGATACACCTTTCCATTGCATAGTACGTTTTTGTGTAATATTTGAGCATCTAATTTCAAATGCTTGCTTGGCATATCAAACTAGGGTACAGCAATCCAATCCAAAAAACTAGCGCAAGACAATGAATTGTCAATAGTGTCGCTGTCTTCATGTTCGAAGTGAAAATTTAGAAACTCGTAAATGGTTGAAGAAGAAGAACAAAGAAACTTTTGAAAGACCTACGAGTGCGGTCCGAAGTTGTCGAAATACCTGAAACGCAGATGTTGCTGTCCCGAAGATAAAATCTTTAGGAAAACCATGACGGAGGTGCTTAGGTCCTCTTGGGTTTGTCTGTAGGGTCTCCATCCTTTTTTCTGGTTTTTTTTTTTTTTTTTTGCGCTGGCTACAAGATTTAGTTCTCTTTGAAGCTCTTTGCTCCTCCTTGCTTATGTAGTCCTCTATTTATACAGACCACGGCATGGCTTGCACGGCATGGCATTTGGGGTTGGAGTAGGATGGAAGTCAAGAATGGAATAACATATCAACATAAAAAAAGAGAGCGAAAAATGGGGGAAGCCCAAATTGGTATTTTCAAGTTTCCAAATAAAGACACTCCTTGTCTACTTGTCCACCCATTTATGCGGGAAAAAAATTTAGCTCCCACTCTGATTGAGGAAATTTTCTTCCATACCTTCTATATAGCAACAATTTATTCTCGCAAGATGTTTTTAATGACGTTAAAAAAATATTTTTAAAAATTGTCGTGTAAAATATTAGTAGAAAAGTCACTAAAAATATTTAATTACTATATACGAATTTAAAAGAAGATTCTTCCAACCCAAATAACAGTTAAAATTTATTCTTTCTGTCGTACCTGATGCATTGCACCAAAGATCGTTCATGTTATTGTCATTACCATTAAAGAGGATTAATATGGCCGCCCAAAGATAGACCTTAAAACATTGACCGGGAAAAGTTTTCTTCTTTCATGACGGTGGCTTAAGACTTGTCAGAAGCAGTAATGTTTGGAGTTTTTCAACACTACAAACTTAGTGCCGGTTATACTTTCAACATATACTACATATACAATATTACTACTTGTTAATGACATGCTTGGTATGATTTTTTTAGTTAAGAAAAAAAAAGATTAGTAGCCTGTGTGAAATAATTTCTCGTAGACATTTGAAGTCCAACATATTGTTCAAATAGACATTAACAGGCATGATAATAAGAATAATTTAGTAGTAAACAGAAATTTGGTTCGCGGGTATAACATGTAAGAGTAACAATTCAAACTAAAAGAAATGGCTGCGAAATTTTAGCATCGCATCCCCGGGAAGTGAGTAGGGTTGAAGGCAGGAATTGCCTCACACTCTATTGCTTTGCCATTGTGAAGCTCTAACAAGATTAAAGGACAATTAGTTTTTTTTTTTACTTTTCGGTCATAAACTCGCTTTCTTTTTTGGATAATAGTAGAAACATTTTCTTTAAAGTGAAGTGTTTTACAAAGTCATCCTGATTGGTCGAGCACCTCTAATATATGAAAGCACGAACTAAGTAAGATGGATAATATTTTCTTTCTTTAAACTGTACTTTATAAATTGGAGTCTTTATAGTAGATGGCGCCTGATTAGGAGTGTTTTTTATTTCTAATTCCTTTTTCTATAAAGTATCCTTGTTGTACTAGAGTGTTATTATAAACTAAAGATGTTTTTACTTCTCATACAGTATCAAGCTTCTTTCCTTAAAAAAAAAAAAAAGATCGGCTTCTAAAATGTCCCCTGAACTCATGCATAGTCTCTCAATATTATTGCTAGAAGAACTCTAACAAAACCTACCTCAACCCATATATTACCATAGAGCTATTACATCTTCTCCATCAAATTTTATTGATGAAAACAACTTGCTTAGAGTTCCATGTAGTCTTTTTAGCAATGAAAGGAGAAATGTAATATTTTATCCTAAACTAAATTAAATATTTCCATATTGGTATGTTGATAGGTACGCTTAGTTTTGAATTATGTTGCTTTCAAATTTCCTAATAAACACACTCGTTATCTACTTGTCCACCCATTTATGCATTATCTGATGCACGGCACCAAAGATGGTCCTAAAAATGTTGACCGGTCACTTTTTCTTCTTTCTCGATGGTGGCTTACGACTTTGCAGGAGCAGTAACGTTTGAAGTTTTGCAAGAGCTCAACACTTCAAACTCAGTGGCTGTTACACTTCACAACATATGTTACTACTTGCTTCCAAGTGACATAGTTGGTATGATTCTTTTTATAGACGAAAAAAAATCCGTTGGCCGTGTAAGTAATTTCTCGTAGACATTTGGTGTCCAATATATTGTTCAAATAGAAATTAGCAGTAACGATAATGAGAATAATTTAATAGAAAACTAAAAAATGGCTGGGCAATTTTAGCATCGCATTCCCTGCCTTTTTCTGGTAAAAGAAATTCTGAAGGGTTGAAAAGTCTTGGCCAAAACCTCGTTTTCATTTGCATTATTATCTTCAAAGCACCCGGGAAGAGAGTAGGGCTGAAGGCAGGAATTGCCTCACACTTTATTGCTTTGCCATTTTGTAATTGTGAAGCTCTAACACGATTAAAGCACAATTGGTTCTTTTTACTGTTCAGGCATAAACTCGCTTTCTTTCTCGGATAATAGTAGAAACATTTTGTTTCAAATGAAGTGTATTCCAAAGTCATTTTGATTGGTTGATCTTTTCTGATCTGTACTATATATGAAAGCATGAATAAAGTTAAATGGCTAATATTTTCTTTCCTTAAAATGTCTTTATAAATTGGAGTCTTCATAATAGGTGAAGCCTGATTAGAGCTGTTTTCAATTTCTTTTTTCCTATAAAATACCCTTCTTAATATATGTCTTTGCTACTTTAACTCAAAAAACAAGACCAACTTCTAAAATGTCTACTGAACTCATGCACAGTCTCTCAACATTGTTATCGGAAAAAATCTAACAAAACCTACCTCAACACAGATACTATCATATATAGAGCTATTACATCTTCTCCATCAAATTATATTGATGAAAACAACTTGCTTAAAGTTCCATGTAACCTTTTTAGCAACAGAAGGAGAAATGTAATATTTTATTCCAAATTAAATTAAATACTTTATCCGAAACTCAATTCTTTTTAGTTTTGTATTTCATATTGGTATCTTCAATTTTGCATTATGTTAATTTCAAATTTCCTAATAAACACAGTTCCTATCTACTTGTCCGCCCATTTATGCTTTACCTGATGCACTGCACCAAAGGTAGTCCTTAAAACATTGACTGGGCACTTTTTCTTCTTTCATGATGGTGGCTTACGAGACTTTTCAGACGCAATAACGTTTGGAGTTTTGCGAGCTCAACATTTCAAACTCATGGCTGTTACACTTCACAACATATGTTATTACTTTGCTTCTTAATGATATAGTTGGTACGATTCTTTTTATTGAGAGAAATAAAATAATGATTTCATAACCTGTATAAGTAATTTCCCGTAGACATTTGGAGTCCAATATATTGTTCAAATAGACATCAACAGAAACAATAGTGAGAATAATTTATTAGTAAACTGAGATTCGGTTTGCGGGCATAACGTGTAAGAGTAAAAATTTGAATAAAAAGAAATGGCTGGGCAATTTTAGCATCGCATTCCCTGCCCTTTTCTGGTAAAAGAAATTCTGAAGGGTTGAAGGCTTGGCAAAAACCTCACTTCATTTGCATTATTACAGATCTTCAAAGTACCTGGGAAGCGAGTAGGGTTGAAGGCAGGAATTGCCTCACACTTTATTGCTTTGCCATTTTGTGATTGTAACGCTCTAACATGATTAAAGAACAATTAGTTCTTTTCACTGTTCGGGCATAAACTCTCTTTCTTTCATGGATAATAGTAAAAACATTTTCCTTCAATTAAGTGTTTTACAAATATCTTGATTGGTGTTGATCTCTTCTAATCTATACCGTATATAAAAGCACGAACGAGGTTAAATGACTATTTTTTTTTTCTTAAAATACCCTTTTTAAATTGGAGTCTTCATAATAGATAACGCCTGATTAAGAGTGTTTTTTATTTTCAATTTTTTTCCGTATAATATATCCGTGATGTATCAAATATTATTGTAAACTAAAGATGGTTTTTTTACTTCTTATATAGTATCAAGCGTCTTTCCTTAAAATAAACCTTTATATATATGTCTTTGCTAGAGTTAAGGGTTGTTTTGACTTTTATTCAAAAAAAAGACTATTCTCTAAACTGACCCTTGAACTCGTGAATAGTCTCTCAACATTGTTACCTGAAAAACTCTAACAAAACCTACTTCCACTCATGTACTACCGTAGAGCTTTTTAGCGACAGAAAGAGGGACATGTTTTACCCAAAACTATATTGATTATTGTTAGTTCTTTTCAATTATGTATTTCATATTGGTATGTTGACACATATGCTTCATTTATGGATTATTGTGCACATAAATAGAGTTCAATATAAATATATGAGTACATTGAAGCTATCGTAGAACTGTACTCCAGTTGAATTTCTTGCTACTCCAGTTGAATTTCTTGCTAATAGATCAATCATTTAATCCTATCTTGCATTATTTCATATCTTCAAAATACCTGGGAAGTGAGTAGGGTTGAAGGTAGGTACTATCTCACACTTTATTGCTTTGCCATTTTGTGATTGTGAAGCTCTAACATGATTAAAGCACAATTAGTTCTTTTGTTGTTCAGAAACTCGCGTTCTTTCTTGGATAATAGTAAAAACATTTTATTTCACGATGTGAAGTGCTTTACAAAGTCATCCTTATTAGTTGATGTTTTCAAATCATCTATACTACGTATAAAAGCACAGATAGGATTAAATGATTGATCTATTCTTTGCTTAAAATGGTTTTTTTTTTTTAAATTGGAGTCTTCATAATTGGTTAGTGTGTTTTCGACTTATAAGATTTTTTTTTCTTCCTAAAATGCCTTTTTTACAGAGTCAGTAAAAGCAAGGGCAATTTTTACTTCTCATAGATTATCAAGTTTTTGTTCGTAAGATAAGTTTATTACAATATATGCTTTTACTAGAGTTAAAGGTGTTTTGACTTTTACTCAACAAAAAAAAAAAACCATCCTCTAAAATCACTATTGAATTCATGCATGGTCTCTAAACATAGTCACCGGAGAAATCCTAACAAAGCCAACCTCCACTTGTATCAAAACTATACTATAAGTGTAATACCCCGAATTTTTTAGGTACTTGTGTAAAGAACAATTAAAAATTTATTCTGACATTGAATTAATTCATGGGCTTTAAAGAATTTGTTTGGAGGTATTTTTAGTTAGGAAATTAATATTTAATAGTCTTAGTAGCTAATTTGATTAGATTAGATATTATTTATAAAAAAAATATAAGAAAATATTTTGACTTGGATTAGGATTTTAAGTCATATTGTAATTAAATTATTAATGAGGACTTTAAGTTGTATTACTATTGCACTAGCAATTGCTAATTAGGACTTCAAGTTATGTTAGAATTAGATTAGCAAACTAAATAAGGAGAGAGAACACATAAGAGTCTTCATATTTTTTAGAGAAAAAGGAGAGAAAAGTGCTAGTGCATTCTTTTAGGTATTCGCAAAAAGGTGGTGATTGATATAAGATAAAGGTGAGATTTTTGAGGTTATATCCGGTAGTCGAGGTAAGGCTTCTTACACCATATTTTCGTTTTATACACGAGATCTATGTGTTATCCTTTGATTCCCAAAAAATATATTTATCTTTGACCATATTGTTGATCATCAAGTTTTTTTTTTATGGTACTCATAAAATTCCTACTGTCTTGTAACTTGCGTTAAAGATGTTCCCTGTGATTTATTAAAATTCTTTGCTTTTTTATCAAAAGATGTTATTCATGATTATTTGAGTTTTTCATTCTCTTTCACGGCCAAGAAGGCAGCTTTCTAAAGCTTCAACGGCCTGTGTCGATCTTCTGCTGGTTCTTGACATTAGTTTGTAATTCTACTCTAACCAGCTTTGTTTCAATCATGCACTCTTTTGCCACGAGACACGTTTCTGTTGGCCCGTTGGTTATTGATTGTCGTCTTTCATTCTCTTGGTTTTCATGTCATTAAGTTTTCACCCAAAAACTTCTTTTGACAATATCTCACTCATCCGATGTCCGATTTATCTGATTTTTAATTCGTTGAATTTGTATTTTTGTTCTCTTCAATTTGAGTCTACAATGACTATTTTTGGACTTCAAACTAATATTTGCTATATTTTTCAAGCTAATTTGTGTTTGAAAGTCACTTTTAATTATCATGACTTATGTGTGACGCATTGGCTGCGATATTCAACATGGTATAATCATGATTGTGATACTTAATATTAAGCAATTTTGTACATTAGCATAATTGATAAAGGGAATAGAAATGATGATAGAGATGATTTCTATGTTGTCCCTTAAGAGTCTTCAATCTGTGGAAGAAGGCAGTTGTTGAGCAAGTGACATTGGTTGAAGTTATTTGAGGCGATAGGCGTCCTTGACATGTGAAATCACTTGCTTGCAAGGAAATAGGAAAGGCAAGCTCAACAAACTCTCTTAGTTAAGAGCTCAGAACTAAAAGCTCAAGGTATCAGAGCTATTATACAAGAGTGGGCTTGCTGACACCCACAAGATTTGGTAAATATTTTTTGATATTTGACTTATTGGTTATGTAACCTCTTTTTGAGTCGATTTGTTATTCGTGTGTGAATTCATATTCGACTTATTGATTATTTAACCCTATTTTCGGTCGCTTCTGTTATTCACTTGTGAAATTCGATTGAGTTATCTGAATTCCTATTTATTGGTTATATTCGATAACTCAAATTTGTTGTTCGTTTTTGGTAACCCTCTTATGGTCACCTTAGTTATTCGTTTATAAAATTTGACTGAGTTACCAAAATTCCTATTTATTGGCTCTACTCGATAACTCATGTTTTGTATTCGTTTTGCCCTTTGTGTGTAAAAACTTTTACTGGGCAATTCGTGTTCACCCCTTTGTTTTTCATTTCCTTCCCCTTCCAGGCCAAAAGTAGCACGATGGGCGAGATATTAGTACAGCGGTGAGAATTGCTCTGGTTTCTGATATTGAGAATAGAGCTTATGATTTCTTTAGATGAAATATTGGTTAGTAGATTTATTTTTCTTTGGATTAAGATAATTAGTCTGAGAGATTGGAATAAAATTTTGGATTATTTTTTAAGTTAAGATTTTGATTCAAATTATTATGTTTGCGGTATTTAAGATGCTCTGCTCCACCACTACGGTTGTTGTGTTTTGGACATGATTGGGTTTTGATTTAAGGACGTGTTTGGACCCTCAGGTTTGGGGTGTTATAGAACGGTATCAGTGCTTAAGTTTAATATTATGTAAACTCCTAAGCCTACGATATATGTGAGTGGGATTAGACTTTGAAACGGTGAATTAAGTTTTGATAATTTATTTCATATTGGAGCATAAGATTGAGATTTGGGAATAAGCTTGGGATTTAGGTCGAGTAGGCAACAGTAGAACGAATGTTACTTGCCTTTAAAATTCAAATTTTTGTAAGTGTTAATCAAAGAGGATGATTGAAGGATAGGACTATGATCTTTTTATGTTTTGATGTCTATGAGTAAATATATCAAATAGGGTACAGAAAAGGTTGTGATTTCAAGATACAAGTAATTTATGATGACAGATATTTTCTGTAGTGAACCTGGAAAAAAGGTGTTGGCATTTATAGATCCTAATGTCACTTTATTCATTTGTTTCGATATCCTTTTGTAAGCATCTAAGTGTTAGACCGAGAAACTTGAAACCACAACTATTTGTAGCTACTCTTATGAAAAACCTTGCGGTGATCCCTATGATTTATAATTCTTGCCCCATCAATACCAATGAAAGGGATTTGAAAGTTGACTTAATTTCTGGATATGAAACACTTCAAGGTTATTTTAGGTATGAACTGACTGTCTTGTAATCATGTCAAGATGGCTTGCTTTAGAAAAAAGAATGGTTAAAGGATAAGATTATGATCTTCTAATGAGTAGATCTAATGACAACTAGCTATAGGCTGTGATTAAAAGATATAAGTGATGTGGTTGCTTAGATCTTCTAATGAGTAGATATAATGACAACTACCTATAGGCTGTGATTGAGAGATATAAGTGATGTGGTAGCTTAGAGACAAACCTTAACGAATGGATGATATATGTGTGTATTTAGATTTTGGGTACTTTTCAAGCAATGTTTTTTTTCTGTGATGGATTTGGTAATAGTTTGAACTGGTTTATTTTGAGGCATCAGAGCACGGAACGAAAGCATTGTGATCTTTTGGTGTGACGAGTAAGTGCTTACTGATATTGGTTATCTATATTGGCTAAGTGGACGTAGTATGCTTCAAATGCTACCTGATGGTATTGATTTTGGTGTCAGACTAATAAAAATAGATGGAAAAATAATTATTATTAGATGATCAAAGGATTTTGTTGAGTAAATTTGATAGAAATCGCATCGTTACATTTTAAATTGGGCCTTAGACATTGAGCTTGTGGTCTTGGTAGTTAATGGAATATATGGTAAAAGATTGAGTTTGATATTGTCTTGAGTAACAATGTGTTTAGAGTATTATGATGTATGTGGGTATAGCATTCCAGAATTTGATGTTGGCGATTTGATCATGAATAAACATATTTGAAAGTCTAACAGTGTGAGTGATGCATTGGACAGAAAGCGTACGAATAACTTAGTAACTTTAATTGCTAGTTAGCCTTAGTTGTCAGCGAAATGTCATTTAAGGAGCATTTAGATGACTTCATTTGTGGCTGTTTATGTGTGTAGATTTGATCAACTAGATACTAGTATATAATTAAGGTGGTGATGAGAACGGAAGTTAGAACTCAAGGTTTGGATCTCGCAGATTACAAGTCATATGTGTCAATTACTCAATACTTGGTACATCTTAGGCTTGAAGTTAAGCATGTTATGTAGATTGTGCAAAACATATGGTTTATTATTAGAGTAGGGTAGAGGAGGCGTGACGGATTAGAGATTGATTTCATTTGTTGAATTTTGAATGGCGTAATGTAGGTCAGTACATTTCATAGGCTAGTTATGTCATAAATATTTCGAAGTTAGAATTTTATTTATAGTGTGAGGAATGTAGTGACTCGTGTTAGAAGGCAAGAAGCTACTTTTGATGATTAAGGAATATTCAATTCCAAGGACGGAATTATTTTAACAGTGGAGAATGTAATACCTTGGATTCTTTGGGTACTTTTGTAAAGAACAATTAAAAAATTATTCTGACATTGAATTAAGTCATGGGCTTTAAAGAATTTGTTTGGGGGTATTTTTAGTAACAAAATTAATATTTTATAGTCTTAGTGGCTAACGTGATTAGATTAGATATTATTTTAAAAAAATAAGAAAAGATTTTGACTTGGAGATTAGGATTTTAAGTCATATTGTAATTATATTAGTAATGAGAACTTTAAGTTGTATTACTATTGCACTAGAAATTGCCAATTAGGACTTCAGGTTTATATTAGAATTAGATTAACAAACTATATAAGGGGAGAGAAGACATAAAAGTCTTCAAATTTTTCAGAGGGAAAGGAGAGAAAAGAGCTAGTGCATTCTTTTGGGTATTCAAGCAAAAGTGTGGTGATTGATCTAAGATAAAGAGGAGATTTTTTACGTTATATTCATTACTTTAAGATAAAGGTTCGTACGCCATCTTTTCGTTTTATACACGAGATCTAGGCCTAATCCCAAAACTTTATCCTTAAGTTTACCCACAGTACAGCTTTAGTACCCAAGTTTGAAGGTGTGCCAAAGATGTAACCAAGTTTAAGAAAGCGCACCAAATCAGTGCCTCAGCTGACAGACCATGGATGCCGTTAAAAAGCCCAAGGGTTAGGACTGTCATTACAAAGGAAAAAAAAAAGGATATAAAATTTGTTCATGTGGCTCTTTTTTACAATCTCTCTCTGTCTTTCTCTCACACACACACACCCACCCACTAACACACACATAGAAATATGCTACCACCAATTGAAAAATGGAAGAAGAGGGTGGTGGTGTTGATTAAATGGTAGGTCGTGATAGGATTTTTGTGGCAGCGGCGGCTGGGAGCAGATCGGCAACGACATGGGAAACGAAGTTCCGCTGGTTGTTGTCATTGAAGCAGTGGACAGTGGCATTGTTTAGGTTGTGGTGATTGAATGGCAGGTCGTGACGGGATTTGAGTGGCAATGGCAGCAAGTAGGAGGAGATCAGGGGCGATGTGGTGAATGCAGGGGTGTTGTCACTGATGTTGCGGTGGCTACTTTCATTGAAGGAATGGTTGTTGTCGTGGAGACTCGACAGAGGTCTGGCAAGGAAATTCAATGGTGGTTATGGGTATGGGAGGTAGAAGATGGCGGTGGTTGTGGGTCCGGATTGTGGAGTGGGTATGTGATTCTTGGCAGTGGAAGATGCTTGGTAGGTCCATATCAACCAGGCACTGCTAATACACTTGGAAGCTGTTGAACTCATAGCTAGTCTTGTATAAAAACCATTTATGAATCGGGGCAAAGGCACAAATGGTTTGTGGGTGCCTAACAAGATGTTTCACTTATACAAAATTATGTATATGTACTTGTTTCTCTGCATCTTGAGGTGCCTTTATGGTTCTTCCTATCAAGAGGGATCTTACTGGCAGTGGTCCGTCGGTTTGTGACAGCGGTGGTTATAGACGGTGGCCGGCGACACAGGTGGTGGTGTCTTTTCCTTAAATTGGAAAGGAAATAGACAAGTTGGGAGAGAGAGAGAGAGAGAGAGAGAGAGTTTTAATGATTAAATTAAATAAGAGAAAAAATCGGACGGTTAAAATAGTGCCACGTGTTCTTAAGATATCTTTTTTTGTTAATGACAATCCTACCCCTTGGACTTTCTAACATCCTCTGCCAGTTGAGGTACTGATTTGGTAGTCTTTTTTAAACTTGGGTACTTCTTTGGCGCACCTTCAAACTTGGGTACTAAAGTTGTACTAGGGATAAACTTGAGGGTAAAGCTTTGGGATTAGGCACGAGATCTATGCGTTATCCTTTGATTCCTAAAAATATATTTGTCTTTGAACATATTGTTGATTATCAAGTTTTTTTTATGGTACTCATAAAATTCTTACTGTCATGTAATTTCCGTTAAAGACGTTCCTTGTGATTTATTAAAATTCTTTGCTTCTTTACCGGAACTTTTTTATCGGAAGATGTTATTCATAATTATTGGAGTGTTCCGTGTATTCTCTTTCACGGCCAAGAAGGTAGCTTACTAAAGCATCAATTGCCACGTGTCAATCTTCTGCTGGTTTTTGGCATTAGTTTATAATGGAAAAAATTTTGGCTACTACCCGGGTTGAAGGAATCTTCCTTCTACCCCCCATGTAGTGACAATTAATGGTTGTTAAATCTTTCTAGTGACTTTTATTTAGTGACGCTAAAAAGTGCTTTTAAGAATTGTCGCTGAAAGTGTTAACAGAAAAATCACTAGAAACATTTAGTGACTATTAATTGTCACTATATATGGGGTTGGAGGAAGATTCCTACAACTGGGGTAGCAGCCAAAGTTTGTTCGTTTATAATTCTACTCTAACCAGATTTGTTTCAACCATGTACTCTTTTGCCATGTGTCACGTTCCTACTGGCCCGTTGGTTATTGATGGTCTTCTTTCATTCACTTGGCTTTCGTGTCATTAAGTTTTCACCCAAAAACTTCTTTTGATAATATCTCACTCGTCCGATCTCCAATTGATCTGATTTTTGATTCGTTGAATTTGTATTTTTGTTCTCTTCAGTTTGAGTCCACAATGACTATTTTTGGACTTTGCATAAATATTTGCAATATTTATCAAACTAATTTGTGGGTGATATTTGTGTTTGAAAGTCACTTTTAATTATCGTGACTTATATGTGACGCGTCGGCTGCGATATTCGACATGGTATAACCATGATTTTTTATGCTTAATAATAAGTAATTTTGTAAGTGTAACGCCCCCGAAAATCCGAAGCTCCGCCGCCCCGAACTCTAGGAGCGTTAACCTACCGGATCACATCAAATCTGTTCACTAACACATACTTCAAAATATTTAATCCGATACCATCTCAAATTCTTCAAATACAAGCTTACAAGACTGGTTAAACTTAAACAGTTAAAACCTAAGTTCTTTACAAACTCGAGTCCTTATAAAATAAGGTATCAGTACCGACCTACGCAGGGATCTCACTACACTGTAGTGGCGGCCTTACCGGAACTTCACACAGACTCTAACCCATTCCCAAACCTGCTACAGCTTATCACCACCTGCAAAAGGGAGTCAAACCAAGGGTGAGGTTTTGAGAGCTCAGTAAATCGTACAAGGATTAACAAAGAATTACAAAACGATTCCAAAGAATCCAACTGACGATGATTTCCAAAACACTTCGAATAATAAAAAACTCAATGATATCCAAAATGATCAAAATTCATCATAAATAGATGCCAAAATAGACAAATACAATCACGACGAGTTCCAAAACGATTAATAAAAGATCACAGTCAAGCCATCACTCCAAAATAAAATGAAGGTTTTTCAAAGGATTCCAAAACGAGATCAGAAGCAATTTTGGGAAGGATTTCAAGTAAGCACAAATCATTTGAGACAGTTCTTTTCTCAGTCTTTTTCATAACAGTCATGGTACATAGGGTGCACATAAAATCAAAAATCAACATTGATCCTAAGCAGTTACAACGCCACTCAGGAAAAGTTGGTAGTGTACACATGCATGATGTACCGTAATAATTACTAGTCTCATTGGGTACTAGTCTGCGTTTCATGCAGGATTCAAATCAGCCTTATACCTCCTCCCCACGAAACAGATACTCAGGTCAGCACAGAAAAATCAACAATATCAATGAGCATTAACATAAGCTCAATTCACCAAAATCAGATCGGATTTCAATAACCATAACATACCGAAATAAGTCCTCACTCATAATTCCATAAGAAAATCACAAATGAATAGCAAAACGATTACGAATAATTATCAAATTTAAGCACAACAATTCAGAAGAGCGGATACAAACAATTATCAAATTTGCACAGCATGCAATATAGGCGAGCATCACAAAGATTTCTAAATAATCAATTCAGGTTCAATTTTGGGGTTTTCTGGGTAATAATATGTTAATATCAGTACACAATTCAGTGTTCGGCATTAGCCATAAATAGATCGAATGAGTACTTACGAGTAGGAGTTATCAAAATAAGGATTCGGACGAAAGTCCTTACCTAGGGTTTTGATAGAATCTCTTACCTCGATCCGCAGCTAAACTATCTAATCGGAAGTCTTTAACTTTAACCTAAACAGAATAATTGAATCATTAGAACACAGACTATAGCAAAATATTATAACTTAATACGGACTCACACATACTCCCAAAATGAACCCTCCTTACCGGGTATGTAAAATTATCGAAACACTCCTAGGGTGTAAAATTACGAAAAATTTTCTCTCGGACTTAAATTACCAAAATGATTTTCTCGCAAATTAGAATCACTATAATAACCTTACCGTACGCAATTTTACCCAAAAACATCTTTCTTAAGTCAAAATATCCCATCAAGATGGTAAATTACCGAAATACCTCTCGTTATATTTAAATCATCAAAATGACCTTTTCGTAAGCAAAATTACTAAAATATCCTTACCATATGCAAATTTACTCAAAAATACCCTTTATGGATAAAATTACCAAAATACCACCCTTCGGGTGACAAATTACTAAAATACCCCTAAGGGTTTCCCGCATCAAAAAAATCTCAAAAATATCTTAAAAAGCTATTTTAAGCATCATGATGTCACTTCTAGATTGAAAAGTACTTTAAAAATTTTTGCCCTAAAATTCTATACTGGTGTTCGGATCGAGCGCTAAAAGGCCATTTTGCGAAAAATACCTATCGACCTCATAATGGCCCAAAATTTTAGAATATGAAACATATTATTGAAATAAGATTTGCCTAAAATTTTCAGATCAAAATAGCTTGGTTTTCTATGCTAAATAATTCGATAAATTCCTTTAATCAGTTCCCAATTTAGCGCCTTCATGGACACCAAAAACATTTAAAGCATAGGTCTTGTAAAAATATTGGGGGTTACTGTTTTGGACTTTGCCTAATTTTGGTCCTAATGATTTCTAGAAATTGGATTAAAAATGCCTAAATGAATTTCTAGTACTAGCGACAAAACAACTACTATTCAGATTTAATAGACATAGTATTTCACCCTCAAAACACGCACATCTTCATCTTCAACCTTCAGCCGAAGCACCCAGCCCCTCCAAACTCACACATACACCCATCAAGTTATCATTAACACACTAGAAAACACCTAAATAGGATTAATTTCATCTAAAAACACATAATCATCCCCCTTCACCTTGCCCGAAATACACTTATATACACATGCAGTACACACACAACACAGTCTCACACAAACTAAAACCCACAAACTCACACTCTAAACCCCTCGGAAATTCACTGAAACCTCACTCCGCACACTTACATTTGTTTACAACAACAAATTACATTCTAAGGATCATTAAACCCACACTCCATACGCACATAGTGATGCACGCACTGAAAAAAGGCACCAAAACACCTACTAAATACACACACTTACACCAAACTCACACACTAAAAATAAAGGAAAAGGATTACCACATGAATTCACCTGAATCTCTCATTCTCTCTCTGATTTTGCACCAAGCTCTCACTCTTTTCTATTTTTTTTCTTCTCTATTTGTATGTTCTTCTTCTGTTTTATTTCTTTTCCAGGTTCTCTTGTTCCTTTCCCAAAATGGAAAGGTTATCTGGTCCTTTTTTTTTCTTTCTTTCCATTTTCTTTCCTTTTAATTTAGTTTCCCATTAAAAAAGAAAGAACTAGATTAGTCATTGCAGAACAAGTAGGAGGTGTCATTTCCTCAGAGAAGATTCCTCCATAATTTGACACATATAAGGTTCAAGTTTTCAAAAATGTAAAATCCCCCCCCCCCAAATTTTTCATAATTACAAAATAAACATAAAATTTTATGTAATTACATTTAAGCCCCAAATTAGCGTAATCATGACTAATTTAATTAGACCTCACTAAAATATACACTATCACTCATTTTATCATTTTTCATCATTAAAACCATAACTTACAATTATGCCCCCAAAGTTTTTTCAAAATTACATTTTGCCCCAAAATTCTTTTGAGCTTCGATACTCTACTAATACCCGAGCATTTCTCAAATTTAATGCTCGTTTATATTTCAGGTCTTTGACAGTTACTTTAACCCGCTCCTAAAATTCGAGATATTACAGTATGTGACACCCATAAGATTTAATAAATATATTTTGATATTCGACTTATTGTGTAATGCTCCCAGAAATCTGGAGCTCTGCCTCCCAAACTCCCGGGTCGTTAACCTACCGGATCACATCAAACCTGTCAAATCTATTCACTAACCCATACTTCAGAACATTTAATTCGATACCAACTCAAATTCTTCAAATACAACTTAAATAATAGCTTAAACTTGGTTTATTAAAACCTAAGTTCTTTACAACTCGTGTCCTTATAAAATAAGGTGACAGTCCTGACCCACACAGGGGTTTCACATCACTGTAGTGGTGGGCTTACCAGAACCTCACACAAACTCTAATCCATTCCTGAATTTGCCACAACTGATCATCACCTGCAGAAGGGGTCAGATAGAGGGTGAGCTTTTAAGAGCTCAGTAAGGTCGTACAAGGACTACAAAAAGAATTACGAAATGACTTCAAAGAGGTCAAACTGACAACGATTTCTAAAATATCCCAAACGATTTGAAGAGCTCAATGATTTCCATAATGATCAAAATTCATCATAAATAAATACCAAAATAACAATAACAATCACGATGGTTTCCAACCGGTCAGTAAAAGATCACTTTCGAAGTCATCATTTCCAAAGTACCAGGAAAATTCCTCAAGGGATTTCAACACAAGCACAAATCCAGTCATTTCTGCCCACACCAAATCCTCCAATACATAGAAGTTACGAAATAATTCACCGATGCCATCCAATGATAATTTTTTGAGAGTTTCAAAAGAATCATAACTAGTTCAATCTAATATCAAAGGAAAATTTTAGATGCAATGCAGACAATCATAGATACACCGACTAGTCCGTCAAGGTACTAGCTCATACCAATACACCGACTAGTCCATCAACGCACTAGCCCACCGATTTTAGCCACCAACTAGTCCATCAAGGCACTAGCCCCCGACTAGTCCATCAAGGCACTAGCCCATACCAATGCAAAATCTCATGTCAATGTTTAGAATGACAACAATTCGATAATGCAACATGTTATTCAATGCTCGATGGGTAATAAATAATGAGCATCAATAACAATTCTCATAAACGTTTTAGCGCTCAAAGAAAGGTTTTCAAGGCAAGTAATGCAGCTTCTATTAATATAATAGAGTCCAAATGAATGGCGATGACAAATCAAAATAACATGCGAGTATCAATTTTGCTCAGCATGTAATAACAGGCAAGCATCACAAGATTTTTAAATAATCGATTCAGGTTCAATATCGGGATTTTCTAGACAATAACATATTGATATCAATTCATACCTCAGAGTTCAACATTAGTCATAAGTAAATCAAATGAGTACTTACAAGTACAAGTTATCAAATAAGGGTTCGGACAAAAGTCATTCTTAAGGTTCAGATAGAATCCTTTACCTAGATCCGTAGCTAGATTATCTTAACCGAAAAGTCTTTAGCTTTACCCTAAATGAGATGATCAAATCATCAGAACATAATCTAAAACACAATATTATAACTCAATATGGACTCACACATACTCCCAAAATGAACCCCCTCACCGGTATGTAAATTATCGAAACGCCCCTGGGGTATAAAATTATCAAAATACCCCTCTCGGACATAAATCACCAAAATGGTCTTCTCGAAAGTAGAATCACCAAAAGAAATTTCTCATATGTGAATTTATGCAAAAAAAAATTACCTTTCTTAGGTCAAATTATCAAAATACCCCCTTCGGGGTTGCAATTTACCAAAATACATATGTTATTTTTAAATCATCAAAATTATCTTTCTGTAAGCAAAATCACTAAAATATTCTTACCGTATGTGACTTTACTCAAAAATACTCTTTATGGGTAAAATTACAAAAATACCCCCTTGGGGTGTCAAATTACCAAAATACCCCTGGGGGTTTCCAACACCAAAAAAATCCTAAAAACATCTTAAAATGCTACTTTAAGCATCCTGGTATCATTTATAGCCTAAAGAGTATTTTAGAAAAAAAAATTCCCAAAAATTCTGAACCGGTGTCTAGACCAAGCTCTAAAAGGCCAGTTTTGTAAAAACAAAATATCTATAGGCCTCGAAATAACACAAAATTTTAGATAATGAATCATATCAATAAAATATATTTCCATAAAACTTTCAGATTAAAATAAATTGGTTTACTAGGCTAAATAATTTGATAAATTTCTTTAGTCGGTAACCAAAATTCACGCCTTTTGCGGATACCGAAAATTCTCAAAAAATTTCAGAGCGTACACCTCGTAAAAATATTAGGGGTTATAGTTTTGGACTTTGTCCAATTATAGCCCAAATAATTTATAAAAAAATCATGAGAAAACTACCTAAAATAATCCTATCTTTAGCGACCATTACAAGTACTGTTCAAATCAAAGGCACACATTAGTGCACCTTTTCCATACACACTTTCTTCTTCCTTCAGCCGTGAGACATGGCTGTTCCAACTCACCTAGATACCCATTAATTTGTCCGTAATCACTAAAAATCACCTACATGGATAACTTATAACACCTACTTACACAATTTAAATCCATAATCACATCCCTCAACCCATGGATCATCAAAATATACACACACCCGAAATAAGAACACACATGCACACTGCCAAGAACACACACAGTCAACACCCAAAAAACACACTGGCCAACCTGAAACTTTTAAAAACTCACCCAAGCTTCCTTTTTCTCTGATTTTGGCCTCCCCGAGCCCTATCATCCTCTCTGTTCTGTGTTCCTTCCTCCCTGTTTCTTCTTCTGTTTTTGTTCTTTCTTTCCCGAAAGGGAAAGTTTCCTCTTTTGTTTTCTTTTTTTTTTCATTTGTTTCTTTCATTTACTTTTATAATATGTCCTTATTTTATATTAAATTCAGATTAGTCATCAACAAAGAGAGAGGTGGCAACTACACATAATCTCATTTCTAAGATTTTAAGACCTAATGCCAATTTTTCCAAATTTGTAAATTAACCCCCACAAATTTTCATATTTGTAAAATAACTCCTAAACTTTAATAATTACCTTTTGGCCCCGAATAAGATCTGATTTGATAAAATTTCACTAAAACACATACTATCACCCATTGTCTTATTTTTCGTCACAAAGACATTAATTTAAAGTTATGCCCCCAGAATTTTAAAAAAATTACTTTTTTGTTCCAAAATTATTTTAAGCTCCTACACACTACCAATACCCGAGCATTGCTTAAATTTAATGCCCGTTTATTATTTTTTTTGGAGCCCAGATGGTTACTTTAATCGGCTCCCGAAGTTCAGGATATTACATATAGGTTATGTAACCCCTTTTTGGGTCGATTTGTTATTCGTGTGTGATTTTATATTTGACTTATTGATTATTTAACCCCCTTTTCAGTCGCTTCTGCTATAACCTTGTGAAATTTGATTAAGTTATCTGAATTCCTATCTATTGGTTCTATTCGATAACTCAAATTTATTGTTCGTTTTTTGTAACCCTTTTTTAGTGACCTTAGTTATTCTTTTGTAAAATTTGACTGAGTTATATAAATTCTTATTTATTGGCTCTACTCGATAACTCATGTTTTGTATTCGTGTAAATCCTCTATGTGTAAAAACTTTTACTGGAAAATTCGTACTCTCTCCTTTGTTTTTCATTTCCTTCCCCTTCCACGCCAAAAGTAGCACGAAGGGCGAGATATTAGTACAGCGGCGAGAATTGCTCTGGTTTCTGATATGGAGAATAGAGCTTATGATTTCTTTAGACACAATATTGGTTAGTTGATTTATCTTCCTTTGGATTCAGATAATTATTCTGAGAGATTGTAATAAAATATTGTATTATTTTTGGAGTTAAGATTTGGATTCAAATCATTATGTTTGTGGTATTTTAGATGCGCTGCTCTACTATTACGGTTGTTATGTTTTGGACATGATTGAATTTTAATTTAAGGACGTGTTTGGACCCTCGGATCCAGGGCGTTACAATTATAGAGCTATTATATCTTCTCCTTCAAATTTGATCAAAGAAAACAACTTGTAGAGAGATTCATGTAGCCTTTTCAGCAACAGAAAGGGAAAGGTAATATTTTACCCCAAATTAAATTGAATATTTTGTTTGAGACTCAATCTTTTTTAGGTTCGTATTTAATATTGGTATGCTGAAGTACACTTAAGATTTGCATTATTGTGCAAGTATATGAATTTCTTTTTAAACATATTAGTATATTGAAGCTATCATAAAACTCTATGTTATATTCAATTTTCTGCTATTCCATCTTAACAAAATCTTGAACAATTTTTGGTCCTATTATAATGCGAGTTTTTGCCCTCAATAATCTATTTTTAATACTTTATTACTCCTTTACTCCATTTTGAACCTTATTTACCTATCTAACCCACTTTTGAAAATCGTGGTTTCAAACAGAGATTTCAAGAAAAAAAAACGTGGTTTGAAATAGAGATTTCTTTTGAAAACATATGAAATCTCTGTTAGGAAGCAAGATTTCAAAAGAAATCTAACAGAGATTTCATATGTTTTCAAAAGAAATCTCTGTTTCAAACCACGTTTTTTTCTCTTGAAATCTCTGTTTGAAACTAAGATTTCCAAAAATGGGGTAGATAGGTAAATAAGATTCAAAATGGATTAAAAAAAAGTAATTAAGTATTAAAAATAGATTATTAAGGGCAAAAACTCACTATAATGCAAGGTTGTTTCAGTTGCATAATCATCAAACTACCAATGATGTTAGACTATATCAATGAAGGAAAAGCTAATAACAAAATTAACATTTCTGGAATGACTACAAATGCTTAATACAAGGTGACGTAAGAATAGTAATCATCACATAAATTCATAATGGAGCCGGCTATTCCATTATTGAACAAATTATCATCCTGTGATTACTAAATATATTTCCTTCTTTCAGATTTACAAAAATTGATTGGTTCAGTGTGTCAAACTATCAGACCCTGTCAAATTTATCTGCTTTGAACTTAAAAGTAACTATACCTCAGAAACTTTCATTCCAAATCTAATTAAATTAGCCATCAAAGGTCAAGCGGCATGCACATATCATTTTTTTTCAATCGACATCTATTTTTAATTTAATAATCTTCTTGACAACCTACACATATGCACATCAATGTTGATATTGCATACATAGCTAATTGATCATCCAAGACTGCCGTGGGAGTGTTTATGGCCTCTTGGAGGTTGACATACGGTTAAACATTTTCTGTGGTTTATGGCGCTTGAGGTTGTAACTATTAGAGCACTACTTTTTTCTCAGCATATAAGTCTTGGAGACTTGTGTGTGCTGTGTCGCAATGTAGTGGAGACCCAAGGCCATCGATTTTTAGTTGCTCAGCACTTTATGGTCACTCAACTTTTTTCAGGGATGGACAACAAATATTTTTGGATAATTGCAAAAAATACCATTGTGGTTTGTAGTAGTTGCAAAAAGACCCCTATTTTTACAAAAATTACAAGAAGATACATGAGCCTATTAATGTGTTGCACCCGTCAATTCTAGTTACGGAATCAAAGAATTGCCTAAACTACCCCTGCACATAATTACATTGTTCTAGTTAATGAAACCCTAACATTCAATCTAATTGCCTCAATTTCTCACCCTCTCACTCCTCAACCCCTCGCTTTCTACTAAAATCTGACACCAATCACCAGAGAATAAAGAAATCTACAACAAAGACGACAAATCGGAGACATTGACCTAGCCAATGTGACATTTCATAAAACATTTAGTGTGCAAGAAAAAATAAGAGAAGAATAAAAGAAAACAATCACTTTGAAAGAAAAACACCATATCATACCTTCAATTTGTCAATTTGAGCTTCAAATTCAAGGTGAAAGAGATTGATTTGAACCAATTTCTTCTTTAAGGAGCTCTTACGGCTGGTTTTTTTGTTCCAAAGCTTATAGTGGTCCAAAGAGATCCATATAGGGGCAAAAATGGGTTTCCAAAGAATATTTAGCAGTGATACTTGCCCTACAGGTGCATTTACCACAAACGCGGTTAAAAGAGGTGGTTCTCTAGACGGGTGCAATACATTCGTAAGCTCAGGTGTCTTCTTGCAACTTTTGTAACAACAAGGGTCTTTGTGCAACTACCCCAAACCACAAGGTTGTTTTTTGCAATTATGTTGCCATTTGGCAAGATGTTCATTCAAAAGTCTCGTATCTCATAGGACTTTTTGCCACTACATTTGCGCTATTTGGTTAGCTCGAAATAATGTGAGATGGCAAGATGTTCATTCAAATGCCTCGCACCTCCATAACAATCCAGAGACTCATTTTCATTCACGATCATCATTTGATACAAAGTACCCTCTTAACGTCAAAAGATACAAAATATCCACAAATTAAAGAAACCCCAATATCAAATCACCCATTTAGCAGACCATTTAATAGTACCTAGAATCAATGATCATGCATGAAGTGCAAAACAAATCAAATAATTAGAAGGTATGCTAGAGGAAAGGAAAGGAAAAGCAAGTTACTTTTAGGTCCTTTATTTCCTTAGATTAATCATCATGGTCATGGCTCTTGTTTATTGCTGGAAGACCAATGGAGAGATAGACCGAAATGACTAAAGTGCACTACTGATGAAAAGCTAAGTGAGAGTAAAAGAAACATAATAGTCAGCTGTAAAACAGTGTAATCTATATCTTTACTACTTACAATTAGAACATCTTTTTTTTTTTTTTGGTATTACACTGAAAGTGATTCTGGTGACGACACGTGTCCAAATGAGGATTAAATCGTCCTTTTTGGTGTTACATAATTACCTCCCTACAATGGTGCCAAATGGTATTCCAAGAAATTTTTTTTAAAAAGTGACACAAAATAAAAATCTTAACTGGTAAGTAAGTACCTATAATAAATGTTTAGTTTTTACAAGTTAAAATTCATCAGAAAATATAGTTAAGAAAATTTAAGGGCAAGTTTGATAGGATAATAATATTTTGCTAACTTAATTTTGGACACGTATGACTAAATTATTTTTCTATTATTTAAGATTCATCATTTTACTGATGACAACAAACACGTATATGTGATGTTTGATTTTCTTTCCCCCAACAAAATTTGTACTATAAATTTCATTTTTCGACACGCATCATGTGTGCTGCGACGACTCGTATTAAGTTAAGCGTCATTATAGGTAACCCTATAGGCGGTGACTCGCATTAAGTACTTTTTTTAAGTTAAACTTGAGAATTATGATATATAATAAGGAGTGTGTAGTTCTTTCCATGGATACATGAGTAGACAAGCTACTTTTCATGGGCAGAGAAAATAAAGTATCGGATTACAACCATATCAAAAGTTTGGTTAAAGTTATAAAGGACAAATATAGCTATAAAAGAGCAGTAGTAAAGATCTAAAAGTCAAGGTTGAGTAGTCGTGTTGTTGTCTACTTCTCCTGCATGTGATGTCAAAAGTTACTCTGATTTGTCCTTAGCTGTCTGGATCTGGTCATTTGTACATTAGCAAACCTGGATAAAGTGATTTCTTAAAGAGCAAAAAGAATATCCTTCAAAAGTCCAATATAATGAGCATCAGCTGGTGTAGATATCTGAATTACAGAAATAATAAATTTATCATGAGTATAGAGATAAATATCAAAGAGATAATCGGGTAAGCCAAAGAAGACAGATGAGCAGGCTTTTAAGACCCGCTTGATTATGAGAGTTAGCATAAAAAATTCTTTGAAAGATATGCAAGGGGTGGGAGTTGGAAGTATTATTTACAAAGATGTAAAGACTAAATTGGTGATTAAGGGTATCAAAGTAAAAACCTAAAAAAAGCTGAAAAGGTGTTCAAAGAGGGACATTGGCATTTTTGAGTGTATTGAAAGGAAAGATTTGAAAATAAGAGGGTGTTCTGGGGTTGGGGGCGCAAGGGTTGAATGGGTTTCTGGGTGATAGAATGAGGTTTTCGAAAAGTAAGCCAGTAAGAGTTACTGAGAATACTTCTTTAGTTTAGAATTCCTTCAAGAGACCAGTCTAAGTTTTGAAAGATCACCAAATTTTGAGAATTCCATATTAGCCAAAGAGAAATAAAAATTATATTACGAAGTCGAGATAAGCTGGAAGAATTAGGAGGTGAGAGCCAAGTGATAAATGGTTGAGGCGAGGCAGAGAGGGCAAATAGGGGATTGGGTAATGCCTAAATGGTTGAGGAATTTTCTGGTTGGGAGTATGTTAAGTAATAATTGCCAGAGAAAGAACGATATTTCAGAAGGGAGATTTAAAGAGTATATGGCTTTCCAAGTTTTGTCCTGGAAAATAGGTAATTTGGAGTGCTGAAGTTCAAGGCAGGAAGTTTTCTTGGTGTATAAGAAATTAAAAGCCGAAGCCACATAGAAGAGAGCAGAAGGGTTGAGATGCCATAAGGGAAGATCAGGGGATTCTGAGAAAGGTATATGGATTCCAATAATTCTATTCGCAATCTGACGAGGGGAAAATTGAGGATAAAAGAGTAGTTTCAGGTACCATCCAAAATAAGGTCAAAGACTTTGGAAAGGTTAGGGGCTCTAGAAAAGTAGAAAGAAATAGATTCACGAGGATGGCTGGGATCCAAAAATATTTCCAAATGTTAACAGACTGACCATCTCCAATTTCCCCAAAAATACCTTGTATAAGAACTTTGAAGCCTGCCTGGAGACCTTTCCAGGCCTAAGAGGAGGAACCGGTGTGGGAGGAATGAAGAGGACCATGTTTTTTTTACAGTATTTAGGTAGAAAAAATTTTGCAAGGAAGCAATTAGGTTAAGTAAGGATTTTCCAGCTGGATTTGGCAAGAAGACCTAGGTTAAAAAGTTATGTGTCTTTAAAACCTAGGCCACCAAGAGATTTGTTAGCAGAAAGGGAGAGCCAATTTACAGGGTGGAAGCTCCGTTTTGAGAAATCTCTAGACCAGAAGAAAGCGTTGAAGATGGAGTTAAAATTTGCGCAAAAAATAGACCGGGAAACCGAATGCCTGCACGTGGTAAACTAGAAGACTGCTTAAGATTGATGAGATAAGAGTGGCATGACCATCTTTGTTTAAGAGAATGCCCTTCCAACCGGCACAACAAGATTGGACTTTAAAAAGGAGGGATTCAAAGTAGGCTTTTCGGTTAGAGACAATGTCTAGAGATATACCAGACAAATGCCAAAAGTAGATTCTTGTATTATGTTAAAACATCGGGAGGCAAAGAGTTGGAGGTCTTCAGAAGTGTGAGGGCTACAGAAGAGCAAAGCTTTAGAGTGATTTTTAGCTTGGCCAGAGATGCTGCAGTAAAGGTCCAGAAGCAGTTTAATCGTTTCACAGTTTAAGGGGGTCATAGGAAAGAATAAGATTGTACCATCCGCGAACATTAGATGAGAAATTGACGGTGCCAAATTGCAAGAACTTGTGCCACATAAACCTTGTACAAATTCTGCTTTGGAGAGAGCACCGAAAGGACTTCCGAGCATAAAACAAAAAGGTAAGGTGAGAGTGGATTACATTGTCTGATCCCTCGTAGGGGTCGGATTCTTATGGATGGTAAGATGTTAACTATTACTGCACAGGAGACAGTAGTCACACATTGCGTGATGAGCTTAATCCAAAAAGGAGGAAATTAAGCTTGTGAAGGACTGCCTGAATGAAGTCCCAATTCAGGCGATCGAAAGCCTTGCTCATATCAATTTTAAGAGCTGGAAGACCTGTGTTGCCAGATTGCTTAATGCGGATCATGTTGGTAAGCTCATGGGTGATCAAAATGTTGTTTATTATGGCTCTATTTTTCCCGAAAGCATTTTTAAAGGGTAAGGATAAGAGTGGGAAGGTTTTGTTTTAAACGTTTTGAAAGTACTCTAGAAGTAACTTTGTAAATAGTGTTACACAGGCTAATGGGTCAAAAATTAGAAGGGTGTTAAGGAGGAGAATGTGTTCTTCAAAATTGAGGTATCAAGGGCGTTTAAGATAGAAAAGTCTTTGGTGCACATCGGACAGAGATATCATGAATTTGTTTGAGAACTACTTCACCTCCATTTTCAATTGTAACCCTAGCCAACCCTTAAAACAATGCCATGTGGAAGCTTGAAGTCAAAAGAAAAAATTCTTGCGGTGTGCTCCTCTTCAAAATAGTGTCTCATAGACCAGCATTAAATAACATGTGACAAAAGTAAATTGGATTTCGGTCCCTTTGCATTTTTTGGTTCTTTCTTCAAGTTTATTAGATTAGGGTGACTGGGGGTCTATAGATGACCCGAAGGTTAGAGGGATAGGGTTTTTGCCGCTCTTTAGTCTAGCCCTAGTTTGAGTTTTCAGTTTAGCTTCACCTGGGTTGGGAATTTTGGGGCCACAGGGGTGCCAGAAGGGGGGTGTTCCAAGGACTTATTTGGTTTTGCTTAATCTAGCTGGCTGTATGCATTGGTTAGTTCCTAGCTAGGGGTTCTTTCCTAATTGTAAGGTGTCCAATTTCAAAGACAGAGACTAACTGCGCGTCTCGGAGTTTAGCGTTCGCACAAGGAAGGGTAGACGTTTTGCGGTTAATCATGCGACCTCTCGTGTTTTGTCAGTTCATTTAGTTTTAGTATAGTATGATGATGGTTGTTCCTTTTTACTCTCGTGTATGGCGCATAATACGTTTCACCACGTCACCGGAATTATGATATAGGTTGTATAAATCCTCAAATGTCTTGCTCACTTTCACTGTAAGTTTGGTTATCTCCGCATCCGTGTAACACATTAGTCTTGATATCTCTTGTATCGAGATGTTCACGCCATGAACTTTAACCTAGGATCCAAACAAGTGGCTACAGCAAAAATAATAGGTAATTTCTTTCAATATTTATTAAACTTTTTGTCCATCTCTTTTACTATTTCCTGAAAGGGTCCTACATATCTTCATTCCGTTAACATTGTAGCCATTTTGAGAATTTCTACTATAGCAATAGGGGAGGTGGGACAGTACGTACCAGACAATATTTTGGTAGACGTGTAAAATACCTCCAAAAATTTAGATAGGTGTGTAGTCATCTGCCATTCCGTGGGAGTTGGCAAGCCTTCTGGGAACGTGGTTAGTAGGAAATGCGTATAAACTTCTTTGTATACCAAAACATGTAAAAGCATATGATATGTGGAGTTTCACCTATGGACGATATCTGTAAGTGGTCTCGTACGAGTCAAATTATATTGAACACACAAACCTTTAAATTGTTGTGTTCTCGGACCCGAACTATTAATAAACGTTGTCATACTCCTCATTTTGAGAAAATATCTCCTGCAACAGCTAAATCATCTTGAACAATTAAATTAATTATATGATAAATACATGGAACATGAAATAATTCATCAGCGAGTACAAGTTGAAGGCTTTCCTTTAAGGCTGCAACAGCAGCTTTATTGTTAGTAGCATTATCAAAACTGATACTCATAATCTTATTCTTTATTTTAAACGTCATACATGCATTAAGTATAATAGTAGCAACAGTTAATTGCATCATACGGATAAGGAAAGAGTTCAAAAGATATGATTCTTTTGTTCGTAGTCCAATCAGAATCACTACAATGGGCCGCAACACAAGCATAACTAACAAAAGTAAAAGGAGGTTGTCAACATCAGAAGTAAGACTAACTCTACCATTAAAATTATCGAAATAATCAATCAAGCGTGCTTTAGCAGCATTATATTGCTTAAGTGCATCAGGATCTAGTTATGTTTCTATAAATTTTTTTGCACAAAGGTTGCATGTAAGTGTTCATATATCTAGAGTGCTTAGTATTATCCGCAAAATTAAAAGTTTGTTCATCGTGAATAATAAATTCAGCAAGACCGTCTTTTTGTTCTCACTAATTATAAACAAATAACTTACCGTCAAAAGATAATTGTGTTTGGCTAGATTCGACATGACCTTGTTTAGGTTCACATAGATGGTAATGCCTATTAAAATTCCATTACCACTATTACACGAAAAAAAATTTAGCACAGTACTTACATCGAGCTCTTTGCATGCCCTCCACCATAATATCATCAAAATGATTTCAACCCTTGGCTTTCTTTTTTTTTGGACTTCTGACGGACTACCGAAAGAATTGCTCGACCCTTCACAATGATGACCCGCTATCAAGTTAAAATTCTAACCTGGAATAGTAGCTTCACCAACAGAGCTATGTCCTTGACTATAATGCGGGGTATCTTGTGAGGGAGTATATTCAAGATCTGAAATGTTTTGATTGAACTCTCAATTGGCTTAGGTATCTATTATACAGCCTATACTCATTCGTGCTGGAATTAAATAATCGAATGGTTGTGGTGGTGCTTGTGGTGGTGGTGGTGGTGCTTGTTATGATGATCCAAGTTTGCTACGTGATTTAAAAAATCTAGAC